>BSBK01002160.1:5000-1205000 GCA_027943335.1 Chamaecyparis obtusa | reverse complement strand
ATTTTCCTGATTTATGCCCTGCATGTTTGCATATAGTTGTAGTATGAGAGCATCGCTCTCTCTCAGAGAATCTTCAGCTAGGTTTCTTGCTCTCTCAGCAATATATAGTGCTTCTTTAGCACTATTTTTTTTATCCTCAGCTTTTCTGCTTGCTTCAATGAGTTCAGTCATCCTTAGAGCATGACCTTCCTGTTCTCTTTTCAAATTGGAGATTTGATCAGTCAGGTTCATGTTTCTCTCCATGAGTTCAGAGACTGCTTCTTCTGCTTCATCTGAACTACTCTGTCCAAATAGTTCATCTATTGTGTCCTGACTTTCACTCAGTTGTAAAGCCAGTTCTTTTCTCTTGGCAAGAGATCTTCTCAGTCTGTTTTCAAGAGAAGCAATCATTTCATTTGCTTCCTCTAACTGCTTCTGATACCGGTAACCCTCCATGATCTTTTCTCAAGCAATTAAGCTTCTTTACCTGAGAACTTAGCTCTTATAGCAATTGTTAATCCTAATTGGTTACTGAGAGAGGGGGTGAATCAGGAAATTCAATTTCTTATCTCTTTTCTTTATGTTTCTTATCCTGTTAATACTGAAAAATATAATGAATGCTTAAATAACAAGAACAGAAAATACAAACACAAGCTAACGCAGGATATATACATGGAAACCCTCGGTTAGAAGGAGAAAACCACAATGGGACAAAACCCATGAACTTCACTACTACAGTAATAAAGCTACTCGGTTAAAAGCTTACAAAAGCACTGGTTCGAATGCTACCCTATCAAGGGATTTAATATAGACTGGTTAAGATCTTGACCCTATAAGGAGTCGCCTAGCCAAAGGACTTGAGAACATCAATTAAGATGTCACCCGGTGAAGGGATTTTTACATTAGAACCTATTAGGTTCACCCTGATAAAGGGATTTATATGTGCTTCACACAAATAAAAAAATGATCTTCTTTAGACACTGAATATGTTGATCACATCATACCTACTCCCTTCTTGCTCTACTTGGCTATTCAATCTCTCTCTTTCACTCTCGATGACTGTATCCCTTCTCAGAAGACTCTGCTCTGCTCTCTCTCCATGCTCTTGATTTTCAACAACAACTCTTTTAATGCATGATGACCCGTATATATAATAGTTTTCTCATTACCACACCAAACGGTGGCGCCAAGCTGTAACTCCTCCAAAACGATGTTCTGCAAAGCGATCCGAAAGTATCGCATGCAGAATTGTTGATCAAGCCAAAAAGCTTGCATACCGATCTTCAGTTCATCTCGAAACGCTCGCAGAAAAACTCCAATTCTTCTCAAAACGCTCCGCAAAAACCGGATCGGATTACAAAGCACGGACCGGTAGATTTGCTACTTTGAAAGCAAACCGGTGTGGTACTGTTTGAGTCATCTACCTCCTGTTGTGTTTCAAAAGGCAGTGAACCTTTCATCAATGAAGTATCAAAGAGATCATTCCAATCATTTAAGGATCACTTATCACTCATCAGTCATGAATCCACAAAAGCAATCATCACTGATGATATCAAGCAAACAATCAATCAGCAAACCACTCTATGAAATCAGCATTCATTTGATTCACCAAAGTTTCAATCAAGCACTCATTACTCATCAATCATCTAAACAACAATCTCTTAACCATCAATCACCAATACCTCAAATCATTCAGTCAATGAATCATTCATAAAATTATCCACCATTCAACAACAATCTCGTTGTGCCCCTGATTTGACATCAGATGAGCAGAAAACCCGTAATATGAAATTGTCTTACACACGTAAGACTTCATAATTTCATTAATCGTAAAACTTGCTACAGTCGCCCATCTTCAGCAGGTTGGGGATAATGCTGGCCGGATATAATAAGACTTACTATATGTTAAACAGTAATTACTTGAAGGGATTGATCCTCCTCCCTTAATGGCAGTGATCTCCTCTAAGATGGAATTAAGGATAAGTTAAGAATAAACAATAATGGAAAGGAAGAGGGGTTTAGTCATGAAAGGACATACCGTCAGCAGCAGAGGGACACTTCTCATTCCAACGGTCATGACCTTGAGAAAGATTATAACCCTCCAATCTTGATGGAGAAGTATAAAAGACATTGGCCAGCATTCTATGAGGCCATCAATGAGCAGCAGAAGAAAACATTTGTTCACCAGAGATAGTCATATAAGACAGCTGAGAACAATAAAATCAGCAGCATGAGACAATCATATACACCAGAAGGATTTATTTATAGTTTCTTGATTATAGTGGTATAAAGGAATAATTGTACTCCTTGTGCATATTTGAATAAATGTCAATGTCAATATATTTTTCAGACTTTATGTCTAACATATCTATATGCTTCTACTAAACAAATGCAAGTAAATGTATATTTATATCTATACAATTGACAATATCATAAACCTACAATAATCAACCATATTAGGGAAAGGAAGTGCAAGGAGGGGGAATGGTGAGGCCTCACTAAGTACAGCACCTCATGAGATTGCTTAAGGACCGGATGAGCCCAAGGGGAGCAGAGATTGCACTCTTGGGCCTAGGGTTGAGTTAAGGGCACCCTGTTGCGATCTTCCCTCCAAGCCTATTTGGGTTAGTTATTGAAGTAACTAAGAAAGGGATCCTCAATCATAAGCGGAGAAAAGGATAGAATGATGAAGGGGAATGGTGTACAAGCTCTGCTAGGTACGCCACCTCATGAGCATGGTTAAGACCACATGAAGCCAATGGGGGCAGAGTTTCCGCTCTTGGCCGTAGGGTTGGGAATAATTAGGGTACCTCATCATGTCCTTCCTATCTCAACCCTCATTATGTTTGAGCCCATGAAAATTATGTGCTATAAGTGTATTTCTCTCTTAACCCTTAAAATAGGTATATTACTTGTATTAAGATTATATTATTATCTGATTTGGCAGCAGGCTCCAAGACAGGCTTATCTCATCTTATTCCTAGGTTAGGGTTATATCTCTAACTATATTGTGTTCCTTGTTTCATTTGGATTTTGTGAATTTAAGGAAGATTACAAGGCAATCCAGGAAAGGAACATTATAAGTGGTAGCAGAGCATTGATCCTACCATCCTGCAAGGTAAAGATGAATCAATGAATGCATTCTAGTCAATAAGAAGGATCGAACAATATGTGTATTGCATGTATGTTTCATGCTTGGATATATTCATGTGTGTACTTCGTCTTTTCATAGTGTATGCTCCATGTTTGGCTCTATATTTGAAGCTGATCTAGAATATGAGAATAACTAGAGTGAACCAAATAGATATAAATTTACTGCATTTGAGGTCATAGATGTGAGCCATGCTATTGTGCAAATGTCAGGTCAATCAAAATCAACTCGATGCTTTTACAAGATAACCTTTTTTTTCTCTCAAAGTGATCAAAGAAAACTTGTCTTAAAATTGCAAAACCTTGCAAATTCCCAATGCCTTAGCTAATATTAAAGTTCCGCAATGGAAGCTGCTCACATTGAAGGATTTGAATAAATTTGGCATTGCTCAAGGACAAACAATTTTGGGAAGGGCTGGCTGTAATGCCCCTTTTCTGAAAGAGGATTTAATACTAAAATTAAACTATCAACATAAATAAATAATATAATATAATATAATTACAAGTTAATTAAGTTTAATGAAAGGTCAAGAGATATGCAATGAAGAGTTGTGACTCACCCAATATAAGATATAAAGGGAAGAGAGTTCATTTGAAAGGGGAGGAAGGAGAAGGAAGAAAGAGGGGAGCATAGGAATTAAAAAAGGATTAATGTAAGAGGAAAGAACAACTTTAGGTGCATGTCGTGCCCACTTGGGAGTCATACTATAGAGAAGAATGGAGTTGTGAGTAAAATGTCCAAGCACTTAATCAAATGCCAAAGTAGGATTGAGTCTAAGAGACTAGAGTCTGATGTAGCAACAAGAAGTTTGTTTGAGAGTCTAGGCCCTCACCATTAGGATAAAATGGAAATCTGGTTGGGAGAGATGGAGAGTTGAAATCAAGATAAAGATGGAGACAATTAATTGGTGTGAAGTCAACATGAGAATGCAAGACAAGATGAAACCATAAGGCAAAGTTGGAACATGAACACATGAAGTTTTGAAATCTTTTGGATAGTGACTTGGAATTAAGGATCTCCTCTAAGATGGAATTAAGGATCACCTTGTACTTGGTCCCCCAAAACTCTGCCTTCTAATCCTGATCCAATTTCAATTCCATGTGACTTCTTGCAATGAAATATGAAGGTTTCAAGGTACAAATCAGGACTCCTCCCCACAAATAATCTGATTCAAGTAGGTTGAAGATCAACTTTTCCATTAAAAACACCAAAATCAGATCTGCAATCAAGGAGAAAAGACATGGTCAAGTCTTAAGTTTCAAGGTGAAATATCAAAACCATCACATTGAAGGGGTTTTTTAAAAGGTGAAGTTTTATGGAGGCAAGACAAGCACGAGGGTGTTCAAGATTGAAGGCTACAACAAAGATGTAAGCCCAAGTTCAAGTACAAGTTATGAAATGGAATTCAAAGAACAAGTTGCAAAAAGAGGATGACCAAGTCTACAAGTGAAATCATCACCAACTTGAATTTCCTTCGGAAATCCAAGTTTAATTAGAAAGATCCAACATCAATGGACCACTGCATGACTTTTACAAGACCAAGCCAACACAAGATTTCAAGTACAAGCTAGTTTGAAAATTCAAGCAATTCAAGATGAACTTCAAAGGATGGAGAGAACTCATGAAGATGAGGAAATTTGGTAAATCCCAATCAATAAAAGGCTCAAAAATGTTGAAAAAGTATTGCTAGAGATGCAAAGACTTCTTTATGATGATGGAGAGGTGTTAATCAAGTTTATAAGATAAGCATGTTGAGGTGGCACCCACTCATCTTCAACCAATCAGAGGGTCCCAGTTTCACGTGTCCAAGAGCATCCAATCACATCATTACAAGTGTTACATATGGAGTCCACCTAATGCTTCTACCTAACAAATTTTCTCATTGGTTCTCAAAAGCAATGTAATTTTTTCATTGGCCCACAAGGTGGTGCCTCATTGTAATTAGATAAGCATTTAATGTTTGTTGTTGATAGTTACATTAGGGTTGTGTTGGCATAATCTTGGCCCTTGATCTCAAATCAATCCTTGTCACTCAATGTACTTGGAGCAACTATATAAGCCATGCTCTAATAGTTTGTAAAGAGAGAGACTTGGAGAGATTGTTGTTATAATGCTACCAAAATTATTCCTTCTTCATTGTTGTTATCATGGTGAATGTTTGTGAAGTTTTGGATTATTGCATGGTTTATACATTTCCTAATTTAGCTTAGGAATTTTATATCTTGAATAGAAGTAGGAGTAGATGAATGGAAGATATCATTGAATGGTGATTAATGGTCAAGCGAGTGTCCATACCTCTTGGTGTTTGTTGATTGCAAACAACAATGCAATATAAGTTTGGGCCTAATTGCAAGCATCTAACTTCAATTGAAGATGTTCATTTGGATTGTGTTTTCAATAAGTATTTGAATAAGTATTGACAATATGAAAATCATCCACACATCCTTAGAAGCAAGCACACTCCTTTGCGTAGTTGATTTGGTAAAGCAAGAACTGGTTAGAATTGCACCTCACCATCAATAGTCTCTTACATTGTTAGAGCTAGATTAGTTCCCTAAACCCATTCCTATTTGCAATTTGTTTGACTAGAAATAGTCAAAGAACTCCAATTACCAAATCAATCGCATTTAAAAAGTTAATAGCTTGTGCACCGAATTAATCACATCACAAAATTGAATTAAGTCCACAATTAGAAGGAACCTTGGGGTTTTCTTAGTTGATAACACAATCATATACATTGTTTAGCATCTAAGCTTCCTTATTCAAGAGAGGATTTGATATTTGGTGTTTCATACTGGAATACTAAGTGTTTCATCTTGCATGTTGGATTGGTCACCAAACTTGCATCAACAGGTTCATTTGAGGAAGACATCCAAGAGAGATCAATTTGGGAGATAATTTATTACTCTAAAAGGGCAGTGATGGAGGGTGGTAACTCAGGCCTTATGGAATGTGGTGACCCTTTCATCAATGAAGTATAAAAGAGATCATTCCAATCATATAAGGATCACTTATAAATCATCAATCATGAATCCACAGAGGCAATCAACAATTATGAAATCAAACAAACAATCAATCAGAAAACCACTCTATCAAATCAGCATTCATTTGATTTGCCAATATATCAAACCAGCCCTCATTAAATCACCACTCATCAATCATCTAATCAACAATCTCTTAATCATCACTCACCAATACCTCAAAGCATACAGCCAACAGAATTCATTCAGTCAATGAATATTTCGTACAATAATCTATCATTCAACAACAATTGTGTATTGTCCCCAATTTGACATCAGCTGAACAGCAAACCTGTAATATGAAATTGTCTTACACACATAACACTTCAATATTTCATTAACCGTAATACTTGCTACAGTCACCTATCTTCAGTAAGTTGGGATATTGCAGGCCAGATATATTAAGACTAACTATGCGTTAAATAGTAATTGCCTTAAGGAGTCGATCTTCTTCCCTTAATGACAGTGATCTCCTCTAAGATGGAATTAAGGATTAGTTAAGAATAAACAAGTATGAAAAGAAAGAGGGGTTTAGTCATGAAAGGACATGCAGTTAGCAGCAGAGGGACACTTCTCATTCCAACGGTCACGACCTTGAGAAGATCATAACTCTCCAATCCCGATGGAGTATAAAATACATTGCCCAGCATTCAAGGAGGGCATTAATCAGCAGCAGAAGAAAACATATGTTCACTAGAGTTAGTCAAACAAGACAGTGGAGAACAATAAAATAAGCAGCAAAAGCCAATCATATACAGCAGAAGGATTTATTTATAGTCTCTTGATTATACTGAAATGAAGGAATAATTGTACTCCTTTTGCAAATTTGAACGGATGTGAATGTCAATATATTTCATAGTTGAAAATCTTGGACTCAGCAATAACTCGGCTGATCCGAAAATTTTGAAAAACTCGTAATCGCCAAAAACTCAGCAAAAAAATCGGCAATTCTATCGAACAATTGAAAATATATAATTTCTTAAAATAGATAGTTTTTACACACATATATAAATTTGAAATACATTGTATTTTATATTTAGTAAATATTATAAATTTAAATAGTGTAAATATATTTTATAAATTCAATGTATTGTACATTTTAAATACAATGTAAAATCTAAATAATAAACATATTTTATAAATAGTAAAACGAAATACAGTGTAAATATAATTTATAAATTCAAATGATAAATAATTAATTCCTATCCACACAACATAAATAGGATTAATTATTTATAAATAAATTCATATTTTAAAAACAATCAAATATTTGAAGTCGAATTGCTAATAAATTAGAAGAAAAAAAAACAAAAGTGTGAGGTGTAAAATCTTTTTGAAACGAACTTGTCGTTTTTTCCAATCACTTGCTATTATTTTTTCGACTTCCAAAGAGTTTCGTCAACTTCCAATAACCTGAGTTTCTTCGGCTTCTAGATCAGTAAACTGAATTTTTTTCAAAGCGGAGCGGATATGACGACAAAAATCCCCGAAAAAATGTTGAAAGCATCGCGGAAAGAAGCACCAAAAACCCTACTTTCATATTTATTATTTTAACTTAAAACTAATCACTTTGTCCGCTAATTTTTATCCATTTTAGCCGCGTGATTTCGCAATTTTTTCTAGTACAAATCACAGTGCGAAAATCATTAAATCGGAGCCGATTTTATGGGCGATTAAATTGCCGAGCTTGAGGAACGGTGATATATTGCACATTTTGCGATATATTGTAGGTTTTTTCAACCATGATATATTTAACAGACTTTATCTCTAGCATATCTATATGCTTCTAATAAACATATGCAAGTAAATGTAAATTTGTATCTATACGATTGACAATATCATACACCTACAATAATCAACCATACTAGGGAAAAGAAGTGCAAGGAGGGGGAACGGTGAGGCCTCACTAGGTACACCACCTCATGTGATCGATTAAGGACTGCATGAGGCCAAAGGGAACAGAGATTCCGCTCTTGAGGCTAGGGTCAAGTTAAAAGGCACCCTATTGCAATCTTCCCTCCAAGTCTATATGGGTTAGTTATTGAGGTAGCTAAGAAAGGGATCCTCAATCATAAGAGAAGATCAGGATAGCATGATTAAGGGGAATGGTGTATAGGCTCCACTAAGTACGCCACCTCATGGGCATGGTTAAGACCACATGAGGCCAAGGGGGACAAAGTTTCTGCTCTTGAGCCTAGGGCCAAGGATAATTAGGGCACCTCAACATGTCCTTCCTATCTCAACCCTCATTATGGTTGAGCCCTGTTGGCTAAAAATTTTGTAAGCCACTAGGACTACACCTTACAAAATTGTAACTTTAGGCAACGTCTCATGAGATAAATCTCTCCTCTCAGCAATAGGGGAGGCTCCCTTCTTATCATAGGTGGCTTCAACAGGAACTTAACTGAAATTAAAAAAAGGCGGTTCTCTTAATCGATTCCTCTTTTTTCAGGAATGATTTGCATACAACTACAACTTTCCAACTTAACAAAAAGTGTCTTATTGCTACGATAATACCGGTGACCCTGGAGTTGACGTAAAAACAATACCAGGGGCAACAGCTTTCTTTTTATATTTAGTGAAACAAAAACAGGAACCCAAAGTCTCCTGCGCTTGTCTCGTGAGGATTTAAGCAGAATAACCAATAAGGCACAAAGTCTCTTACCAGATCCTCTCAAATTTAATAAAAACACTTACAACTGAAGCCCAAAGTCTTTACCTCTAAGTAATTGCAGCCACTACTATCTATCACAATTTGTCCTTCTGCAACACAAAGTCTTCAAAAGTTCAAATTGGCTTTGAATGCAACAGGCAGCTCAAAGTCTACGCAATTGAATCCAAATCCCTCTTGAATCAAAGCATAAAAACTCACAATCAACTCAAGAAAATGTCGTCACATAACAGTTTGAATTGGCACAAAGTCTCAAAACAATCTGCCTCTTTTATTGAAAGCAATCTGATTTACATCCAAGCACAAAGTCTTAGAGTGCACAATACAAATTGACAGAATTTTCTTGCCTTGCCAAAAGATGATTATTTACAATTTGCTCCCTCCTTTATATAGGAAAAGAGGAGAGAGAAAGGTGGAGAGAAAAGAAGAAAATCCTTAACCACCTTGACTTATTCCCTAACTAACTAACTAATTTTGACTTTTTCAAAGTTGCATGCCTAATGCACTTGCAACCTGATTACATGTTACAACTTTGCACATGATACTATCACATGCAATTACATATGTCAAACACAAATTACAAAGACATGATGAAATATTCTAAATGCCTGACAAGACACGACACCTATTACATCATCCTTCGTTTGTCTTCATGCTGCTACAGGATGCGTGGTGATTGATATGCTTTAGTTCGGCGAAAGCATCTGGATCAGGAACCTGCATCCTTGGTTGTCTCTTGAGAAGTACATTTGTTTCTTTCCATCTTTGCCTTGAAAGGATTCTTTCTGATTGTAGTCTTTCAAACCTTTCTGGGGAGAAAGATCCGATCTTCTTATCTAGCTTTTGCTCTAATTTTGATTTATTTGATTCCCTTGAAGTTGAATTTTTCTTAAGGGTGGCCTTTGAACTCTCCTATGGGCTTCCCTTTCTCTTTGTATTCTTTCCCTTTGCTCACGTTCCAATCTTTCTCTAAGCCTCTTTTCAATTCTTTGTCTTTCTCTTTCAAATTCAATATCAACTTCCTCCTCTTCCTCCAAGATGGCCTGAGCAACTGAATAGTGTGCGTCGTCTTCTCTTTGATTCCAAATGAAAGCCCCTAAGTTTGAAATGATATCTTCCTGCCTTACATTTATATCAAAGCCTGGTTGCACAATTGGATAGTCAGCATAGGAAGGCAACACCATCTTAGATCATTCTCACGTTTGAAACTTTCTTAATTCTCCCTTTCAATCCCTGGGGCCTTTACTTCTTCCTCATCTGGTGTTGGCTAGAGATTCTCCTGACATAGCAATATGATATGCCTGAGTAACTGTGTCATGAAGTTTCCACAAGGTAAGAACATCTTCAAGTGATGGATTCATTGCATGATTTTGAATGCACAAGAAATGAGCTTGGGGTATTGTATGTGGATGGAATACTTGTGAACAACAGAAGAACAAACGGATTTGAGTTTGTGTGGTGAGGAAAACCAAAATGGGTTTTTCAGAGGGTATTACATATGAATGGACAAGTATTAGGTGAGAAAATGAAGCTTGGATGGGTCCATTGCACAATTTTTTGATGTACAAATATGGATTTTGGAAGACCATGGACATGGCATATGGCTGGAAAACTTTAGGACAGCGAAGAGGTGAATGGACTTTAGCTTAAAAACTATAAAGAAGACCCAAAAACGGGTTTCTTGGAGGTGTTTACATATGTGGACAGCGAGAAATATGTAGTGAATGGATAATGAGTGAATGGAGAGATGTCATTTTATGAAAAAGTGTCAAATTGACCACCATTATGAGTTTGACGTCACATGGTAGTGGTAGGGACAGCAGTTTGATGCAAGTGAATTTGGAAAATAGTACATGAATAACTTGCATTTGTCTTTTCTTCATAGGACGGGGTTTTTAATCTCGACTGCACATGCAAGAAAGATGAAGTTCTTGCACATGCATCTTTGAGAATTGAGAATGGAAGTAGAAGAATTATATATTCTATCACATGTAAATCAAAATTGCAAGCTTTACATGTAGAATAAATAAATTTAGAAGAAAAACAAGAAAAACAACAAAGAAAAAATTTACCTCAATCTCCAAGATAAATCCAATTGATTCCCGGATTTAGAAAAGATTGGATAGAAAGAGTATAAATAATCCATTTTCCTAGTCTCTCTCCCTCATAATTGGATAGTCAATGATCATATACAGCCAAATGGGAAAGATTGAGAAGAAAAATGCCAAGAAATAGCAACCGGTTGACTATTTCTCTTGCTTATGCAATGAGAAAGAAAAACGGCGTCTAGGGCATAAATCCGATAAAAAATGATAAAATAAATCAATAATAAGAATGAATAACTCATCAAAATCAGTTCTAGAGCTGAGTGAATGATTTTAGATGCTCAAATCTTCCAAACATGAGGCATTTTTGAAGAAAAATGATCAAGAAGTGGACTGTTTTGATCACATTACATATGTTGTGCATTACAAATAGCATATGCAATGCATATAAAAATTGACGTCCAAGATCTTTAATGCTGAAAACTCACTTTTCAAATGCAAAGACATATATGCGAACATGCTGAAAATCAACGCCTTCCTTTGCATATTAAAAACATTGTTTTTAACATTCATTACATATGCTGAATGAAGTTGATCTCAAAGCATATGTAATGACCATAAAAATCGATGTCAATAACATGGAAGTTAAAAACGTTGTTTTTAAGTTTCATTACATATGCACTTTGAGTTTGAAAGCATATGCATATATGCTGGAAATCGACACCCTTTCTTGGATATTAAGAACGTCAAAAACAAAAGGCATTACATATATGTAATAGCCTCAAAAATCGACACCCTTTGCAAAAACGTTATTTAGAAAAGACATTACATATGCACATAATCATTTTCAAAGTATATGCAATAGCATGAAAAAAACGACATCAATACATATGCACATAAAAACGTAAAAAAAAGGGAAGGATAGCATATGTTTTCAACTTAAAAATCGACGCCCTTTGCATATGCATTAAAACGTTAATTTTAAATGTCTTTACACATATGTTAAGACCTCTCAAATCGACGTCAATAACATGGGAGTTAAAAACGTTAATTTTAAATGACATTACACATATGTAACGGCCTTAAAATTCGACGCCCTTCACATATGCATAATAACGTTTGTTTTAATGTTGAGTGTATATGCAAAGACTTCGAAATTTAACGTATAGGGAAGGTTAAAAACGTCTTTTACATATAGCCTTTACACATATTAAAAACATTTGTAATAGCTATTGAAAATCACATAATAAGGGAAGAATATTTATTTTTAATATATTAACATGCAAAGAACACATGTAATACATTAAAAATTTAACACCAAGGGAAGAGAAACAATAAAGAAATGAATACGTTCTTTTGAAAAACATATACATATCCTTATAAATATGACTTTTATGGAGAAAAAGCCACCGGGGAAGTTAAAATACATCATTTTAAATATGCAGTTGCATATAAAAACAACACTTAACAAGGATTAAATACGCTCTTTAGAGATCCAACTACATATGTTTGAAAATACATAGAATACACATGCAGTCGTTGATAAAAACAACGTATTTAATATGAAAAAGACTTAGAAGTGAAGTTTTAAAAGTGTTTTGCACATTGATGATATGCAGTGAAAAATAAAAACCACACTTTTAATACTTAAGTCTTTTAATTTGAATTAATTTAATATAACTATAGTATTTTAATAAAGTAACATAAAATTAGATTATTTAAAAGCTAATTTTATGAAAACATTAAAAACTATAATCAAATCAACTCGGAATAAGTTGAAATTTGAAAATGAATTATAAAATCCATTAAATATATCAAATGTAATTCAAATTCGTGCAATTGACTTCAAAAACCCCACCTTTAATGGATTTTTAAAGAATATGCAGTCAGCCTGAAAAACCCCACCTTTTTCATCATAACTAGAGCTATACAACTCCGTTTGATGTCTAAGTTAGCTCGAAACGAGCGTATTTCAGAGGGCTTTCGACTCGAGGGAAAAACAAGATCAAAAAACAAATGGGAAGAACGAAAAGAACACATGAACGTGTGTTTATAAGAGCTTTTCAGGGATAACGAATCGCTTTTTACATCACTTCATCAAAACATTCAAAACATAGAGGATACTCCTACAGATTGATAAGAAAAATTCGTAGGGTTGCCACAATTTTGTGATGTCAAAATTGAGGACAACAAGCCTGTAAGAATTATGTGCTATAAGTGTATTTCTCTCTTAACCCTAAAAATGGATATATTACATGTATTAAGATTATATTATTATCTAATTTCGTTGCAAGTTCCAAGACAAGCTTATCTCATCTTATTCTTAGGTTAGGGTTATATCTCTAACTATATTGTGTTCCTTGTTTCATTTGGATTTTGCGAATTTAGGGCAGATTACAAGGCATTTTAGGAAAGAAACATTAAAATATCTTCAAGAAACGCAAGCTTTCCAGTGAATCTAGGGTCACAATTGTTTGGGTAATAAGCCTAGCGACTTCTAACATGTTTAATCTACTTATATTGATATTCATTGAGAGATGGATATTCATTACTACTGTGTAGACTGATTAAGGTGCAAGCTAAATACTTTCTTCCTTGCAAAAATCTGATAATAGTTTGTAATCTATGATCTAGTTAGTGATAGAATATAACGAAGTTTCCAATTCTGAAGCATGTGGCATATTGCTAGCATCTTATTTTTTTGGTACTTCATTCACATATGAAACCTAAAATCTTGTGTCAAATAATTGCAAATTGGAACTGAGCATAAACTGGAATATTATTTGACTCTTAAAAATGAAGTGTTGAAAGAAAATTTGAGAGGTAGATAAAGGTTAGCTCAGTGGTATCAGAGCCTAACTCCTACCAGTTGTGGGTTTTGATTGATTAGTTAAAGAGAGCATAGAAGCTAGTTGAGGGAGAAAAGGAAGGGTACTCGTATGAGTGACACAGATGATGACAAGGCAAAGACCTTCTTTAGGAGATCTAAAGAGTTTCATCTCAGCATGTCTGGGACATTAAAAGAAGTGGCCAAGTTGTTCGGAGGACTCAATCGGAATCGATAGGCATGAAGGAAGCAATTCTAACGGAGGGAAGACTATTCCTTACAAAGAAAGAATCTTGGCCAATACTAGATCATTTAGGGCTAAATTCTTGACAAATGATGAAGCTAGGGAGAGTCACCATATCAAACCAATAAGATGGACCAGCCTCTTAGCCGAATATAATGCATTGAAGCAATCTAGAAAAATATGACCTACATTGAATACTGTGGACTAAAATCAAAAGGGGAACATAGTAGGAAAGGGTATGATGGAAGGAAGGATATTCAAAATCATTTGGGAAAGATCACAATTAGTAATTTTGATGGGGCAAGTAGTACATCAACAAGGTCATGGTTACAAAAACTGGATACTTAATTTTCCTTGAATCCCATGTTTGAAGAGAAAACCATCAAATTTGCTACCTTGCATTTGGAGGGGGTAGCTCACAAATGGTGGTATCATGGAATGGTGATCCAAGGGCATGATTTTGTCAACATTATAGAAAAGTTAAGTAAAAGGTGATGGAGAGATTTGATAGGACATACCCAGAGATTCATTTCAGGGATCTAGCACAGTTGAAACAAGATGGCAAGGTGGAGGATTATTTCGTAGAATTTCAAAGGCTTGTAGAAATAGTACCGGATGTAACGGAAAGAAAGCTCATTGTCCTATTTGTTGAAGGATTAGCTGAACCTCTCAAGGGCTTAGTAAGATCATTCAATCTAAATACCTTGCAGCATGACATGACCAAAGCCCTTGATTTGGAGGATTTGGTGATGAAGAATAGCTTTACTTCTAATGGAAAGCACAATCATGAGGATAGCAATACCAAGCAAAAGGAGAAATCTCAAGAGGAGCCTAAAGCCCATCCAAGCCAAGTAAGGAAGATAATAAGAAGCTGGATTTTGAGAGCAAGAAAGAGTTGTGTAAGAAGTTGTGTTTCACTTGTAAGGAGCAATGGGTGCTTGGTCATTATTTGCATTATATTAAAGTTATTGGTGATATTTTAGAGAGTGACAATGAGGAGCAAGATACTGTAGCCTTAGTACAGGGTGCCATAACTTTACTTTCAGGAACTTCTAAGTACCAGCCATTTAGAGTAAGGGGAACGGTTAATGGACAGAGAGTGACATCTTTGGTGGATAGTGGTGTAACTTACAATTTTATGAGTGATAGCTTGGTAGTAAGAGGAGGATTGCCATTTGAAGATTTTTCAGGATTTTGTGTCATGACGGCTGATGGATTTGAGAGGAAATGCCACAAGAGGGTACCGCAGATTAGTATTGAACTTGATGACTGCACAATCCGCAATGATTTCTACATGATTGAGATTGTTGGTTCCAATATAATATTAGGAATTCAATGGTTGCATTCTTTTGGGTGATACATTCAGGACTTCTAGCAGATGGAGTTAGAATTCATGGGGGATGCAAAGAAGATAATACTCAAGGCCTTGGAGGATGAAACACCACATGTAGCAGCAGCAAGGATGATCACAACAATGAATAATCACGAAGTGAATGAGAGGACAGCTCTACCAATTGATTCTCCAAAGAGTGAATATGGTGTTGAAGCAAGAGATTTTTCAAGTATGACATTATATGATGATCTTTCAATCTTTTCTGCATCTATGATGGGCAGATTGGTGTATGTAGAAGGGATGAGTATACAAACACTCGTGAGCACGTAGCATGTTGTTGATCAAATTTCAGTCTACAACATGAGTATGGAGTGGTAGAATTATGATGAGACATTGTTGGAAGGAGAGTGGATAAACATAACCATGGAAATACTTCCGCATGACAGAGTTGCAGGTTTCAATAATGCTGATTGCATTAGATGGAAGCAGCAGAGTGTTATAGTGCACTTCATACAGCTAGTTTGGGATCCTAGTGATACAGTGGAGAATTGCTCAAGGACAAGAAATGATTGGGCCGGGAGGACTATAATGTCCCCAATTTTTAAGGTGACAATTAATTAAATTGATTTTTATGATTTTTTGACGAGAAAAATTGGGCTCTACAACTGTATGGTTCCCAAGGGTGAGGTGTTCCCGCCTGCAATCATACACGGTGCAGAACCCGTGTCTTCCTTTGCGTGCTTTCCTTGGTTTTTACGTTTATTGTGTATCCTTACTCTATGTGCTTTCCTTGGTTTTTACGTTTATTGTGTATCCTTCGCTTGCCTGAGTCTTTATTTGCTTTTATTTATTGGTTTTAAGTTGCCTTTGTTTAGTTTCCTCTTTGTTTTGTCTCTGGGCCGGGTGGGGTTAAAGTATTTTGTTTATGGAGCTGAGTCTCCTCGGCTCCCAGCCTGGCTCGCCCGTGTGTAAGCAGGGCTTGTTGCATAATGATGATGTATCAAATCTAGGGATGGATATTGACAGAGAGGGTTCCATTAATGATGGCAAAGAATTACCCTCGAAGGAAAGTGATAAAAGGGATGAAAGATCATCATACAAAGTTGTGCTATCAGACCAGTCTAAACCTGAATGTCCTCCTTCGGCAGTTTTTAATGGCGTCTTTGGCAAGATTGAGCATGACTATGGACGACCCACAGCCAATGGAGATAGAATGGACAAAAGAGGAGGTGCCAAAGATGGAGATGCCAGTAACGGTTGAGAGGGTAAGACTGCTCCTCATGACTTTAAAACTCTTTCTCTTTCACCTAATGAGGATATGATCAAAGCCATTAGGAAAGAACAGATGCGTTTGAAAGATATAGCTATCTTTTTTGTTTGTTTGGATAAGAATCTCTTCCTTCGCGCAAATTTTTAGATGACTGGATTGCCAATATATGGGGAAGGAAATTAGGGATTCATCAGGTAAGCTTCTACAAAATGATTCAAAAAGGATTGTTTCTAGTTTTCTTTAAATCCCATGGGATGCAAGATAGAGTATTAAAAAAGAATTATTGGAATGTGGCTCGCTCATTATTTAGGACTTTTCAATGGTCGACTAAAGGAAATGTTGAACAAGTTGTGGTTCGCTCTTCCCCTTGCTGGATTGAAATTAAAAATTTGCAGCACGAATTTTGGCCGTTTATTTCTCAAATTGTGCAACCCCTCGGTTCAGTTCTGCAAATAGAAGATTCTCGATATACCTTACCTCACATGAATGCTAGAATTTTAATTGCTCTTGAACCTGAAGTTGAGTTCCCAGACATCATTTCAATTAAGCTCAAAAACGAAAAATTTGCTTGGGAAATTTCTCTTCTTCGTAATTTAAGATCTTGTTTTCATTGTAAAAAGAATGGTCACACCAAAAAAGATTGCTCGACATATAATAAATTACAGAATTCTAAATTCAACAATACAGTTAACCCTAATTCAAAAGGAGATGCTAAGTCAGGCCCAACTAAAAAGAATGAAGGCAATATAAATGATTCTTTTAAGGGTGGTGAACTGGAGAATACTAATAACTCCAATAAGGAACCGGATGCTTCCATGATTAAAAATGATGCATTAAAGGAAACTATAGATAAGGATAAATTTGTAAGCCTGAATAATCCCTTATTTGAGGATGAGTTTGTGATAATGCCAGCTTCAGTTGATAATATTTCTAATGTTCTTACTAATGGTCAACCAGATAATTCAAGTAAAGTGGTTAATGTTGAGGCTTATAATGATGTTCCACTCCCCACCAAACTCGATGCTCAACAACTTGCTCTTAATACCATTAATGAAAGAGCTGAAAATAGTAGGAGGGTCTCCAGTGGACCCCTGAATAGAGATAATGGATTTGTTGAGCCCATAACTTGTGACATTGGTTTAAAATGTACTGGTAACATAGTGGACAAAGTGACTGATGAGCCTTTTACTGAAGATATTAGTAAAACATCAAAGAAGAAAAGCAAAATTGTTGAAAGACAGTCTCTCTCTAATGATAGTAAGAAGTCAGGAAAAGACATGCCAGATTGCTTCAATAGATTATATAATAACTCCAAATATCATCAATCCAAATGATGCACATACACAATTGGAATGTTAGAGGCCTGGAAATGTCTGATAGAAAATACATGGTCAGAAAATGGTGCAATAAACTTAAGTTAAAAGATATTATTTGTCTTCAAGAGATCAAGATTGTTGGCTTTCAGGCTTATACCATACTAAAAATTTTATGGGACCAGTCTATTGGCTTTTACTCTAACCATCCTAGGGGCAAGGGAGGCACTGCCATCCTTGTTGGACCAAAATGGGCCGAGAAAATTATCTCTAATGGTTCCTCTCCCTGTCATAGAGCTATAACGGTTATATTTCTGGATAAGGATACCACTATTGCGGTATGCAATGTATATGCTCCTAATGACTATAGGGACCGTGCCTCCTTGTGGGAATGGCTCTCTACTGGACTTCCTAAAGCTCAATGGATATTTGCTGGGGACTTTAATATGGTGGAATATAAGGAGGACAAGATTTGGGGAAATATGCAATGTTGGAAAGGGAATGAATTGTTCTTTTGGTCTAACTTTAAAAGGAAATTCAGGATTGTTGACCCTTTAGCTCTTAAGAAAGGATCATATTCAGATATATGGTACACATGGTGTAATAATGAAGCTAGACAACAAAGAGTTTATTGCCGTTTGGACAGGATTTATGTGGAAGAAGCCATATTTTCAGTTGAAAGTCAGGATGGACATGCTCCTGTATGTGTCTCTCCCTATTCTATGTCAGATCATCACCCGATTTATGCTATTGTCTCTTTGGAACATTGCTTAGATAATGTTAGCAGGACGATGCAGAAGAGGAGTTTCAAACTTAATACTTCCCTGCTCAAGGATGAAGAAAATGATGATGCCATCAGAATGGTCACTAGTCTTTGTAAACTCTGTAACCAAGGGCTGAGTCCTAAGGATATGTGGATCTCATTTGTAGATTCATGGAGGAAAATATATCAGATTATTGGTAAGAAGAAAGCTCTAGATAGATCAAAGGAGGAACAATTGCTACAAAGCTCACTAAATGACATTGAGAAGGAGTTTCAAATTAAAGGTTTTGATCCTCTTTTGGAAGAGAAGCTTGTATGGGTTAAAGGACAAATTAGGAGAACAATGCAATACAAGATTAAGGGCCACAAAACCAGAGCTAAGATGAACTCGATGAAGGATGGTGACAAAGGTACAAAATATTTCTTTAATATTAAAATAACTAAACAAAAAAGAGAACTAATCGAGGGCATTCAGATTAATGGGGATATGTCTACGGATCCAAGCACTATTAAAGAAGCTTTCTTTAATTTTTACAAAGGCTTGTTCACATCAAAATATAATGAGACCAATAAGACCAATTTAGAGAAGTGTCTTAAACTTATTCCGAAGAAGATATCAAATAGTGAGGCTTTGGAACTTGACAAACCTATCTCTCTTGAAGAAATAGATGCCACCATTCTTTCTCTAGCCAATGATAAATCTCCCGGCCCTAATGGCCTACCAGCTGAATTCTATAAGCATAATAAGGAATGGATTGGCCCCGAGCTCCTGGATCTTTATGAAGATGCTTTCAAACAAGGATCTTTGGGTGCCGATATTAATAGAGGCATTATTAAGCTCCTCCCTAAGGGTGGTGACAAGACTCAAGTCAAAAATTGGAGGCCTATAACATTATTGAATTTGTCTTACAAGATTGTGGCTAAAGTTCTAGCTCGAAGGATTGGAGGACTTCTTAATGGGTTCATCTCCTCCACCCAAACAAGTTTCATAAAAGGGAGATTTATTTTGGAGAATCTGATCACGAGCTGGGAAGCAATGCACTGGGCTAAATATGATGGTCAGAATGCAATGATGGTTCTATTAAATTTTGAAAAGGCTTACGACAAGATTGAAAGGCCCTTTGTTTTGGGAATGTTGCAAGCTTTTGGTTTTCCTTCATATTTCTGCAAATGGATCAATATCCTTCTTACAGACTCTTCTACTGCTATTGAGGTGAATTGTGAGTTATCTGATAGTATTACTCTTCAAAGGTCCATAAGACAGAGATGCCCAATTGCCCCTACCCTATTTGTTATTGCAGCAGATGCCCTATTCTATATTCTTAGGACTCCTCAATTAGGTCCTCCTGTCAGAGGTATAACTCTTCCTAATCATGATGAGTTACTTAATGCTCAATTTGCAGATGACACAACCTTGTTTATTGAGATGGATGAGGATAACTTTGATAACATATACAACAAGCTCCAATTTTTTTGCTTAGTCTCTGGTTCTAAAGTAGCTCCACACAAATCTTCTATCATTGGCTGGCTCTCCTCCCCTTCGGAATGGATTGTGAACAAAGGGTGGCAATGGTTGGGACCTAAATCTATTGTCAGATATCTGGGTATCCCTTTTTCTATTGACCCATCTCTTAAGGACATGTGGCATTGGCTCTTATCTAAGATTGAAAAGAGATATCTAAGAATGGCAAACTCACATGCTCTCACTGGCAGGGCGAGTGCAAGTGGTCCAAAAAGTTCTCTCTGCCCATCATATTTATTTCTCCTCTGCTTGGATGTTTGCCAACTATCAAAATGATTCTTTGGAAAGTATTATGAGAGACTTTCTCTGGTCTTATGGATTAGGTAACAAGAAGCGACACTATGTCAAATGGATGTGGTGTAGCCTTCCAAAAAATCGGGGAGGTTTGGGTATCAAAGATCTGAAAGCTCAAGGAATGGCTTTGGCATCAAAATGGATTATTCAGGCACTCTCAGGTGATGAACCATGGAAGGTTCTTGTCAGGAATAACATAAACAGATCGGGCATTAAAAAAGGCAAGAACTGGAATAATGTCCCCTTATGTGATAAAGTTTTTGGGAATTTTCAGCTATCCATTTTTTGTTCCAATGTCTTCTAGTCCATTTGGAAGGCATGGTCTCAGGTCTGAAATCTTATCCCTTTCAGGGGTGCCAGTGGTGGGTCTCCTTACTATTCAGTGTTAAATAGATCAATTTGGTGGGGGTGGAATATAATGGTAAACCTCTAGCATTAACCCATAGTTCCTCTGCAAAAAATTGGTCCAAATATGGTATTTCTCTGGTTAGAGATATCATGGTTGACAATCGATTGAGGTACTGGAATGAACTCTCAAACAAGCATCATATCGCTAATACCCAAAAGAAAACATACTCTATTATTGCTAAAGCTGTGGGTAATTGTTTTCCCCGGCAGATTATGAACACTATGCTTAAGGAGGACTGTTCCCCTCTTGACAGAGTGAACCATGGCTAGGGGCTGGGGTGGTTGGTTTCTAGATGGCAATTTTTTTTTAATTTCTTCTGGCACTCTCCTTGTGAACCTAAGAAATCTTGTTTTAGGTGGCTTTTGCTATTGAGGAAACTTGTTGTAGGTACCACTTTACCTCATGGTCTAGGGAACCCCATAATGTGTGGTGTATGTTCGGTCCCTGAATCTTTTGAACATTTATTTTTTGAATGTCCTTATGCTCGTGGTGTCTGGGCAATTTTTTTTGGCTGACCCATTGTATGGGAGAGTAAACTTGGTCTCTCTTGGAGTGAAATTCTTGCTGGCTTTGTTGAGACTTTTGATGTTAAATCTAACACTTTTTGGTTTGTTCTTACCTGTGAGATTATTTGGCTCCTCTGGAAGGACAGAAATGGAGAGATTTTTGAAAAGAGGAGACAACTTACTGAGTTTGGTTGTAAACTCATACATTTTCAAATCATGTCACAGGTTGCTGCTACCCTCGAGATATCCAGAGACAGATTTATGATGCTAATGCGGGAAGGACAAATCACGATCCACAAAGAGGACTTAGTCTCATGTCAATATTTCTCTATCCACAAAGACATGCTCAGTGTAAAGGAGCTCGATAACTTGAACCAGTTTATTAAGAACTTATGCATTGAAGACAGATCAGTGCCTGAACTCAAGACCAAGGATGGAGGACAAGCTTTTAGCAGCTGATTGTTGGATTCCTTTTTGTAGTCAATTTTGAGTATCTTTTTGTATTAACTGATCATACTTGTATATAGGCTATATCATGATGTTATAACTGTATACATTAGGTAGCTGTATAATGTGCTACCTAATAGATATGTAAATCAGAACTCTTCGATTACTCTTATGAAGTGATGTAACCGACTTAGTTAAACTATGTTAATAAAAAAAAATTATTTTTATTAAGTTGTCAAAAATAAATGAAACATTCATATGATGACTTGATATTAATTAATTTAACTAAATAATAAAATATTATACAATGTCGCTTTATTGAATAAAGTTCTCCAAATATAATTAATAATGAAGTTGGCTAATATTCTAGATGCTTCTTGGAGTTCTTTATAAGGAGGTTAGATGGAGGAAGTCAGGAGGCTTTTGGGAGATTTGATAAACGTTGTCTGATTTCTGGAAAGGAAAACCATCAGGTGTTCTACAGAAGGGTTGAATGAAAACCAAGTTCTTCCGGAGTGGATTCGTGGCAGAGTTTACAGCTAGGCCAAATTTGTGAAGTCTTCATCCGAAGACCAATTTGCAATAATAAAGATATTGGGACATATTTGTGTCTAATTTGGGAAAATAAGATTATTGTTATCTAAAAATTATAATCTCCAAGGGATTCATATTGATGGTACTAGTAATCATCTAGTTACTTGTTGTACACATTGGCTTTGACAAAGTATTAATATTTAATAAAGTGGATTCAATTGATTGGGAATCCAAAAGAAAAATAAATAAAAAGCTTTTATCAGGTATATCGTCGAATACAAGTGTGGTCAAGTCTTTTAAAATAAAATTTCATATTGGACTTTGCCTAAGATAATATTCCAACGATATAAAGATTAAAACATTGGCACAATAATCTTGTGCGACTCAACTCTTTAAGTAATGGTGTGAATAGCTAAATATATAATCGGCCAATAAAGGGAGGACTTGTATTTCACCACTAGATAATAAAAAATAATCACAGAGCTTTGATTGATATTGTGATTATTGTAGAAGGTGATACAAATTACAAAGGTCGTGGGTTGTTCTGACATTCCGTAGCATAAAGGTTTCCGTATTGGTGTGATTTTCTTTAGAAGCTTGATTGTTGTACAAAGGAATCATGGGCGGTTCAAGAGGTGAAGCCAACATGGCTAGCACACCCCATCTTTGATTGATTCGAACCCTTGATTGGAGTATACTATTATTGTGTGTGGAGCCAACTTCTAATCGAGAGCCCAATATCTTCTAGAAACGCAAGCTTTCCACTAAATCTAGGATCACAATTGTTTGGCTAATAAGCCTAGTGACTTCTAACACAAGCCTCATCTAGTTATACCGATATTCATTAACAGGATGAATATTCATCACTATTGTGCAGACTAATTAAGGTGCAAAATAAATACTTTGTTCCTTGCAAATTTATGATAATAGTTTGTAATTTGTGATCTGGTCAATGATCAAATATAATGGAGTTTCTAGTTTTGAAGCATGTGGTATATTGCAAGTGGTGCAGTCACAGACAAAGGGGCCTCAAAGAGATCAGTCCAATCCGTGCAGCAAGAGTCACACAATGGAAACAACAAAGAACAATATAGGTCAAGACCCAATTCATAAAGATTACCCTCCAAAAGATAAAACGTGAATTGTGATCCCTCATGTAGGTCGGCCACAGGTGTAGCAATATCGAGAAATGAGCCAGGAAGCTTTGTTGATCAGAAAATCCCTTTGCAAGATCGAAAAACACAAACTGGTTGCAAAACGTGAAGAACAGTTAAGTCCCGCCAAGAATCCACAAGATCTCAACAGAGAAGTAACCAATCGAGGTGCGAACCTAGGTGAAGGTTCAACATGATGCCAGGAACTTGCCATGAGGTCCGCAACAGCCAAAGATTCAAACTGAAGGTACGCTAAAAGAACCTCAGACTCGGTCAGAGAATATACAAACAAGAAAACAGAAAACAATTATTTTTGGTTGATGCAAGATTGCCAAGAAACCCAAGATGCCCCTCTATACCACACTCGAGGTTATTGAAAAGTGAGCCTCACTTTTTTGGGGCTAAAGGAAAATCAAGATGATTAACCTCAGCCTTAGAAATCCATAAAGAATGTTCTACTAGTTTGTTCTTCCACTTAACAAGATATTCTTGATATTGTCTACCTCTTGTACTTTACCAATTATGATGTCTAAAATCTCTTCTATCTCATCCATTTGCTTCTTAGGATAGTGCTGCTCCACATCTGATCATTCAGCTTCACTGAAATCTGCCTCATTATACTCATGCAAGTCTGCAACATTGAATATAGGTGATATGTCCATGTCATTTAGTAACTCCACTTCATAAGCATTTCCTGAATCAAATCTCCTCAAGATCTTACACGGTCCAAACTTCCTTATATTCAACTTATTGTTTGTTCCAATAGGAAACCTTCCCTTCTTCAAGTATACCATTACTTCATCTCCTACCTAAAGTTCTTTATGTCTCATCTTTTCATCTGCTCTCTCCTTGTATTTCTGACTCATTTTCTCCAAATGCGCTTTCACCTGATCATGTAATGCTTTCAAGTGTTTTGCAAACTCTTCTCCTTCTACACTCTTATTCTCATGACTGATATCCCTCAATTATGATACTTCTTTTAGGATTCATCCATGTCACAATCTCAAATGGTGTCTTCCCTGTACTCCTATTCACCGAATTGTTATATGAAAACTCTACTTGAGCTAGAACTAAATCCCAATTCCTAGTCTTCTCTCCAACCAAACACCTTAACAAGTTTCCCAGGCTTCTATGTACTACTTATGTTTATCCATCTGTTTGTGGATGAAATGTAGAACTAAATTTCAACTCAGTCTTCATTACTTCCAAAGTGTCCTCCAAAAATAACCAACAAACTTAGTATCCCTATCTGAAACTATGCTCCTAGACATCTCATGCAATCTCACAACCTCTCTGAAAAATAAGTCAGCTACATGTATTGCATCTGTAGTCTTCTTACAAGGTGTGAAATGTGACATCTTGGAAAATCTATCCACTACCACAAATATAGAATTATTACCTCTTTGTGTTTTAGGCAACCCACATATGAAATCCATGCTAATATCTTCCCAACGTCTTCTTGGTACTGTCAAAGGTGTATACAATCCCACATTCTGACTACTTCCCTTAGCAGCTTGACAAACTCAAACTCTGAACAAATTTTCTTACATCCTTATGAATCTACGGCCAAAAATAATTCTCACTTACCAAAGCCATTGTCTTGTCAATGACAAAGTGTCCAGATAATCCCCTACAATGCTTTTCCTTAATCAAATTATCCCTCATTGAACTCCTAGGTATACACAACTGAATTCCTCTAAATAACATACCACCTTGAATGAAATAATCCAACCATTTGCTTCGATCTGCTGCAACAAGTTCTCTGCAAGCTTTCCAAGGTTCGACAAAATCAGAATCAGGATCTCCCTCATACAAGTTCTTCAACTCATCAAATCCCAATACCTCAACTCTCATCTCTATCAGCAAATTTCTTCTTCTACTCAAAGCATCAGCAACGGTATTTGATTTACCACTTCTATGCTTCAACACAAAAGTATAACTGTGCAAGAACTCAACCTATCTCATGTGTCCTTGATTCAACTTACCTTGACTCTTCAAATACTACAATGCTCGATGATCCGTGTACAACACAAACTCCTTGGGCAACAAATAATGTCTCCATTTCTTCAAGGCTTGAACTATGGCATAGAACTCATGATCATAAACTAAGTACCTTCTCTTAGTAGCATTCAACTTCTCACTGAAATAAGCAAGAGGTCTACCCTCTTGACTCAGCATTGCTCCAATTGCATTTTCACTTGCATCACAGTCTACTTGAAATACTTTACTGAAATTAGGTAAAGCTAACACAAGTTGTTCAGTCACCTTCTACTTCAATAACTCAAAACTCCTTTGTGCTCTATTTGTCCACTTGAAGTCCTTCCTATCCCCTCTCATTGTCTCATTCATAGGACTACCAACCGAACTGAAATTCCTAATGAACTTTCAATAGAAACTAGCCAATCCATGAAATGATCTTACCTCCCCAATGTTTTCAGGTGTAGACCACTCAACAATTGCTTTAACCTTCTCAGGATCCATCTTCAATCCATCCACAAATATAACAAACCCCAAATACACTATCTCCTCTTTCATGAAAGAACACTTCTTGATGTTTATCAGCAACTTCTCTTCCCTCAATCTTTGCAACACTTGTCTCAGGTGCAACAAATGAACTTTTGGTAGAAACTAGCCAACCCATGAAATGATCTTACCTCTCCAACGCTTTCAGGTGTAGGCCACTCAAATATTGTTTTAACCTTCTCAGAATCCATCTTCAATCCATCAGAGATATCACAAACCCCAAATACACTATCTCCTCTTTCATGAAAGAACACTTCTTAATATTTATCAACAACTTCTCTTCCCTCAATCCCTGCAACACTTGTCTCAAGTGCAACAGATGATCCTCTCTTCTCTTACTTAAAATCAGAATGTCATCTAGATAAACAATCACAAAGTTACCCAAGAATTTCTTCAATACTTCATTCATCAACCTCATGAAAGTACTAAGTGCATTAGTTAGTCCAAAAGGCATCACTAACCACTCATACAATCCCTCATTTGTCTTGAATGCAATCTTCCACTCATCACCTTCTTTGATTTTGATATGATGATAACTACTCTTCAAATCAATCTTTGTGAAATACTTTGCTCCACTCAAACAATCCATTATATCATCCATCCTAGACAAAGGAAACCTATACTTCACTGTGATCCTATTTATAGCTCTTGAATCAGTACGCATTCTCCACTCTCCATTCTTCTAAGGTGCTAATACAGTTGGCATTGCACAAGACTCAAACTTTCTCTGATCAAACCCTTCTTTAACAATTCTTGCACTTGCCTATTCAATTCTTCATTCTCTGCAGGTGTCATTCGGTGTGCTGCTTTGTTTGGCACACTTCTTCCAGGAATTAAAAACCAAACTGAAATTCCAAATGAACTTTCTGTAGAAACTAGCCAACACATGAAATGACCTTACCCCCCCAACGGTTTCAGGTGTAGGCCACTCAAAAATTGCTTTAACCTTCTCAGGATCCATCTTCAATCCATCCGCAGATATCACCAACCCCAAATATACTATCTCCTCTTTCATGAAAGGACACTTCTTGATGTTTATCAACAATTTCTCTTCCCTAAATCTCTGCAACACTTGTCTCAGGTGCAAAAAATGATCCTCTCTTGTCCTACTGAAAATTACAATGTCATCTAGATAAACAAAAACAAACTTAACCAAGAATTTCTTCAATACCTCATTCATCAACCTCATGAAAGTGCTAGGTGCATTAATTAGTCCAAAAGACATCACTAACCACTCATACAATCCTTCATTTTTCTTGAATGCAGTCTTCCATTCATCACCTTCTCTAAGTTTGATTTGATGATAGCCACTCTTCAAATCAATCTTTGTGAAATACTTTGCTCCATACAAACAATCCATTATATCATCCATCCTAGGCAAAGGAAACCTATACTTCACCATGATCCTATTTATAGCTCTTGAATCAATACACATTCTCCACTCTCCATTCTTCTTAGGTGCTAATACAACAGGCACTGCACAAGACTCAAACTTTCTCTAAACAAACCATTCTTTAACAATTCTTGCACTTACCTATTCAATTCTTCATTCTCTACAAGTGTCATTAGGTGTGCTGCTTTGTTTGGCAAACTTGCTCTAGGAATTAGATCCATACAATGACTGATACGCCTCACAGGTGGCAATCCATAAGGTACATTATCTGAGATTATGTTCTCATACTCTATAGTTGTTCCTCTTCCGATCCTAAATCAAACTTCTTAGGAATCAAAGCATAACACATACTATCACTTTTCAAGCCATCTACGAACTTTCTCCCTTCAACCAAACAAACCCTAACACTGGAACAAATCTCACTCTTAGGACAATCTGCTAAAGGCAACAACACTTGCTCCATCCCATTTGCAAAGATAGTATACCTATTCTTCCTTCCATCATGCAAAATTTGTCTATCATACTACCATGGTCTACCCAACAAGATATGACATGCATCCATATGCACAATATCACAAAGAACTTCATCATGATAAGATCCAATTTTCAATTTCACCAAACATTGTTCACTTACCACTACCTTATGATCATCCTTTATCCATGCTATTTGATATAGTTTGGGATGCTTCACCCTCTGCAACTTCAACTTGTCCACCAACTCCTCGGAGGCTAGCTTATCTGAACTACCACTATCAATGATTACTTTACAACATTGTCCTACAACTTTGCACCTGGTTTTGAACAAACTTTTCCTCTACAATGGCTCTTGATCTACCTCTTCATGACATAAGGCTCTCCTCGCCATTAGGGCTTCTCCATTCTCCGGTTGATCAAAAGATTCAGTGGGCTCTTCCTCCACATAAGAAAATCTACCCTTGTTCTCAATCCTCTTATTTGAATTCCCTTAGGTACACTCAAAAGCTCGATGTCCTCCACATTTGAAACAGGTTCTTCTAAATACTCTTATGTCATCTCTTCTATAACTGCTTGATCCACCACCTCTATAGAAATTTATGTCATCCTTCCGGTATGAACCCTCCTCGAATTCTGCTTTGCCTTTATTTTGATTTGTACAAGATCATCCTCCTCCAAAGGATCTACCTCTCTGAAATCTTCAACCTCTTCCACTTTGTCTTTGTTCTTGTCTCTTGTTCAACTTCTCCTCGGCCTTTAAGGCATATTGATAAGCCTCTACACTTTGCAATTTGACTAAATTGATCTCATCTTGGATAGATATCCTCAAACCACTCAAATATCTTGCAACCCTTTCAACATCATCATCTATATGGCCAGATCTAATATCTAATTTGTAAAATTCTTAGGTGTATTCCTTCACGCTAAGATCCTTCTGCTTTAGGTTTTGCAACTTCCTAAACAAACTTACTTGGTAGTTAGCAAGTAAGAACTTGGCTTTTAATTTATTCACCATCCTATCCCATGACTTAATTTTCTCCTTGCCTCTTCTTTGTCTATCAATCTGCAAATGATCCCACCACGAGGATGCATGACCTCTCAACTTAGTGCAAGCATACTTCACCTTCTTGTCTTCACTAGTGCCCTCAAAATCAAAGTACTTTTCCACCTCTATGATCCAATCAAGCAATTCATCTGAATCCAATTTACCATCATAATCAGGTGGATTGAAATGTGGTCTTGTATTAACCCTAGTTATGGCTTTCAAAAATCGATCTTTGATGTTATCTTACCGGTTACTGAGAGGGGGGGGTGAATCAGAAAATACTAAATCTTATTGTTTAAGACTTGTAAATAGATTCTTGAATGCAAAGTAGAAAGTTAACAATCATTCACAAGCATAAAATGAATCACACAGATCTACACAAATATTTGTACGTGGAAACCCTCGGTTAGAGAGAAAAAACCACGGTGAGACAGAGCTCACAACTTCACTAGTTCTAAATGAAAGCACCCTATTAGGAGCTTACAAAGCACTGGTTAAGGTGCTACCCGGTTAAGGGTTTTTACAAGAGATTTGTTAAGATCTAAACCCTGTTAGGAGCTGTCTGGTTACAAGACTTTGAACATCAACAAGATGTTACCCTGTTAGGGGATTTTTACAACGAACCGATTAGGTCCGCCCTAATATAGGGGTTTGTATATGATGAAATATCTTTCAAAAACAGTGATCTATAATGACACTTATTGTCTGATTAGATCATACCTGTAGATTCCTTCCCTTGTTTGCCTAGTTGTTGATCTTCTTCTCTATCTTCACCTTTGTGCCTATAGCCTCTATCTTCACCTTTGTGCCTATAGCATTCCTCAGAAGATATCTTTCCTCTGCTCTCTGCGATTTTCACTTCTCAACAACAGCAACATACTTTGCGTCCTATTTCAAATATTTATACAGAGTGATCCTCTTGACTCATAGAACCGTCAGAGAATAAACTTGACCATAAAATATGCAACGCAAGAAAGCTGTGCATTGTGATCTAGAGTTTATCTTGAGATCATCTGTAGAACTTAAAGCTAACTCCTGTTGAAAGGTTAGCTTCGCATCAGAGTAATGGATGTCTCGCATAATTAGGCTCTTAACTCAAACTGTAACTCAAACTGTTCCACAAAAACTGGACTGGATTTTTCTATCAGTTAGAGCGGTACCGGTTTGTCGTTGGATGCTGAAGAAGACCGATACTGAGTACTTGGTTCAGTCTACTGGTTTATCTAACTGCTTAGTTGACCGGTGCATATACTATGTGCTTTATCTACTGGTGTCATCTAAGTAAAGCAAGCGACCGGTGATCTTCGACTGGTGTGAATGGGTTTGATGAAATACACTAATGACAACTTATATTGCTAACAATCTTCTCCCTGATCAAGCTCAGGTCCTATTAATTCTTCTTCCTCTTCATTGTCACTCACATCTTCAATATGGTAGCCTCTTCTCTGGGTTGTTTCCACAACTTCTAGTCTGGCTGCTATTTGCCTCAACATGTCCATTATGGCTAGATCTACATCTCTCCTTCCTCCACCACGAGCATTTCCTCTCCGAGCCATCTCACGCAAGTCCTCTGCAATTGCAGGTCAGATCATTACTCTGCTGCCCCACAACAATCGTATCTAGGGCTTCGCAACCTCAGGAGAGGAAATTTAATCACCACAAGAACAAACCTTGCTCTAATACCACTTGGTGCAATCACAGACAAAGGGACGTCAAAGAGATCAGTCCAATCCGTGCAACAAGAGTCACACAACGGAAACAACAAAGAACAATTGAGAGAAGCAAAATCAGCCTTCGCATTATCAGAAAATCAATTACAATGGACCTACATCATGCACTCTTACATTCAAGGCATACAAGCCTGATTAAAGATCGAAATCCTTACAATCTACTCAGCTTCAAGCTTATGAAAGCTAATCTTCTAAGAGCTCTCCAAACTAGGAACAACTACCTTTATTTATAAAGCTTCGCAAGCATCAAGTCAACCAAGAAAGATTACATTTCCCAATGAGAATAAAACATATTACAAAATATAGGTCAAGACCCAAACCATAAGGATTACCCTCCAAAAGATAAAACATGAATTGTGATCCCTCATGTAGGTTGGCCACAGGTGTACCAACATCGAGAAATGAACCATGAAGCTTCGCCGATCGGAAAATCCCTTCACAAGATCAGAAAACACAAACTGGACATGAAACGTGAAGAACAATTCAGTCCCACCAAAAATCCACAAAATCTCAATAGCGAAGTAACCAATCGAGATGTGAACCTAGGTGAAGGTTCAATATGATGCCAGGAACTCCATGAGGTCCACAACAGCCAAAGATCCAAATTGAAGGTACGCTGAAGGAAACTCAAAGACTATACAAACAAGAAAACAGAAAATAAATATTTTTGGTTGATGCAAGATTGCCAATAAACCCAAAATGCTCTTGCATCAGCCAATATCTTATTTTTGGTTACATCATTTAAATGTGAAACTTGAAATCTTGTGTCAATTAATTGCAAACTAGAATTGGGCATAAACTAGAATAAGATTTGACTCTTAACTTGAGGTGTTTATAGAAAATTTTAATGACAGGTAGATACGGGTTATCTCTTTGAGTAATGGTGTGAAGAGCTGAATATATAATCGATTCAATAAGGGGAGGACTCCTATTTCACCACCAAATAACAAAGGATAATCACAAAGCTTTGAGTGATATTGTGATTATTACAGAAGGTGATACAAATTGCAAATGTTGCGGGTTGTTCTAACATTTTGTAGCATAAAGGTTTCCATATTGGTGTGATTTTCTTCAAAAGCTTGGTTGTTGTGCAAAGGAATCGTGGGTGGTTCAAGGCGTGAAGCCAACATGGCTCGCGCACCTCATCTTTGACTATTTCGAACCCTTGATCGGAGTATACTACTACTGTGTGTGGAGCCAACTTCTGATCAAGAGCCTGATATCTTCTAGAAACGCAAGCTTTCCACTAAATCTAGGATCACAATTGTTTGGGCAATAAGCCTAGTGACTTCTAACGAGAGCCTCATCTAGTTATATCGATATTCATTAAAAAGATGAATATTCATTACTACTATGTGGACTAATTAAGGTGCAAGCTAAATACTTAGTTCCTTGCAAAATTTTGATAATAGTTTGTAATCTGAGATCTGGTCAATAATCGAATATAATGGAGTTTCCAGTTTTGAAGTGTGTGGTACATTGATCAAGGTGACTGAGTTCAATGAATTTGAAGAATAATTCTTAATCTGAAAGCAAAGGAAAGGATGGCACTTGGCAACTACACGGATTTGACGGATGCTTACGTCTGCATTTGTCCTTGTGTTGCATGCTAAACGCGTTTTTCCTGCATTATGTGTTGAGTCACCCTGTTATGTATCACTTTGTTGTTTTTGTTTCCCTTGCGTGCTTTTCTTTGTTTTGGTCTATGTTTTCTTTGTGCCCTCGGCTTTTCTTTGTAAACTGGGGTTTACCCTTCCCTCGCCTAGTTCGCGCGTGTGATGGGAGGGCCGAATAATAATGTTGATATCCCACAAATTGAGATCATTAAGGGAGATGCGGAGGCAAGTGGTAGTGCTAATGATAAGTGTGATGAGTTTGCAAAGGGTATTAATGTTGGGAAGCCGAATGAAAAACTGTCTTATAAGCAAGTGGTGGCCGAGAGTTCTCCTTTATTCTTGGCAAGTGCAGAGTTCAATGGAGTCTTCAGGAGGAGGATGGTGGACACAGAACAAGATAGTTTGGGACAGGCCACAGCCGATGGAAGTGGATGAAGCAGTGGAGGTATTGCCGAACCTGGTGGCGACGGAGGAGACAATGGTAGGTCCCCTTCTCTAAGCCTGAAAACTCTCTCTTTCGCCTAACGAAGATATGGTAAGCGCTATTAAAGCAGAGCAAAGTAGGTTGAAAAGTATTGCAATTTTCTTTGTTTTCTTAGATAAGGAAGTAATGCCATCTCGTAATTTTTTTGATGACTGGCTAGCCTCGGTTTGGGGGAAAAAACTTAGTATTTTTGTTACATATTGCAGAATGATTCAAAAAGGGTTGTTTGTTGTATTTTTAAAGAATCATAATATGCAGGAATGGGTTTTGAATAAGAAATTCTGGAATGTTGGTCGTTCTATGTTTAGGGTTTTCCCATGGTCTCCTAAAGGAAATGTTGAAAAAGTTGTGGCGAGGTTGACTCCGAATTGGGTTGAAATTAAAAATTTGAATGTTGAATTCTGGTCATTTATCTCCCAAATGTTAAAACCATTGGGCTCTGTTTTGCAAATTGAACAGTCAAGGGTTACACTCCCGCACCTTAATGCTAGAGTTCTCGTTGCTTTAACACCGGAAGTTGATTTTCCGGATTGTATTTCTTTGGAATTTGATGGAGATGTGTTATGTTGGGAAGTTTCACTACTTGGGAATCTTAATGCTTGGTTTCACTGTAGATGTAATGGTCATATAAAAAAGGATTGCCCTGCTTTCAAACATATACAGAAAGAAAAGTTTAATATTGTACAAAATGCTGATAAAAATGGAAACAAAAACAATAATCTTAAGAGTTTTGGGGAGAATAAGGATGGAAATAAAGAAAGTGAAAAGATTCATAATAATCCTGATACTAGGGCTCCGAAGGATCCTATTGCTCACTCTGCGGAGAAGCATCAACCTTTTGCTGTTAGTTCTGATATGCTTGTTGACGTTGTGGACCAAAACATGTTTGTTACCCTGTCTAATCCATTGTTTGATGAAGATTTTGAAGTAGTTCCTGCTAGGAACTCTGAGAGGGTAGTTAACCCCTCTACCCCAGATGCCCTTCCCTCAAGTGATATGTCCCTTGAGATTGATATAGATATTACACCCCCCCCCCAAATACAATGCCCAACAATTAGCCCTGGCTACTATCAATAAAAGAGTTGATCTTATTAATGGTGCTAGTAAAGACCAGCAGCCACCGAGTCTGAAATGTGTTGTCTCACCTGAATCCCTTCAAGTTGTTGCTTTCAATAAAGATTTGTAGTTTACAGAAGTTGTTCGTAAGAAAAGAAAGACAAGAGACAGGAACTCCTCGTCTAACAATAATAAAGGAAATAGTAACCTACCAGATTGTTTTAATCGGTTGTGCAAAAGCACAAAACCGTCTTCTAAATAATCATTATGCTTCAAATCCATAGTTGGAATGTTAGAGGGTTAGAGATGGTTGATAGGAAGTATACTGTTAGGAGATGGTATAATCAGTTGGTTGTCAAAGATATTATTTGCTTGCAAGAGATTAAGGTTGTAGGGTTTCAAGCACATACTATCCTTAAATTTCTTTGGGAAAAAGCCATAGGTTTTCACTCAAATCATGAGAGGGGAAAAGGAGGGGTTGCTATTCTCATCAATTCTAAATGGACAAATCAGATTGTTAGACATGGGTGTTCACCTTGTCAAAGAGTTATTTGGGTGATTTTAAAAATTGAACAAGAGGAGTTTGGGATTTGTAATATATATGCAGCCAATAATTATAGAGAGAGAGAGATGTGGGAACGGTGTGCTAAACATCTTTCTAACAACCCTTGGATTTTTGTAGGGGATTTTAATATGGTAGAACACAAGTCTGATAAATTAGGAGGGTTGGATCATGTGTGGAAACGAAATGAGATGTTTTTCTGGCAGAAGTTCAAAAGAAAATTTAATCTTATTGATCCCATGGAACATATGTATAAAAAATTTCGGGATATTTGGTTTATATGGTGTAATAATCAGAAGGGTAAACAGAGAGTGTATTGCAGACTTGATAGATTTTATGGGGATGCTATTGCTTTCTCTTTTATACCTGAAGGTAGCCATGCTCTAGTTATGGTGTGCCCGGCTTCTATTTCAGATCATTCACCTATTCAATCCTGCATTAGAATTGAGAAAATTGGTAAAACAGGGAATGATGATAAGAAAAGTAAGACCTTTAAACTTAATGTGTCATTACTTGATGACTCTGATAACTTGGAAGCAATTGAGATGGTTACTCATTTGAGTAAGCTTTGTAATCCCTTGATGAACCCTATAGGAACCTGGGAGCTGATGGTAGATGCATGGAAGAGCATGTTTCAAATCATTGGTAAAAAACTTGCAATGGATTGAAACGGGGAAGAATCTTTTAGGCAGTCTAATTTGAATAATATTGCGAAAGAGTTGCAGAGTAAGTGTTCGGACTTGGAGAAAGAAATACAATTAGCTAACACTAAACATAATTTGAGATTGATTCAGAGATACAAGATTCAAGGCCAGACAATTAGAGCCAGAATGAATTGGATTAATGAGGGAGATAAAGGGTCTGGTTACTTCTTCAACATCATCAGAGAAAAACATAGAAGGGAGTTTATTCAAGAAATACAAGTAGAAGATGGAATCACTAATAATCCAGAAGATATTGAACATGCTTTTCACCAGTTTTACAGTAAGTTGTTCTCCTCAGAGTTCTCTGAGGACAGTAAAGATGCATTAAACAATTGCCTCAATCTAATACCTAATAAAATATCAGAACATAATGCCTCTTTTTTGGGGAATCATATTTCATTAGAAGAAATTAAAGCAGCTATTGATTCCTTCCCTAATGGTAAAGCACCTGGGTTGGATGGTCTTCATGCTAAGTTCTACAAAAAGAATAAAGAGTGGATAGGGATGGAACTCATGAAAGTTTATGAAAAAGCCATGATTAAAGGAACTCTTGGAGGTTCCATTAACAGAGGAATTGTTAAGCTTTTACCCAAAGCAGGTGATAAAACATTAGTGAAAAACTGGAGACCCATTACCTTGTTGAATCTTTCTTATAAGATCCTTGCAAAAGTATTAGATAGGAGAATTGCTCCTTTATTATGCAATTTCATCTCAAATACCCAAACTGGATTTATTCAAGGCAGATTCATACTGGAAAATTTAGTCACCAGTTGGGAGGCAATGCATTGGGTCAGGGTTGATGGACAAAAGGTGGCTATGATCTTGTTAGATTTTGAAAAAGCATATGATAGAGTTGAATGGCCTTTTGTACTAGGAATGTTAAAAGCTTTTGGTTTTATTGAAAACTATTGCAAATGGATAAGCATCTTATTTAAGGATTCTTCTACAGTCATTGATGTGAATGGATCCCTATCATAACCCATAATGTTGCAGAGATCCATCAGACAAGGGTGTCCAATAGCCCCTTCACTGTTTGTTATTGCAGCAGATGCCTTGTATTATATACTAAGGGCTCAGAGTTTGGGACCCCTTATCAAGGGCATTTCTCTTCCCAACGAGGAACTTATCAATGCTCAATTTGCAGATGATATAGCTCTATTTTTAGAATTATCTGAAAAGAATTTTGACATTGCAGTGGAAAGGCTTGAAATTTTTTGTAAAGCTTCAGGGTCAAAAATATCTCCTCATAAATCGATTGTTTTGGGTTGGTCAAAAGATCCTCCTAATTGGCTATCAGTTAAGGGTTGGCAATGGGCTGGTCCAAAAAAGATTGTTAGGTACCTGGGTATACCCTTCTTGGTTGAGCCCAATACTAGTAGTATGTGGGATTGGATTTATGATAAGATTAATAAAAAGCATATTAAATGGCAGACCCAAACACTTTCTATTGCTGGTGGGATCCAAATTGTTCAAAAGGTTCTTTCTACACATCATATCTATTATGCCTCAACATGGATGTTTGCTAATTCTCATGTTAATATGTTAGAAAAGATTCTCAGAGATTTTTTGTGGTCTGATGGTCGAGGTAATAGGAAAAGACATTGTGTAAGATGGGACTGGTGTTGTCAGGAGAAGAAACATGGAGGATTGGGACTGAAAGATATTAAAGTACATGGGACAGCCTTGGCAGTTAAATGGGTTATTAAATCACTCTGGGGCAATGAACCTTGGAAAGTTCTTATCAAGAACAACATAGAGAGATCAGTTATAAGAAAAGGAAAACAATGGAGGAATGTTCCAATTTGTGATATTATGATGGGTGACTATAAATTGAAGTTATTTGGCTCAAAAAAATTTCAATCTTTTTGGAAAGCATGGATTCAGGTGAGAGAATTCATTCCAGATAGGAATGTTGTAGGTGGTCCTCCATTTTATGTTGTTGGGGATCGTTCTATTTGGTGGGGGTTGTATCTCAATGGTAAACCATTAGCTCTCACCCAGAGTTGCTCTGCAAAAATTTGGAATGTGAAAGGAATATCTCTAATTTAGGACATCTTGAAGGATGGGCACCTGGGGTCGTGGTAGTTTGTCAGCACTAAATTCAATATCCCTGTATTCCAAAAAAAGACATATACTCTGGTTAGTAAGGCAATGAAAAATACAATGAAAGGAGATATTATAGATTTAGGCTCATTTTTAAGAAATTGTAAATGGATAGATGGTAATACCTTGAATTCAACATCTACTAAACAATTGTATCACGGAAGGACTCCTCTATCATATCACGGGTGTCCCAGTGTTGGGGATCTGTAAACCCCTTTTCTGATTGGTTTTTTTTCTTTGATTACTTTTGGAAGGGTAAAGCTAAAATAAATAAAATTTGTTTTAGATGGCTTCTCTTGTTAAAAAAACTTGTTGTGGGTCATGTTTTGTCCTCTAATGGTCTAACCCCTGTTATGTGTAGTATTTGTAATTATGTGGAGACTTTTGAACTTCTTTTTTTTTAATGCCTTTATGCACGCAAGATTTGGGCTATTTTTCTGGGTTCACCTTGTCTTTGGAATTGTAAACCTGGTATCTCTTGGAGTGAAATACTTGTTGGTTATGTGGAGTTTTTTTATTCCAAACTTAATTCTTTTTGGTTTACACTTACCAATGAAATTTTGTGGACTCTTTGGAAGGACACAAACAGAGAGATTTTTCAACAAGAGCAAAGGAAACATACTGAGTTTAATTTTAAATTCACACATTTTAATATTATGTCATAGGTCTCCATGGTTCTCAATATTCCAAAGAGTAGATTCATGATTTTGGTGCAGGAGGGCAGTTTGATGATCCATAAGGATGAGGTACAGGCTGCTAAATATGTTTCTGAAAATCAAAGTTTCCTTGCTTCCACGGAAGTGGAAGATCTGAATAGTCTTCTGAACAAGTGTCAACTAGATGTTTTGGACCGGGGGAATGTTGCCACTTTGCATTCTGTTCAGAGGGAATAAGTTCTAGCAGAGGCACAGGACAATGCACGGGTTGATAACCCATGGGTCCCAAGGGACAATGTCACTCAGAATACTAGGTGGGAATAGCTTTATTAGTAGCAAACGATATATTTTGTAATGATGTAATGATCTCAGAAGTAAGGACAATATATTTTGAATAGTATGGTTTATAGATAAGAAACTGAGAACACTTCCCCAATTTTGTAATTGTATATGTTATGGGGGTTGTGTATAAATGATATTGGATCCAAGTAGTTAGTTGTATATTCGCTAAACTATCTTAATAGAAAAAAGTGTGTGGTAAATTGCTAGTATCTTATTTTTTATTGCTAGTATCTTATTTTTTATTACTTCATTTACATGTTAAACCTGAAATCTTGTGTCAATTAATTGTAAACTAAAACTGAGCATAAACTATAATAAGATTTGACTCTTAACTTGAGGTGTTGAAAGAAAATTCTTATGACAGGTAGATAGGGGTTATCTCACCAATTGCTACCTGTATAGTTTCACATGTCTTGCAATGACTTACCGGGTCCTCTAACCCATTTCTTGTGAACTTAGGGAGTTTCTACCTATCAAAATTTCGACTCATAGACGGAGTCACCATCTTTCTCATTCCTCCTCTTTGATCGATATTGAATATACAGACAGGTTTCTTGATTTGTCAACAAGGTCTTCGTACACTTCATCCAAGAGTAGTAGGTGTCTTGCAAGTTCCACCCACTTGCTCTTTGTCTACTCACCTTCAATGAGATTCTTCCTCCCCTCCCGACTACGACTTTGATTTTTGCTTCTCAAGAGACTTGAGCTTTCCCTTTCTAGCCCTATGTTTTCTACTTCAATGATTCTTCTTAATCGTCTTCATTGCTCGCTTTGGTGTCTCAACCAAAGGGATATTCTTACTAATCTTTTTGTAACTTCCTAACTACTTAGGATAAGTCTTCTCTCTTTGTTTAGGTGCATAGTCATTAACTTCCGAATGTAGAATTTCAGTTTTGTCACATTCTTCCTCTTTCCTTCAGTTTCACTCTTCGTACCTCTATAATATTTTTTGCCTATGTTTCTCCTGATCCCTCTCTTATCAGAGATCTCCAAGGGCAAGATAATTACTGTGAGGAACCTCAACATTCTCCAAAGAATATGGTCAACTTTTGTTAGTATATTTCAGATTTTAACAAGGAATATATCAATCTATAGAGGTCTAACAAATACTAAGCATGGGATAATAAAGAGTGATCGATAATACCCGGAAATGATGCCTTTGTTGCTCAATGATTTGTTGAGGATCCCGGATCCATGAAGCAAATCCTTTCATCACTGATCTTCAACCTTCCTCGATCCACGAAGCAAATCCTTTCATCGCTCATATTCAACCTTCCTCTAGTTGCCACAATGCATCAAAGCTGGATCAACCTCTCTCAGCTCTTACAAATAGGATGTGACATAGTTCGTTGAATCCATTTCCAATTTCTTTCTTCTATGCTATATAAGAATCTGGATGAATTACTCCAAGTGCACTATTTATGTCTGCACAAGTTTGCTGACCAGATCGCAACTATTCATATATATTGTGCCAATATGTATATTGCAGATCCAAACTATAAATCTCTGCCAATATATATATATATATATATATATATATATATATATATATATATATATATATATATAACTTGCAGATTCAATATAAAGCTGCTCATATATATATATTGCAGGTCGCATACAATTACCAGCCCTTTGATCCAAAGATCTCGCCCTTGTTATTCGCTCTTCTAGGATGTTCGAATTTGCCAAACTAAACTCACTGCACTTGAAGACTCGAGGATGATCGATTCTTGAAGAAGGAGATAGTATGTTATGTTTTTGATACTCTTCTCCTCAAGAATCGATCTACATATATATGCAAATGAGAGATAAACTCCATCATCTCAAGATGGCCGACTTTGGGCCCTTATTAAATAAAACTTATTTATTTAAATTGCCATTCAAATATATATGTGATTAAAATCGTTTAAACAATAAATAATAAATATCACCCATATTTATCATTATTATTTACATATCGATTTATTGTAATAATAAATATATTCTATATATTTATTATTATTATCCAAGGTTGAGATATTTGCCGTAAAGGCCATAATATCAACACTCCCTCTTGGACTTGAGGCAAAGATCAACTCATAGATCCTTCATCACAAAACATAACCAAAATGGATGCCATAGATCTCTCATCTATGATAGTAGATCTCTATCTACAAGATATAATGAGAACACAAATGTTCTTCATTATTCCTCATCCATACATCTCATATTCATATGAGAAACATCATATCATATGATGCTTATCATCCAAATGTGGATTTCCTAGATCCACTAGTCTCCATGACCCAAAAATATCAAGTCCATGATATTCATGATAACATCAAGTCCATGATGTTTACCAACCATAAGTGATATCAAGTCCATGATATCAAATTCAAGATATTTCCAATCAATTTGTGGATTTCCTAGATCCACGAGTCACCTTGACTCTTTTGAATATCAAGTCTATGATATTCAAGATAGTATCAAGTCCATGATACTTTCCAAACACAAGTTATCATCAAAATCATGATGTTTTCTATCCAATTTGTGGATAACTTAGATCCACGAGTCCTCTTGACTCAGCCAATAGAATATCAAGTCCATGATATTCATGGTATCATCAAGTCCATGATGTATACCAACCAATTTGTGGATAACTAAATCCACCAGTCACCAAGACTCAAGAAATGTCAAAGTCCATGACATCAAACCAACATCAAGTCCATGATGTTAAGAGCATTGATCTAACGAATATCAAGTCCATGATATTCACCAAGTGCTCGGAGTAATGGCCTATCAACATCAAGTCCATGATGTCCACCAATTACTCAGATGTAGATCCCTAATCCATGAGATATCAAGTCCATGATATCATGAGCATTGGTCTAATGAATATCAAGTCCATGATATTCACCAAATGCTTAGAGCAATGCTCTCCAGACATCAAGTCCATGATGTCCACCAAATGCTCAACAATGGATCCCTGATCCATGAGAAGAATATCAAATCCATTATATTCTCCAAGTATCCAATTTATAAGAAACAACTTAGCCATATGCATAAGTGTAACCAAATGAACAATCATAACCAAATGTATCTCATAATCAAAATCTTATCTCATGAATCCACATAAGCATAAGAGTAACCAACATGATCTCATAATCATAAGAATCAAGTTCAATGTAAAGAAAATGTGTTCACACATAGAATCACATGTAATATAATCCCACTATAAGGTAAATGTATTCACACATGTACATAAGCATTTTATCATGAATACATAAAGCCAAAACATAACATGTGCATATATCCATAAAATATGTTCCCCTAACAAGAATATGCCAAAGCCATATAAAGTATGTTTCCTTAACATACATGAAACTATTGTAGTAGTTAATCAGCTAATAGTCGGGGTATGTATGTCAATCATACATTCATCCAGCAATATATAATGTATGCACCTATAAATCAATGTAAAACCAGTTGCTCAGTTATACTAACAATCAGCTGTGAATGTTCCCAAAACAGCGTTAGATATAACATATGTCAAAGTAAAGTGTGTACCCACACATACATAAGGTATGCTGTAAAGTATGCTCCTCATACATACAAATGTGTTAACTAATCAGTCATGCCAATGACAGTTAATCAGCTATGCTTAAACAGCAATAAGATGTGTTCTCATAATATAACAGAAATATGTTAAGGTGAGGCATGCTAATAACCAGTTATGTTAGTCAGCCATGCTATTGGAGTAAGATCTACTCAAAATGCAAAAGGAAAGAGTTACAAAACCAAGTGAGCCCATGATTAAGAAAAACCTTTCTTATGTCATCCCCCAGGAAGATCTCTTCAACCCATGTATCCAGTATACAGTTCCTGCCATGGAATCTCATAGTATACTCAAATAATTTATCCATGAATGTCTTATGCCACTCCTTAACTTCTCCTTCTGAAGCTTAGATTTTATCATAAGATTATACTCCCTCTCAATGTAAGCTTGAATCAATCAGTTAAGAGAGGATGAGTTTGTATTTTATCAATCGGATAATTTAGACTGATTTGGTTCTTCCAAATATATAAGATTGGATTGATACGACCTTGAGATCTAATCCCTCTTATCTTCCTTTACCAATCTTGAGGTGGTCTCACAACCAATGAAAACATCAAAATCATTTGCATGTTCAAATTTCAAATGCCAACCTTCACAATTATTATGAATCAAAACCCTCATAAAGGTCAAAAATCGGCCAAACCCAAGTTTGCCATTCTTAGATTTGAAAGAGTTAGACTGAATTCCTAAATCTGAAATGAATCTATTACTCAACCTCGCTCTAATACCATGTTAGTATATTTCAGATTTTAACAAGGAATATATCAATCTATAGAGGTCTAACAAATACTAAGCACAGGATAATAAAGAGTGATGGATAATACCCGGAAATGATGTCTTTGTTGCTCAATGACTTGCTGAGGATTCCCGATCCACGAAGCAAATCCTTTCATCGCTGATCTTCAACCTTCCTCTAGTTGCCACAATGCATCAAAGTTGGATCAACCTCTCTCAGCTCTTACTAATAGGATGTGACATAGTTTGCTAAATCCACTTCCGATTTCTTTCTTCTATGCTATATAAGAATCTGGATGAATTACTCCAAGTGCACTATTTATGTCTGCACAAGTTTGCTGACCAGATCGCAACTATTCATATATATTGTGCCAATATGTATATTGCAGATCCAAACTATAAATCTCTGCCAATATATATATAAATATCTCACAGATTCAATATGAAGCTGCTCATATATATATTGCAGATCACATACAATTACCAGCCCTTCGATCCAAAGATCTCGCCCTTGTTATTCGCTCTTCTAAGATGTTCAAATTTGCCAGACTAAACTCGCTGCACTTGAAGACTCAAGGATGATCAATTCTTGAAGGAGGAGATAGTATGTTATGTTTTTGATACTCTTGTCCTCAAGAATCGATCTACATATATATGCAAATGGGAGATAAACTCCATCATCTCAAGATGGCCAACTTTGGGCCCTTATTAAATAAAACTTGTTTATTTAAATCACCATTCAAATATATATGTGACTAAAATTGTTTAAACAATAAATAATAAATATCACCCATATTTATTATTATTATTTACATATCGATTTATTGTAATAATAAATATATTCTATATATTTATTATTATTATCCAAGGTTGAGATATTTGTCGTGAAGACCATAATATCAACAACTTTGTCATTCATTGTTCTGTTATCCCAGATGACACTCTTGGGGACCTCTTGCTAGAGAACTCCCTTCGAACATACAAGTTCACAAATACTTGTGTTAGTTCATCTTCTATCTTGTACTCCTCTCCTTCAGTTTCAATTACTTCTGCTTCTTGCATGGGTTGGCACATTACATCACCATACTACCTGTCTATTAATTATAATTTCCCAAGATTTGTATCGGCAACAGCGCCAAATGTTTACTACCAAGCTCTACTAGTTACAAAAGCAAATGGAATTACAAGTACTGAACAAATATACATATACAACAGTATATGAAAGATACATCATTCTCGTCCTTATTATTATTCAATGATATGCAATGATTACAACATTCATATGCCAATCTACCTGTCGATCATAAGCACTAACCATGAACCAGAAATACAATATAAAGGCAGTTGATGTTGGTTAAGATAACCAACCGCCAATAACTACTTACTACAACTGTTTGAGAACTATTGATTACAATGCATAACAATTGAGCAACAAAACATAAGGAACTAAACACTCGGCAGATACAATTATATTACTTTTAGTAATTGGCTGACTACAACTCACCAAGCATTTGCATGTTAGAAGCAAAGTTTTGACACATTCCCTCACAGTCTCCTCCAAAAATGATGTCATCCACTTACACAACAACAATCAACAAATTATCTCCTTCATTCTTGATATACAAATTGCTATCGACAATTCCTCTTTTGAAGCCTTGCTCTTGAAGAGCCCAACCTTGAATACTGTTTAACCTTGAATACCAAGCCCTTGAGGCTTGCTTTAGTCCGTAAAGAGCCTTCTTTAGTTTACAAACATAATCCTCATTCTCTGACAGAATGAACCCGTTAGGTTGTTCAACGTACACTTCCTCTTAAAGGAATCTTTATCATAATTAATTATGCATCTATTTGTGTGTGCATGTGTGTATGTGTCTTAGAAGCAATATGTTATCTGCATAAATTCCTGCTTCCTATCAAATGGAAGATAGGATAACAGGTCTGCAAAATCAGAGTTCTATGTATTTGCATCATACCAGATGCTTGAGCAGCAAATAAATCTGCTGTCTTAGTTCTATTAAATGTGAGACTGTAAATCTCCTCCTTTCAAATGCTTTTCTTCTCTATTTAAACCCATTTTTTATTCTTTCTTATCAGTAAACCCCTTCACTTCTTACCCATTTTCTAAATTTGATAGCTAAAATTGAAATTATAATGAATTAGGTGAGTTAAAGATATGTTTTCTTTCCCTTTTTTGGGGCCGTGGTTATTAATTGAAAGTCTTTTACACTGAGGGTTCAAAATAACTTTGACATTTATACTTCAGAATTCAACGAAATTGACATTTTCTCATCCACAAGCCTGAAACATCTTCAAAGCATTTGCCATGTCTCAGCAATCAAGATCCGTTGATTATCAAATGTAGCTTGAATGTATTTTTAGGCTTTAACTAATATCAAATGGAAGAAGCCCTAAAATACTTAACAAAATCTGAAAATAAGAATGCAGGTGGAATACCATTATCCTACGGCCAAAGAGATGATCACAAAAATTAGGTTGCTTTACATAAACTTACCCTATAAACTTTACTTCCTTTTGCACTACATCTCTCTATAAGTTCCCGAGCCTTCTTCAAAGAAGCACATAGCTCTTCAAATACCCTGACGACTGATCCCGTCAAAGCTGTCTTTGAGTCCTTAACATCATCCAGCAGAGGCTTCAAAAGCTTCAATTGTTCGACCAGACATTGGCAATTTGAATGATCTGCCCCGATCTTTCCATTGAGCGTCACAATTTCATGAATTGATTGATAAATGTCAGCAAACAAAACATGTAGAGGATCCATAGGCCTTACACCTGTTCCAACAAAAAAAGATAAGTCAAATATTAATAGAACCATATAAAAATATTACAATTTGTCCACCACTGCATTCTTCACTTGCTTCACTGTCCACATAACCCAATGTAATCTACTTATCATCTTTAGCAATGGACTAACTATTGAACAAATATGCAGCAAAACTTAAAGGCTAAATTGAAAAATGTTATAATTCAAAAACTAGAAAAACTTGAAGGTATGTGTCAAACATGAGACAGGACCAGAACCACAATATTCAACACTATAGCAGTAACCCCCGATTTCACAAATTTTAACTATAATATTTCTTGGAGAGGAGATGATACGATTAGCATCCAGAATTTATGCTTCATGTATTCTTCAGAAAACCTTTTATGTGTTCATCTGTTAAAGAAGAAGAAAATTGAAAGAAAGATTATGTTGGAAAGAAACCAAGATCAGAATCCATCTATCCTCTAGGAAACAATAAAGTGTAAACCACCTTTCTGACAAACACGGGCATACATATTTACAGTATCCATTTCTGATCCAACAGAAATTGTTCTAGAGAACTCATTCATGCAGGAAAGAAAACTTGGCATCAACTGCAGGTCAAGGAAAACATATCATTACATATAAGAAACGCTTTTTAACTTTTAATTTGAACTAAATAGATATGCATTTCATATTTTGATAGTACATGAATAACTGCTAGTGAATAAATGCTCACAGTCAATATTTTGAGATCAGACGCAATAATGTTGAGAATGCTTCACAAAAGCACTTGTGAGAATATCGCTTGACAGAAGGATGACATCCAATGAATGTGTCTTCAAAATTATCTCAGTTAGAAACTAAAATCTGATGGACAAATTTTTCCTCACAAAACAACTCAATGCATACCATGTAAACCTTACTAAACACCAAAAATCTGAATGCTGATAAAAACAGATTACAGATTTGGGGAAACAGGTAACAAGGCACTAAAATTTAATGCAATAATGCAAATGTTTTCCATTGAAGCTTTTAAAATTTATTTCCCCCGCAAACCAAAAAACATGGAAAGAGAAGTCATTGCACACCAATATCTGAGAACAACTGTTCTATTAAAATCTAATTTGACAATCTATTTGTCATAATTGAAACATTATATGTCGTATGATCCTCAAACCCTCAAAATTTGAAATTTCATAGCTTCAAAGTCAACAATACATTGTATAAAATAAAAAACTTATTAGTAAATGTATGACAGCATTATAACTGTTTACATATGAGGATATGTCCAAATGAAAAAACAACCAAATACAATTTACATCTTAGTCTTACCCCTTCTAGTGTAAATTTTTAAAGCCTTGAACTACAAGGTAGTCAATATCAAAATGATAATAGAATCAATGTATCAAAATGATGACAGAATGTTTCTTCAAAAGTATCTTCATTTTCCTCCATTGCATCCAATTCTGCTGCTTTTTTTTTAATGTTTTGATCAACTTTGAACATTTTCTTAAAAGTTCTCTTCTCAAATCATCTTGCTATGTTGATTCTTCACAGGGGGAAATGGGCAAATAAGAACAAACAATGACCCAAAAAGACAAATTTCATATATAAAAGCATGATTATTATATCCAAGTGCCAAACAGAAGAGTCTTAGTTCAAGACTCGAGAATCTGAGCTTGAGACGCGGAGAGTCTTGGAGCGGGAAGCGGTCAAATACTCTCCAAGACTCAACCAGACTCGGCACAAGAGCTGATCGACTAGGCTCGGCCCGGCCAGCTCAAGGACTCAAGAGCTTGCAAAGTCCTCCAATATACTCAGAGAGTTTTTAAACTAGGAATAGTATAGCCATGTAGGAAGCATGCACCACTATGGTATTTCCATACTTGGTTTACCATCACAAGTGTAATGTCCCCATTTTTGGCCCAAGCAATCAAAGAAAACAATTTAATTAATTGAATTAAGTTGTCTAAATTAATAGTTTTGGACAACTTGTATTTTAATTAGTAATATTTATTAGTTAAATATTTTATTTTAATTGACTACTTGGGGCCAAAAATTAAAATATTATAATCACTTTTATGAGCAAAAAATAAATGAATATTTAAAAAGTGATTTTATCTAAGTTGTTGATTTGGGTACGAGTGTGGGTACAAGATATGGGTTCGAGTATGTGGGCACGCCAAAAACATTTCTCTTGAGTACAGGTATGTCCATACATTTGTGTGTGTGTGTGTTCAAACATTAAAATTATAAAATATAACTATAGTCATATAACTATAAGAAGAGTGATACTCATAAATCCGTAATTGCCAATAAACAATTTTTTTTAAATACCTCATAGTGCCATAATCAAAATTTGCAAAAATGATAATATTCAAATCTCAAAATGTCAATTACACAATGAAAATTCAAATTACAATGCATATTCATCTTATCAGAAGCATCAAAGAAAACATTTGATTCAGCATTTAAACCACAATCCACTGGATTGCCACTCCCACTAGCTATGTCTTATATGTCAAGTGCATGAGTTGCCTGATTTATAGAGACTTGGGCAAGCTATGAAACTCTAGCATCTAATCAACAACCTTCCAAACAAGCTAGGAGTAAAAAACGGTCAAAATGCAAGCTGTGTTGAAAAAGTGAGGTGAAATGACAAAAAGAAGGAAAGGTAGGGTGAAATTGGGGGGGAGGGGGGCATATTTAATTTTTAAATGTTTTTTAAATTTTTTCACTTATGCGGCCCTTTTTTGGACGCCCATGGCACCAAAACACTCGGGTTTGCCCCAAGTTCAACCCAGGCGCTCGGATTCAAAACTTGGACAAAAATATAGCCAAACCAGTGCCCAAACCCAAACCCACGAATCCAATAACATAGTATTTTATTATTAAATTTCTCAAAAGCTCCCGAAGGGTATTAAAAAGAGGATTGTGCAAAATCATTTCATATTCTGGATTGTTCATTTTGAGAGACCCTCTTTGGGAGTTTGAGCCTTGATTCAACTGTTCAACCTAGGGTGAAAACCCTAAGGCCAATATTGGTTTTGTGGATGAATACCCATTTAATTAATCCTTGGCGAATTCATACAAGGTTCACAAATGTGTAGATTGGTACAAGTTTATACGGATTTGTTTACTATTGGTTTCAAGTATCTAGGTATAAAATTACTGAAGATTTGTAGTGAAATAATAAACTTATTTCAATGGTGTGTGCAAATGTAAAATACCAGATAATATTAGTGTTGTGTGTGCAAGTTGAAATTTGAAACGAATTGAGTCAAGTAATTGCATGATATTATTAATCAAATGAGAAACATTTATAGGCAATTACATCAATGAAGTTTCTCAAATAAATTGAAAGACTAAATTAGAAAGATTCTAAGTAAACTAAACTATGGGAATCTAAACTAACTATTTACATAATTGACCATTAAATAGAAATAAATATTATTCTAACACCCTTCCTTAATGGTCAATCTGTCAACAACACCGAGTTTCCCCCTAAATTTGACAAACTTATATGAGCTCAAAGACTTGGTGAGAATGTCTGCAGTCTGTTCCTCTGTTGGAACATACTATGACTAAATTGATCAGTCTTCAACAAGCTTGCGGATGTAATGACAATGAAGCTCAACATGCTTGGTACATTCATGAATTGCCTTATTTATAGAGACTTGGGCAAGCTATGAAACTCTAGCATCTATCAACAACCTTCCAAACAAGCTAGGAGTAAAAAACGGTCAGAATGCAAGCTTTGTGTTGAGAAAGTGAGGTGAAATGACAAAAAGAAGGAAAGGTAGGGTGAAATTGGGAGGGAGGGGGGCATATTTAATTTTTAAATGTTTTTTAAAATTTTTCACTTGTGAGGCCCTTTTTTGGACGCCCATGGCACCAAAACACTTGGGTTTGCCCCAAGTTCAACCCAGGCACTCGAATTCAAAACTTGGGCGAAAATATGGCCAAACCTATGCCCAAACCCACAAATCCAGTAACATAGGATTTTATTATTAAATTTCTCAAAAGCTCCCAAAGGGTATTAAAAAGAGGATTGTGCAAAATCATTTCATATTCTGGATTGCTCATTTTGAGAGACCCTCTTTGGGACTCTGAGCCTTGATTCAAGTGTTCAACATAGGGCGAAAACCCTAAGGCCAATATTGGTTTTGTGGATGAAAACCCATTTAATCAATCCTTGACGAATTCATACAAGGTTCACAAATGTGTAGATTGGTACAAGTTTATACGGATTTGTTTACTATTATTGGTTTCAAGTATCTAGGTATAAAATTATTGAAGATTTGCAGTGAAATAATAAACTTACTGCAGTGGTGTGTGCAAATGTAAAATACCAAATAATGTTAGTGTTGTGTGTGCAAGTTGAAATTGGAAACAAATTAAGTCAGGTAATTGCATGATATTATTAATCAAATGAGAAACATTTATAGGCAATTACATCGATGAAGTTTCTCAAATAAATTGAAAGACTAAATTAGGAAGATTCTAAGTAAACTAAACTATGGGAATCTACACTAACTATTTACATAATTGACCATTAAATAGATATGGATATTATTCTAACATCCTCCCTTAATGGCCAATCTGTAAACAACACCAAGTTTCCCCCTGAATTTGACAAACTTATCTGGCCTCAGAGACTTGGTGAGAATGTCTGCAGCCTAATCCTCTGCCACAACATACTACGACTGAATTGATCAATCTTCAACAAGCTTGCGGATGTAATGACAATGAAGCTCAACATGCTTGGTACGTTCATGGAAGACTAGATTTTTGGCCCATTTGACCACCCCTTACTTATTAGTGTACAAGGGAGGTCATGCTTGTGACATTTGCATGTCAGAAAGCATCCTTCTAAGCCAAACTGCCTCACATGTTGCCTTAATTGTTCCTCAATATTCTGCTTTAATCGAGGAAACAGCCACTGCATGTTGCTTCTTGCTGGTCCATGTTACAACACATGTACCCAAACTAAATACATATCCAGAAGTGGATTTTCTATCAACTACTAAACCTGCCCAATCTGAATCTGTATAACCTAACAGCTTTGGATCCTTGCACCTACTATACAAAATGTCATAAATTAAGGTACCTTTCACATATCTCAGCACTCGTTTTCCTGCAGCCCAATGATCAGTTGTTGGCACTGTCATAAAGCAAGAAATGTAGCTCACATCAAAACTGAGATCAAGTATAGTGGCAGTGAGATAGATAAGGCTACCCACTAGTTGCCTGAATGTTGTTTCATTCACTGTAGGTGAATCAGATTTGGTTAATAACTTCATCCCTTTCTCCATAGGTGTGGAGGCAAGTTTGCAGTCCTGCATCCGGAACTTGTCAAGTAGATTTCTAGCATACTTAGACTAAGAAATAAAAATACAATCAGTTGTCTATCAAACCTCAATGCCTAAGCAATAATGGAGAAGCCCCAAATCTGTCATGTCAAAAGCCTAGCACAAATTCTATTTGATTGCTGCAATCAAATGTGTTGAACTGATAGTAATGATTAAGTCATCAACATAGACAACAAGGAAAATAATATTATCACCAAGGTGCTTGACATATAGATTAGTGTCAAAAGGATTGCACTGAAAACCATGATCAACCAAGTACAAATCAATCTCAAAGTACCATGCCCAAGGAGCCTATTTCAATCCATAGAGTGCTTTCACGAGCCTACATACTTGATGTTCATTTCCGGCAACCTTAAAACCAAGATGTTGCATCATGTAGACTTCTTCCAACTCACCGATGAGGAAGGCACTCTTAACATCCATCTGATGAAGTTTCCACACAAACTGAGTTGCAATAGAGAGAAGACAAATTGTGCTCATCTTGGTAATAGAAGCAAAGGTCTCCTCGTAGTCAGTGGCCTCCTGCTGTGTGAATCCTCGAGCTACCAATTTGGCCTTGTATTTATCCAAAGAACCATTTGCATGATACTTGACCTTGTAAACCCATTTGTAGCTGATAGGTTCCTTCCCGGGAGGAAGAATAGAAAAAACCCAAGTGTGATTCTTCAAAAGACTATGGTTTTCTGCCTCCATAGCCTTTGCCCACTTTGGAACTCCTTTAGCCTCTAAATATGTCTGGGGCTCATCAATACTATGGATGTTGGCCATAAGAGCAAAATTGACTCTGTTTTTTTGCTTTCTCTTTCGGCGAGCTAATCTACCCTCAATGAGCTCATCATCATGAAGATCTCCTATATTCTTGGCCCGCCATTTAGGTCAGAGGGTAGAAGTACCAACATCTGGCATAGGAGAAACAACATCTCCTAGGAAGGCTGGAACAAAATCATCTAGATGTGAATCCTGAGGAAAATCAAGTGGTTGTATATCATGACTAATAGACTTCTCATCTTCAAGGTTAGAATGATTTGAAACCCTTCCATCAGGGGAACCAAGAGGAAGACGAACACCCACATCAGAAGCCTTGATAGGTTGATCCTCAAGACTGCTAGTAGAAAGAAATGGACTAGTAGTCTCGTCAACTAGAATATCACAACAGAATATGAGACCATCTGCCTCCACATCAATCAACCTGTATGCCTTGTGATTGTCGTTGTAACTAGTAAACATAATTTTCTAGCTCTTGGAGTCCATCTTGACACACTTGGCTTCTGGAATCCATACATGAGTTGTAGAACCAAAGACTTTCAAATGACCCACCTTAGGCTTGCGTCCTGACCAGGCTTCTTTAGGAGTTATCTTCTTAACAGCCTGTGTAGGTGACCGATCCAGAAGATAGACTATAGTATAAATTGCTTAAGCCCAGTATTTCTTAGGAACATTTCTATGTTTCATCATAGAACGAGCCATTTCAGTAATGGTGTGATCTCTACATTCAACAACACCATTCTACTGAGGGATGTATGGTGTGGTGAGTTGGTGTAGCACAAAAAGTAGAGAAGTCATATGAACAAAACTCCCCCCCCCCCCATTATTAGAACTTAGAGTAACAATCTGAGAACCTGACTCTTTCTCAACTAAGGCCTTATATTGCTAAATTGTACTTAACAAATCTGATTTATTCTTAAGAAAATACACCCACATTTTTCTACTGAAATCATCAACAAATAATAAAAAGTACAAGGACCCAATAACAAGAGTGTTCATTGGCCTACATACATCAACATGAACCAATTGAAGTACCTTGGAGGCTCGCCAAGAATTTTCATCCGAGAATGGTGTCTGATGCTACTTCCCAGCTTGGCAAGCTCTGCAAACTCCACGATTTTGAGTTTGGATCTCAAGTACACCAGCAACAAAACCCTCCCAAGATAACTGAGAGAGATAGTGCGCATTCAAGTGCCCATAATGTTGATGCCAAAGTTTGTTGATGAAAGTACTCCTAGCTGCCATACGTGCTCCTAAAAATTACTGGAGTCAGCAAGTGGCGAACTAAAAACAATATCCAACTGAGGAGAATGCCTCATGATTTGGCTGATTGAGAGAAGATTAAGTTCCATGCCTAGAACATAGTATACATCAAGAAATATTAAATTTCTTCCAGTAAATTTGCACAATGCCCTTACCAGCAACTGTATATTGCTTTCCTCCTCCAAAGATTACTGAATTAGAGAATGGTTCAAATTTGGTGAACCAATCCCAACAATGAGTAAAATGTCGCGAATCCCCTAAATCTATATACTAGGCAGAAGATTTCACTAGTTCTGCAGTTCTTTTGGCCATAAAGGCGTAGAAAGCATACTCTTTCTAATCAAAATGCTCCGCAACATTTGCTTTAGGTTGAGATCCTCCTTGCTTCGTTTGCTCAGAAGCCAACCGAAGGCAACAGTCAACCTTCATGTGACATACTTATGGCAATAATTACACTAAACATTTTTTTTCTTCGTGTTGTCCTGAGAAGAACCAAAGTCTTTCGACTAAGAAGATCAAGTCTTCCCTTTGTTCTTAGCAGAAGAGTTTGCAAAGAATGCTTGCTCTGTGGAGGCTGAACTGGCACTACTACCAAAATTGTCGCTTCCAACAATCATGTTGTAGAAGCTTGTTGCAAAGATCTGGAAACTTCAAATTGACATCAATTGCAGTAATGTTGAGCATTTCTATGAAATGCTCATAAACTCTTCAAAGTAATGACCACCATATCTTCTTCCTCCATTTTTCTTCTAATGGCCTCAACTTCAAGCTTATCATGAATGTCCTTGATCTTTGTCAAATAATCCTACAAAGATGTCCTCTCATCCATCATAATTTAAAAGAGCATGTTCTTAAGAAAGAACACACAGCTCTTATCTAACATCTCATGGAGATCCTTCAAATGCTTCTAGATCTTAGCAATTGACTTGCCTGAAGCCACTTGCGCAGCTGATCATCAGTGACGGAGAGCTTGATGAGCCTGATAGCTTCCTTGTTGCACTCATCTCATTTGTCCTGATCTTTTCCAATAGTGGTAGGACGTGTAGACATGCCCAAAACAACTACAAGATACTGATACTTAAAGATAGTCAACATACACTACTTCTAGGTGTTGTAATTTTTTCCATTGAACTTATGGCTGCTTTCAAGCATGATATTTGTTAGTGACGCCATTCTACACACTTCCCAAGGAACCGAAAACACATACATAATGCTTCAAATTTAGAATCTGTTGCACAAATCCCAATGCACCAAAGACAAAACCCAAAAAATCTTAGTATCCAGGAAATTTCATTGAAAACCCAAAAAACTCTTCAAAACCCTGGGTTGAAAATACTATCCAAATGCCTGAAAAATGCAACAAGAGGGTATAGAAGAAACCCTAGCCACAGTTGTTTCCGATATACACAATCTGCAGACAAAAAACTCTTGTCACCAATTGCAGGTATCAAGAATAACAATGAAAACCCTTTTCATGGAAGAATGGAGCAAAAAAGCTCATTAAAATTGTGTCCAAAAAAAAATAGCAGAACAGTTGAAACTTTATGATAAAAAACACAGGCAATCCCAAAGAAAACCCTTCAAGCACAGGCTCTTAAAACGCCACACGATTTCTGATAATAAAAAAATGCGATAAAAATCGCAAGCTTTATGATAAAAAAACACAATAAAAATCGTGAAAAACGGATAGAAACTCGTCACAGCCAAAAGATTGGAAAAGCGTGTCGCAATTACGCAGCCTTCAAATTTGCATTTTTAGACGGCAGAAGACTGGAAAACACAAAACGGCACCTTTAAAATCAAATGATGCCTACAAAAAACCTTACAGGTTTCTCCATAAAATGTGATCAGAAGAAATCCAGAGTTAGGGTTCTCAAAACGACCGACGAAATGCAGACAAAAAGCTCTGCAAAAAACTCAAGAAAAAAAACCTTCAATCGGGAAAATTTGTTTTTTCCAAAAATTGAAAAAAAATTGAATTTTAGAAAAAATAAATTTTGTTTTCCCGCTCTAATACCATGAAATGAATTAAGCCAGGTAATTGCATGATGTTATTAATCAAATAGAAATATTTATAGGCAATTACATCAATGAAATTTCTAAAATAAACTGAAAGACAAAATTAGAAAGATTCTAAGTAAACTGAACTGAAAGACTAAATTCGAAAGATTCTAAGTAAACTGAACTATAAAATCTAAACTAACTATTTACATAATTGACCATTAAATAGATATGAATATTATTCTAACAAAATTGGCAAATATTTTTGTGTTGTGAGTGCATGTGAAGCAAAAAGTATAAACTGAGTTCCAACCCAGCCGTACCCTCAATACATTCCCAGCAGCAATGAATACTTTCGATAGCTAGTAATAAAAGTTTGAAAGTCCATCTTTTTGCCAACGTGACCATGGAGGGGCCTACCAATCCTAGCACAGCAATGAAGGCCTAGCAATTTCCAATGCTGACTCCTAAATAGAATTAGCAGCCCTGTTTGGAAGTGCCCTGCAAGTATCATGAGTGCCATACCCTATCTTTGAAAGGCTGAAAGCTGACATGGAAGATTGTGCAGTGTTTGAGGCTAAAACAAGCCTTTAGAATTTCTGACACAGCACAAAGAGAAACACAAAAGGTCAACACAGAAAAATACATAGTGGAGCCGTACCTCGTGGAAGGAGGCCGTACAATTTATTTAAAGGTGCTGTTGTTTTGGTAGGCTCAGTTTTCTGTTCAGGTGAGCAAATAAAATCTGGATATTAATATTTATATTGAACAGCTATGCACTGAGTAATTAATTATCTGTTGATTCCAATATGCAATAATTTGCATAAATGAAATGTTGACAATTTTCAGAGCTGAAAATTATATGTTATGTTAGTTATTTGCAATTTCCATTCAAACAAGCTGAAAACAACCTCAAAGCAGTATGGAGCAAACTGTCTGACCAAATGTCTGTCAAGAAAACAAATTAAAATTGTCAGTTTGTTTAAAAGATTCCAGTAGGGGTTACTAAAACAAGGCAGAGAAAATAGTTGTATAGTATGCTGGTTTAAACACTGCTGTATACAATATCATAGTCACAAAAGACATTTCAAAAACAGTTGTATAAGACCCAAATGGCAGCACAAACAATAGTAGTATTTATTTGACCAATGCAGAAAGCAAGGTAGCATACAAACAAGGGATAGATAGTAAATATGAGACCACCTCATAAATAATTTTACTAAATCAAGGTAAACAAAAAAGCATTTGGAAATAATGATCAGAAATGTCCTAATTGACCTCAAGTTTTAAATTTGTTTAAAAAAATGGCTTTCCTCCTTGCAGACAATCCTCTGAGATGTATGCCACGTTAAAACTTAATACAGAACCACCAAAAACATAAAAGAGGAACAGTTTTTTTTTATTTTCACCTATAAGTATCATTTGACTATGGCTCACATTGATTGTCAAAACTGGGTGCAGTGAAGAAAAGATTTCAATCTAGAACAATGATCAATGATTGCTAAAAAAACCCAAATGTTAGCTTGTCAAAACTGGGTGCAGTGAAGAAAAGATTTCAATCTAGAACAATGATCAATGATTGCTAACAAAACCCAATGTTAACTTACTTCCACCATTAGTAGACACTAGGATAGTTTAAGGTACTTTTTTTAGCAATTGTGAAGATAAAGAAACAAACAAAATTGAATTGAGTAATCAACTTCAGTTTTACTTCTGTAAGATCAGTATCTTCCAAGCAGTACTCAAAGGTTCCAATATCCAGGACCAAAACTTATAGCTAAGCGAACTAGATTTGGTGCATCTTGTTGACCTATTATTTATCTCTAGTCCTTATTAGAGGTCCACATTGTAGAGGAAGGGCATGTCCATTCAGCAGCTGTAATTCCAAGATGATGTTCAATAAAATTTGACAAGGAGGAAATTGTTTTTAAAGCGAATCTTCAAGAAATTAGTATTTTATGCACATACTCTTAGGTGTAAGATGTCCTAAAACAGACATCATCAACCTATACTTCTCCAGATGGTATCTCTAACTAAAGAAGCAATGGTAACAGTGCCAGTAGAACAGTTGGACTGTCTGCCAAGGTGAAGTCGAGCACAAAACAAGCAGAAAAAACAAAATAGAGATGTATTGGTACTAGGGAAAAATGGTATACCAAAAGCCAACATTGAAATGAAAAGTATGGATCTTTCAAATATAGATGGATGATTGATTCTGGAAAACATTAGGGAAGCAAGCATTGATTCCAGCAGAATATAGATTGACGGAGTCAGCTAAAGTAATTTGAGAGAATAACTCCAATAGATATATCACTAGGCCAAGACATTGTCATCAGGAAAGATACTAAATGTGATATTTGTAATTATAGAATACATACAGTAGACAACAATCAACTGCAATATGAGGCAGACCATCACAGGAATAGTTGAAAGCAATCCAAGACTTGGAATATAAAACCATTGTAGTTAGTATTGGAAGAGCCCAATTAACAACGGATGTCTTAAGAGACAAAGTTATTGGAGAGAAGAAAGCAATTTCAGGCAGTGACTCTAACAGAAAGAATGAATATGAAAATGTATGAGGAAGAAATGTTCAATTTCATGAAATGATAAGAGAACAGCAAGTATACAGACTGAGACTTGCTACAATGGGAAATTGATGAATATGAAACAATGAGGCCTGTATACATGGTTGAAGCTGAAAAATGCCAATAAAACACAACCAAGACAACAAAGAATGAAGAGTCAACCATTTTATATGATTGATGATGATATAGAATAATATCCACATGTATCAAAATGATAATAGAAATGAATGACTGCTTATCTTAGGGACTATAAATGCAGTGAAGCTGAGCTCAACCTGCATTTGAGCTCTCACAAGAATTAAGCCTCCAATATGTAGGGCCAGTCATACATAAGATAAATTTGTGCACTCTGGAAGATCCTAATGGGAACAGAATTGGACCTAGAACTGGCAGAGCATATATACAGGTTTTTACTGAGCACTAAGAAGTGATCACTTGGACATATAAAGGCTTCCATGCATTGACCTCATACAAAGAGCTTTGCCAGTTAAAGGATGACCATATCCAACTGTAATTGCTAGAACTTGGAACAATTTTCAAATCAGCCACTAATGATTAGCTGCCATAGTCTGAATGTTGTAAAAAACATTCCCATCTCAATACTGTTCACTGATACACTTTTAGAGGAAGTGATCAGTCATGAGTTGTATTAATTTTCAATGGGTTGTCAGAATAGAATCAAATCAGTATTGTGTATGAGGACTGTTGTCCAATCTTTTGACACTATCACGGTAAGGGATTGTAGCAGTTAAAACCCTTCTGTTTTAAGACAATACACTTGGAACCATTGCACAGGTTACAAACCACCTAAAAAGGCCCGAAGTATGAAACCAAAATTATAACAAATCTAAAACAGACATCCATGAAGTAGAATGAGTAATCCAAACTAGCCACATGATGAAAGAAATGACAAAGAGGAAGAAGATGATGAAAAAATTGCTTAAATTGACCTCAAGTTACTAAATTAAAGCAGATTTAGAAATACTGTGAGCATAAAATTCTATCTCAAATCTAAACTGCCGTGAATAAACATGACAAGGGCCCAAATTTATAAAGGAACAACCAAATATCATGAATAAAATATTGATTAACAAATCACGATATAACAAAAGCTCAAACAGCAGATTCAATTAATTTCTCTGATGGAAAATAATAACTGTGAATATGAGTAGAGCCATAAGCATATAAACAACCACCATTCACAAAACAAGATGCATGCATAGATGAATGATATTTATGTTAAACTAAAATACCAATGGAAAATGGAAATGGAAGTGGATTCTTTTATAGTCCACAGTACTGGGTGATCTGTTTTTGGGTCTACAGATGGCTTTGAGTAAATAAAGCACAATAAATCCAACACCTTTCTGAGAAAATTTGCAAAATTGTGCAGGTATCTCTTGCTGAGATCAAAATTTACACTTAAATTTGGAATATTATAATTCCAACACATTCTATAAAGGTGTTCACAAATATAAATCAGTTTTAAGCAGGCAAAGCCCATTCAACTGCCCAAGAACTGGAAAGACAACTTTCAGTTACAAAGTTAATAAAACCAATTAAAGACTGATTTTGTTGATTCAACTAGATGCAACTTGTTTCTTGGTAACAGACATCATATGATCATATACTTGATGCCGATATGACAAGTTAATAACCAATTGCTTTACATTTCAAACAAATATCAATTCTTAATTTATTTCCATAATTGGCTCCAATCCGCAATATTCTTTGCTAGCACTCTTGTCCTCTCAACCTTCTTGAATGGACCAAACCCATATTCTTCTAGAAATCTTCTGGTCACTTTCTGAGTTGCAGTAATTTCTTTCCTCAACTGTTCTAACATCAGTGCAATCAATTATTTGAATTCGTCAAATGACATACTGGTCATCTAGTCCATGAAATGTGGTACCTGGAAACAAAGAAAAGATACATATAGCTTTTGCAATGTACTTATTATAAGAGTGACTATGCCATTTAGTTAATGGGACAACTCAATCCTATGAATCTTTACAAACTATTTTACCAGATTACACTCATATTGTAGAAACAATACATTTTTCAATAAATTCTCTCTTGCTCCTGAGGTCCATTGCTTCCTGAGATTTGTCCCTAGATCTCTCATGGACTTCAGTCACTTTGTCTATCCAATTGTGCAAGTTGACAGACATGGAGTATAACTGATTCAACACCCCCTCTTAGCTCCAAACTAGTTTCCCACAAGGATGCTTTTGCCTCTGCCATGTCAATAAAATGACCATGGACTTCTTGTACTTTCTGTTTCAGATTCTCAATGTCTAACTCTTTCTGGTATTTCTCTCTCTTCCCTAATTGCCTCTTGGACATACCAGCGCACTAATTCCACTACCAAAGTAATCTTCCCTTTTTCTCTTTTTGGAGACTTGTGCTACCATCTGTTGTGTAATTACAAAAATAGTTTTTGAGATTCTTCTTCTATTATTAAATTATTTGTGGTAAACCTTGAATTTCTTGTCATATTTAAGTTCAACAATTGGTTTTCCACTATAATGCTTTTTGGTTTCTGTTTCTCAGCTTTCAAGACTACTCTCCAATTTGGAACTGGGCCTTCAATACTAGAGGGATTTTGAGAAAGAGGATTTGAGTCCAAGCACATCTGTAGGGATGTGCATTTGAGACATCTAAACATCTAGGAAGACTGAGCCGAGTTAGAAATATCAAATAACACACCAGAAATCATCATCATACTCACAAATATTGACAGAAATGACACAATAATCTATGGAATAGAAGAAAAATGAGCTCCCATGGGCAAACTAGTGAAGGACTTCAATACACCTAGTACATAACCCAGTCCTTTAACCTAAGTATTTTTACTGGATGCTCCTGTGATGTCTTTCAATCTGTTGGGCTACCATTACTATGGTGTGCAACTAAATGTAAAGGAGGATAGTATATTATGTTCCCTTTTTGCTCTGTAGCACACTAGACTGGTCAGCAGTTAAACAGGACTAAGTGTCAGTTAGGTAGTTGCCAGATAAAATAAGGCCACTGCATTTGTATCAATATTTGTAATGCTCTATTAACTGTACGTACCTGAAGTTATCCTCAGCAAATAAGGTAGTCATTGGTCAATTAACTAGCAGGAATTTGTGGGAGAGATTTGTCAGTTCATAACTACCAATTATGGAATTAAGTACTCCTGATTTAGGATCGCATGAGATGGAGAGTATAGGATGTGCTAAATGGAGATGTTACGCATCACTTTGAAACTTACAAACCGAAAACTTCACTCTATTTACAGAAAGTGGACCCTACTACGGCAACTTGGTACTTAAGGAAAAACTGTCACGCTTATCCAATTGGATCTCATGAGGATGGAAATCATCTCAGACATTCGATAGTAGAGAGCAAGGCAATCAGCTGTGTAAGGTGACTGCAAGGTCATTCTGAGACATTCAGCAGTGCAAGGTGATAGAATTATGCAGAGAGATAGGTGTCAATGTGTAGTTAAGTTTGTTGTAATTTTTCTGAGTATATGTATTTTAACAAAGACAAAATTATCATTATATATATATAGATAGCTTCTGTTAGAATCTTTTCTGAGCTAACATTGTACGTGTATTTAGATTAGATTATTACACATTATGATAGAGAAACAATGTGGCCATCTGATATCCAAGGAAGAAAATATCCTACTGTTTGTAAACCCACTTTTTACTTGAGCGTGACTAATTAATGGAATCGCAGAAATGACTGGTGGATGATCTTCTTACAATAACCCAGCTGCTCTATTCTAGTGTCTAGTTCTGCATAGTTTTATGCATCCTGATAAATCTAAGGCTTAAGCGTTTCACAGTTCCTAATGTTGGTACTCCATGCTTGCCTTAGGTTTGTGGGTTAATAAATGTCCTCTTTCATTCATTTGGCATCCCACCTTAGAGGCTCATCTTTATTCAAATAACTGTTTGTATATAGTTTTATTTTCTTGCATTTAGTTAATCTCCACATTGCATTATATGCACCAAGGATAGAATAAGCTTGCTTAGATAGGCATCTAATTAGGTGGGTTGTATTGCATCATGTGACTTGTACTTTTATAGTTTGATGGAGATTTGTGCATACATGTGACTACATCTCCTTTATACAACATTGGCTGGTAACTTTTAGTCTTTTATCTCAGATAACATTAGCTCTTTGCATATCACAGCAGCCTATACAAAGGAAATTCTGGAGAGTAGTAAATGATAGATTGCACCTTAACAGCAGTGGTCGAAATGCATAATTTTCAGCAAGGACAATGTATTCCACACTGGAGCAAGAAATGATCAAGAATATTCAATATAGGATAGATATATAAATGCAATTTATGAAAAGCATGTCAGAATATCGGACCTCTTGTTGCCAACTCAGAAAATGATATTAAATCTTTACAAACAACCAGTCTTCTTCCAGCATATGTTAAGTTTCCATTCGGTCATTGCAGGCTTGTCAGTATAGCATGAATCATGCCTTCAGATAATGACATATGAACTACAATCTCATACACCATACTCCAGTGCGGCAAAGGAAATATTTATTCCTTAGCGTTAAGAGGCGCTAAGTATAAATCTTGTGGCAGTATAGATATATCTGTTCGACCCTTGCAGATTATTCTCCCAGTGGTAAGCACATGGTGAATGATGCCACATGCATCCCAAGCTCAATATTCCAACTCTATGCAGTCTTAGCATTCAGTTTGCTGCAGAGAGGATGAACTCTTAAGGGCCTGTATTGTAGGATGCCTGGATAGCTACCAAGTCGTTGCTCTATCACAATAAACACAAGTTGTTTTGCCACAGATATAACTAGTATCGCAACACCCTCTGCCCTGCAATAAGGATCGCTACCAGATGGATCATGTATTGATTACTGATACAGTGATTATCGTTGAGGCTGTTGACTTCGACCAGTGATGGAAGGAAAGGATTTTGACTCCTTCAGGAGACTTCACATAATTGGAATTATTGGCCAGCCTAGGGTGGACCCAAGGTCACCAAAACTGCAGATAGTTACCAACGCTGGTGGCAGGACCAATGAAGAACAAATACCAAAATCAACCATGCCAAGTCCATGACCAGTGAGCCCATATATACCCGTTTGTCAAAAATTCAAATGTGAGTCTGCCCAAACAGAGAGGGAAGCATTAATTCAAAGTGACAACTAATTATTTTCACTTAAGTTTTCAGGCCCTTCAATAAAAACGCTAGTTCCCTTAATAATTAAAAGAGGACATTACAAATAGAATAAAATTATTCTCTTATTTAGGATCTCTTTCGTGCTTTTACTGAAGCTCCATGATCTTGAGTGGCTATCTGCATAGCCAATTCTTACATGATAGACCCCAATTTTACTTCCCCTTTCTCAACTGCTAGGAAATTGTAGAATGTGTTTCCCAATGATCAGACCTGTTGATATTTGATAACAAACCTCCCATTCAACCAAATCATCAGGTTCACAAAAAAGGAGTAGATGAGACACTTCAAAAGTGTTTACATCTATATCTGATGGATTAAATACATGAATTGATAATAGAGATGACAAAGCATGTTTGCCCGCTGGGGTAAACTTACTATTACTTAGACATAATACGGAATTGCAAGTAACTCACAGAATATCAGAGAACATAATTGCTTTATTGATCATTTATGATTTACACAGTACAAGCATAGCATCATACAATATCCCCATGTCCATCCTCCAAGAGGGTATATAAACTACCCGAAGGGGCACGACCGAAATGTCGTGTCGTAACTGTTTACCTCTCGGCCACTAATGACCAAGGCTAACATAACACTTAATTAACATATTCACCCGTACATTCAAATATCCTGACAACATCATCCCCCCCCCCCCCCAAAAAACAAGTCGTCTCCGATGACATACAAAATGGGAACGATACAAAATTGAGTACACAATAGAAAGTACTATTCAGAAGCAGGAGAGAGCGTAGGAAGCGTCCCTGACGAAGATCGTGCTGACGCTGCTGTTCAGGAAGCGAGCTGGGCCCGCAACTCATATACCTAACCAATTCACACCCGTAAGTCACGCTTGGCTACCATTTTCAGCTCCAAGGCCGTCTTTACCGTTCCCGCTGCCTCCAGGACCGCCTTCTCCTTTGCATCAACGTTCTCCAGAGCACTAACAAGGCGAGTCTCCAACAAAGCCTTCTCGGTACACTCGGCCTCCAACTGTGCTCGAAGTGCCTCTAACTCGGTCGCCATATTGCTCCTCTCGACTGCCCATGACTCCTTTTTTGTAACCAATGTCTCCTCTACTGATGTAAGGCGTGTGGCCATATCCTCTTTAGCCGTCACGACTGCCAGCCCCGTAGCCTCATGTACAGAAGAGACATGCTCAACGCGCCGAAGAGTAAAATACCCCTCACGGAATGCCTATTCCACCTCTCGCAGTAGGGCTTGAATCCTACTCTCCCCCACTGTCTCCCGGAGAGCCCAATCCTCCAACATGGCGAGGGACTCTGTGGTAGGCCATCCTCTCGACTCAAAACACTCAGCAAAGGCAATCGGACATCCCACCTGTACGAAAGTCAAGAGGCGCTCCAACTCCTGAGCGACCTCCTCCTGAGCCTGTAACTCTGCTGAGGCTATGACCCGTTCAGCTCTTGCGGCTACATCTGCCAAATACTACTCTAACACACTTCTCTTGGACCCTCTCATCGGCTCCTCCCTAGGCTCGCCAGCCGGCTCTCGTAGCTCCTCACTAATCTCGTGCTGTTGTCCCTTTGTCAAAGCCTGCCTCTCAGGTACATCCTCTATCTCCACGTCTTGTCTATCTGGTGAAATCACAGAGTCAAGGTCTACTATCTCGGGGTGGACAACCAAGTCCCGTCAAGGTGAAAGACTACTCGGTGTTGCTAGTGCCATCAGTGCCATCTTGAACTGACTTAGCCAAGTCATTATTGATGCCTCTGCATCACCACTCTCCATCGGTAACTCCCTCAGCGGCTCCTCCAGCACCCCTGGACCTATCCTCACCATGGCCTCACTCCCAACTACCTCAAGAGTGACCTGAGGCTCACCCTCCATCCGTGGCAGCTCGAACTCCTCTTTCAGAGGTGCGGCTCTGGCCTCAACCATCCCCTTCATGGATTGGTCCTCAGCCAACCCGACTGCTACTAATACCGCAACTGCCTTCTCACCCGACAATGTCATATCAACTGGGGCTCTCAACTCGCAAAACCTAGGTACCGACACTAAGTCCAAAATGGTACCAGATGGTGCTAATGGTAGCACGAAGATTGTGGCTGAAGTGTCTGGCGGCGTGAATAAAATCTGCTATGAAACAACTTCGAAGGGCGGAGTGGGTATCTCCATACCTATTATGTCTGAGTGTCTCGTGGCTCCTCCCACTGTCGCACTCTCGCTGGCTTCCGAGTCCTTGCTAGTATCTTCTCGACCGCTATCTGCATTGTCCCCTTCTGACTCCGAGAGTACCTGGCGCTTCCTTTTCGACCCTGCCTGTATCCCTCCTGTGTCAAGATGGCGCCAATGGAAGATAGGGGGCTCGCCTGTGGCTATGCGGTCGGCTTCGTCCTCAACTTGTCAAGTGGAATCTGCTCTCTGGTGGCATTGAGAAACAAGCCTATGGCGTAGTGAGGCATGTAAAAAGTCCGGTGTTGAAGGGTCATGAACTCAAACATCCTCTCGGCCAGGATGGATGCCCAATCATACATAGTACCGTTCCTGAGTCCATTCATGAAAATAAGGTGTGCCAAGGCAATGTCGGAAGCCCTACTCGAACCTGCCAACCTGCTCTTGATAATATCCATGAGGCACCGCCAATCTCCTAGATTCTTCGCAGATGCTCCCGCTACAGACTCAAACTCGCTCGGAGTTAGATTCCTCGAAACTAACTTGATATATTTCTCCTTGTCCTCTTGGGACATTTTCTGAGGCTTCATGTCTATCTTTTTTCCTTGTCTGCCATGCCAAGTATACCAAAAACCCTTGAAATTTCGGCTACTGTAAATTTAATCTAAATCTCCCTCCCAAAATATTTGAGAGTGTTGGTCCTACTGAATCTGTCAAATGTATCTATCATGCCACGCATAGGTCCTTCATATTCTTTAATGGGAAAGAGAGGCATTTGAATTGCCCAATGTACCTGTGCTTTACGTAGCTGCCCCTTGAGAAAATCTGTGTCTGGAGTCTCATCCCACCAAGTCCGACACTCAAAACCGTTCAGCCCTTCAAATGTCACATTTTTCCATGTGATTTCATCCCTCTGTGTCTGTGGCTGCACCTGTGGGCAAACTTTTTTCTTAGTGCTATCCATGCTTCCAGTGATTTAGACTCCCGACTGCAAAACCCTTGTGCCCTTGCCTCTAGCAACACTACTGCTTGTTGGTGTTGAAGTCTGCAATTGTTTCTTCCATTCTTTCTTCTGTTGTTGTGACCCCATGCTAAAAAACTTCTTTCCGGCAATAACTACCTATATGTGGTTTTTCAAATTCTTCTTGTGTTCGTCAGTGCGCCTCTTTTCCGTACTCTTCTCTCTATTTGTTTTCTCCTTTTCAGCTGCGTTTTCTTTCCTTGTCATACGAATTGTACGGACTTCTCCTTGTACGGTCTTCTTATTTGTTTTTGTCACCGTACAACCTTCCTCTCCGATCGTGCGAACGTTCCTATGTGTCGTACGGCCGTATGCAGTATGTGTTAAGATGTACGGTCTTTGTCTTGGTGTGATTGTCTGTCGTACGGCCTTGCTATGCTGCATGTTCCCTGGCAACGGCGCCAGATGTTTGCCCACTAGGGTAAACTTACTATTGCTTAGACATAATACGGAATTGCAACTAACTCAAAGAATATCAGAGAACATAATTGCTTTATTGATCATTTATGATTTACACAGTACAAGCATAGCATCATACAATATCCCCGTGTCCATCCTCTGAGAGGGTATATAAACTACCCGAAGGGGCACGACTGAAACGTCGTGTCGTAACTGTTTACCTCTCGGCCACTAATGACCGAGGCTAACATAACACTTAATTAACATATTCACCCGTACATTCAAATAACCCGACAACAAAGCATACCAGATACAGGAGTAAAATATATCTTTATCCCACAAAATTATTACAAAAGACAAAAAATGGTCAGTCAGGGATTGGAGATGGTCCAACTAGATCATACTACTTTCCTTCATGATACACAATATATTTAAAGGACCCAACAGTTGCCAAGAAGAACACAACCATCAACAGACACTTATAGCTACTTGATGCTTATAAATATGAACAATTAACACATAGTTGGATAACCAATATTATTGAAACAGTAATAGACATTGTACGTTGACTACATCATTCCCCCCAAAGGAAAAAGTCATCTTCCAAACAACATGTAAACATCAAGTAATATTAGGGAAGACTGATGACGATATTCTAGACATGAACTTGGAAGTGTACCTTGCAAACTCGGACTTTTTGTAGTGTACTTGGCAAATCAAATGAGTGCAGTGGGGCTTTGGAGGCAACACCCCCAGCAGGGTAAAGGGTCACCATATCATTTTCAAAACCACACAGATAATCATGGCACACATCATTTTCATAATTTTTTAAGAGGCTAAAAGCAATATTAACAAAGCCAAGAAAATAGAAGTTTTTGAGCATTTAGCCAATATATGATGCCACAAAGCCATATGATGCAAGATCTTCATGGCACACATCATTTTTATTATTTTTTAAGAGACCGAAAACAATATTAACAAAGCCAATAAATTAAAAGTTTTTGAGTGTTTAGCCAAATATATGATGCCACAAAGTCATATGATACAAGCAATATGTAGTTCTGAAGGGTTGCACAAAGCTAGAATGATGTGCAATTTGTTGAGTCAGAAATTATCTAATGATGCCACCAAACTGTCTTACTCCACAAGTGGAATCATGGCTAAATGGTTGGATGATGAAGATGTAATGTTGCATGAGTGGTCGTTGGAAGTGATGTGAGGGATGAGACCTTACGGTTTGATTGTGTGAGCAACATAAATGCCAGAGACTGAATGTTTGTCATTGTTGACATTGTTGAAGGAGGGAAGAGGTATTGTCAAACTCCCACGCCATATGTTGTTCATAAATTGATGTGCTATAGTCAAACTCCCATGCTGTATGTTGTTCATTGATTGATGTTATACAGTCAAAATCTCATGTTGTACATCGTTTGACTGATGTCATGCAAGGGACAAACATATAATGCAAGGGCATAAACATGTCGTATAATGCAAGTTGATTGAGATTGTCGTACGGTGTGAGGGTTTTGTGCAAGTGAGATAGCCCATAAATGACAAGGAACTAACTATCGTACAAGATAATGAAGTCACCCACATGTGAAGATCAAGGTGTTTGGTCGTACAATGTAACCATGTCATATGACGTCAACTAAAATGTCTCTTCACTGAAAAAATGAACATACTCACCAAATGGTGAAGATGCCCGCCAAATGATAACTCAAATGATGAAGGCTTCCTCTGATAGTATTGTACAATATGAGGAAAGACCAGCGACTTTGTATAACTTGTCTCTTTCGCTAGGTTACGCTTTTTTACGTCGTCATTCCACTTGATAATAAAGTGGCTATATTGTATGATTAGCCATCTTATGATTTTCTTGCCATTTGATATTTTAATAGTGTAACATGGACACTGGGGGATGTCGGGACGGGTTTCCAAGACGGGGAAAAAAAGTGCTTCAATTTGGGGACGGTGGGGGGATGGTGGTGGGGGGCAAGGGGGGATGCTGTAATATACTATACATATAGTAATTGAAATGATGTATAATGGTATAAAAACTAATAAATTATAATACCAAATACTTGAACATAGCAAAATTGCAACATGAATATCAAAAATATCATAAAGATGATTACAATGAGTAGCATGATATCAAAACAAGTACAAAATCATGTACATACATTCATAAATATCCATATGTAGTGTCTGTGTGTGTGTAACAGTGACCTTTACGGTAGCCAATAAACCCCCTTTCTATCGCAAGTGCTACAGCTACAACTTTTGCTTGCAAAAACCCCCGGAAGCGAGATGGTGGCGCAAAGGCAGTGGTGGGGGGACTTGGGAATGCCAAGTCCCCAACACGGGGACATCCCCGACCTGTGCATGGAGGGTTGGGAGGGGTGGCATCCTTGTGTTACACTGTATTTTAAAATTAATTTCCATCTTTTTCCTCATGACTCCATAATCAATTCCTAAAATTTTCTTTTTATCTTTGCTGATTTCCCTTGACAAGTTTTTCTCTGTTGATTTCCCTTGACAAGTATTTGTACACTTCACATTAGATGCTTTGCTCCTCTTACTCTCATATGTATCTTCTGTAATTTTGCATGCTTTCATCAGTTGCTCTTCACTGAAAGTTGTAGCTTTGAGAAAATTACAAGTGGATGAAAATACTTCCAATCCTCCATATGCCAATGAAATAGGCCATGGAAAATTGGTTTCATCCTCCAAGCATGACTATAACTCCAAATATTCCTACGTCGTTCAATTCCATCGGACCTTGACTCTCTGTCCATTCTTCTTCAAAATCTGAATTTGAGGAATTCAAGGAAGTTGCTTTCTCACTGAGAGTTTGGTTCTTTAAATCAATTACATACTTCTAACTCTTTTTCTAATGGAGATTGCATTTGTATTCCAATTGTAAACTGCCTTGGCTGCATTCAGTCATCCTCTTTTGAGCAATGCGCCGTATGCTTTCTTTTGCAATGGAATGATCACAAAGTTTAGAAGGTATTGTTGGGTCCCAATAGTTCGCTTTTGGGACATGAATGTCTCCAACAACTTGATTACATGCTAGTTGGCCCCTACTAATTGGAATGTCAATGGCCAGAGGGTTGGCTTCTCAAGGCATTTCCATGTATCCTCCTATAGTACATTGACTGTCGATCCTCCATCAGTAATGGTGTTCATTAGATTCTTCCCCATAATTTGCATTTGTACAAAAATCGATTTCTTCCCTGTGTTCACCATTAGCAACATTGAGTCAATGGCTTTTTCTCCCTAGGATGGTGATACTCCTATCCTGTCTGCAATTGAACTTTCCTAAATCCAGGTTTCATCATCATTGACTGCATTAGCGATTGCCACTCTCACTTGTGGCATGCTTTTAAGGTCTATCACTTTAATCAATGTGGTTGTTTGTAGCACCTGCCATATTATGTTCTACTCAGATTCCCACCACAAGGAGGTACATGCAACTTCATTGGAAATTCTTTGTTCATTTCCCATCGCTTGTTATACTTTTGCTTTGGCTTCTCGGAGTTGTTCCTTCTTTGTACAAGGGTCTAGGTATATGGCTTTCTTCATTTGTGCTCTAGCAATTGCTAGAACTTTCTTATCTTGTTCCTCCACGTCCAGCATATTAATACCCTTTTGTTTCATGCAATTAGTGTCTTCATGGTCACTCAGTCCACACCATTTCCACAAAAATTGTACCTTGTCCTACTTGTTCCGGTGGTCTCTCACAAGTGTCCCCATTTGCTAAATTGTTGAAGTGTGTTTAGACTTTAGATAGAGAAGCTAACCTACACTAGGGCTTTCTTGAGCTTCAAGGATAGTTTTGCTCAAGCTCCCCAATTGTAAATTGAACTAGTGGGCACAAATATAAGTTCAACTCACCTAATCAACAGTCATGATCCCAAAAAACCCTTCCATTTAAATTTACATTTCTAAATTTGACACCCTTCCATTAAATGGTTAAAAATAGAGGAAAACCCTAAGTTATCTAGCACTTTCTATTATCATCTCACTTTCTATTGAAAAGTTGATAAAAAATATTAAAATATATTAGCATAAGATTGGCGCTCCTGTCAATCGTGGAGAGGAACACCATTCAGAATACATGTTCCATTTTTTATTGGCCTACATTGGACATAGAGTTAGCTTAATTGAAGTTAAAAGGTGACAAAATTTAGGAGCAACAAGTAGAATGGCTCTTAACCTTCCCAATATCCCCTTGCTAACTGGCTGTGCTTTAGTAGTTTCTTGATGTGGAAATATATTTCTATGCTTACCTGGTTTCATTTGTATGGCATGCTGACCTGTAAAAAGTCCATAAAGTTTTCCACTTAAGTATTAATCTATATCCAAGGCAGTATTTGTCTGTTATTCTCATTAGGTTTTACTTGGAATTCAATTGGCAATATTACTTCTAGCTGTTGGTAAGATTGAGATAGAATAATATTTTGCTCTATAATTTGTAACACTCCGCAGTTGAGGATGCCCAATGCATCATGAAGCTTAGATCACTGTTCGGCTTAGAAGCAGCATCTTGAGAAATTCCTATTTTATCAAATTTGTCATTTACCGGCCTCACTAATTTAAAACAATTACTTAACATTGACATCATGCATAGCATGCACAGTGGCAGAAACATTAACATTGTGAATCTATCGCAAACAATGGTTCTTTTTTCTAAGCAAAAACACACCAATTCAACTGAAAACCCCCAAATCATCATCCAAAAACAGACAGGCAAGTACGACAAGTTGCTAATATCATAAATTGTCATTCCTCGTATTCTGTTAAACATGTAGTGAGGTCTTGTTGAAACTGTTGTGGAGTGTCCCGTCCATGTTTACAGATCTTAACAATGTGGTTCAAGCCTACGCAACATGGCATTACACGCATCTCATCATCTCAAAAGCTAAAACTTTGAACTGGAGTAAGCTATAAGTACACAGAGTGAAACACAAGCAACTAGCTCCAATTGGCTAAGCTGCATCTTCCTTTGGATGGTGAACCTTCTGTTGCTAAGCAAACAAATCACAAATTACTTCCCCAGATTGAAAGATACCCAGCCGATTTTTTGCCAAAGACATATGTTGAAGATCGCACTATGCATATGTTCTGGGCACATTTAAAGTTTCTAATAGGGGAATAATCCCTGAAAATCATCAGAATTGCTCGAATAGATAATGATCGCTGAAAATCGTCAAAAAACCACATATGTAACAAAGAGCTTACCTCTGTGTTTCTCATGTGAAAGGGAACTTTAGCAGCAAATAATTGACCAGAATTTAGCCAAGCCAAACCTCAACTGGACAATATTCCTTACACAAACCCCATATATTGCACACCTATATCACTCAGCAGTGCTCCTCTTTGTCTCAAAGCCCATGTTCCTCGTTTTAGCTTTGACCCACGAGATAAACCGATGTTAAAACCCATCAACCCTGTTCTCAGCTCATGTCCAATGTCCCAAAACCCTAAAACAAGTTGCCTGTTTAATTCCCTGGCAGGCCCAGTTCACGGACGAATACGGTTTTCTTCCAACTTTTTTAAGGAAGTGCATAGTAAGCACATGATCGAACATTGACATTTGTAGTCCAATCGGTACCCATCAGTGCTTCGAGCACAAACAGGCCCTTCTGACAAACCATGTAGTGCTCTTCAGAAAAACATTCTCTGTAAAAAATAGCAATAAACCAGTACAGGAGCTTTTGTATTTGAGAAAAAATATTAAAATGTAAGCAGGTAATAGTGTTGAGTGTTTTACTCGCATGATGCATCATCTTAAATCCCAAAGAATTTTGGGATTTACGAAGAATATAGCTGTTGAGTCAATAATAACAACATCAAAGCGTGATCTGTGTAAATCTCTGTGGGGAAGAAAACATGTGTATTTTTTATAGATAACACGGATCTTTATGATAAAATAAAGGCATTTTCATGATTGTTTTCATGGAATGCAATGATAGGAGGAATTTGTTAAATTTGTGTAAAGTTCTATGCTTGGGATGAAAGCCATGAGGTGGAGCCACTTGGGACCTTGAGATGAAACCAAAGACAATGATATATTATTCCTTTCAAGGGAAAATAGCATCTTAGACATTTTAATTCTTTAGTTTTATTTTGCTCAAAGAACGTATTGACAAAATAATGTTGGCTCTATTTTAGTTAGAAAGAATAACATCCGAGATAAAATTTTGTTGTACATTGCCCATGTATTTATATGGTGTTATAGATGATGCATTTTATGTCAACTTTAACTAGTGTGAGTGGGAATGTAGCAACAAGGACATAAGCTATTTTTGTTTTGTATGCTCTTTTTCAACCTTCGAATTAGGAGAGTTATTCTGTTATGATTTCTTTCCTTTTGTGAAAGAATGTATAAAATTGCATTACATTTATTTATTAATAACATATAAAATTGCATTACATTTATTTATTAATTGTTATTAATATATTTTTTATATAAAAAATAGCAAAAATTAGGGTGTTGTTTTGATTACAATTAAGCTTAATAAATCGATTATTTCAATTGATTTGATGATTAATCTAGATTAAAAAATATTGAATGTAGATACATATTTAAATTTAATAAATATTGATTTGATGATTAATATAGATTAAAAAAGATTGAATGTAGATACATATTTAAATTTAATGAATTTAGAATTTAAATAAGGTTAAAATGCTTAAATAAATATATATTTTAGGTTTAGAAAGAAGGAGACTAATATGATTGTCATAGGTATATGATACTTCAAACATACGACTAGATTTAGAGATATTCTTTGTGACAAATGATTTGTATTATATATGAAATTCTACAAAGATTCATATCAATATCTGAAAGAACCTCATAAGGGTGACACTAACCTTTTATGTGTAGCCTTGACCTTTTTTTAGCTTCCCTAGCCTCAAAGCCCTTGAGTCTTTAGTATTCTATAAATATGTTTTCATCTATTTTGTTCTTGCAAAAACAAGGCTAGGTGGTACTAAAAAGCACTTATTGGATGTGTTATCGAATGGGAGAATATGTGAATAGTTTTGATAGTAATCAGGGCCAATTTGTTGCTTCAATGGCATTCAAACAAGATCAAATGCATGCCAAGAAGAACGTGAATGATTATGTGTGTTGTAGTGCTTCACGTGTTTGCATTTTTTCATTGCTTATTTTGATCCAAGTTAGACTTTGTATGTGATTTATCCTTTGATTGTTCGTATGTCATGCTTTTGTATTAGCATTCTTGCACTACAACATTTGGGATCAAATTTTGACGCCAATTTGCGATGCCACTACAATTTGTGTTTGTTTTTTGTATTTTTTTTTTGCAAGTGCCCCCGATGGTGTCGTAATAGCGACAATGATGTCGTAATTGCGACACCCATTTGGTTATAAACAAAAAAAAAAAAAAAAAAAAAAGTGTCATTTGTAATTTTTGTGAATTCGAAGAGCTGTCGTGAAGACGGCACTGCACTTTTGCGTGGCGCGAAGAGGGCATTCAAGTTTTTCGTGTGCGAAGAGGCCAGCACCGTGTGGGAAGAGGGCACTGGCACTTAAGGTAAGCATTCGAGCTTTGTCTTCTCATTAACTCAATTTCATTTTGATGGCATTTGTTGATTTAATGGCACAATATGAATTTTAATAGTGGCATTGTTTACATCTTAGCATTTGGAATGCTCGATGACCCACAAGCTTTGAGAGCTAGGGCATCATTGCTATTACCTTCAAGGCATTCTGTGAAGTGTTTGATCTCTCTTTATTTATTTTTTTATTGATATTCACTATGTGGTACTTCTTGTTTATGATCATTTCATTAGGAAATGTCTTGATGGCTCGCGGGCTGCAAGCTAGGGCATCATACATTGTTTATGAGCTCACTATTGAATACTGGCATTGTTTACATCTTTTCATTTGGAATTCTTGATGACCCGCGAGGTTTGAGAGCTAGGGCATCATTGCTATTACTTTCAAAACATTGTGTGAAGTGTTTGATCTCTCTTTATTTGTTTTGTTGTTGATATTCACTATGTGGTACTCCCCGTTTATGATCATTTCACAAGGAAATATCTTGATGGCTCGCGGGCTGCAAGCTAGGGCATCATACATTGTTCATGAGCTCACTGTTTAATACTGGCATTGTTTACATCCTTTCATTTGGAATGCTTGATGACCCGCGAGCTTTGAGAGCTAGGGCATCATTTCTATTACCTTCAAGGAATTGTGTAAAGTGTTTGATCTCTCTTTATTTGTTTTGTTGTTGATATTCACTATGTGGTAGTCCCTGTTTATGATCATTTAATGAGGAAATGTCTTGATGGCTTGCAAGTTGCAAGCTAGGGCATCATGCATTGTTTATGAGCTCACTGTTTGAGCACCTCGTGTCCATATTTGATTGGTTGGTAATCAAACAGTGAGCTCATAAACAATGCATGATGCCTGAGCTCAAATTCAAAATAGTAAGTGTATTATTTTATTAAGACTAAATATATTATTTTATTAAGACAGTATTTTGGGTTAGTTTTATGTTGTTTTATAAGATTTTATTAAGACTAAATATATGATGTAAACTCATAATTATACTTGATATATATATACTTCAAAGGAGGAATTATGAAATATAGTTGTAGGTAGTTATCTCTTCTATAATGATGGAGGGGTGAAAGGTAATGATCAATGAGATTATTGCTATTAGATCATACATTAATACACTTACTATTTTGAATTTGAGCTCGGGCATCATGCAACGTTATTGTTGTCATTGCATGCTTGCTATTGTTGTGCACCATATATTGTTTTATACAATGTTTATTTCATTAAGACTATGAGTTTGGTTTTTCTTTCAGAAGTGTATGGCTTGACTATGCACATGCATAATTGTAGATGAGGATCGATAATAGGATGTCATTGATTGCTTAGATATTTTTTATCTAACCCCCATCTCTCTTTTCGTTGCAGGTTCTAGATCACATAGGGGCACACTAGATTCATACTGGGGTAAAAAATTCATCACTTCAGGCAATGTCTGGCACCCTTATTATTTATGTTCATCCTCTTATGTATGCCTATAGTCTTGCATTTTCTTTTGAAAGTTATTTTCCGTTTATAGTATATACAAGTTATTTTTCATATATATACATGTAATCTTTAGATGCAAAAATTTATTTTCCTTTACATGTATCTTTGCATGAAATGAACACAAATTAAACAAGATCATCTAATAATGTAAACTAGGGTACTGTAGTCACTCATCTAGTAATTAGTTCCCAAAACCATTACTAAGAATTGAACATAAGTCTAAGTCCCCAAACCTATTGTTCTATGTGTATAAAACAATATATGGTGCACAATAGCAGCAAGCATCTAATGACAGCAATAACATTGCATAATGCCCGATCTCAAATTTAAAACAATAAGTGTATTAATGTATGATCTAATAGCAAAAACCTCATTGATCATTACCTTTCACTCCTCCATCATTATAGAAAAGATAACTACCTACAACTAGGGCATCATGCATTGTTTATGAGCTCACTGTTTGAGCACCTCATGTCCCTATTTGATTGGTCAGTGCTCAAACAATGAGCACATAAATAATGCATGATGCCCTAGCTTGCAGCCCGCAAGCCATCAAGACATTTCCTCATGAAATGATTATAAACAGGGAGTACCACATAGTGAATATCAACAACAAAACAAATAAAGAGAAATCAAACACTTCACATAATGTATGTTGTTTTATAAGATTTTATTAAGACTAAATATATTATTTTATGAGCTCATTGTTTGAGCACCTCATGTCCCTATTTGATTGGTCGGTGCTTTGTTTATTATATTGATGTTATTAGATCAAATAGGGACATCAATAATAAAATAATACACTTACTGTTTTGAATTTGAGCTCGTAAAGATTAAGATATCCTACTGTTTTGAATTTCTATGTGCTTTGAGCCAATGAAATTTTTGTAATTTTGTAATTTTGAAAAAGAAAGTGTCATTTGTAATTTTTGTGAATTCGAAGAGCTATCACAAAGATGACACTACACTTTTGCGTGGCGCAAAGAGGGAATTTGAGTTTGGCGTGCGCGAAGAGGCTGGCACCGTGAGAGAAGAGGGCACTGGCACTTGAGGTAGGAATTCGAGCTTTGTCTTCTCATTAACTCAATTTCATTTTGATGGCATTTGTTGATTTAATGGCACAATGTAAATGTTAATAGTGGCATTGTTTACATCTTAGCATTTGGAATGCTCGATGACCCGCGAGCTTTGAGAGTTAGGGCATCATTGCTATTACCTTCAAGGCATTGTGTGAAGTGTTTGATCTCTTTTTATTCATTTTTCTATTGATATTCACTATGTGGTACTCCCTTTTTATGATCATTTCATGAGGAAACGCGGGCTGCAAGCTAGGGCATCATACATTATTTATGAGCTCACTATTGAATACTAGCATTGTTTACATCTTTTCATTTGGAATTCTTGATGACCCGCGAGGTTTGAGAGCTAGGGCATCATTGCTATTACTTTCAAAACATTGTGTGAAGTGTTTGATCTCTCTTTATTTGTTTTGTTGTTGATATTCACTATGTGGTACTCCCCGTTTATGATCATTTCACAAGGAAATATCTTGATGGCTCACGGGCTGCAAGCTAGGGCATCATACATTGTTCATGGACTCACTATTTAATACTGGCATTGTTTACATCTTTTCATTTGGAATTCTTGATGACCTGTGAGCTTTAAGAGCTAGGGCATCATTTCTATTACCTTCAAGGTATTGTGTGAAGTGTTTGATCTCTCTTTATTTATTTTATTGTTGATATTCACTATGTGGTACTCCCCGTTTATGATCATTTCATGAGGAAATGTCCTGATGGCTCGCGAGCTACAAGCTAGGGCATCATACATTGTTCATGAGCTCATTGTTTAATACTAGCATTGTTCATGAGCTCACTATTTAATTTTTGGCCAGGCCATGTAAATGGTACCAGGCCAACCCAATCAAGCCAACAAAATGTGTCATGTTTATCTTTGTCAAATACACTCGTTCACCATTTTGTTCTTATTCTTCACACAAATATTGCATCAAAAGTAATTGTAAACAATGATTCAAAGAAAAAAGAAACAACTACAATAGATCAGAACCCAAAAGAATACAGTCAACTACAATAGCTCATAGTCTCAATGAAATAAATAGTGTATAAAATAATATATGGTGCACAACAACAGCAAGCATGTAATGACAATAATAATATATCATGATGCTCGAGCTCAAATTCAAAATAGTAAGTGTATTAATGTATGATCTAATAGCAGCAACCTCATTGATCATTACCTTTCACTCCTCCATCATTATAGAAGAGATAACTACCTAAAACTAGGGCATCATGCATTGTTTATGAGCTCACTATTTTGAGCACCTCATGTCCCTATTTGATTGGTCGGTGCTCAAACAGTGAGCTCATAAATAATGCATGATGCCCTACCTTACAGCCCGCAAGCCATCAAGACATTTCCTCATGAAATGATCATAAATAGGGTGTACCATATAGTGAATATCAACAACAAAACAAATAAATAGAGATCAAACACTTCACATAATATATGTTATTTTATAAGATTTTATTAAGGCTAAATATATTGTTTTATAAGCTCACTGTTTGACGAATGGTATAGATGTAAATGTGGTAGATCTGGTGTTTGATGAATGGTATACACATATTTTGAGTCCACTTGCCTCCTATCATCCCCATGAATCACTACAACTGATAGAAATGGAATCATCCATTGACTTTGATCGCTTATCTGATCTAGTACAACCAGGTAAATTTTCCACATACAAATAATCTCAAATTTAGTACTTTATTGTAAATATTTAGTAAACTAATGTCCTCATTATGTTTATATCATTATAGGCTATGTTTTTGTTGTTATTGCACCTGAAGACAATGAAGAAGGGACAAATTATTATTTGTGTCATTATGTTGAGGAAAAAAAGAAATTGGATCACTCGGTTATCAATGGTGAAGAATTAGAATACCCTATAGAAGCAATGGTTGTAACTAGTACATGGCTTAGATGGTATGCTATGAAGAACCCTAGGTTGTGATTGTTCAAGGATTGGGAGACACACATAAAGATTCTTCATTATTCAAACCTTGTCATTACATCAAATGTCCACTTGATCAAATATGGGGGAAGACCACATAATAAAACTCTTTGGAAGTTTCGTGAGTCAGACCATGAGGCAATACTTGAGACAATCAAGGGTAGGGCAGACTAAATGGAGATACAAAATATTGTAATGTCAAATTTATATAGCACTGTAAATTGGGTGGACTGTAAATTGCTCATGCATTACCCCGTATGTATAACGAGAAGTTTGTAAGATTTAATGACAACCTTTCTCTTCTATTTTTTGGGGCAATATCGGAGGTTTTCTCTGCTCAGCTCTTTCCTCCGGTGTTCCTAATGAGCACAAAGAGAGGTCAAGGAATCTTACAAGCCTAAAATGTTAGTATACACTATATGGCCTCATAATTACTAAGCCAAAGGGGTTTTCTAATTTGAAAGACTTAGTAGCCTCCAGGGCCATTTTCTTTTCTGTTGCATTAACAGGACATATGCTAGAAAAATTTTGATTGCGCATCCCTCTACTCATCTCTTCATTTTTTGTTTTCGTAGATTTCACCATCTGACATTCCTTTTCGGTAAGAGATGGATGGAAATGTTCATGACTCTCAGAAGAATGGATGTGAAAAAGATATTTCTATTTTTCATTATGAAAAGATCTAGAGTGATTTTGAGTCACAGAGGAAATGCCCTAATCCTTCCATAAGTGTTATTCCAACGAGTTCTGATCACTTGATGAACATAAAATTATCTGTTGAGTTGAAAAGAAAATCAACAGAAGATGCTGATAATGAAGTGAAAAAACCTAAGGTTTCTTCTCAATGTAAGTAAAATCCTTTCCCTCAATGAAAGATTGAAGTCTTTCCAAACTCATTTCTCCCAAATTATGGGAAACTCTGAACTTACCATTTGAATAACCACAAGATTTTATTTGTATGCAAGCCATTCTTCCGAGAGTCATGAACATTTCCATCCATCTCTTACCGAAAAGGAATGTCAAATGGTGAAATCTACAAAAACAAAAACTGAAGAGATGAGCAGAGGGATGCACAGTCATAATTTTTCTAGCAGACGTCCTGTCAATGCAACATAAAAGAAAATGGCTCTGGAGGCTACTAAGTCTTTCAAATTAGAAAACCCCTTTGGCTTAGTAATTATGAGGCCATACAGTGTATACCGACATTTTAGGCTTGTAAGATTCCCTGGCATCTCTCTATGCTCATTAGGAGCACCGAAGGAAAGAGCTGAGCTAAGAAAACCTCTGGTATTGCCCCAAAAAATAGAAGAGAAAGGTTGTCATTAAATCTTACAAACTTCTTGTTATACATATGGAGTAATTCATGAGCAATTTACAGTCCACCCAATTTACAGTGCTATATAAATTTGACATTACAATATTTTGTATCTCCATTTAGTCCAATGAACCAATTGGATCTACCCTACCCTTGATTGTCTCAAGTATTGTCTCGTGGTTTGACTCACAAAACTTCCAAAGCATTTTATTATGTGGTCTTCCCCCATATCTGATCAAGTGGACATTTGATGTAACAATGAGGTTTGAATAATGAAGAATCTTTATGTGTGTCTCCCAATCCTTGAACAACCACAACCTAGGGTTCTTCATAGCATACCGTCTAAGCCATGTACCAGTTACAACCACTACTCCTATAGGGTATTCTAATTCTTCACCATCGATAACCGAGTGATCCAATTTCTTTTTTGCCTCAACACAACAACACAAATAATAATTTGTCCCTTCTTCATTGTCTTCAGGTGCAATAACAACAAAAACATAGCCTATAATGATATAAACATAATGAGGACATTAGTTTACTGAATATTTATGATAAAGTAGTAAATTTGAGATTATTAGTATGTAGAAAATTTACCTGATTGTACTAGATCAGATAAGCGATAAAAGTCAATGGATGATTCCATTTCTATTAGTTGTAGTGATTCATGGGGATGATAGGAGGCAAGTGGACTCAAAATACATGTATACCATTTGTCAAACACCAGATCTACCACATTTACATCTACCCCATCTACATCTATACCTAATGTAGGAAATGAGTGCAACTTGTGCAAGGCTCAAGAGGCAGCTAGTGCCACCAAGATTGCTTCAATGGCGAAAGCAGAAATCATATTTTTGTGATGCCTTCTTTGTGTAGTTTGTGCACTACTTTGTTGGGACCATATGCATAAATGTGGTTAACAAAGGGCTATTGAAGATACTGAATTTTTTTTTAGAATTTCTAGTAGATACACATAAAGAACATGCACATAAACATAAAAAATGAGAAACATAAATGTAGATATCACAACAGCTGAGAAACATAAATGTAGGCATCATGGTCATAATTTTTTGGAGACACAATATAATTGAATGGTATACCCAGAGGATGCAACACAACTATATATCACTCCTTTGGTTCCAAGTTTACACTGCGGTAAACAAACCCATAGATAAAGAATAAATTTAGAGAGCAGAGGAGAGTGATAATGACCAAAATAATACATGGTCCCTATATTATTTCGGTTGTTATCACTCTCCTCCTGCGCTCTCTAAATTTATTTTTTATCTATGGGTTTTGGTTTACTACAGTGTCGACTTGGAACTGGAGGAGTAGTGGTTGTGTTGCATCATCTGGGTATACCACTCAATTATGTTGTGTTTCCAAAAAATTGTGACCATGATGCCTACATTTATGTTTCTTAGCTGTTGTGTCCCGGGACCCCTTATGACCCTTTATGACCCTTTACGATCCCTAAGAATACATATTAGAGGTCTTAAAATGTCATAAAGGGTCATAAGAGGCTCCTAGGAGGGGTCAGATGAGCTTCCACCTTCACGTGGTTGGCCTTGTTAAGTAGAGAATGTTAAACTATTCTCAAAACAAAGAGAAGCTCAATAATTTAAGATCTTAATCCATATACGACAAATATATATCGATCCGTCACAACCTGATCTCAACAATAATGCAAAGAGTAGCTCGATTCTGTCTTCAAGTCGATCAATGCACAGTCTACTCAAACTCCAAGTCAAGTCACTGCGACACTCCATAAGAACAAAGCACATCCAATTCGGACCAAAGAAGTCAAGAAGTCACTCAAATCAGATCTGAATGCAATTAGGTCCACATATATCCCACGAACACATCAAGAAGAATGCATCTCTAATCACCACACTAGCTTCTTGTGCTAGAGTAGTCGCTGTCAGAAATCTTGATTCGGTAGGATCCATTCCAAATCCAAGTCTCTAGACTCGACTCAATAATTCATGAGCCGCTACCGAATCTATTATAAAGTCATCTCCGAATGATCCATAACCAAATCACGAGAAAGAACCAGATCTGCAAGAACACCGTTCTGAATCGATACCAACTCGATCGACAAATATATATATATATATATATATATATATATATATATATATATATATATATATATATATATATATATATATATATATATATATATATATATATATATATATATATATATATATATATATATATAATCACTGATTGTCGTCACAACTACGACAACCATAAAATAATGATGGTTATCTATCGAAACAATCTGACATCCAACCATTGCATGTATAACATCGATGTCGGTTAAAAACTCTAAATGACAGATATCCATCGTAAAATTCTGACGAGTCTTTGTCGCATGTACAACATCATTGTTGTTCAAAACTACAAACAACAGATATCTGTCGTAAACATTTGACAGATATCCGTCGCAATAACAACATTTTCGTCGGCAAACAAACTACAAATGACGGAGACCCGTCGGAAGATTCTGACGGGTTGCCATCATTTGTATTTGTTTGCGACAGATAGGCGTCCCAATTGTGATGGTCACAAATAGGTCTGACAACAGGTTCTCCATGTTGGCACCCACTTTTTGCGACGACCATGGTTTTCGTAATTATGACGCAAATCAAAACCGTCATTCTTTTCGACTGCAAAATTGTGACGATGGGTGGTGTCACTTGATTGACGGTATATTGTCAAAATTTTGACGGTTGGCCATCAGAAAAAGGGCTCAAATGTACTAGTGTTGTGATGTACCCAGTTACTACCATGTTCTTTTAAGAATGTGATGTCATTGTGGATGTGGATAGTAGGTTATTCTTGTGATTTTGATGATGATAATATATGCATGATGACTCTATGATGATGTGACATAATGTTATATGATGATGTTTAAAAATACATATAGATGATATTTTGGTTATGATGAGTTTGATGTGACTTCATGATGATGCATTAATGTTATGTGTGATATTCTAAGCCTAAACTGGATAAAATTACTGGATACTTGACTAAAGTTGTTTATCAAAATTTTATTTGTAATATCCCATGGATGTTGCATGAATGGTTTTAGTTTACACAAGAGAGTATTGTATTCCAAATATTCAACAATGTTCATTCTAATAACCAAGATAGCCATTAAATGTCACAGACTTTCAAAATGTAAAAAGGGGATCAGATTTCTTTCTTTCTTTTTATTCAATACAAAATGGGAGAGAAATGGATATCCTAACCTGGTTTAGTCTCTAAATGTAGACATATGTTATTGGCCTTGCGTGCAAGCTTCGAGGAGTGAATAGGAGTCTCATACTATTGACTCTTGATACCTGTGCAATCTTGATCTCTCCTTCTGGTCACAGTTATACAAGTGTTGTCGACGATGACTCTGTTGTTCCTTCCACCCGTGTGTATGATCAAACAACCCTATCACTACTTAACATAATGTGTAAGAGTCTGCGCAGTCGGTGAGTGTTCAAGCATACAAAACACTCTGCTAGTACCTGAGTGGTGTCTCTCCCAACCATGTTTGTTGTCATTAGTAGCGGTCTAGTTCAAGCACACAATATAATGGATTCATTCCTCTATCTGCAATACGGGACTACCTCCACTAGTATTGTTCATGTGTTACCTCAGGGCGCATAGTAATCACCCGCGTGGTATACACTATGCTCCCTTGGTTGAGTTGTTGTGTCTCAGGGTGTGCACTTTATTACACCTACATGATGATATGTAAACTACTTGGTTCACATTCAATGGGATTTTCCAAATACATAGTCCTCCCAATGAGTGTCGAACCCCACTAAAGGCTCAGTTTTAGGTATTGGTATAAGACTAAGAAGAAAAATGTGATACCCATGCTATTCTTCCCTCTATTTTTTGTTATACCATCACTCAATTTGAACTGAGTTTACAAGAAACTATTCTTTATCTAAAAATGAAGTTGGATATAAAAAACTTCTCTCTTACCAATACGTTGAGTTCAAACATGAAATCTGTATGATCTCACCATTAATGAGGTGTTGGGGCTACGTCCAACCTCTCATGATTTCCAAAGGGTTTGCATCCTTGAAAATATGACCAGTCACATAAGAAACATGTTTGTATTCTAATTTTTAAAAGCTCATGGTGTTGATCCCAAGGCTTACTTTACACTTTTATAACCTCAAAGTGAGGGAAATCACATAAAACTAAACAATGTGGGATAAAGTATGCACACTTTAAGTTACTTTTAATATAAAGTGACTTAAGACATAAAGTGACTTTTTACAACCTCACTTTATAGAATAAAGTGACTTAACTATAGAAAGGGATCCCAAATAATTAAATAATCACCCGCTGAAGCCTGTGACTGACTGGCATCCTCTGAAGAAATCCTTTAGCCTATCTGGATGGGGAGATAAACTAAACAAATGCTAAAATGGCCTAGTACAAAGAAGGAGATATTACAGTCCTCTCTTCCCTGGATTTCTTTCCCTCAAGCAATCTCAACGCAGGATGCTGTAGAATAGACTCACCCTCCCATGTGGCATCCTCGATAGGTAAGTCCTTCCATCAAATCAAGTTCTCTCTAATAGCCATGTTCACAGTTTCCTTTCCCTGACCTCAATCACCTCAACTGGAACCAAAACTAATTTACCTTCCTCGTCAAGTGGGGGTAATACAATTGAAGGGAATATTTGTTGCCCAATCACCTTCTTGAGGCAAGATATGTGAAATATGTTATGGGTCCTGCTTGTTTGTCGGTAGCTCGAGCTCATAAGCTACCTTGCCAAACCTCCTGAAAATGCAATAGGGACCATAAAATTGGGCCTTGAGCTTCTCTGACCCATTTTTCTTCAGCGAACTCTGCCTGTAAGGCTGAAGACAAAGGTAAACCATATCCTCTGTCTTAAAGCTTCACTCTATTTGATGTCAATCAACATACATCTTTTGTTGATTGTGTGCCCTTTGAATGTTCTCCTTGAGAGACCTAAGAATATCTTGATAATCATGTTGCCAGTCTGTCGCAATCAAAGCCATGTTGTCCTGTAGAGCCAAGTCTATAAAAGATAGTGGCTCGCTACCATAGAGAGTCTGAAATGGTGACATATCGATAGTCATGTGATAGGTGGATTTGTAGAAAAAATCCCCCAAGTACAACCATTTAACCCATGCTCTTTGTTGTCTAGCTACATAATTCCAGAGATAGCCTTCCACCCATTTGTTCACAATCTCTATCTGGGCATCTGTCTGTGGGTGGTAAGTGGTACTAGGAGTCAACTCAATGCCTACCAATCTCAACAACTCCTGCCAAAAGGTGCTGAGAAACTTACTATTTTTGTCGCTCACAATGGTCTTGGGGAGACCATGCAGCCTAAAAATATCTCAAAAGAATAACTCAGCTACCTTCGAAGCTGACCAATCTGTTGCGATAGCGAAGAAATGAGAAAACTTGGTAAGTTTGTCTACCACCACAAATATGTTGTCTATGCCCTGCACTCTCGGCAAACCAGTAATAAAATCCATCGAAATACCCTCCCACCTCTAGGTTGGAATGGGAAGGGGTTGTAATAACCTGACCATATGCTCATTCTTGAACTTGTTTAGCTGGCAATTCTAGCACTCTCTGACATGCTGAAGGACATCATCCTTGAGGCCCTTCCATGCAAATCTCTCTCTGACCTGCCTATAAGTTTTGAAAAACCCTAGATGTCATGTTGTCTGTGCATCATGAACACCTCTCATTATCTTAACCTTAAGCTTAGATTCCGACACTAGGTAGATCCTATCTTTATAGAAAATAATATCATCGACTACCTTATACCTACTATCTATAAGATGACCATCCAAAATCTGACAAGCTTGAGTATTCTTAGAATACTCAACCAGCAAATGAGATTTCCAATCAACAGAGATCTCTGATAAAACACAACAAATCACTATTGGGGGCCTCCTGGAAAGTGCATCAACCACAATGTTATTTTTCCCTTTGACATAATCAATGTCAAAATTGTACACCTAAATTTTACTCACCCACTTTTGTTGTCTTTCATTCAACTCTTTATGTTCTAGGAAGTAGCGCAGGCTCTTGTGATATGTCTTAACTGTAAACTTGCCACCCACTAGATACTATCTGAGTTTAGCCAAAACATGCATAATGGCAAGAATCTCCTTGTCATAAGTGGAATAAAATCTCTCACTATCCTTAAGCTTCTTGCTCTTGAATTCTATGGGATGTTTGTCCTACATCAAAATTGCACCAATCCCATTCCCCGAAGCATCACACTCTAGAAGAAAAGAATGAGAGAAGTACATAAGTGCTAGAATTGGACAGGTACTCATGACTGTCTTAAGTATATCAAATACCACCTCTACCTCATCTGTCCACCTGAAAGCCCCTTTCCGAATAAGATCTGTAAGAGGAGTTGTTGTCTGAGAGAGTCCCTTAATGAACCTCCTTTAATAAGAATACAATCCAAGGAACCCCCTCAAATCTAACACATTCCTTAGTGGTGGCCAATATCGAATTATCTATATTTTCTCCTAGTGAACCTTAACTCCATCAGCCCCTATCACATGCCCCAGGTAGAGAATCTCTGTCAATCCAAACTCACACTTGGATTCTTTTGCAAATAGAGACTGACTCTTCGTGAAGCTAAGAATATCATCCAAGTGTCATAAGTATTCTTCCCACATCTTATTGAAGACCAAAATGTCGTCAAAGATACCAAGACTCTCTTGTGCAACTGCTTTTTGAATATGTGATTCATAAAAGATAGAAATGTAGCAAGTGTGTTAGTGAGCCCAAATGGAATCACTAGAAACTTATAGTGCTTGTAGTGATATCTAAATGTTGTCTTATGAACATCCTCCTCTGAAACACATATTTGATGGTCCCCTGATCGAAGATATATCTTCAAAAAATATACCAACCCATGCAGCTCATCTAACAGCTCATCAATTGGGGGGATGGGATGTTGGATATTGCTAATGCAATGGGGAGATTGTTGATACATTTAATATGTTTAATCACTATGTTGATTGATGTTGGAATTGCTACTATTGTCATTTGTGTTTTTTCACTGATGTCAACATATGTTTCTGTGAAGAGAATAGGTTGGTTACTATAGTGTACAGATACTATGCGGATGTCTCAAATCATGTGAAGTCAGTTGTGTGTACTGAAAGATGTTGTGATCTTATATCTAAGATCACATGATGCAATATTGCATATTGGCTAAGTTACATAAGATTTGGTGAAGATTGGTTACTAGACAGTGATAGTGGAAGTTGATAGAATTAGTCTCTAAGTTTTGGGAATATCTTATAGGAGATGAGGTTTCAATGTATGCAAACTTAAGTGATGATAGATAGGGTATTGAAGAATGTTTGATGGTCTGCACAAGGTATGGAAAGCAGGATGACATCAATTGTGGCATGTGTTTTGGAGAAGACTTATTTGGAAATCGACTTTAGAGATGTAGCATGTATTGTGGATGGAAAACTTGAATTAAGGATGTCGGTCCTTAATTATTATAATATAATTTTTGTATACTTGTTTTAGATACTGTGTGTATCTTAGCAAGGAGTTATGTAATTGTTTGTATATTAGGAAAGCCTAATTGGCCGACCTGATCATGTAGAATGTAATAGGGTATATATGTAAGATCTTTTCTTTTGGAAAGATATGGAGAGAATGTATGTGATGTAAAAGAGATTGTGGAAGCTGCGAGCTTGTGTCTACTAGATGTAGAGAAGAGGACAATTGTGTACTTCATTGGAAATGATCAAGCAAAGATAGTTGCTATCAGACAGTTCATAAGATTGTGTATTTCTTCATAGACACTTGTGTTGCGAACAGTGAGTTCTAAAGGTGGACATAACCTTGTTTGGGCAGTGAGCCCACCCTTCTTTTCTTGACTCCTAATAGGGCCTTTCCTCTAACAAGGACTGTGTACTGTAATCTTTTAATTAGCTCCTAAAAGGGCTAGATCTCCTAAGAAGGATACTATACTCTTAGTACATCATTAGCGGTTGTTAATTCCCATTGGGGTTTTACTTTAACAGGGTTTCCTCGACAACAAAATATTGTGTTATTGTGTTGGCATTCATTATGTTCATTGGATTTGATACTGCTACTATTCAAATTTTAAAGTTTAATAATTTTCCATACAACTGATTCACCCCCCCCCCCTCTCAGTTGTATTGTGGATTATTATTCCTAACAATTGGTATCAGAGCCACTGGTCCTTAGAGAGAAAGATTAACAACTTGAGGTGATCTTAGAGATGGCATTCTATAGGAAGGATAGTCTGAAATTTAATCCTGAAAACTTTGAGAGTTGGAAGAACAAGATGCAAACTTATTTGCTATGTCTGGGCATTGACTACTGGATGATTACAAAGAGTCAGGGGGCTATGAAGACTGAGGATGAAATGAAGCTACTAATGATGAGAAGAAGATATTTTCATATAACATGGTCACAAGGGAAGCATTGATCAGCGCACTCTTTGAAGGAGGATTTATTGAGGTAAAAGATCTGGATTCTGCACACAAGATTTGGACAAGATTAGAAGCATTATATGATGGAGACAAGTTTAGCAAGTGAGTGAAGTTAGAGAACTGGAAAACTAGGATGGAGAAGCTACAAATGAAGGATGATGAAAGTGTTAGGGCTTATGTACAAAGAGTTATAGAGGCTGTGATTGGAATAAAAAATTGTGGAGGCACTTTTGAAGAGGAAGAAGTCATTTCAAAGATTCTTAGACCATTGACACCTATTTACAAGACCAAAATTTAGGCTATAGAAGAGATTATACCTTTGAATCCAAACTTTAGTAGAGAAATGTTGATTGCAAAGCTAACTACCTTTGAAGCCGTAGAAATGGGAGATTTTGTACCTAAAGTTGAAATTACATTTAAAGCATCTACACATAAGAAGATAATGTCTGCACTTCCAAGCACCAGTAGTAAGAACATAAAAGAAGAGCTTGGTGAATATCCTAATGAATGGGAACAGATACAAGTAGAAGAAAGAAAGATGGATGAGCTTGTTGCACTAATTGCTAGAAGAGAAAAGAGAGGTAAGGTTAAATTTAAAGGAAAGTTACCTTTGAAATGTTTTTCATGCAATAAGATAGGTCACGTTGCATCTAGATGTCCTACAAGAGTCCCTAAGCACAAACCTAAGTTTTTCAAGTCTAAGTATTCAAAGGATAAGGAATGTTATTATGCTAGTGAAGTTATTTCTGATGATGATGATTTGGATTATGAAGAGATTGGATTTATTGCTATTAAAGATGAAAAACTAGTACATGAGAAAAAAGCTTTAGTATCACATGTTGAAAAGAAATCTGAATGGATTATAGATAGTGGTTTCTCACATCATATGACTCGAGACAAAAACAAGTTTGTTAAATTAGTGAATTATGATGGTGATGTTGTAAGATTCAGAGACAATGTTCCTAAATCTATCATAGGAGTGGGATCTATTACTTTGGATGGAAAGACTAATACTGACAATGTATTACTTGTTGATAGAGTTAAGCATAACTTGTTGAGTGTTGGACAATTGACGAATAAGGGATTTCAATTAAAATTCTTTGATGGAAAATGTTTTATTAGAAGTAAGACATGAAAATTGATTGCAACCGGTACTAAATCTAGAGGTAATGTGTTTGAGTTAAATACATCTAGAGCTTTCTGTTTTGTTTCGAAGATAGATGACAGTTGGTTATGGCACATAATATTTTGTCATGTTAATTTTGATAATATTGTGAAGGCAAGTTTGAATAATGCAGTAAGAGATCTACTGAAGATTGTGAAACCATCTAACACTGTATGAAAAGAATGTGTTATGGGAAAATAGACTAGAAGCAATTATAAAAGTAAAGCATATACATCTAAAAGAAAGTTGGATATGGTACATACAAACCTATGTGAACCTACAAGGACAAGATCATACTATGGTGAAAGGTATTTTATACTTTTTATTGATGACTTTTCTATAATGATGTGGGTCACTTACTTAAAAGATAAATTAGAAGCATTTGATAAATTCAAGATATTCAAAGAAAAAATAGAGAATGAATCAGGTTTAAAGATAAAATGTTTGAGGTTAGACAGAGGTGGATAGTTTACTTTTGTAGAGGATAAAATATGGATGGGGTTCTAGAAAAATGGCTTGCACATAAAAGAGACCCCAAAACCAATATTTTATACTTACATTTGAATTGTATTGATACAGAAAGTAAATATAGATGATTGATATTGAAATGAAGAGATAAAGGTACTTACCTCCGAAAAATAATTGGCTAAAAACCCTATCAAACGATCTCAAAAACTATTAATTTTTGCATGTTTGAACTAAAACTGTGAGATCTACAAAACCTAGAAATCTTTTCCCCATATTTGATCAGGTTGACTTTGACCTTTTAAAAGGTCAAGGATGACCTCAAGCAAATGAAGGTCGACTTTGACTTTGTTCACAGGTCTCGGAAGTTCAGCCAAAAGGGTATCCAAATACCTTCTCAGATCTGAAACTCCGCACCTATACCTGCAAGAAAAAGAGGATTTTTGTTGTTTGTTTGGGGGGGTTTGCCTTGGTCAAACCCCAATTTGGAATCAACCTTAATATTGAAATTGAAATGGAGAATGCTAGCAAGTAGTAGAAGTAGATCTAACAATGAAGCTATGACATTCAATAGATATGAAATTGTATTTGAAATGTAATCAAGTATGTTAATATGAAAGCTTGAACACAACAATGAATGTAAATCAAACCTCCATGATTGTATGCTTGGAATCCACCTTGAGAGAAGAATGAATAGATCTTGAAGATGGACAAAGGATCTTGAAGGAAGATCACACCACCATGATGGCTAGATCTAGGGTTTGAATGCTTGAATCCTTGATCTTCAATGGAGAACTTGAATGGAGAAGAGGACTTGAATGCTTGAATGGATGCTTGATCTTTCTTGAGAGCTCCTTGATCATGAAATTGCTTGAGATGAGATGTGTAAATGAGAGAGGAAGGCTCCCTTTTATAGTAATCTAGGGCACAAGAGGGGCCTCATAGAAAACAATAATTAAGGGCCCATGGCACAAAACTCTAGAGAGGTACACATGGAGGGAAATTAAATTAAAGTATTGACACAAAACTCTAGGAGGGGACCACCCTCAATATAGAAATGAAATAATTATTTAAGAACCTTGTTACAAAATTTGAGGTAAGGCCAACCCCAAAGTTAATTTGAGCATTAGGCACAAAACTCGAGAAAGGCTAATCTCCAATAATAAATTAGGAATCCTATACAAATCTTTAGAAAGGTCCACCTCAAATATTAATTTGAGAATTTGACACTTAATCCAAGAAATAGTGGCCCCAAAGAGGGAAAAGACAAGATTTTGATGAAATCCCACAACTGGAGGCTAACCTCGAGGAACCCAAACCTTAGGGTCAAGGTCAAGCTCGACCCTGACTAGGTTAGGGTCGAGGTCGACCTTGACCCCATAAGGTCAACCTTGACCTTATGGTCAAAAAGCTCAAGTACCTAGTCTAGATTGCCAGGAAAATGCTAGGAAGAAGTAGGAAATGGGGTAAAACTGGGGGAAAAGCTAGATCCAAGCTAAGATCAATTCAAGGCATTTGAGATGACCCAAAACCACTTACTCAGAGGGATAAACACTCTTAACATGGAAGTGCTTCCATTTTAAGATGATACAACTTCAGATTTATTCAATGCATACTGCAAAGATGGAGACATGGTATGCAAGTTAAAGAAGGCACTCTATGGATTAAAGCAAGATCCAAGGGCTTGGTATGAAAGGTTAGACAAATACTTACTTTTCCTTGGGTTCAAAAAAGGTAATGTTGACAATAGTTTGTATTTAAGAACTAGTGAAGATGGAGTTTTGATAATAGAAGTTTTTGTTGATGATATTATCTTTGGAGGCAATGATGAATTGTGTGAAAAATTTTCTAAAGAGATGGAAAATGAATTTGAGATGTCCATGATAGGCGAAATGAAATTCTTTCTTGGACTGCAAATAAATCAGAGAAAGAATGACATTTTCATTTCTCGGACTAAATATCTTAAAGAAATGCTAAAAAGTTTGGAATGGAAGATTGTAAACCAGTTGGTACACCCATGGTGACTAGTAATAAGCTAACAAATGATGATGAATAAAAGTGTGTTTTTCAGACCAAGTATAGATCAATGGTTGGTGGATTATAATATCTAACTCACACAATACTGGATATTGCTAATGTTGTTGGAATTATGGCTAGATATCGGGTAGAACCTAAAGAGGCACACCTAGCTATTGTGAAAAGGATACTTAGATATCTGAAAGGAACAATGGACTATGGTTTATGGTATGATAGAAATGATGACTTTGAACTTCATGCTTATACTGATGTTGATTGGGCAGGGAATATTGATGACATGAAGAGTACTAGTGGAGGTGCATTTTTCCTTGGGAAAAAGTTGGTTTCATGGCTAAGTAAGAAACAAGATTGTATAGCTCAATCTACTACAAAATCAGAGTATGTTGTTGCTGCTATTAATTTCACTCAAATTGTTTGGATGAAACAATTGTTGAAACATATTGGAATGAATTTTGATGAACTAGTGGTTATCCTTTGTGATAACACCAGTATAGTAAACATGTCAAAGAATCTTGTGATGCACTCTAAATCTAAGCATATTTCTATTAAGTATCACTTCTTGAGAGACAAGGTAGCAGAGAAGGAAATAAAGTTGGAATAAATTAGCATAAAGGAACAGATAGCAGACATCTTTACAAAGCCGTTGCCAAAAGATACCTTTGAATATCTCAGAGTTATGCTTGGGGTTCAGGCCCCTCGAAGTATGAATTAAATGATGTGGGAATGCATTAGTCCAGAGTTTTTAGAGTCATATCATATTCTGGACTTGATGTAGGTATCTACTCCTCAGGGTGAGTGATCATTGAAGACAGTTGTTGAAGACAAGTGTTGATTATAGTTGATGACTTATGGCACCCTTTTCCATTATTTTCAAAGGGGGATAGTTACTATGAGAAAATCCCTAAAGGGGAGAGATATTATATAAGGAAGAAGGTACTGAGAGAATAATGTTTGGGTTGATGGATTTTCCCATATGTTGCCATCAATGCCAAAGGGGGATATTGTTGGATATTGCTAATGCAATGGGGAGATTGTTGATGGAGATTGTTGATACATTTAATATGTTTAATCACTACGTTGAGTGATGTTGGAATTGCTTCTGTTGTCATTCGTGTTTTGTCACTGATGTCAACATATGTTTTTGTGAAGAGAATAGGTTGGTTACTATAGTGTATAAATATTATACGGATGTTTCAGATCATGTGAAGTTATTTGTGTGTACTGAAAGATGTTGTGATCTTATAAGATCGCATGATGCAATATTGCATATTGGCTAAGTTACAGAAGATTTGGTGAAGACTGGTTACTAGACAATGACAGTGGAAGTTGACAGAGTTAGTCTCTAAGTTTTGGGAATATCTTAGAGGAGATGAGGTTTCAATGTATGTGAGCTTAAGTGATGACAGACAGGGTACTAAATAATGTTTGATGGTTTGTGCAAGGTACGAAAAGCATGATGATGTCAGCTATGGTGTGTGTTCTAGAGAAGACTTATTTGGAAGCCAACTTCAAAGATGTAGCATGTATTATAGATGGAGAACTTGAATTAAGGATTTTGGTCCTTAATTGTTGTAATATAATTGTTGTATACTTATTTTAGATACCGTGTGTATCTTAGCAAGGAGTTATGTAATTGTTTGTATATTAGCAAAGCCTAATTGGCTGACCTGGTCATGTAGAATGTAATAGGGTATATATGTAAGATCTTTTCTTTTGGAAAGATATGGAGAGAATCTATGTGATGTAAAAGAGATTGTGGAAGCTGTGAGCTTGTGTCTACTAGATGTAGAGTAGAGGATAATTGTGTACTTCATTGGAACTAATCAAGAAAAGATAGTTGCTATCGGATAGTTCAAAAGATTGTGTATTTTTTCATATACACTTATGTTATGAACAATGAATTCTGAAGGTGGACATAACCTTATTTGGGTAGTGAGCATGGGAAGTGAGCCCACCCTTCTTTTCTTGAATCCTAACAGGGTCTGTCCTCTAACAAGGACTATGTACTGTAATGTTTTAATCAACTCCTAATAGGGCTAGATCTTCTAACAAGGATATTATACTCTCAGTACATCATTAGTGGGTGTTAATTCCCACTAGATTTTTACCTTTAATAGGGTTTCCTTGACAAAAAAATATTGTGTTATTGTGTTGGCATTCATTTTTTTCATTAGATTTGATACTGTTGCTATTCAAAGTTTAAAGTTTAATAATCTGTCATACAACTGATTCGACCCCCCTCTCAGTTGTATTATGGACTGTTATTCCTAACATGGGATACCTATTCTTGATGGTCCTCTTATTCAGTGCACGATAATCAATACACATGCAAAGAGTACCATCCTTATTCTTCACCAAAACCACTAAAGAAGCAAAGGGACTAGAATTGGGTTTGATGTGCCACATATCTAAAAGCTCCTTAATCATCTTCTCAATTTCTTCCTTATAGTGTCTAGGATGACGATAAGGGGTAGTGATCATAGGCTTGACGCCCTCCTCTAAATCAATGATGTGCTCAAAGCCCCTATCTAGAGGTATACCTAGAGGGATGTCCTCAAAAAACCACTTGTTCTTACAAGCACATCCTAAATATCAGTGTGAACCTGTTGTCTTGAATCTGGTGTGGGTTTAGAGGATATGAAACACTGGGCTTCCCACTCAATATCATTGTGCCTCATGATGACCTCCATCCCGTGAGTTGAAACCAACTATGATACACCATCTGGCATGGCCTTAAGCACAATCAGCTGATCACCCTACATAAATGCTTAGTGGTTTAGCTTATGATCAATAGTGTATCTCCCTAGGGTCTGTAACCATTGCATTCCCAAATTGGCCTCAAGACTATCCAAGTCAATGATGTAGAAATCAACCTGTAGGAGATAATACCCAAAGTGAATTGGGAGTCTTGAGATCTTCCCTGTGCAGCTCAATAAATCTCCCTCGACAACCTTTACATCAAACTCAAAAGTGTTGTCTATCTAGAATCCTCTCTTGGAAACCATACATGTGTTGATAAAATTATGTGTAGCACCTCTGTGTAGGAGGTAAATGATCTGATGTCCTCTAACCACTCCCTTTAGATGGAATGGGTGACATGTGGAGATACCTATGAGAGATGCTAAAATAATAGGAGGTTGCTCATGGGGAACTTCCCTCTTCTTCCCCTCTGTTGATTACTCTTCCTGAGCCTCCTCATCACTCTCCTTAACATTGCTGCCCTCCCACTGCTCACATTCACCATCAGAAACCACCTCAATGTAATGTATGTTGCCTTTTCTAAGGCATCTATGGTCTGGAGTCCAAGGCTCTCTACATGTGAAGCATAATTTATTTCTTCTCAATTCATTTCTTGTCTCAAAGTCTAGTCTAGGGGGTGTACTCTTATTTTGATTTTTATTCTTTTGGAAAGAAGAGGATCCCTTAAACATTTTCTCAGGTGGCTACAGAATGGAAGAGGGTGAATCCAAATCATGTGCTAACTTAATAGCATCATCTAATGTGCTTGGCTTGAGGACTCTAACCAATCCTTTGAATCTATCCTATAGATCCTTAATGAACAACATTACTTTCCTCCTCTTAGATATATCAGGGACCACAATGGAAATCCTTTGAAACTCATCAATGTAGTGGTCAAAAGACCCACTTTGTCTCAGTTGGGCCAACTCCCTGTAGTAAGCCTCAATGTCCTTCCTATCAAAATGGCTAATTAACTTCGTGCTAAAAGTATCATAAGACGTAATCATACCATGATCCTGGGTGACAGGGCCATGATGCCACCAATCATATGCTTCTCCCTCTAGATGCATAGTCGCAAACTTAATAGCCCTCATTTTTGACATGGGTTTGAGGGTCAAGAAGGTGTCTAGCTTGTGAATCCAAAATCTCACAGATGTCTTACCACTACCATCAAAAGTAGGAAAGGATAATTTATTCATGGGATACTTTAAATCCTTGTTCTGACCCCTGGGTCTTATATCCTGCTGAGCCCTGCCAAACTCTCTCTTTTGATCCATATACTAAACAAAGGTCAAATCAACTTTGACTCAATCAGGTAGCATATCCCATTCATTGTGCATGGCCAACACATTATTAGGAAGTATGGTTGTTGCCTTAGGTTGTGCTATCTCTTCCTCTACATTATTTTTTATCAAGGTAGGCATAAGGGGCCTATCTGAAGTACGAGTGGAAGCTCTAGCTACTCTAGGTGACCCTGCTATACTGCCTCCACCATTTTGATGGCTCTAGGGTCTCTTGGGTGCTACTGTCAACTATTGAATAACCCCTGTAAGATGATGTAACACATCAACAATGTGATCCTATCCATAAAAAATGGTCATCAATGTCTTCTTGGCCTCTCTATCTGCCTCCTGAGCCATACATGTACCCTAAGTGCCCTGTTCAAAAACAACCTCCTCGTCTGCCTCAATATGACTATCCTCTATATCAACCTGCACTAAAGACTTTGGTTGTCCTTGTTCAACTCAGTTATGTTTAAATTTGTACAGTCTATGTCTATTATACATGCCTACTCAACATTTCCACAAACTAAAAATCTGACCCACTAGGCTGGCAAGACCGAAGGCTCTTATACCACTTAATATTTTAAGCCTGAACTGGATAAAACTATTGGATACTTGACTGAAGTTGTTTATTAGAATTTTGTTTTTAATATCTCATGGATGTCGCATGAATGGTTTCAGTTTACACAAGAGAGTATTGTATTCCAAATATTCAACAATGTTCATTCTAATAACCAAGATAACCATTAAATATCACATACTTTTAACATGTAAAAAGGGGATCAGATTTATTTCTTTATTTTTACTCAATACAAAATGGGAGAGAAATAGATATCCTGACCTAGTTCAATCTCTGAATGCAAACATATGTTCCTGGCCCTACGTGAAAGCTTCGAGGAGTGAATGAGAATCTCAAACTATTGACTCTTGATACCCATGCAATTTTGATCTCTCATTCTGGTCACAGTTGTACAAGTGTTGTCAACGATAACTCTGTTGTTCCTTCCACCCATGTGTATGATCAAACAACCTTGTCACTACTTAACATAATGCATAAGAGTCCACGTAGTCGGTGAGTGTTCAAGAAGACAAAACACTCTGCCAATACCTGAGTGGTGTCTCTCCCAATTGTGTTTGTTATCGTCGGTAGTAGTCTAGTTCAAGCGCACAATATACTAGCTTCCATCCTCTATCTGCAACATGGGACTACATCCACTAGTATTGTTCACGTGTTACCTCAGCACACATAGTAATCACCTATGTGGTATACACTATGCTCCCTTGGGTCATTTTGTCGTGTCTTAGGGTGTGCACTTCATTGCACCCACATGATGATATGTAAACTACTTGATTCACATTCAATAGGATTTTCCAAATACATAGCCCTCCTAATGAGTGTCGAACCCCACTAAAAGCTCACTTCCAGGTGTTGGTATAAGACTAAGCAACAAACTGTGATACCCACACTATTCTTCCCTCTATTTGTTGTGATACCATCACTCGATTCAAACTGAGTTTACAAGCAACTATTCTTTATCTAAAAATGAAGTTGGATATAAAAAAATTCTCTCTTACCAATACATTGAGTTCAAATGTGAAATTTGTATGATCTAACCATTAATGAGGTGTTGGGGCTACATCCAACCTCTCACGATTTCCAAAGGGTCTGCATCCTCAGAAATATGACCAGTCACATAAGTAACATGTTTGTATTCTTGTTTTTAAAATCTCATGGTGTTGATCTCAAGGCATACTTTACACTTTTATAACCTCGAAGTGAGGGAAATCAAATAAAACTAAATAATGTGGGATAAAGTATGCACACTTGAAGTCACTTTAAGTTACTTTTAATATAAAGCAACTTAAGACATAAAGTGACTTTTTAAAACCTCACTTTATAAAATAAAGTGACTTAACTATAGAAAAGGGATCCCAAATAATTAAATAATCGCCTGCTAAAGCCCGTGACTGGCTGGTATCCTCTGAAGAAAGCCTTTAGCCTATCCGGATGGGGAGATAGACTAAACGAACTACAAAATGGCCTAACACAGAGAAGGGGACATTACATTATGCATGTGATTTGATGAGATGTTATTGATGATCACACATTGTTATTCATTTATTTTGGAATCTATTATGTGTTCATTATTTTTGTAAAATAATATTTGATGATATTCAATGTGTTTAATTTAGATGAGATTATTATTGTTGTATTTAAATGATGATTCAATGTTAAAAGGATGATATCGTAACATTCAAATACATAAAAATGATTATGTTGTTAAAATTTATCTTTTAGTGACTTATGTTATCTTGAGTCTTTTACATATGTGCTTCGGCTATTTTATATACATGAGAAGGTATACTTGACATGTGAATGCTTTAGTGATAGAAGGTACTAGGCATTGACTTCACCCAGCTTCATAGGTCTAAGTGTGTCCACATCCTTGACAGTGGTTATAGAAGATAATCATATTAGTTATTCCTAATTTAGATAATAATCCCATATTGCATATATTTACCCATCTAATTACTGTGTTGGTAATGTCTAGTTACACTCTTGCATATTGTGAAAGATTAGTAACAAGTGTAATGAATAGTCAGTTGTCTACAATTTTTGCAATTAAGTTGTTTAAATAAATGAATATATTTTAAAGTATTTTAATTAGTAGTTCATTATTTACCAACAAATATGTCATGTGATTATTTAATTTTATGAGAATAAAATAATTTAATTAATTTGGAGAGTTTATTTTATAACATAACTTAAGTGGATTTTATATTATTTTATTAATTTTTAAAAAGAGCCTTTTTTTATCACAAGGGCTTCACTTACTAAACATGGGTCATATCATGTGCGTTCGTAGTACAATAAAGAATATCCCTATTTTTAAAAAGTATTGCTCCAAACTCCTTTTTGTCACCCCCTCCAATACCCCACACACCCATTTTCCTCTATAAACCCTCTTAATGCCATTCCTCCCCCCCAACAATATATGCAATATATTGCCCTATTTTTTACTCATTTTAAACCCCTCACTATGAACCCATGTAATAGGGTGTTGCCCCATTAGTGAAGCCTTGTACTTTTATTTTGGTTGAAAAGTTCATTTTGAAAACATTTGTTATTTTTGGACTTGCTCTTGGCTTTCAAACCCTCTTGGTTTTGGAATTGAATTTTGATATGGATTGGGAGATTGATTGGACTGCACTTTGTAGGCATTGTCTTTACAAGTGTATCTTGTTGGCTTCTACTAGCTACCTAGATTTTATTGTCTTTCACTATCTTTGGAGACTTCAAATTTGCGGTTTTCTTCATATTTCTCTTGTTCTTCAATTTAATTATTGTTTGTGAGTTGCAGATGATTCCTTGGGTGAATTCAACTATGATTCCATTTTACAGAAATGCATTTTACTGAGATTTTAGAGTTTTCTATTTTTGCATGTGAAAATGAGGGTTTTTAAGCTATTATACTACCCATTTCAGTTTAGATGCATATATTGTGGATTTTATTATCTTTTTAGGTTGTTTAGTGTATGGGAATCAATGGGTTTACCTAAATTTTCTATTTGATATGTTTTATTTTGGAGTGTATTTTAGAGGTCCATCAATAGTGATGGCCACCATGACTAGTTTTTGGCCAAAGAATGGCAATTGTGACAAGTGGAGTATTGTGTTTTGGATTGGTTATTATGATATGGAATAATGATATTATAATTGAAATTTTAGTGTGGGATTACTTTTGGATGCGTACTCTTGGTTGGAACCAATTGAGTCTGTGTCATGAGCATAGCTGGCAAGTGTATTTGTAAAAATGAGATCTTGTGTAATTGAAATCCTTATGCATTGTGATATTGGGGTACATGAAAGATCATTCGGTTGGGTGTGGGTTTTGGAGTTAGAATTTGGGAGTGGCTCTTAATGGGGGTCGAGGTATAGAGTGTTGAGAAAATGGTGTTGTACACCTTGCATAATAATGTTTATTATTGTATTATTTTATTTTATTATGTAAATGTTGCACTTAGATGGACGTGCAACATGTAGAGATTCTCATGGAATATTCTTTGTGAGCTGTATTGTAACATTGTGATATTATTTGATGTAATTATTTAATATTAGGGAAATAAAGTAAATAAAAAAACCCAACATTAAATGTGGGTCAATAGGGTTTGGTAGCACATGGTTTTAGCACATGGTTTATGTAATACCACTTGGTGGTTTTGTGGGAGCTTGTTTCTTTAAAAGTAACCACAAGGGTAGTTGTTGAGGTAAGACAGGTGGAATTGGGTTAGCCAAAGGTAGCATTTGTGAAGGTTGGAAGCATGGCATGGGATGCACGGATTCATGCTTGTTCACATGGATTGCTTGGTTGAGGCTAGGGCTTTGAAGGCTTCCATGGTTGTATTGCAATGGTGTTTTGCTAAATAATATATGGTGACAGATGCTTTTGGAGGCTGGATTTTTTTTCCCTTATGAGGGTTTCCTAGGATATATCTTGTGTCACATTTTTTGTGGGTATGTTGTCTATTCTCTTGCATGTGGATTTTAAGTGTTTATTTTCTTCAGATCTATAATGGGTTATGTGGAAATGTCATATTGTTGTATGCAAGTTTCCTATCAGGTGGTGTCAGAGCTATGGTTTTTTTTGGTTGTAACCCTAAATTGACTCCATAGGAATGCACGAAAGAATAAAAGAAAGGGCAAGATATATGGGCGTCATAGGTTGTTTATTGTAGATCTGAGGGTTTTGGGTTTGTTGTTATGATGAGTTGTTGGCATTTTTTTGCACATGAGAAATTGGTGGTCAAAAGGTTTTTTGGATTATTTCATTTAAATGAGGGTTTTGCAAGGGAGTTTGTAGAGATGACCTCCTAGGTAGAAATGGACCTTGCCATTGGATCCGGGTTGGCCTTGCCATGAATTTTGATATAAAATATGCCCTAGTTTGGCCATGTTGCTAGAAAATGCAAAAGGTTTTTTAGTTTCAGCCCGTGACGACCGTCAAATTTAATCCCATCGGAATTTTCATCACAAAAAAAAATTACAGTGAAAATGGTAAAAATATTGTCTTGGTAAAACGACCATAACTTTCTCTCGGGATATCAGATTTTGGACTTCTTATAGTCATTGGAAAGATAATTTAGAGCACTACAACTTGGTGCAAGTTTGATTATGTGATTTTAACATTTTGTCAGGTTTTAAGAGCCCAAAAGTTAGATGTTATTTATTTTGAGCATAGATTTGGGCATAACTTGGGCATACAGAGTTGGATTTTGGACTTCAAATAGTCAATGAAAAGCTCTTGGAGAGCTCTACATATTTGTTTAGATTTGGTGTAGGTTTAACATGGTTTATTTATTAATATATTGATCTGAATAGGTTTATGGGTTATTTTGACTATGGTGACATTGTGAGTTTATAACATGGTTTATTTTGGAGATTTGGATTTGATGTCATTGTATACTTAGCTTATATTTCAGATTGGTCTCATGATGATATGGTTATCAGTGTTTAATTTAGATATGTATGATGACTTATTGGATCTACAAGTTGTGTAGTGTTGTAAGTGGTCTATACTTATAGGTTACATTTATGGCTTGGATATGGGTTGTCTTTGCTCATTGATCTTTCATTATTGATGCATATTCATATTTGTGGCTTGGATTTGGGTTTTCTATGCCCTTAGTCACATGATTTTCTAACTTGTCTTCATGTAGAAGGGATGAGATGTTGTTACCAGGTACACTCATGGTGGAGGATTGTAGTTGACTATTTTGTGTTGACAAGTTGGACATTTTGAGAGTTAGGTGCTTGGTTCTTAGATGTGATCATGGTGGCATGGATTTTGGTATGACATGATTGGACATTCAGGTAATTAATTGGTGCTCATTGGTTTGGATTCCCGATTTAGTTATGGTGGTATATCTTCTTGGTTGAGGATCATGGTTATTTGGTTTGTTTGAGGATCTCATGAGGCGCACTTTGAGTTCTTTGATGGTACAATGTCTTGGTTGATTCTCATAGTTAGAGGATTGTTTTTTTTTCATCATGATGTCATGGATAGCTTGGATATAGGATTTAGTGGGAGCTTGTGACAATGATGAGGTGGCAATGTAGGATTGGTTCCTAGTTTGGTTTGTATCTTCTTGGTTTGGAGATCTGGGTTTTACTTGGTACTAACACTTTGGTTGTGTGTGGTAGACCTAGAGAATATTCATGTAGGAGATGAATGTTATGATGCCATGGGTGACTTGGCACTATGGTTGAGTGAGAGTTGTTGGCATTGATATATTTATTGAGTGTTTGCAGATGTTGGAGGATGTCTTAGATCATGTTGCTGCATAAGCTTCCTTGATATTTGCATGGTGCACTTGTTATCTTCATGGTGTATGGAGATGGTTCTTCATGGTGTGTGGAGATGGTGACATCTTGAGGACTAGTGGGGGTGTTAGACTACAACTAATTTGGAATTTGATTGAAGAATCAATGATTAAAGATCATTGAGGAGTTGCTGATTAGATAGGTAATATGATTAAATCAGTATTATGTTGTCATTGATGTCAACTAGTTTGACAACTCTTATCTTGTAAGTTACTATACCGAGACATCTAAAGAAAGGTGAAAGAGATGAAGAACAAAGAAATCTACATGGGGAAAGATGTACATGACAGATGAGGATAAGGAACACATTGAGTAACTTGTTGATGAGTCTATGACTTGATGATATTGACTTTATTATGTTGCATTCATCTATGATGAAGTATAGAGCTGAAAGATACAAAGCAGTGTTGTCGGTAAATGAAGCAATTCTAGTATACACTGACAAAGTGTAGTGTATACCAATCACAGTATTAACTAAGCAGTGTTCACCGATGCATTTCTTTGTTAACCGAGCGGAATAGAATGAACTAAATGATTAGTTTAGCTGATAGGATTGATGAGCTGTAAAGTACCTTGATTTCAGTGATAACAGATAATGTTTGTTATGAAGATCGACGACTAGCAAAATTAAAGGAAGATCTAATGGAATAGATTGAAATGTGTTATTGACACTTCAGCTGAGAAAGTTTGAAGCGACAAAATCTATGAATGTGGTTAAGTGGAAAAATCTAATGGAGGAGAAGAAAATGATTTACTCATCTATATAAGAGACTAGAATTTCATTATGGAATGATGCTAGAAGAAGTAGAAACTACAGGAATATCATGTGAACAAGGTTTTCATGCATTCTAATCATACTGGTTAAGTAAGAACCGAGCTGCAGAACAATTCCCGAGCTATAGAGAGCAATTACCAATGGACAGTAAGTTGATATAGTATTGAATTTGAAGTGAAATATTGATCAGAAGGATTTGTATGGACTGAATATTGATCTGTAATCTGCAATTGAAGTTGTATTAAAGCAGATCATTTACTGTTACATATTTAACCATTGTATACAATCAAAATCTCTTAACCGAGGGGACTCTGAAAGTCTTATGATGTATCATTCATAGAATGAACATTGTTATCCTGTCAACCCCATAGTGAATGTTGGTTGGACGATAACTTCTAGTCTAAAATCCTCTAACAAGGTCACACCTGACAGTGTGTTTGTAAACATTTAACAGGGTTGGGTCTTAACCGACCTCACTTTAAAAGAGTGAACTATTTTGGGTTGTCGGTCCCAGGTGGTTTTTCCCTTTACAAGATTTCCACATTAAATCTCTTGTGTTATGTGTTAATTGTGATATTTGTTTGTTATCATACTTTACATGTTACATGTTAGATTTGATCGGTAACTGTTATGGTATTAGACTGGTAATCGGTAAAAGCACAGACAGTGAAAGTAATTATTGTTTATTGAGGAGCAGAAATTGAAGAAGTTGTTTTGAATTATACATTTTGTTTTGGGACACTGGATAACTAATTCACCCCCCTCTCAGTTATTCTAACAGGGGATTCTTGGTAGAGGTGTGATTTTATGCTTTCATTTGATATGTTATCCTTGGTTTTAGGATGGTTTCATTATTATGTCATGATATACTCTTGACACATGTTTAGAGTTTGGCATGTTATAGTATGTTCATATGGAGCATGGTATCTCTTTGGATGAGATAGTTTAGATCATGGTTGTCATATTTATGATCTTGATTCCTAGGTTGGATTTGTGACATTGATCTTGTTTTAGTTTCTTGGTATTGAGTACATTGATCATTTGCTAGATACTTCATGATATTGCTATATTGAATTTGGAGTTGGCATGGATTGATTGGTTACAGGTGCTCATTGATACTTAGAGATAGAGGTGATGATGATTTTCTCTTGGGATTAGAGATGTATGTGTTGGGACAATTGATGGTTTCAGTAGGAAGACCGATGCTATTCACCTGATATGGACTTGAGAGGAGTGTGTTCTTATATTACTCTTGGTTAGAGACTTGGATATCTTGATGGAAATTCTCATTCCTACTCTTGGTCTACTTGGCGGTTTACTACTTGAGAGGTATAACCCTTTGTTTCTTCTCAAGTGCATTATGTTTATGATTATCTTTCATTGATATGGATCTTGAGCTATGGTGTGGGTTAGTTCTAGAGGGTTTATTTGAGAGATAATTTTGGCATTGGTTATCTCCTTGTGCATATGTTGTTGTTGTGATATCATCATGGTTGGGTTTAGGAGATGGTTTTATTGGGCATGTTCCTTGGATTAGGAATGGTTATGAGTTTGATCTTCTTGTGAGAGGCTTACATCCATGATTGGTTATATGGTATGGTTTGGGTGTTGTTGTGGCTTATTGTTTGGGGTTTGATGGAGGAGATCATACTTGGCACAATTGGAATCTAGAGGTTGATGGAAGAGATCATACTTGGCACAATTGGCATCTAGAGGTGTGTGTATAAGGACATAGTACATGTTATGATTTGCATGGTCTCTTTGGTATCATTTATCTTCCTGGATGTTCGGTTTCACTTAAATTGGTTTTGATATTGGTTGGAGTGTGTGATCATTGGTTTATGTTCATGTGTGTTATGTGAGAGATGACATGGCTATTCCTTTATATCTTTTCTTTGTTGATTGTGGAGAACTTAAGAGAGTGTTGGATACTTGTTGTGAGAGTTTCTCTTGCAAGATATTGGTTTATATGTTACATATTATTGCAGATGTCCTTGATACTACGTAGATTAACTTCTATGAGATGTTGTGAGTTGATTTTTTTCAGATTTGACATTACCTTTCTAGTGGGAGCTTCTTGGTGTGTGTAGAAGGTATTGCACTTGAGGCTTGTGGTTGCAGGTTATAGGTTGGATATGTTGATTTGGGATTACTTGGTATACCTTAGAGGTATGGATAGTTGGATGGGTTAGCACTTGTTTTGGGTGCTATTTCATCTATTGATTTGATAGTTACAGATACATATTATTACCTTTGGACTGAGTGTTTGTTCTTGGGATATTAGTTGGTACAAGATTTATCTTTCTTATGTGACAGGTTGGGTGGTTTTCTCTTTGGATGGCTTCTACATATATCATGTGGTTTTAGCATAATAGGAGGTGGGATCATTCATGTATGAGATGGTTGATACTTTGATTTTTTGTGGGTACCTGGATGGAGCACATGGTGTACTTTGGTTCTTGATGGTGTATGTGCTAGGAGGGATTCTTCCCTTGTTCATTTATGTGGCTACGTATTGACCCTTATGCAATGTATACAATAAGTGGGAGATTGTTGAGAAAATGGTGTTTTACACCTTGCATAATAATGTTTATTATTGTATTATTTGATTTTATTATGTAAATGTTGCACCTAGATGGACGTACAATGTGTAGAGATTCCCATGGAATATTCTTTGTGAGTTGTATTATAACATTGTGATATTATTTGATGTAATTATTTAATATTAAGGAAATAAAGTAAATAAAAGTACCCAATATTAAATGTGGGTCAATAGGGTTTAGTAGCACATGGTTTATGTAATACTACTTGGCAGTTTTGTGAGAGCTTGTTTCTATAAAAGCAACCACAAGGGTAGTTGTTAAGGTAAGATATGTGGAAACAGGTTAGACAAAGGTAGCATTTGTGAAGGTTAGAAGCATGGCATGGGATGTGTGGATTCATGATTGTTCACATGGATTGCTTGGTTGAGGCTAGGGCTTTGAAGGCTTCCATGGTTGTATTGCAATGGTGTTTTAGTGAATAATACACGGTGATGGATGCTTTTGGAGGATGGATTTTTTTTCCCTCATGAGGGTTTCCTAGGATATATCTTGTGTCACATTTTTTGTGGGCATGTTGTCTATTCTCTTACATGTGGATTTTAAGTGTTTATTTTCTTCAGATCTATAATGGGCTATGTGGAAATGTCATATTGTTGTATGCAAGTTTCCTATCATAGAGCGGTTTCTAAGATAATATATTACAAAGTTTCTTAATAAAAGTGGCAACATACTAAAATAAATTGGGAAAATTCTATTAATATGATAATGAGAATTCCTATTATGTACATTGATTTCTTGTATATTCTAAGGAGGCAATGGGTAATGCTTGGTTGTACACGAGAAATTGATTGAAGGCATCGTGTATAGTAGTCCATGCAATGTTGATCAAAGGCATGGTTCTTGTCTATCTATGGGATGTTGATAAAAGGCATGATCAAGCTCCCTTTTCTCCATGAAAGGGTTGCTTGGATCCATATGAGCCATCCCTTTGAGCTATGGATGACATTCTTTCTTACTACACTCTAGCATCCAACCCCTACGTAGATTTTTTTGATGAATAGAGGCCTTTTCTATTAATAATATAAAAGTACAGTATTCACAAAAAAGGGGTTGGGGGAAAGATCACCCCACAAGTCACTCGACACTTAGGCCGAAATCATACAACTATTCATCAAAAAAGCATATAAAGTGAGAAACCCTCAAGCTGGAAGAGCAGTAGCAGAAGAGGGAGGAGGATCTCTATCATCAGGATTTCCCCAAACATTGGGCCTAGGAGTCTGATCAGGAATGACCCAACCATCTTCTGGATCTTCTTTTTCGAGTTCTCCTTCCTCCCACCTGGGCAAGATAGCAAGTGCCAGGCGAGGGAACTTTTCTTGATTGGCAGGAATAGAGGTTGAGGGTCGAACAATAGCAATAGTAGTAGAAGCAAGCACAAGAGGCCAGCCAGAACCCACATCCCTCCGAGGAGGAGGAGAGGTGGAGTGGCAATGCCATTGATGTGGAGTCTTGGAGTGTTTGGTAGAGGAACTCTGGCTATGATGTCGACCCCTGGGTGGTGTATGGTCAGCTAAGAGAGAATTTGGAGGCACTTGAGCCATAGTACAAGGGGCATTGCCCTAGTGTTGGAGAAACTCCTACAAATGAGCAACCTCAAGGGCCACTTTATCTGCTCTCACCTAAATCTGCATCATGACATTATTACAAATACATGCCTTAGCATAAAGAGAGACATGAATATCTAGAAAATTGTGAGAAAAAGCACAATATTTTGATCTTTCCATAAGGTAAACAAAATCTCCATCGTGAAAAGTATGCCATATCTGGGTGTACTGGGAAGGAATTCTGGGAGAGTCACCAAGAAGTGTCATTTGCCATGAAAAAGGCTTAGGCCTAAAAGGAGCAAAGAAGTCATGAATCCAGACCCAATAATTCTAGGCATGATGACAAAACCAAAAAATATGCATGAGCATCTTAGAGTGACCACAAAAAGGGCATTTAGGATTAGGAACCCCCAAATGCCTGAGTCAAGCTCCCAAAGGTAAGCCCTGGTATATAAAAAACCAGGCAAAATGAGCAATTTTAGGCTCAGTGACAGAGTTCCAAATAGTACGAAATCTCCAGCCCCAACTCTTCTGAGAAGAAGAGATATGCCAACGTTGGTTGAGAGAATCAATCATGGGTAAATGAGGCATAAGCAAAGAATACCCAAGCTTAGGTTTGTAATTGGTGAAGGGTGTAGTAGGATACCATTTCCAGTCCTTCCACCATGGTCTAATAGATTGAATCCCTAATTTATGCAGGAGATGAGGCGGGATAACCAAAACCAGCAAGTCAAAAGTCTGACAATCTGGGCAGATGAGCTGAAATTGAACCCGAAGATCATCCCAAGATCAGAGACTCATAGTGGCTCTAGAAAAAAGATCTTTCGGGGTTTGAATGCCATGCTTGTGAAATCAAAGAGCACAAAACCCTTGAACTCTGGCAAGAGGAGTCCCTTGTTGAGAAAAAAGAGGGGACCACCAAATGTTTTGCTAGTTGAAAGAAAGACCATCTTGAAAGCCATTCCCAGGCCAACGGAGCCAGGGCTTGATAGACTCCCAGGCTCTCCAAATACTTTTGGTGACAAAAGTACTGGATCTGAACATGTTCCTTCATAACCAGAAGGGTCTGAAAACCAATACCCTTCCAAGAAGGCTTGTGAAGAGGAAAGCCTAAGGAAATGCAGTGTTGAAGCAAAATTTTCTAGGCCTCATTGCTTGTGAGACACCGCACAACCCACTTGACACAAAGGGCATGCCCTTACTTCTGGGTATCAATTAAACCAAGCCCACCAGAGATTTTTGGGAGGCAACAGAAATCCCATGTAACTCTATGGAAGCCCTGGTGATCAATACTGAAAGCCCAGAGGAAATCCTACAGAAGTTTCTTGAGCTTCTTGTAGGAGGCTTTGGAAGGAGCCCAACAAGAGGAGTAATAAAGATGCATGGCCACCAGAACCTTGGAGCAGATTTGGAATTATCCTGTGAGAGAGAGCAACTTCATGATCCAGTAGGTAAGATTTTTTTCAATTTTAGTAAGAATTGCATTCCATAGATTAGTAGGGTGGCCTTGAAACACAAATGGAATACCCGAAAAGCAAAAAATTTCCCCATGCCGGATCCTAGTCCAGCCAAATTGAGAAAACTAGGGAGGCTCGGGAAGAGCCAACTATTTATAGCAGAGGGTTTTGTGCCATTGAATGGCCGAACCAGAGGCTAGACAAAAAGTGTCTAAACATTTCAAGGCTGCCTTGATATTCTCTTCATCCTCTTTCAGAGTAAGGAAGGAATCGTTAGCAAAATGGCCATTGACCAGCTATTGAGATGAATTTGGCAAGTAGATTCCATGAACATTACCCAAAGAAATGGAGTGAGCAAACAAGTAACCAAAACCCTCAGTGGCCAAAACATACAAGGCTGAAGCCAAAGGATAGCCTTGCCAAATGGAACGAAAGAGCCCAAAGGTGGAGGATTGGCATCCATTGATGGTAATGCAAGCAGAGGCATTATTGAAAAGCATCTGCATAGATTGAAGAAATCTAGGTCCAAAACCCATAGCGTGAAGCATTGTAAGGATAAAAGGCCATTCAATATGATCATAAGCTTTAGCAAAATCAATCTTAAGAAAAAGGGCTTTCTGGTGATACTTAGGAGCCCATTCCATACCTTCCCACACAATAATGATGTTGTCAAGAATAAATCTTGACTTAATAAATCCTGTTTGCTTAGGTCAAACAATCTACGGAAGCAAGTGCCGGATCTTGAGAGCTAGGGCCTTGGCAATGATCTTGTAGGAGACATTGAGCAAGGTGATGGGCCACTAGTTACAAATGTCCTCCGGATCCCCAAACTTGGGAATAAACTTGATATTACCCTAGTTAATGACATCCCCAAGAGATTGGGTATGAAATGCTTCTAGGTAGACCTGATGGAGATCAGGACCAATGGCATCGTAGAGGGTTTTGTAAAACTCACAAGGGAAGCCATCACAACTAGGGGATTTATCATCAACCATGGTGAACATAGCTTCATGAAGATCCTATAAGGAAAGTAGTTGATCATAGAAGATAGGCTAGGCAGGGGAGACACATTGCGGCACCACTGTGGTACAATAAGCAAGAGCTTTCTTGCTGGAAGGAGAATATCCCTAAGTAGCAAAAACCTATTCATAGTGATGAACAAAGGCTTGCAAAACATTAGGAAGCTCTATGAGAAGGTTGTGACTTTCTTTGATTCTGGTTATGCCCGTACTGGTATGACAAGGTTGGAGAGTCGTAAAAAATTCTTTAGAAGCTTGATCTCCAACCTTTAACCAGTGCAAGTGAGCTTTGATCTAGGCTCCTTTGGTAGCATGGTTGTCAGCCACTTGCTTTTGATGATGTAACTTAGCAAGATTAAGTTGCAAATTCTGGTTGAAAGGATCCTGGGCTAAGGCCTCGGTGGCAATAGGTAAGGCTTTGATGTTGACATCATAGGCTCTATGATGACACTTGGCCAACTGTCTGCCATAGATGCACAAAAATGAGTCGTACACCTGATGGCACCATTCCACCATTGAATCCAACTTGTGAATTGAGTGGGTCTAGGCTCAAGGTTCCAAACCTGATGAATGTGGGCCACAATAGAAGGATGGTGGAGGATAAAAGTATTAAAGTAAAATTGCGTGGTGGGAGGCCTAACCTTAGCTATCTTCCAAACAATATTAAATTGGATGGGAAAGTGGTTTGACAAGGTCATATCAACAAGTGGAGTGACTGGTAAAACTTTCTTTTCAAAAAAAGAGAAAAAAGATTGTGTCGAGATCATAGCACAATCATGCCTTTTATGAATTATGTCAGAGGAGGCCCTGTAATTAGACCAAGTGTGCCAGACCCCATCAGAATGGCAGCAGCCCACATTGGGATAAAAAAGCCCTAATTTATTGCGCATGTAGTACCAAGCTTCTATTTCCCCAGCTGTCCATTGAAAAGGCAAAAGGCCATACTTGTCAGATGCCATCTCCACCATATTAAAGTCCCCACAAAAAACCTAGGTAGCAGGTGGCAGAGAATCCACAAGCCATCACCACATGTGAGATCTCTCAACAGCATCATTGGGAGCATAAACATTAACTATGCCAAAAGAATGATTTTCAATAATGAAGGTGGCCTAAACAACTCTCTACATGGGGTTAGAACCATGACTAACTAGAAAGGAATGCCAACAAGGAGAAAGGAGAGTAGAAACTCTGCCTTGACCAGCCTCGTGCTGAGAATAGAGAGCAAGGCTTGTAAGCCAAATAACTTTACAAGTAGCATCAAGCATGAAACCAAAAATCTTAACTTCCTAGAGGCATAAAACATCCAGATGACTAAAACAATGATGCAAATCCCTGACAGAAATTTTTTTATGTAGGTCTGTCAACCCACAAACATTCCATGAGATGTACTTCATGGAATAATAGTATCGTCCATTCCATCACCTTCCTCAAGGGAGTCAAAGCTATTAGATAAATAACCTGGGGCAAAAGCAGACTGAAAAAATCCAACGAAATATTGCGCCATTTTTCCTGTGTGCCATCAAACCTATTCTCAGCATACCCAAAAGGGCTGCAAGAGCAACATAAGGAATTGGAAGAAGCAATCTCTGCAGCCACCTGAGGCATGCAAGCTGAAGGAGCAGAAACCTAGGAGTTAAAAACTCCTTCCCCCTAAGAAGCAGTGTTTGAAACCTCGATAACTGGGGTTTCTAAAGAAACCATGTTATCTAAAGGTGGAGGATGGGAGGCGGAAGCTAAAGCAGGCTTCTTGTGGGGTTTGTTATGGCGGCCAACTATGACCCATTCATTTTTTTTTCCCTTGTCTTTTTTTCTAGCCTCAACTGGCTAAGAACTAGAATCCTTGGGAGGAGTCTTGGTATGAGGCATTGCCAAAGGGCAGTCCTTAATCTTATGCTCTGCAGATTGACAATGATAACAAGTGTTGGAAAGGTTGAGATAAAGCACCTTCTGGGTGAAGGTGGTATCGCTAACCTGAATCTCAATGGATTCTTTGAGATCCCTAGAGAGGTTAACCTCAATGCAGAGCCTCTTTTGAGGTTGTGGATTAAGAAAATGATCATGCTCGCTACAAACAACCCTACCTAGCTTTTGCGCTATGGCATGCATGAAAGGCCAACAAGGTAAGGGAAGACTAGGAAACTCTACCCACATTGGGACTTTCAACTTCTTGTCATCAGAGATAGAGAAGTCGCAAGACCTGCGTTGGAAGATTAACATCGAGGCCCTGAGGTTCCAGGGACCTATGGAAAAAATGGCTTCCACATGGGAGGGATTGGAAAAGCGAAACAAAAAAAAGCCTTTGGTGAGGCTCTGAATGCCAAACAGGTAGATTCCGTGAGGGGTCCAAGATTTCGCAACCCAATCCCTGATAACATGTTCAAGAGGGTTGCGACCCAGAAAATAGCCAATAAGGGTATGTTTTTCAAGCCAAGTAAAAGTATCATTAAACTCATTAATGGGTAGAACAATATCAGGCTGAGCCATACCTCATGAAACACTTTGGGCACAAATTTGCGGGGACGTTTGCTTGGTGGCACCATTGCTATCCGAAACCACACCACCACCAGCATCAACTACTTGGTGAGAAGTGGCTGGAGCCATATATACTAAACTACTTCCTGTAATAACTACGATATGTGTGAAGGACAAGGACTACAAAAAATTGATGCAAGGCAAAAAACCCTAGCAGAGCGCAGAGCGATCATGAGCCATTTTTCAATATGTTTCCCCTACGTAGATTTGAGTTGTGACTCTATGGGATTTTGAGATTGGTTATACCCTTGTTCTAGATGTGGCATTGGATTTCCTTTTGGATTTGGTTAACTTGATTAGAGTGTATTCCATGTTCATTTTGTGTTTTTAAGTCCATAAGAAAACACAGAAAAATAATCTATTGCGCAAGAGGAACTATTCAAGCATATCATACACCTATCCATCTTACTTAATATTTCTTAGGGAAGGTGGACAACATGTGAGAGAAGAAATACCAAGAATGGTAGATGGAGCTACTATGAGTTCCAAACTAGGACCATTGTCTAATGATGAGTCACTTTGTATGTCACTATGAACTATGGTTAGTACTATAGAGAATCTCGAAGAAAGGTCATGATTGATATCAATAGCCTCAAAACTATCATAAGAATCATAAGGATTGGCATTATTAGTATCATCATTGTTAGCATCAATAACATTATCATCAGTGGCATCACCTACATTAATCCTAATAGGATCTTTAATGCAAAAATAATAATTATCATGCTTAGATAACTTTATTTTCTTAAGATTTTCTTCCTCCCTTAGGCTAGTCAAAGGTTGGTCAAATGGGATCAAATCATTATTGGGTGTCTTATGGGAGGAAATTTTTTTGGAATCAAGTTCATGGGCCTTGGCACAATGTCTACAATGTCAGTCTTTAGCACTGTGATTTCTTTTGATTTGAGTTAAAATTTGAGAAGGTTTAGGATCAATCGTTGACTCCTTTTCATCCTTTGTAGAAGGATGAATATAAGAAACCTTGGTAGGTTGAGAGATGGAAGAGATTGTATGTTTGTAGGATACAGGAGATAGAAATAAAGCATATATAGGAGGAATGTAAGGTGTAGGAAGGATTTCAAGACTAGGGTGAAGAGGTTGAATATCTTTAGGGTTTCTTGATTTGGAAATTATTTCATGTTTGAATATTGGTAAAAGGGAAGAATACATCTTGACAAGGTTATAATGGTTGATGTGTTAGAGGAAAAAAGAAACCAAGGGTGGAGTTTCCATAACTCATCAATGGTTTATAGTGACTATGATCAATCATGATAATTTTTCCATTACGATGGAACTTCAAACACTAATGAATAGGAGAATCATAAAGGTTTCATAGAAGTAAGCCAAGGATGCCCTAGTCTCGCGTAGAATTGATCAGAGGTCAAAATGATAGGAAAGGTGATGTCTAAGCATTTCTTACCAACTTCAATGGGAAGGGTAATAGAACCTATAGTGGGACAAGTGAAACCATCATGCACTTTAATCATCGTATCAAGTTTTTCATAAGTTTCTTTATCATGAAAATGTTTGTTAATGAGATGTTCCTTGGTAATAACATTCGCCATACACATGGGATCAATAAGAAATCCTTCGTAAAACTTTATATTAATCTTTGTATAAATGTAGAGAGGATCATTGGGTGCATGAATAGTTCCATAGCCTCAAAGGTAATACAAGGTTCAAGTTTAGGATTGGGTTTGGGTTTAGGTTGCTCAATAAGATTAAAAATATTGTTGGACAACTCACACATATTATCAATGTTCATGGTCATGGGGCTACTATCACTAGTAGAATTCAGTAGATATATGATTATGTGACTAAAAATTATAGTCATGTAACTAAAAATTCTAGTCACGTCACTAAAAATGATTGAATTCAACTAATTTTTTTCAATTCACGAGTATAAATGACTAATTTGGTCATAAGACCAAATCACAACTGAATAATTGGTCAAGTGACTAAATAAATGACTATTACTCCTCTACTATTGTTTCTTTCAAATTGGATCATAATCCATAGATCTTAAGCCCCCTTCATGACACCCCTACCTAATAAATTTGTTTGGCCACCTTGGTGGCTTGGTGCACCAAAAATACCTATTGTGTGGAACTAATTGCCTCTCAGAGCATTCTTAAGTGTTGTTACATGGAGCCTAATCAGACTCAGATGTTAATTTTCCCCCACTTTTATCATTGTAGTTTACCCCCAAATTATTCAACAGGGGTTTGGAGGCAGGACCCCCAAGATGGGTTCAAGGGGCCGCTACCTCGAGCATAAGCTCCTAATGCCAAATGTCATTCTTGAATTATTGACATAAAACAAGTAATGAAAAGTTACTCTCTCTCTCTCTTGTTCTAAGTTTTTTATTTGGATTTTAAAATTATATAAATTAAAATATAAATATAAATACAATTATCCTACAACAAAATATATTTTATTTTATTCTCTCTCTCTCTCTCACACACACACACACAAAAAATAAAAATTAAAAAATTAAAAAAAATTTAAATTTTTTTTTATAATAAAAATCTAAATATGTAATTGACTTCTCAATTTTGAACTATTAATTTTAAAAAATAAATTATATATTTCATATAAGAAATGTCTCCAACATAAATATTTTTAAATTTTACCTCTAATTTCCTCAACTCACCATGCACTAATTTGAATGTCCATTATCCCAACAAAACTAGAAACCTTTCACCTAGGTTAATTCTCTAAATACATAAATCATTTTATTCTCCAAATCCATAAATCATTTTATTAATAATTGATCACTAAACTAAATAAGTAGTAAATATTTATTAAAAAATATGTAATCAATTTTAATTATTTAAAGATGTCTAAATATAAATAGAGATACTAAAAGAATAAATGTACAATTCCACCCTATTTAGTAAGAAGTTTTTCCATATCATAAATAAAAATAAATATACAACTCTACACTATTTAGAGAAGGTTTACTAACATAAATAGCTAGTCACAAATACTTCTAAATGACAAATAAAATGAATAATTATAATTTAAAATTCCAAATGAATGAATAAAAGGCAATAGAGGATGATTAAATATCTTTGCAATAGTTAGATTTAAAAAGAAAACTGAAAAAACCTGTCACATCATGTAAAAACTCCATTGCCATTTCTCCTGCTATTTCACTTTGTTTTTGAATCTCTACTCTCACACTACCACATATGTCATTTACTCATGACATTTGCAGCTCTCCAGAGACATAATTTTTAATCATTTTTGTTAGAAAAATTTAGTCATGGGTTGGTCCTTATTTATCTCGGATCTTGCAAACTTGTATTACATTTAGTTAATATTTTAGGCTCCAATCTACGTTTAGTGGCATGCAAACATGGTAGGTTATGCTTTACATTTCTTCTCATTTTCTTTCTATTTATTAAAATTATATTATAGATCCAATTAGTTAACAAAACCTTAATTATGTTTTTTCTCTCCCTCTTTATTTTTTTTATCGATGATCATAATATTTTATTGATAATTAAAATTGGTACATAATTATCAGATAAGCATTTTTTAGCATAGCAATTTTGAGCATATCTACACCATTAACATAGTATCTACCCCAACAAGTGGGTTCATAACTAAAAACATAACTACCCAAAGGAGCCTAACATCAGTACTAACTTAGACATACAAAATCACTATAAATAGTACTACATAGAAGTATCAAAATCAAAATATATACTATTGTGATTATCTACAAATAGTAAATAGAAAAAACTATTAATAGTATTAACCTAGCCACCAACCACCATGAAACCCATATTAAAGTAGGTCCTCCACCTCACTGGCCATCCTACATTGCTTCTTGGCCTTCCTTGTCTCGATTTCCAAGAAGGAACCCTTTAGGACCATAATACCATCCATAGTCCTTGCAACGCTTTTCCACTTCGACATAACCCCAAATGCCTTCATGGTCATATTTGCCCGAAGCCCTATTTTGAGCCCTCATCAATTCCTTTGCTTCTTTCCTCTGCACAAATTCCTTCAACAAAACCCAAGCACCCTCATCCCTCTGAATCTACAAATCCTTCTATTTCATCATACTCCAGATGATAAACAGTTGGGATGAGTTCATAGCACCAACCACCTGACACCAACCTAGTGGTTGCACCTGAAAACCCACACTCAGTATTGCATAGGCCACAATTTGAGCCATCCCTCCCATCCATTCAGGTTTAATGAGAGCCCTCTTCACCTTCATAGTCTCTTCCCAAGAATCTAATTGCAATGTCCAGGCTATCACTATGGAGGATATATCAACATTGACCCTATAATGATGGTTGGATTCCTTGAATTCAACCCCTAGAAAATCCTCCAAAATCTACATTAAATCCTTTTCTTTATAACAAAAAATGCCCTTAAACCTACACCTTGATATCACCCCACAAAAAGGCTATTGAAAATGAATAGTCTTGAGTAAAAAAATTGCTTCCATTACTCCTACACCTCTTCTCAAAATGAAAAACACTTCTTGCATAAGAAAGCAAACACATGACACAAAAAAAAACAAAACCACATAAATCTTGAGGGATAAAGATCCTTCTACTATGGCCATCTTATAAAATAATTCCCTCAGTACTCTCACATATGCAAGGGGTATGCCACCTCACTCCTTCATGTCATTGTATTAACTCACCATTATTTCAAATTATCTTGCCAAAAAGGTGGTTGACAAAGGGATATTTGGTGCTTTAATCACTCTTATAATTATCAATGATTAATTAAAAAACTTATCCATTTCAAAAAGGTGGCCAAAATAATTTCCTGACATTTAAATAAACTTTAAAAATACCAGTCTAAAGAGGAATCCCATTTGTTCAAATATTGAGATCCATGCTATAGGAAGCAATTTTAAGATTTGGTTTACTTTTTATTTTTCTAGTTTATTTGACAAAAATGTTGTGAAGGTTGCTTACTAATTGCATCATTATGTTTGATTTTTCGGTCATGTCGGTAACCTATTCAACTTGAGATCAAGGTATTTTTAAATCCATGCTCTTCTTATAATTAATTAGGCATAATGTTTTGGTTTTTTATTATCTCAACATTTGGTTTGAGTGGCAGACAATATTGTGGACAGATTTTGTTTACATAGATAATATATATTATGAAAAAGGTAAATAAAGAGAATTCCTATCCCCAAGCCATGTTGAGTATATGACTCATCAAAATAGAGTTTCTATGTTTGAGGTACAATTGTAAGAATGTTTGTATCCAAAGATTCTATTTTCATTAGTTCATCACTTAATATAGGTGCATCTACTAGTTGATCTACTATAACTTGGCCTTTTATTGCTCTTCGGTCCACATACTCTATATCAAACTCACTTAGAACCATAACCCATTTGGCTAACCTTTCTATTAGAGATAATTTACTAATAAGATATTTTATGGAGTCTATCTTAGAAATTAACTTGACTTGATGTGCTAGCATTTAGTGTCTTAGTTTTTGGGAAGCAAAAAATACTGTTAGACATGCTACTTCTATAAAGGTGTAATTGAGTTCATCCTTAACCAAATTCCTACCGATGTAGTAAATAGCTTTCTCTATTCCTCGCTCATCTTCTTGGGCTAACAAGGCTCCTAATGAATTCTTTATTGCTGAAATGTAGAGTAAAATAGGTTTTCCAACTATTGGAGCCATTAATATTGGAGGATTTATCAAATTTTTATTGAGTAGATCAAAGGATTCATCACTCTTGGAATCCCATTTTAAAGTGATGTCTTTATGGAGCAATTGAGTGAAAGAGTGACAATTTTCTGCTAATTGAAATATAAACCTTCTAATTGATTAGTCTTCCTTGCAATGATCTCAATTGACTTATATTTCTTAGAGGTCCCATTTCTATAATGGTGTTTACTTTTGTTGCATCAACTTCAATTCCTTTTTATGACACAATATATCCAAGTATTTGTCCCGATTTCACCCTAAATGCACACTTCTTTGGGTTTAGCCTAACCTTGTTAAGATTTTATCCAAGATTTGTAAATTTTATTCTCTTATGTATGATTTGGCTAAAATTTCATCCATATAATCTTCCATAAAGATATGCATCATATCATGAGAAATTGTAGTAATTTCTCTTTGATAAGTGGTTCTAGCATTTTTAAGACCAAAGGGAATCACATTTCAACAAAATGTACCCCATGTACATGTAAAGGTTGTTTTTTCTTGATCCTTAGGTGCAATTTCAATTTTTTTATACTCAGAGAATCCATCCATTAACAAGAACATAAAATGTCTCATTATAAGATCATTAATGGTGTCAATGCTTGGAAGAGGAAAGTCATATTTAAGACATGCCTTATTTAGGTATCTAAAATTTGTGCAAACCCTTATACTTTTATCTAGTTTATAAACCAACACTATGTTTGAAATCCATTTGGCATATTCAACGGGGCAAATGAAACTGGTGTCTAGAAGCTTCTTCAATTCTACTTTGACTAACAAGGCTATATGTGGGTGCATTTTCCTCAATTTTTGTTTCACTGGTTTTTCTCCTAGAACAACATTGAGGTGGTGCAAAATCAAGTTAGGATCCAATCCTGGCATGTCAACATATGACCAAGAAAAAATTCTTTTCTTTTCTTTAAATAAATCTATGAATTGTTGTTCTTCTTTTTTGGATAAAGATGTTTGTAAATTGATAATTTTGGGTTCTTCCTCTGTCCCAATGTTCACTTTTCTCTAATGGCTCAATTAAAATGCACAAAATTTCTTTGTAATTTTTGGGTAATGTATCAATTTTCTCATCCTTAGGTGCCTCAAAGAGGTTTTGACCTTTGGATTTATCTTTTATTTTTACTTTTTCTTGATCTAGCATTGCCACATGGTGGTTTTCACCACTATACATTTTATTTTTTCTCTTATTTTTTGTACTAAGAAACTTGATACCTTCCCATTTTTCTTCCTCTTAATATCATTCATAGGTGGAAGAAGGATCAACCGCATTAAGGTCCAAGGAAAGAGAATAGTCATTTTGGAATCTATCTAGTTCATTTGCCTTAATTAATTCCCAATCAATGAGTTTATGATGTATCAAGGGTAAAGGATCATTGGGTAGGTTTAGGTCTATTGGGGTTAAGGTCCTAAATTCATTATAGTGTGACTCATATGTTAATATGATTTAGAACAATAGAGAGGGGGGGTGAATCAGTTGTTCTCAGGTCCTGATGTATAAAACAATGTCAAAAACTTATCCTTAAATTAGATCCAAAACCAAAACAAACTCGGTCATCACTGATCCAATAATAGAAACATCTAACAATGCAGTCCACTACCTAGCTGTAAGTTATCTTGCAAAACATAGTAATGTTCAGATCTAAACATTCACACAGGTATAAACACCAGGATTTATAGTGGAAACCCAATTTGGGAAAAACCACTTTGTAACATGCTACTATTATTTTCACTCTTTTGAAGTGAGCTCGATAAAAAGCCAACCCTATCAAAGGTTACAATACACACTGTCAGGTGTGACCCAGTTAAAGGATTTCAATCACCCTATTAAAAGTGATCCTAGTCATAGGACTTACACTCTATTAGAATGCAACCTTGTTCAAAGGATTTAACATATGACTATTAGGTCAACTTCTGTTAAAAGGATTTTGACTATTACAATGGTTAGAAAGTAGCAGCAGTATTATCTAAAAAATATACAACTCACTTTGCAAATATCAGATCTGATTCCATACACTAATGCTGATTTACTGACTTTGAAACTTTTCCATTTCCATCTCTGATCTGCTCTGAACTTTTCTTCAAGCAATCACCACACTTCTCCTTCAGCCTTTTCTGCTTATTCAGTCAATAAAACTTTCTTCTTCCAGCATTCTCTGTTCTCATGTGCATACATATCAAAATGTTCAGGTTCCCTTATATTTTCCTCAATTAGGTTAACTCATCTTTTACCGCTCAATCTCAATCGTAGATCTTAGGGTTAGGTCAGATTCATTGAATCTACCCGCTTCATGTTCTTCGGCTCCTTTTCTAGAATCATCTCAAATCTCTTAAAGATTTACAATAAAACATTTTACAATGCATTTAATACTTCCAAACAATCAATAAATAAAGTCAACACATTTTACTTAATCCAAGAATTCAACAATGTCAGCTCCAAAATCAAATTCTCTTCAAATATAAAATTGCTGATGCTCAGTCAATATTGTGATTGTCAACTCGGTCTTCATATAGAAAGCTCGGTCATTACTAAACCTATTTCCTTGGCTTACACTGTCTTCCTCAGCAATTTACTGATGCTCAATCGACACTATAATTTTTCTCGGCATATACTAACTCGGTCGACACTAACATCACTCGGCTTAAACATGATTTTTTTCATTCTTTGCTCGGTTAAGCCTACCAGTTTAGTCTTCAGTCTTACTAAGATAAACAATACATTATCTCATCATAGTGCAACATAGTCAAGTACACTTTGTAGTATCAAGATAACTCAACCTTTCCCTTAGGTGCTATTGTTACCAACCTTGCCTACCCCTTAGCAACTCTCAAATAGATATAGTACTTTCCTAAGTAGCAACAGTCTTACCAATTAAGGTTTGACATCAATGACAATACAACAATTGTTTCAATTGCAGTTTCCAACATCATACATTGTATCTTCAAGGTTAATGACATGAGATTACTCGAGATTATCCATAGTGGTTAGATATTGCTATTCCCCACTAGAGTTATCTTGAATATATTATGAATCTAACTCTTATAAGACATACCTCAAACTTTTTCCCTCTAGGAATGAAGGTACATATGGTTCTCCTACCCATTCATAGCTTGAAATTTGTACTTTCATGAGTATAGGTGCACAAAAATGAACTACATCCACCTCTTTACCATGACAAGACTCTTTTAATAATGCATCACATTCCCATTGTGCAAAGTCTTCATCACTATATGAATTCAATTTTAGGATTTTCTCATGAATATGAGGTAAATTATTCTTGGTATATCTTTATTCAAGGTATTCTATCCCAATTTTTTCTTTGTTAGACCTGAAGGTGGCTTGTAGGGGTTCTATGATTCCTTTTCTTCCTTTTCCTATAGAACTAGATCCTTAATACTCCATTTTTTTGTATTATTTCAAAGCCCTTCATATATTCATGTGTGGGAATGTTGATGTGATGTACCCTTTCACTTGATTCAATATCTTCATCTTTGTATAACCACTTAAGGATTTCATTATCTTCTTCTACCTCTGATGATGTACTAGCTCTTACAAAATTATCATTATACTTTTGAGAAACTAGAGGTTCTTTAGTTTGTGATGTTGAAGATCTTCCATAAGACCTAGGAGAAGGTGGTGGATTTACCAATGACAAGGAATATTACCCTACCCCTTTATGATGAAGATTCAATTCATTTTTAAAATCCTTCATTAATGTGTCCATGTTCAAGCAATGTGCTTATTTCTCTTTCCCTTTTTCTAATTTTGAAGAACTTGATTCTTTTTCTTTACCCTTGTTTGGTGTATTTTGACTATGAGAACTAGCATTCTCATCATTTGAAATAGAAATATTAGCCTTTTCTCTTTCCTTTTCCTTCTCTTTGGATGTCCAAATTGAACTAGGAACCTCTTTAGAACTTGAACTAGGAACCTCTTTAGTTTGACTATTTGATGAATCTAATATGGATACCTCTCTATTATGTGGCACAAAAGAATCCGTGACCGGTTTTGCATTATTACAATATTGAAAAGGATTGAGGTCACTGCTGATTGTTATCTCTTGACCAAGGTATGTGAATTTCAAGCATTGGTGATAGGTAGAATGAATCACTTGCATCTCATGGATACAAGGCCTACCCAATAATATATTGTATTTCAAATTCAGATTTAACACTTGGCACATTGTTTCATTTTGGATTGGACCAACTCGGATTGGTAGAACAAATAGACCCTTGGAAGATATTTATTCATCATCATAGGCTTTGATTTTTATCTTTCTCTTTGGATCCATGACATTTTCAGAATATCCCAAAGCTTTGACTAGATTTAAAGTACATATATTCATGTTATCCCCTCTATATATCAAGACTCTTTTAAATATATGCTTGTGGATAAGGACTTCGATGTGAAAAGGAAGATTTTGAGGATGGTTCAAATACATGTCATCTTTCTCAGAAAAGGATAGACAATGTGGTGCTATAAGATGAACTACCATAGTTTGAAATTGGTCTACATCAAAGTCATTAAGAACTGTCCTATCAACCAAGTCCTTTTCCAAAATTTCCATATGATATGGTGATATTTTCAATAACTCCAAAATTGAGATTTGAGCTAGAGTTTTTAGTAGTTGTTCAACCAAATTATATTGTTTTGATGAAAAAGATGAAAATTTATTCATGGTTGTCTTTTTGGATGTTCTTTGTAAGGTAATTTTGGATGCTTTCCCCTAGTAACCACATTGGCAGTCTCTTTCTCTTGTCTATCTTTGACCACTCTGACATTGATAGTACTGTCAAAACCAGATAGAGTATTGGTGGTGTTATCACAAGTGTGAGACAAATTAACCTTATTTCCCTTCTTATTGTATTGGTTTGCATTTGAAGGTTCACCTTTCTCGTGATTTAAGAAAGGGGTTTTAAAGGCCATATGATCTTCATTATTTTTGGATCCATCCACTTCAATAGTTTTATTATTGATGAGATCTTGGACAACATGTTTTAATCTTATACAATCATGAGTCTCATATCCTTTGTTTCAATGATACTCATAATGATGTGAGTCATTCCACCATGAGGGTTTAACTTTGGGTTCATGGCCTCTTGAGTCGAGTATAATTATAATCTTGTTTGCAATAAGTGTTTTTAGAGTTGTCTCAATAGGTTCTCCCAATGGAGTAAATTTCCTTCTAAGTGATCTAAATAGAGACATATTGAATTGTGGCCTTGGTCGATTGTTACCCTGGTTGTTGTTTTTGTTGTTGAAGGAAGTATTGTTGGGTGGGTTAACATTATTTTCTTGATTATTTGCATTACTAGAAAGATATAATGGCTTGGGTTTTAGATTATTTGCTTCTACCACTCCATCATTTACTAGATTTTTTTTTCAACCAAAACTTTGGTTTGTCGTTATTATTAGTTGAGGCATTGTTGTTGTAAGTGTTGTTGTTACTTGAAAATACTTTATTATCCTTGTATAGCTTGAGTTCACCCTTATTTAATAAAGCATCCTCTATTTTAATACCATCTTTAATACTTTTGTTAAATTTTGGGGGACATTGGAGTTGTAACCAAAAGTTCATTTCATTTTTTAAATTGTTAATGAAGATGTCCATCTTCTCCTTCTCTAGCACACTTCTTGGGTACTTGGAAAATATTCTTATCAAACATTGTAGGAAGGTCAATAATTATTCCCCATTCCTTTTTTTGTTATTACACAAGTCTAACATGGTCACCTTGTGTTCAATGTTATAGGAATATTGGGTGACAAATTTGGAGATCAATTCTTCAAATGTTTTAATTTTAGGTGGAAAATTAGAAAACCACTCCATTGCTTGTCCACACAAGCTCCTAGTAAATGGTCTCATTATATATGTTTGTTCATGGATGAAATCCACTCTTAGTGTGCGAAATTCTCTAATGTGGTCTTGAGGGCCAATTGTGCCCATGTACTTGTCATATTTTTGAAGTTCCACATTACATGGGAAAGGTATCATGACAAAACTTTTATCAAAGGAAAAAGGACAAATGCCTTCTATTGTGTATCTCTTTGGAGAATTTCCTTTTTGAATGTCATCCAATTATGCGTTAAGAGATTGGATATGTCTATTTAGAACTCCTAGAGGGTTAACTTCATCCTCAGCTTGTCTTAATTATGATACATCATAGTTATGAGGTATTTTAACCCCTATTTTAGCTAAGGTTGTGAAGTACCTTTCCTTGTCTTTTTCTAGCACCTTTTCCATAATTTTAAAAAACACGGGGTTTTTTTGTGCTCCCCTTATATTTTCTTATATTTTCTCTTCACATTCTTGGTTGTTGGTGTTACTATTTTCGGTATTGTTATTGTTGGTGTTATGGATATTAGCCCAATAATTCTCCATGTTTGATTGATTTGTTTGAATTTGATCCACTTATTGGTTTTGGTCTACTTGATATGTTTGATGCAAGTGTGATTAAGGTTGATTCTTTTGTTGAAGTGGTACTTCTTCACAAGTCACTCTTTCATTATCTTGAGTGGAGTACTTATAAGCCCTTGTCCTTACCGGCATGAAATTAACCTTGTGACACTTCTTGAAGGAAGATATCTTTGAATGAGTTAACTAGGTTTAAAATCCAAACTAAGTTGTCTAAACAATTGATGTGGTGGAGTTTCAATGATAGTTTAACCAAAAGAAAAGTGTGTCTTGGGTTGAAATCCAATAGAGAAAGATTTATCCCTATGATGAAGAATTAAGATTATGACTTTTATCTCCTTGGTTCTAGGAAAAGGACCGATAATCCTTTGATGACAAACCTCTATAAATCTAAAATCAATGATGATTTGACTACACTTCATAATGACTTGATAGGATTGAAACTTAATTGTAATCAATCAAAATTGTTTAAAAATCTAAAAACTGATGGATTTTAAATATGTCTTAACCAAAATAGACCCTACTCTGAAAAGGGTATCCAAAAGTGTTTTAGAATTTTGACCTAGCCTGACTGGAAGTACCCTATGTTTGAAATCGACATTGTAAAATTGACACTTCAAATATTAAAAGCAATGTTTCTTTGTTTAAAATCTATCTTCTTGTGAGCATATGCGATGTTTTACTAATTAATGGTGATGTTTCTATGTTCAAAGGTGATGGAACATTATGTAAAAGCATCAAACTGTATAATCTATTTTCGAATCCGTGAAATTTTAATTTTGGTATTTGAATTTTTAGTTGCAAATGGATAATTTCTTCTAATGATTTGGATCATCAAATATAAGAAACACACAAATACTCATTTTCAACCTTAAAATATGTACATTGAGTGTATGTTCTCGATCATTTCCATGGGTCTTACACATAGAACACAATACAAGCAAGCTACCTAAGGTCATTTTTGCTTTCATGGATATAAAGGTAAGCTTACTACTTAACCAGGTTGTAATAGGTATTTCATTAAAAAATATTTGCATTTTGCCTCCCTTTTACCTCCCTTTATGGGAGCCTCCCACCATCATAAAAATAAGGTTTTACACAATCCTGAAGGACTACTAGAGGAGAGATATTGTTCAAATCTTTTCATTGCTCACCACATTAAGGATGGATGCATTTAATTTTGAGTGGGTTGGATTACCATATCTTAAATGGTTGTATCCAACTTTGGGCATCCTCTCACTAGCCTCGTTAAGGAAATTCTCAAGAGATAGGCCCACTTGGCTAAAGAAAATTCACTACTTTGAAATTAAATGAGGCTAAGATAGGTCTGGTATTTCAATCACCTTGAAAAGGTGAGAGCATATCCCTACTATATTTAGCCTCCAAACACAAAGAGAATGCAGTTCATTTTTAGACCTTGTCTAACTAAGGGGACTTCGATAGGTTTGACATTTTGATCACCTTAAAAAGATGAGAGCATAGGCCTACTATCTCCATCCAAAAAACAAGAAGGTCTCTTAATTATTCCTATGTGTTTGAAAGTAAAATTGTCATAAGTGAAATAAAGGTAACACTTAAAACAAATAGTTTAAGAGAGTGAAACTTTGATTATTAATGCACATTTTAAAGATTTGTTTGGCATTTTACTTTACCTTGGTGATAGTTCCAGCTCCTATTTAGTACACAAGTTAGCCTTCTTGATAGCCTTTTGGATGTAATAGTCTAGTGGTTTGCAAACAAATTTCCTTATTTTTTCCCCTTTTGCCATCTACAATTCATAACAAAACACATATTAGCTCTTCGATTTAAATTTATTTACTTAGGTTTTAAAAGAGACATTATAGAGCTTAAAGGTGACAAAATTTAGATCAAAAGCGACAAAATTAAGATAAGAAGTGATAAAATTTTATTTAAAAGTGACATAGTTCAGATTAAAAATAACATACTTCAGATGCACACTTCAGATTCAAAGCAACATACTTCAGATTAAAGGAAATAAAATTTAGATAAGAAGCAATAGAAGAATATGCAGAAGTGACCTGCTTTTGATTGGAAGTGATGAAATTCAGTGTAAAGGCGACATTCTTTTCTACAAAAGAGACAAAATTCAAGATAAAGATGATAAATGTTAGATCAGAAGTGACATTATTTTTGTCAAAAGCTATATTTGTATTTTTCTTGAACTTGTAAGTATAAAATATACAACAAAGAATATCCAAAACATGTTAAGATTAGTTAGGCATGGGCCCCATGGTGGGCGCCATTTGTGAGTGTGTATTTTGAGTACAAACCTTCATAGAACATTAAGATGATCAATTCAATTCAATATCAAAGATCTACAACTAATTAAACAAAATTAAATCAAACAAATCATGAGCATTCTATGGATCTCTAATTCTAAGAACTTGAGTTATGCTCCTAGCTACAATTATGATCCTCAAGTGACAACCTAGAAAGTGAGAATATGAAATGATGAATGATGCTATGATCAATGAGGCAAATCCTCCATTATTGTGATGAAAGGAATGGAGGTTTACTCTAATATGCCTAAGATAATGATTTTGAATTCACAATTTGACATTATAACACTATTCAAATGATAATGAAGCTCATGAACAATTTAACTATAATGAATTTACTATGATAATGGATGATTCAACTCTAATTTTGCATCATATTTATAGGATTTCTCAAAGTGTAGGGTTGAGTTTAGGTAACCATGATCAAGGTATGGTTAGGATTAGGGGTTAATGCCCCCTTTGGATGGACAAGATTGATTCTCAAGATTGAATGGTCAAGATAGCAAAGCCTTGGGGTGATCCATGTGCTCTTTCTCCTCTTCTCCCATTGGTTGGTTTTATTTTTTTATGTAGTGGTAGGTGAGAGATTTTAGGAGGAATTTAATTCAAGGAATTAATTAATTAGCCATGTATGATTTATTGAATGGGTTGGATTAAATTAATTAATGAATTATATAATCAAATGATTAATTTAATTACATAGTTAATTGATTTTTTATTTTAACTAATCCAAATGGCTTGAATTTAATTAATGTTTGTTAATGACCATTTCTATGTGTATATAGTTATATTTGGATTGAGTTATGGAAGGTAGTAGTTGTTGTAAAGATGAAACACTTTGAGCTAGGTTTTTATTGGACACATTAGATAATGAATGGTATGCAACATTATGTGAAATGGATGGAGCATTGGAATATTAAAGTGGAACATTGTGATAAGTGGGTATAGGAGATGGTTGAAAAATAAATTGATCACTCATAGGAGGTATAATAGGAATTACTCCAAGACTAACATGTGTAGGATTGGTGTTTTGTGTAGATGTAGCCATGATAGGTGGAGTATAAGTAGGCACACTAGGTAATGATGTTGATATAGGAGTGGAATTGTTAACATGATTAGTGGGATTAGAGAGATTAAGAGCATCAAAACAACATCTCATAAACATAATATTATCATTCATAGTTTGAGATACAACAAAGCATATCCACAACATCTTCATCATTTTGAATAATCCTCCTCAATCCTTAAATCAAGGGGATTTCCTTTCTATTAGAGTGCTCCTTAACTATCTATTGTTCAAAATTTTCCAAGTTATTTACAAGCTTTCCCAATTGGTTAGGAGATAATCATGTTAGAGATTTATCCTCATCATGAGAAGTGTGGGAATAATGGTTCTCAATAATGTTCAACAAGTCATGTGCAGGTATACATGTTTCACTTATATTCCCCTAGAAAATGCTAGTTAACTTGGGCTCTACACCCTTAGTATTCAAACTTCCACAACTCATAAGTCTATAAGTTCTTCTAATGAGGATACTAGATGTAGGGATTAAGCTGATAAAACTCATGCACAAAGTTAAATATGTCTAAACAATGAAAATTATTTATAACTTGACCATTTAAACATTGCAAGAAGTAAAATTTGAATCTCTAAATGCAAGAAATGTAATGACATGAATGCATGAAAAATTGATCAAAACTTCCAAATCAAAAATATGAAATATGTAAGATACATCAAGTTCACCAAAATGTAATGTAGGGAAATAGGGTCCACTAGCTTGTATGGAAAAAATTAGGAAAGTTAGGCCTATTTCCACTTTAAGTACATTTAGAAGGAAAATGATCCACTTGGTTCAATGATTATTGGGCACAAGGTGAGTTCAATAATCCTTTATTTGGTGTGGAAGATGAGTATGAAATTTTGGAAGATGAATGAAGAAGATAGGTTAAAACAAGGAGAAAATGTGACTTTTTGCATGCACACACAAACAAATTCTAGTATCAGATCCATGAATTAGAGACCATGACTAACCTATGGTCTAAATCTTTGTAAAAAGTGGAGGGAATCAGTCAGTTGGGGCAACCTACTCTTGGGAGAGAGTCATATGGGGCAACTTGGGAGTGATTCTATTGGGGTGACCTACTCCCTGCACTTTTTGACAGAAAAACATATAGATTGTAGATCTCTAAATGATTGGTCTATAACGTCTTTCATGTGTCTGCCACATGTTCTTCCACATAGAAAAAAGGAAAGTGTTTTGTAGAAAGGTGTTTTCCTAAGTCAAACCCCAATTTAGGAATTAACCTTGAAATTGAAATATATTTTGAAATGAAAATAAAAGAATGTTGATATGTAGCAAAGGATAGATCTAAAATTATTATACTTTTACACGCCATCTTAGTGTTGAAATTCTCATGAACATTTTGATGTTGGCCTTGTAGAGTTTAATTTAGTGAGAGAAGATCATGAATGCAATATATCTAAAAAATGCTCCTTTTCTTTAATGCCTTAATACTTGATTAATTCCTCTTGAAGACTTTAATGCTTGAAATCAAAATCAAAATTGCATTCTTGATAAGTGATGCCAAAATGAGGGAGGAAATATTTCTTTTATACTTCTCCCAAGAATTTTGGGGTATTAATTTTAGAGAAAGTTGACACAAAGTTAAAATTCTCACTTTCGCAAGCTAACCATTAACCGGTTCAAATTTGTGCCTCGATTGGCGAGAGTATGTCACCTTAGGCAATTCCCCCCTCCCAATGCAACCTCAAATTTGAACTCAAGGTCCAAAATGTTGAGGATCTACCAAAATTAAATGTGGAATTAATTTGGATCACATTTATTGAGCATTTGGATGCAATTTACGATGCTAAACTTGGATAGTTGATTATCTATTCTATGTGGGCCTTGATAATGTCATGCATAGATGCCTCTAGGAAAAAGAAATGTTTGACATACTCAAGGTATTCCACAATGAACCTTGTGGAGGGCACTTTTATAGAAAAAAAGAACAATAAATAAGATTCTCACTATAGGATACTACCATACACAAGGATGAAGCTCAATACACAAAAAATTGTGACCAATACCAAAGGATGGGTAGACCCACATTGAGTGAAACAATGCATTTAATATACTCACACTTCAACATGAGGAAGGTGGATTGAATAAGATATATGACCTATCTATAGTAGAATTGAATAAGAAGGAGATCCTTATTAAATAAGATATTATTCCTCCATTTAGAAAATTAACCTTTAGAAATGTCCTATGATATGCTCATCAAAAATTTGTGTGGTATCAAAAGTAGTGGGAAAAAATAAAAAGAATTGATTAGGGATTCCCATGAATTAGCTTTGGAAGAAAAAGATTCAAAGATTAATAGGTTGGTACTTCATCATGAACAAATGGATGACTTAGAGAATCAATTTAGCCACTATAGGTCACCTGATCGAGTGCTCCTTATACCTCCAACAGAAAATCTTGTGCTTTTGGTTTAGTTAGTTGCTTAGTAACTTATCCATTTCTCTAATCAATCTTGTCTATTTTAGTTTCTTTTTCCAAAGTTCCTAAATAAATGCAACACCAAATATGTAAATTTTATCTCCATAACCTAAAGTACCATATAATGTTGCCTATAACCCATTAATCTATGTTAGTTATTTATAGGTTGATCCTCTAAATTTAGATTCAAGAAATAAATAGGAAAGGGATATTATTTCCTGTGCCTATCAAAAAAGAGAAAATTTAAAACCATTATATATCAAGGTAGAGTCATATGAACCTTAAAAGATTGTAGATGAATGGGTGGACATGATTAACAAGAGTGAGGTAGAAGACAATATAAGCTAATATAGATTAATGGAAATTTAAAACCATTATATATTGAGGCAGAGTCATATGAACCTTGAAAGATTGTAGATGAATGGGTGGACATGATTAATAGGAGTGAGGTAGAAGAAAAGATAAGCTAATATAGATTAATGGATTTTATTAAAAGGAATTCATGGGGGAAATCAAGGATCATTTTGAAAGTAGTGTTGGCTAAAATTTTTGTAAGCCGCTAAGACTACACCTTACAAAATTGTAACTTTAGGCAATGTCTCATGAGATTTCTCTCTCCTCTCAGCAATAGGGGAGGATCCCTTCTTACCATAGGTGGCTTCAATATGAACTTAACTAAAATTACAAAAAGGGCGGTTCTCTTTAAATCAATTCCTCTTTTTTCAGGATTGATTTGCATACAACTACTACTTTCTAACTTAACAAAAAGTGCCTTATTGCTATGATAATACTGGTGACCCTGGAATTGACATAAGAACAATACCAGGGGTTGAAACTTTCTTTTTTATATTTTGTTGAATAAGTACAGGAACCCAAAGTCTCCTGCGATTATCCTGAATTAGGATTCAAGTAGAATAACCAGTAAGGCACAAAGTCTCTTACCAGATACTCTCAAACTTAATAAAAATACCTACAACTGAAGCCAAAAGTCTTCAATTCTAAGTAATTGCAACCACTATCAACTATAACAATTTGTCCTCCTGCAACACAAAGTCTTCAAAAGTTCAAATTGGCTCTGAATGCAATAGGCAGCTCAAAGTCTGCACAATTGAATTCAAATCCCTCTTGAGCAAAACTCCAAAAATCACAATCAATATCTAGAAAATTTCATTACATAACATCTTGAATCAACACAAAGTTTGAAAGAAAGTTTCCCTTTTTATTGAAAGTAATTCAAATTTACATCTAAGCTCAAATTCTTAGAGTGTCGATACAAATTGGCATAATTTTCTTGCCTTGCCAAAAGATGATTATTTACAATGATCTCCCTCCTTTATATAGGAAAAGAATGGAGAGAAAGGTGGAGAAAGAAGGGGAAAACCCTTAACCACCTTGACTTATTCCCTAACTAACTAACTAATTTAGACTTATTCAAAGTTGCATGCCTAATGCACTCGCAACTTGATTACATGTTACAACTTTGTACATGATACTATCACATGCAATTAATTGCTTTCACATTACATGTAATCTATCAAATACAAATTACAAATACATGATGAAAATATTCAAAGTGTCTGACAAGACACGACTTCTTTTACATCATCCTTTATGGCTTCTCATGCTGCTACATGATGTGTGATGGTTGATATGTTCTAGTTTGGTGAAAGCATCTTGATCTGGGATAGGAACCTTCATCTTTGGTTGTTTTGTATCATAATGGTCATTTCCTTGGAAAGTATCTCTAGCTTGAAAGCATTCGATGCACATCATTTTAGTCTTCAACTCTTTGCACTAGCATGGGAAGATTTCTCTCTTGTAAATAGGGGTTTTTAAATGCCATTACATGCCATTTTGGAGAGCACTTGTCACCCAAAAACATGGTTTAGAGGTCCATTTGCAGCTTTTGGGAAAGTGAGAAAACTGTATGTGAACGCTTGAAGGTGAGATTTTAGCTTGCATTTACATGATGAGGAGGAACCTTCTTCTTGGGTAGAAGTTGCATTGTTTCTGGAAACAATACAATCACAAGATTTTGAAGCCAAAAATCCTTCTTTGAATCTCCAATCATGTAGCATGTAACATGAAAATTCCACAAGGTGAGAACATCTTCATGAGATGGATCCATCGTGTGCTTTTTGATGCAAAGGAGTGAGCCTGGGGTATTGTGAGCATATGGAGATAGCTAGAAATTTATGGGACAACAAATGGATGCAAATGTTTGAGCTCAAAAACAAGTGTTTTTATTGTGAAAAACCTATAAATGGGTTTTTGGAATGTGAAAGCATATACAGACAACAAGGATATTATATGGAAAATGCATGGAATTGAATGGAAAGATATCCACTTATAATGAGATATTGTGTTTTCATTATAAGTAAATACGCAAGCATATGCAAGCAACCACCATCATGAGTTTTTAAGTCACATGGAAGTGATATAACAAGTGTGGATAGAGAGTGTGTAAGCATGAAAGTGGGATTTTGAAATGGATTTGCATGTGCATATCAATAAGCTTGCTTTCTTTGACGGTTTCTTTCAAGAATGAGGTTTTTAGTCCCGATTGCATATGCAAGCAAGATGAGACTCTTGCATATGCAACTTAAAAATGAAAGATAGAAGTAGAAGAATCACAAATTTAAACACGTGTAAATCTAAAAAAAAAAGTTTACATGTTAACAAAATACCTTGGGAAGAAAATAGGAAAAAGACTTAAGGAAGAAATTACCTCAATCCTCATAATGAAATATTTCAAAATCTTGAGCAAAATCTAAATAGATTTTCAGATTTAGGAAAGATTGGATTGAAAAACTATATATAGATCACTTTCCTAGTCTTTTTCCCTCAATTTTGGATAGTCAATATGCATATACAGCCAAGTGGGAAGAAATGAGAGATAAAATGCAAGGAAATAGTAACCATTTTGACTATTTCTAATACATATGCAACGAAGATAAAAAATGATATATAGGGCATGAGATTTAATCAAAATGATGAAATAAACAATCCAAGAAAGAAATAACTTACCCACAATCAAATCTAGAGCTGAGAGAACAATTATAGATGCTCAAATCCCTCTAGCATGAAGCATTTTTGGAGAATACAGATAAAAAAGTGGACTATTTTTGCTCAAATACACATGCCTTGCATTTTTTATAACATATGCAATCTCCTCCAAATTTGACGCCCAAGAGAAAATAGAGCCAAATAAAGTAGAATACAAACTTTTCAAATGCCTAAGCACATGCAAAGAAACATGTAATCCTCTCCAAAATCGATGCCCAAGGAGGATTAAAAATGTTGTTTTTGTCATGTGTTTGCACATATAAAAATACACATAAAAGATATGCATTTGTGTTAAAAAACAACACCTTAAGTGTATCCCCATTAAAAAGGCACTTTTCAAGTGCAATTACACATTTAAAAGAATGTCTTTAATTAGAAAAAAAACCACTTCAAGTCTTTTAAATACATTGATTTATAGAAGCAGTTGCATATAAAAATAACACTTATAAGAGGATTAAATACGTTCTTTTGGAGTTCAATTGCACATTCTCATAAAACATGGTTATAGTTTAGAAAAAGCCACTTTTACATTTTTTACATATGCAGTTGCATATAAAAACAATGTATTTAATGTGTAAATGACTTAATTTCAAGAGGTCGGTTTTAAAAAGTGATTTGCATGTGGATGATATGCAATGAAGAACAAAAACCACACTTCTTTGAGCTTAAGTGATGTAATTTTAAATTAAATTTAATATATTACTATACTATTAATAAAGTAACATGAAATTAGATTATTTTAAAGCTAATTTCATGAAAACATTAAAAACTATAGCTAAATCAACTCGAAATGAGTTAAAATTTGAAAATGGACATCAAAATCTATTTTTTATATTAAATATAATTCAAACTCATGCAATCGACTTTGAAAAACCCACCTTTTAAGGATTTTTCAAAGAATATGTAGTCATCCTGAAAAACCCCACATTTTGCATCATAACTTGAGTTATACAACTCTGTTTGATGTCTACGATAGCTTGAAATGAGCGTATTTCAAAGGGCATTGACTCAAGGGAAAATCAAGATTAAAAGTATTAATAAGAAAAGGAAAAAATGAAGAAAATGACTTAAAGGTTACCAAAAATAAGCACTTGCAGTCGGAGAAGAGAAACTCGTCTTGACAAGCAATAAGGTGATTAACTTGATGAGAACCCTCAAAAAGAGCATTTTAGGAGATGACAAATTGTCCTTATAACGCATTATCGAAAACATCAAAATTGTAGAGAATACACCCATGAATTCATAAAAAATTATGTAGGGTTGCCACAATTTTGTGATGTCAAAATTGAGGACAACGAGTAGATAGAGAGAACTGATCCCAAAGTTGAAAAAGAAAGAGCATCACTCAATTTATAATTATACAACACTAGAACTCAGAGTGACAATTTGTTTAAAAGCATCCTTGGACACTAAATTCACATGGATTCTGCTATATTTTCATCCACTACTTCTATATCTAGTACAAAATTGGACTAGGACAAGATTGGTGGCTATTTCCAAGGAACAGAGCATTGAGAAGAGATTATAGGGTTGAAATGATTTTACATGACACAAGATACAAAAGTCACTAAGTACATAGATCAAATATATAATGTAATAAACTTTAATAATAGGCCTTGGATTCTTGAGGGAAAGTGGACACTTAAGTTGGGGGGTGTGACAAGTCTTTAAAATGGTTTATATTTTAGTTGTGATGGATTAAAATTAATTAGAATTTATCAAACTTTATGTGCTTAAAATAGGACATATTTTAATGCCTTATATATGATATATGATGGATATTGTGTTGTGTGATAATTATGGTTATTTATGATGACCTAATGTTATGAACGGAAACAATGTGTTTGCATATCTATTTTTCCAAAACTAACCTATAACTTCAAGAGTTAATAACTAACCACAACTAAGCCAAGAGGTATCTGAATACTATTGTAGCTACATGGAAGAAGTTAGAGATGCTGTCGACGTGGCCATTCACATCCTTGTTGACTTTGTCCTAAAGATCTAATGTGCAAGAAAGTTTGAATATTTCTAGAGCTAACTGTTATACACTGAATTTGTGCTCTGATCTCAAGCTCTTGTAGTCTTGATAATCCAGTATAACATGGGAATCATCTCAAGGTTGTGGGAGCTTTTGCTAGCTAAGATGAGACCTCCAGATTCTAGGTTGGTTCCTCTTGGATAATCACCCTGATTTTCTCTTAGACAGGAAAGTAAACTTTGAGGGGAAAGGGATAGAAGGAGTGCATGAAAGGAAATGACTGAAAAGCAAATCTATCCTACTAGGTGATGCACCGAAACTAGGGTTTGGATCTCAGTATAGAGGGATGAAACCAGTGAGAGGCTTAGGTCTTGGAGATCATAGCTTACTGAATAGGCTTGCATAAGTATTTCATGAGATGGCCTAAAAATTAGACACAACCTATGACCTGCAAGTAGACATTCTCTTCAGCAAAATGACACAGGAATGAGACAGAATGACAGGGGCTGAAGAATACCCACAAACTCACTCAGATCAGATCAAACACAATAGTGCACATATAAGCTAAAAGTAAAGGGGATCAGGAACCCTAAGTATCACTGAAAGCATTCATAAACTTCAATCCAATAAGAGACAAACTCAGACAAGGAAGCATAGGGACATAAAGAATTATCACAAAAATACTTCTGAAATGTTTGAATTCATCAATGGGAATTTTACAATTGCAGAAAGTTAAGGGGCAGAAAGAATGCCTTCAATAACCTCTAGGGAAAGAAACTTTCCTTTTTTACAATTGGCCAATTCTGAGCACAAAAGCCCCAAAAAAACAATATATACACCACTCACTACATGCAGGCATGAGTGAAAATATCTCCCAATTAGGGCTACATAGATATGCATTATAATAATCTGGCCCTAAAACAGTTACTTCTGATCATAAATACAATTCTAAAAAATATCACAACAGATCAGATATCTTTTCTCCTTGCGTGCCCATGCCTGTACTGATCTCCCTATAGATCAACAACCTTGATCCATCTACCTCTTTGCAAGCCCACTCTACCATGAATGCGCAAAATTCGATCCCATACGAGAAAGGACTAAAAAATGGTGCCTAAAATAACTCTGGACATTCTTCCAACTGCAACCACCTTGGCGACATCAATTCTCAGCTACCCGCACTTTGCAATCATCTTCCTCAGAAGAAAGCTCATGAAAAACAAAAGGCCACACCGCTTGACAAAGCATGGTCACATGATCGCATGAACGGAAAGGCCTTCATGCGATCATGCGACAACCTTGAGAAAACATGCCACCACTTGACACAAATGCTTGGGCTCACTCTCCCTTCAGTCACCAAGTCATGTTATCTTTCTTAACCTCGGGCTCTAACTGGCGACCACGCGAAACAAGTTAACCGCGCAACCGTGCTCTTTGCCAAGTCTAGAAGCCTGCTTTGCTTTAAACTAACATTTGTCGCATGATCGCATGAGCATGAAAGGCCTCATGCGATTATGCGACAACCTTGAGAATCTGTCACTTTTTGCCACAAATGACACCTCGAGCCCACAAAAACTACCACCTGTCAAGCTTCACCGACCGCTAGCCACCCACTGCAGACTGGACACGTCACCAAACCGCAAGCCCACTGAAGCCCTGTTGACCGCTAGGGGCTTGTCGCATGATTGCATGCGGCTAAGAGGCCGCATGAGATCATGCAACAAGCTTTTAGATGTTCACACAATCTTAACCCTAGGTTCACCTCAGGTTCCAAATTCCCCTTATCGCTGAACCGCTTGCTTCCTTCTTAACCCCGAGCCACATCCAGCAACCACGTGAAAATTGTTGATCCTTGCTTCATCCGATGACAGTCGCTGGGTCTCGAAAAACTTTTGGCATATTCCCCTCTATTAGGAGATTACCCAGCTAAGGGATTTCTTGTAATCGCCAGATAAAAAGAATATTCTCCTTTTCATTGTGAGATTACCTGACCGAACATAGAACCGGGCCCACCTCCAACTGTGCAACCGCATAAAGCCTGCCAACCCTGAGCCCAAAACTACCGCGTGTCACTCCCCCATTCGATCTGACCACCACATCAGCAAACACCTTGGCACCCCGACATGGACCCACAACAACACCGCCCGTAAGCATGCTAACCGCTGACGGTTTGTCACATGGTTGCATGGGCTCAAAAGAGCCCATGTGATCATGCGACTAACCACATGATGCTAGCCACTTGTCCAATCCTTCCATGTGGATGCTCGGGACCTGCAAAACATCATAGGAAACCCGAAGCATCAGAAGGATCCTACGACGGTCGCATGATCGCATGGGATCGAGAGATCCCATGCGATCATGCGACCACTGTAGATCTTGAATCTACGGGGGCCCACAACAACCTCTACCGACTGCTAAGAAATAGACACATCACCAAACCACAAGCCACCGCTAGAGTCAAAAGCCCCCCACTGACTGCTTGTCACATGGTCGCATGTGGTTAAGAGGGCGCATGCGATCATGCGACCAATCGTATGACGCTACCCCCACCGGCTTGGAGTTAACTGCGAGATGCCCACCGCGAACCGCTGACAGCTAGTCACATGGTCGCATGGGCTCGGAAGAGCCCATGCGATCATGTGACCAACATGAAACTATTGCGTGCTGACTGTCGGCAGTTTGAAGGCTTGAAGACCGTGAACTGGGCCCGGCTGGTACCTCAGGGTTGTGCACTTAACGACTAGTCAGATGTTTACATAGCCTAAAAAAGGGCTATACGATCATGAGACAAGCCATAGCAGATTGTCAAAAATTCCAAAGGGACCCACCTGGTCAGAATTGCGCGGATGGAAAAATGCAGACGCCAGAGAAGGGTAAAGTGCAGAAGTGGTCGAAAACACACTGGGTTTTCAAATCGAGGTTCGAAAACATAAAGAATTTTTTGTACCGAAAGTCAAAAACATTTGGAACCTTCAGAGATAAGGTTGAAAACACACTGGGTTTTTGGGCCAAAAGGTAGAAAACACACTGGACTTTTGACACTTTGAGCATTTCTTTTGGAAAAAGGGCCGTGGCAAAAAATGAAAGATAGGGAATTTTTTGGGTAACATTTTGGCGACCTCTGCGAGATGTCAGTCTGCTAGACATTGGACCAGTTGCCTTGACATATCCATTGGGCATAAGAGTCATTTAAGCACAAAATTGGCAGGGACAAAAACTAAACCAGGAAGACAAACCTGTGCATGCACACTTCTTGGAAAACAGGGAAAAACTAAACTAGAAAGCTGGGAGAAAGCAGGAAAACTAACCTACCCTAAACTAACCAGTGCAGGGACCTGGTCAAACAAATCCATTCACTGGCATGTTGAAATAGCTACCCTTCCTCATCAAGATATTTTGCACTGAACACATGAAGATAGCTACAAGGATATGAGGCATACGAAAATTTGGCAAATGAGGATGCACTGCCTCTACAAAAATAAGATCAAGTTCACTTACCTCAAATGGATCATATGGAGGTGTCTTAGTGAACTCCTTCTGGGCCAAGTATCTGATGGGGCAGCCTCTTGAAAGTCTAAAGGCAGGACTTTCATTGCTGGTTTCTTCTTTATCTTTGTGGTTGCCTTCCATCATGGATAGCCAGGTCAAATCCTCATCCACAGCTAGGGGACTGTCATCTTCTTCTTTTAAACCAGCCAAGAGCTCATCAAAGCTGTCAATGTCTTGAAGATTTGGAACTGATTCCAAATCCTGCTCATGTAGTAGCTCCTTGTGAAAAGGGCAATCCAAGACTAGGCCCTCTTCAATAGGCATATGACCTTGAACCTCCACTCCAAGGAATAGGGGTTCAACATCCAATTTGTCACAAAAGACCTCTATGATATTGGAAAAATCATACTCTTCTTCAAGGCTTTTGTCTATGTCCTTTTCTTGGAAAGCCTCTACCATGGCTTCATCATCCTGCTCCATAAAACAAGGTAGCTTACTCAATAAGGGCATAGCATCCATCATTGAATCAACCTCCTGTTGATGGTGGACCTGCTATTCTGATTGACCTTTAGCCATAGGTAATGGCATGGTCTCTTCTTTATCATCAACAAAAAGAGGGAGCTCATCATACAAATCACCCAAGAGCCTAGGCTGAGCATTAACCTCCACCTCCCCACCTTGCTACTCCATTTCACCACAGTCACCACTCTGCACTGATACCTCAGATGCCCTCTCCTCCTCATCACATGAAAGCTCATTTACCATAGGCCCTTGCTCAGACACCAGACTAGTGTCCTTGAAAAGACTTGGCATCTGACAGCCAGGAGGAAGAGTCCATTGGGGTATCCATATTACTTCATCATCCTGAGAAACTAGAGGGGCCTCTTGGGATGAAATTTTTTCTTGAACGGGTTGCTCTTGCAAGGTGGACTGAACCTCAAGCAAAGGCTCTTGAAAAGAATTTTTTGCCTTGAAACTTGGGATGTGAAATTGAGGGGGAGGGGGGGAAGACAAAGAAGGCATAGCTGCTTTAAAGCTTGGAAATGAATGCTTAGCAGGCTCCTCATGTGTAGGCTCTTGAGGCAAATGGGCCCTCTAGCTTGAAATTTTAGGCCTAGGAGCCTCTTGTTGAGCAATTAGTGATCTCAACCTTGCTGTCTCAATTTTAGCTCGGTGTCTGATCTCTTCTTGAAACTCTCTTTCTTGCTACTCATCAACAAGAGTCTCTGCCGCTTAGTAAGGAATGAAACCCTGCTCATAGCTTTGGGCTTCCATCTCCTGGTAGGGAGCTGACTCCTCTTCATAATAACTTTGAGCCTCCTACTCTCTGAGCTCCCTGAGTTCAGACACTTGCTTAACTAAATCAAGCAACAGACTCTTTGCCTTTTGCATCTCCTTGAAGTCTGAGCTCAAAGTCTGCATCTGCTGCTGAATAGGCTAAGAAGCATGATGGGAAAGTTGGCCTTGCATTTGCTGTTGTGCCTCTTGTGCCCATGATCCATCTTGCTTGAGAGCCCACTCATAACTTTGCACAAGGGAAAATTCATTTGGGGCATACTAGATATACTGATACCCTTGAGAAGTATAATAGCTTAGGGTAAAAGGAGGCTTTGGGTGACTTTGGTAAGGCTGAAAACTAGCTAGTTGAGCATTACTCTCATGATAGGATGGTGAGTAACCTGACTGTCCATAAAAACTTGACATGTCTACTCATGCAATTAGCTGGAATCTGAATATGAAAGACTTGAAACATACCAGCACTTGACTTCTTTGAAACCAGTAGACTTTCTGGAGTTGCCAAATATGCAACAAAATGACCTCTTCTAGGCCTGTAGCATGCTACCAGCATATTAGAGATAGCATACTCTTTTCAAGTAGTCTTCTTTTTTGTCCCACCGGATGTGCCAGAAATGTTATACACTGAATTTGCACCTCTGATCTCAAGCTCTCGTAGTCTTGATAATCCAGTATAACATGGGAATCATCTCAAGGTTGTGGGACCTTTTGCTAACTGAGATGAGACCTCCAAATTCTAGGCTGGTTCCTCTTGGATAATCACCCTAATTTGCTCTTAGACAGGAAAGTAAACTTTGAGGGGAAAGGGATAGAAGGAGTGCATGAAAGGAAATGACTGAAAAGAAAATCTATCCTACTAGGTGATGCACCAAAACTAAGGTTTGGATCTCAGTATAGAGGGATGAAACTAGTGAGAGGCTTAGGTCTTAGAGATCACATCTTACTAAATAGGCTTGCATAAGTATTTCATGAGAGGGCCTAAAAATTAGACACAACCTATGACTTGCAAGCAGACATTCTCTTCAGCAAAAGGACACAGGAATGAGACAGAATGATAAGGGCTGAACAATACCCACAAACTCACTCAGATCAGATCAAACACAGTAGTGCACATATAAGCTAAAAGTAAAGGGGATTAGGAACCCTAAGTATCACTGAAAGCATTCATAAACTTCAATCCAATAAGAGACAAACTCAGACAAGGAAGCATAGGGACATGAAGAATTGTCACAAAAATACTTCTGCAATGTTTGAATTCATCAATGGGAATTTTACAATTGCAAAAAGTTAAGGGGCAGAAAAAATGCCTTCAATAACCTCTGGGGAAAGAAACTTTCTTTTTTTACAATTGGCCAATTCTAAGCACAAAAGCTCCAAAAAAATAATATATACACCACTCACCACATGCAGGCAGGAGTCAAAATATCTCCCAATTAGGGCTACATAGATATGCATTATAATAATCTGGCCCTAAAATAGTCACTTCTGATCATAAATACAATTCTACAAAATATCACAACAGATCAGATATCTTTTCTCCTTGCGTGCCCATGCCTGTACTGATCTGCCTGCAGATCAACAACCTTGATCCATCTACCTCTCTGCAAGCCCACTCTACCATGAATGCACAAAATCTGATCCCATACTGGAAAGGACTCAAAAATGGCACCTAAAATAACTCTGGACATTCTTCCAACTGTAACCGCCCTGGCGACATCAATTCTTAGCTACTCGCACTTTGCAATCATCTTCCTTAGAAGAAAGCTCATGAAAAACAAAAGGCCGCACCGCTTGACAAAGCATGGTCGCATGATCGCATGAACGAAAAGGCCTTCATGTGATCATGCGACAACCTTGAGAAAACATGCCACCACTTGTCACAAATGCTTGGGCTCACTCTCCCTTCAGTCACCAAGTCACGTTGTCTTTCTTAACCTCGAGCTCTAACTAGCAACCATGCGAAACAAGTTAACCGCACAACCACGCTCTTTGCCAAGTTTGGAAGCCTGCTCTGCTTTAAACTAACATTGGTCACATGATCGCATGAGCCCGAAAGGCCTCATGGGATCATACGACAGCCTTAAGAATCTATCACTTTTCACCACAAATGACACCTTGGGCCCACAAAAACTACCACCTATCAAGCTTCACCGACTGCTAGCCACCCACTGCAGATTGGACATGTCACCAAACCACAAGCCCACCGAAGCCCTGTTGACCGCTAGGGGCTTGTCGCATGATTGCATGCGGCTAAGAGGCCGCATGAGATCATGCGACAAGCTTTTAGATGTTCACGCAATCTTAACCCTGGGTTCACCTTAGGTTCCAAATTCCCCTTGTCGTTGAACTGCTTGCTTCCTTCTTAACCCCGGGCCACATCTAGTGACCACGTGAAAATCATTGATCCTTGCTTCATCTGATGGTAGTCACTGGGTCTCAAATTTTTTTTGGCATATTCCCCTCCGTTAGGAGATTACCTGACTAAGGGATTTCTTGTAATTTCCAGATAGAAAGAATATTCTCCTTTTCATTGTGAGATTACCCGACTGAACATAGAACTGGGCCCACCTCCAACTATGCAACCGCGTAAAGCCTGCCAACCCTGAGCCCAAAACTACCACATGTCACTCCCCCATTCGGTCTAACTGCCACATTAGCATTTGATCTAACTACCACATCAGTAAACACCTCGGCACCCTGGCACAGATCCACAGCAACAGCGCCCGCAAGCATGCTAACTGCTGATGGTTTGTCGCATGGTTGCATGGGCTCAGAAGAGCCCATGCGATCATGCAACTAATCGCATGATGCTAGCCACTTGTCCAACCCTACCATGTGGACACTCAGGACCCGCAAAACATCACAACAAACTCGAAGCATCAGAAGGATCCTATGGCGGTCGCATGATCGCATGGGATCGAAAGATCCCATGTGAACATGTGACCACCATAGATCTTGAATCTATGAGAGCCCACAACAACCTCTGCCGACTGCTAAGAAATAGACACATCACCAAACCGCAAGCCACTGCTAGAGTCAAAAGCCACCCGCTGACCGCTTGTCACATGGTCACATGTGGTTAAGAGGGCACATGCGATCATGCGACCAACTGCATGATGCTACCCCCGCCGGCTTGGAGTTAACTACGAGATGTGCACCGTGAACCGCTGACGGCTAGTCACATGGTCGCATGGGTTCAAAAGAGCCCATGCGATCATGTGACCAACATGAAACTATTGCATGCTGATTGCTGGCGGTTTGAAGGCTTGAAGACCGTGAACTGGGCCTGGCTGGTACCTCGGGGTTGCACACTTAACGGCTAGTCGCATGTTCGCATAGCCTAAAAAAGGGCTATGCGATCATGCGACAAGCCGTAGTAGATTGTCGAAAATGCCAAAGGGACCCACCTGGTCGGAATTGCATGGATGGAAAAATGTAGATGCCAGAGAAGAGTAAAGTGCAAAAGTGGTTGAAAACACACTGGGTTTTCGGACCGAGGTCGAAAACACAGAGAATTTTTTGTACCGAAAGTCGAAAACATCTGGAACCTTCAGAGATAAGGTCGAAAACACACTGGGTTTTCGGGCCAAAAGGAAGAAAACACACTGGACTTTCGACACTTTGAGCATTTCTTTTGGAAAAAGGGCTGCAGCCAAAAATGAAAGACAGGGAATTTTTTGGGTAACACTAACAATGTGGCCCATTTTATTTATTTATTTGGATCTAGATAATCTCATAATGTAAATGTTGGGAGTTTGAGCTCTAGTAGGAATCGAGTACTATTGATTGGTTAGAAGTTGTTATTCCTATTTTAAAAATAAGTCACCCTCTCTTTAGGAGGAGTGGTACTTGTTTATTAGAAACTTAAATGTATTCATAACAACTCTCTCTCTCTCTCTCTCTCTCTCTCTCTCTCTCTCTCGAACTATCTATGAAATCAAAATTTGTCGAGAGTTGTGGATGTTCATACTATGTTGGATTCTACCTAAATTACAAAAGTGGGAGTTAAAAGTTATTTTATGTTATTACATAGTTTTATTTATCAATAAAGGTGAATGATTGGATGTTAAGTTGTGTTAAGCTATTATTTGACTGATATTATGATTTCTCAAGCAACAACTACTTGAGTTGAAGTAATTATCCTCGTAGATAATAATATATTAGTTTAATTTATTATAATAATAGTTCATTTGTTGATCTTTTATGATTACTAATACTATAGTTATTTGGTTGTCTTTCTCTTATTACACTCTATTGGTTTATATAGGATTAGATGGAAGAACGATTGGTTGTTAACAACTAGTCAGCCTACATGAAACTATTATTGCATTAACATTTCTAGTTACATGTAGCCACTATTGTGTAGAAAAGACCCCTATTCCGATATTATCTCTTTATTATTTTCTTGTTTTTTATATTTAATTTCTTAGATGAGTTGGTAGGCAACTAAGAAATTTGCTACTACACATAGAGTGCCAACATCATCCAAATACACTTATCCCTAACTCATGATTGAATGAGCCTTCCTAGAATAAAATGGTTACCTAATTGAGGATTGGTTGCCACATTAGGAGAATACATTGAGTCATCTAAACAAACAACTTTTTATCCTATAGCCTAGTTAGCTATTTTTTTCAAATGAACATAATTCTCACTCAAGATGTCATATTTTCAATTTCTTGCCAAAGTCACAACAGGACTAAGAGGGGGGGTGAATAAGTTTGGACCATAATTATAACTTAATTTTAGATCTTGATAAACTTTAAATAACCATTAGCAATTATATTTTATGAAATAATAAGAAAGAAGTAGGAACAACATAAGAACACCAAATTTACATGGAAAACCCAAAATTGGGGACAACCGCGGTGAGCACTATCTCATTATATATGTATAAATGATCAATTACAAAGAATTAGGATCACTATAAGAGAGATCATTCCTTAGGACTTTCAGCTAAGATTCACTACCTTTAGGGAAAGGTGCAAGAGACATGTACAATTGAGACTCACTATCTTAGGAAAAGATACAAAAAGATCCACCAAAAAAATTCACCATCATCAAGTACCATGAATCTCAAAATATATTTAAGAAAAATCTCGTAAACATGGATCAACAACACTTGGTCTTTTGAATATATTTATTTAGGCTAAGAATTTTGATTAGCAACACGCTATCTATGAATTTATTTATTTAGGCTCAGACTATTGATCAACATACAATGCTCTTCTATTAGACATCTATTCCAAAACACCACATACACACCTTCAACCCTTTAATTGCATTCCTTAAATACAAGATAAATCATTTAAATTTTTATTGCAATTTGGCCTCAATGAAGATAAAAAATAGTACATAAAATAGGTCATGCAAACCAAAGACACATGAATTAGTCCACTCTAAGATAAAGAGAGGACCCAAATACATCTTGATGCACTCTTCTAAGATAGATCCAATGGTTTGCACATCAAACAAGGTCATATCTAAAATGTAATGTGTGAATAGGAAATTAAAGCTTATAGAACGAGATGACTAAGAGACATCTTCTGAACCTCCTTAGAAGCATGTAGATCTCCATGCACCAGGTGACACCCAAAATATCATGCATATATGTGCTGACATTGATGTTTGGTCATTGATGTCAACATAGTTCTTTATTTATGGCAGTGTTCCATGTTTATTTAGTGAAGAGTTTGGATTGGTATGGCTATAGTATTGTACATCAGATGTTGCCAAATTATAGATGGTTGAAGGGATATATGTAGTTCTCTTATGTGAACTTATACATGTTTGCATTGTGATTTTAGTGATTTTCAGGTGATTTATCAGGGTATGGTTTTTCTGGTTGTTTAGTAAGTGACAATGTTGTAGCTGTTGGAGATTGTTGAGATATCATGTATATATGTATTAACATTGATGTCAACATATTTCTATATTTATGACAATATTATATGTTTGTTCAGTGAAGAGTTTGGATTGATATGGATACTATATTATAGATCAAATGTTGCAAAGTTACAGATGGTTGAAGGGTTGTGTGTAGTTGGCCTTTGTATACCTATAGAGATTCACATTGTGATTTGAGTGAGTTTCAGGTGATTTATCAGAGACTAATTTTTTTGATTGTTCAGGAAGTGACCATGTTGCAATTTTTGGATCGATGTGGATCGATTATGCAATATTTTTTGTTGCTAAGATGATGGTGATTTTGGGACATGGATGTGTGTCCTCATCTTGAATGGTTCATGATTTGGATGCTGGCAAGCTATTTTTCTTGAGTGACATAGGCTGCTATTTGGTATTCTTGATGAGTAGTGCATAGATAGTTATGAATTCTTAGACATAGTTGTTTATGTTATTGATGTGATATTTAACATTTCTTGTTGATGTTTTTAGATCATGTTCTATTCGTGTTGTTGGATCACATTGGGTTATGTGATCAAATTCAGTGATTTTCCTATGGCATGTTGATATTTTTATTATTTTTGGTTAACTTGGTGGTTTAGCATATTGCGAAGGATTGTGGCATGATTTTTCGATTTGGAGCATATTCAAGGATGAAGATTTGGGTCCTAGATATGTATTTTCCAACATGTCTTGGATTGCATTAATGTTTGTACTGTAATTGGTTAAGTATTTGTAATTGAGGTGTTAAGGTTGATGCTAACCTTGTTTATGATTTCAAGGTTGATGAAATGTATATAAAGATGTAACCAATTGTAATTCCAAAGTGAGAGAGAGAAAGTGGATGTACACATGTGTATCAAAGATTGTGTGAAGAGGTATGAGTGGAATCTATAATTGAGACAAAGATTTTTTGTAATTCATCAAAGTTGTATTGGCATATCAGAGATTCTATCAACCACTTCATGAATAAATTAGTGGATTGTTGTTCACAATGGATTATAGTTCATTTGTGGTTGTAGCCCTTGTTCTATTCTCAGGGTTGTCACCCTTAGGTTTGTTGCCCTCATTTGTATTTGAGCATTGAGCTCTAGGCTATAATCCTAAATGCATGTGCATTTCCCTTTGTACCTTTAACGAGGTTATTGTGCTAGTACATCATCTTATGGGTTTGATCCCCATCATGGTTTTCTATCTTAACTAGGATTACACATTAAAAATTCTAGAGTTATGTGTTCTTATGCTTCTTGGTTCAGTGCTTTAATGTTTATCATTCAAATCTAAGTTTTATGGTTAAGTGTTGGATAAAGTTTTGATATTTGGACACAACTAATTTACCTCCCCCCCCCCCTCAGTTGTGTGTGTTGCCTTGTTTATAACAATTGGTATTAGACATAAGTCCCATTTTTTATGCTTGACCACTTGAGGAGATTTGGTATGGTAGCCTTTAAGGAGAGTCTGAGAAAAAGAGCCACTATTAGAACTTATGTTTAAACCCTAAATTTCTAATAAAAATATAAAAAGGAATATGATAATTGATGACACCAATTTATTTAGGATGTGTAGGGTAGGAAGTATTAGTGCTTTTGTGTCTAGCTTGACCTTATACCATCCTTCCTTGGTAAAAAATTCTTACCATGTTTGCAAAATGGTGTATTTCTTGTAGCCATAAATATATACTGTGTGATTCTACAGGGCCATCAAGGAACACTTAAAGCATACAACAGGAGAGTGGGGTAATAAAGTTGTATGGGATAATGTGTGTCCTCGAGTCTCCATAGAACCAATTTTGAGTATTCAAAGGCATGTACAAAAGTGCTGGGTATGGAGAAAGGCACTCACCATGGCCTTTGACTATGGTTATGAAAAAAACTTGAAGACGTATGTAGACTAACTGGGTACCAAATGACATGAGCTTCATAGTACAAAGAGTTGGACCCCGCACTTCTGTGAAGGTTAGAGTTATGTGAGGCCAAGTGTCATGGAGGTGTGGGGTGGTATGTTAATAGTATAAAGAAAGGTGCAACCCCATTGTTATGCAAGAAATTATCAACTACGAGGAGAGATGAAGTGGAGACATGGGGTTCTTATCCCCTAATTATTGAAATTGAAGAGAAGTACCTACCATGTGTTTCTACAATGGGATGATACATTCTTACTAGCATATAGAAAAATGTAGGAAGTATATTTTTAAGATGAATATCCAAGGCCTCGCACTCCCAGAGGTAAGGAGAAGAACCATTGGGCATGCTAGTGGAATTACAAGGTATACAAGTTGGAAATATAAACATGGTTATTACATCATAAAGATAATCTAGAGATGACACATGGAACTACATTAGTAGAAAGGTTCCAAGTAGACAATGTTAAAGATGTTTGAATAAGTATTCATGAAGAAGAGTGAATAGCTGAGGAACCCAATGAATGAAATGACATTTTCAAGCCAAATTACTAGGATTTCCCAATTAGGTAGAGGAGTGATTAATACACTTTGACATCAAAGGCCTTTGGATATTGGGTTTTAGTTGAGCTGTGACTAGGTTTCCAATAAAGATCATGATCTTTATTGCAAATTTTTATTAGGGAATGTTATATCAAGAAGTAATGTCAATTCACTTCCATGAAGTGTAATTATAGAAACTAGAGGACTAGCCTTCAAGAATAAATACATAAATGCCCCTTAAGTTATACAGTTGTGCTCAAAAGTAAAAAATTTAAGCCTACAATTCACCAATTGAGTTGCTAGAATGAAGTTTCCCATCAAAGTAGTAATATGGTTTCAACAAGAAATTGGGAGAGCCAAATCTTGATTGGGGGCCTTCTTGTGGTCACATGGGAATGAAAATATTGCATTTTCTACTTTGTTGCAATGTTGACCCACCAAGTGTGATAGTTTTAGGACTCATAGAACTTCTAGGGACACTAAGTCACTTTGTGTTACTAGCCAACAACAAGCCAACACAACAACCATACTAGAAGACAAAAAGGCATGGACAATCATTTGAGAAAATGATACTCCTTTGTAAAATAACCGTTGACATCTAAAGATTCTTTGGGGGCATGTTGTTGATTGGTAGCTTATTGGATCCCTTGAGTTATAAAAGGGATTTCATGGCTAAAGAAAATGTGATAGAAGATTTTGGAAAAGGGAGAAAAAGTAAAAATCATAGGTTCTCAGATAGGGGATATACACATATAAATCTTATACAAAGAAAGGTTTTCATTTTTTTTGTTGTAAAAAATGTCATGAGCTTGTCTCCAAATGTACTTAGATTCATTTGAATAAATAAATCAAGGGTTTATTTAATTTAATTTATTTGATAATTTATATTGCTATTTTTATTATTTTTCCATCGTTCTCTATTCAGGACAGAGTTAAATTTTGCCTTCTATAAATAAAAGTGATTTTAGTACATGATATGGGTATCTGAAGTAGAATCTCATGGAAATAATTGATGGGTTGTGTTGATTTTAGGAGTTAACACTTTAAAATCCCAATGAAAATTATCTTTGAATGTTTGTGAAAGTTTATTATAGTTTGATGTTTGAGTATGTTACCAAGGTTAGGCACTGATCTAAAAACTCCATTTTCCTACTTTCAACCATAATCAAGATACCCAATTTTATTTTATGTTTTGCTGTATAATTATGAGGATTGAAATCATAGCTTCCAACGCTTTGTAAACTTCATAAATGTCAGGGTTGAGACAACTCTGTGAATACCTAAAGTAAGCTTTGATTTGTGTGTTTGGAAGCAATCTGCTAAGTATGCAACATCATGTACCCGTGTATTTTTTAATATTTTGTTGCATTGGAGGTTTACCTGCCTAGGTTTTGTAGATCCTTAAGTGAAAGGGATATACCATATTTCTAAGGAATTCTTGAAGAATTAGCCAGTGGTCTCAGATTCATGCTCATGGGAGAAGGATAAATCCTTAGGTAAACCTGATACATCACCTAGAATAACCAACATAGACAATGCATAAATATTGTAGATCAATCATGATTTGTAGAGAAAGAAGGGTATGGACAACATTGCCAAATAGAGGAAAGGATAAGTCAAATAGATGGATGATATGTAACTAAATTTGGGCAAAAAAATTTGAACATATAGAGTAGTTAAAGACCATGAGAATACAAACAAAGTTATTAACATCTTACAAGATTAGAAACATAAGATCCAACAAGAACTCAACACATAACCCCAAACTCTGAACTCATATTAGAATAGAAATTTAACTCAAAATTACACAACCCAAACTTATGTCTTCTCCAAATTGCTCAGGTGAAATCCATAATTTGCAACAACTAACAAACTCTCTAAGATTACTACCAATTTCTCCATTGTGGTTTTCCCCAAAGTTGCACTCACCAATTCTCCCAAAAAAAGAACCCTATAAAAACTAGCAAGAACTCTTCATTTCCTCTAACAAGGCCTAAAAATGTTTACATACAAGAAAGCCAAAGATCAAATAAATTACTTTCTTAATTAATATTATAAAACTTTCATTTTGATTCCCATTAAATATTTATTAATATTAATATTCAATTAGTTATTAACTATTAGATTAATTAATATAAATGAAACATCTAATCACTAAGTAATATTGTTAATTAAATAATTGTAATATTTTTAATTAAATAATTAATATCAACCAATTAATATTAATAATAAATATAGTCATTTAGATTATAAGTTGGGTCTGTAAACTTCCCGCATGTTGGAATTCAAATTTCAAATTTCCTTGTGCTCAGCGCATAGTCATTGATTATGGAGGGGACCCTCCCCCTCCCCCTCAAGACCTTGTTACTGATAGTCTTGTTTCCTTTGTAGGGGACCAGTCTATGGAGGCTCCAAAATCTATTGTTTGGTTTGTTCCTAAGACTTCTGGTCCCCATGTGGTCTATGTTAAATCTATTGGTGGTGATGATGGTACTCTCGATGTTGTGACACTAGATTCTACTAATCGGGATCAAGTTGTTGGTACTTTAGAGAAGAATCTCACTCAAACAAATTGGAAAGGTGTGTTGGTCTTTGGATCCATAGGACCTTATGCTTCTATTCTTGCACCCGAGTTTTTAAAAAGGGATGAAGGGACTAAAATCTATTTTTTTGATGTGGTTGGGGACCCCATCAGTTCTTCCATTATTTCTACATTTGTGGACCGATTCTTTTCTTTCTAACCTACCATTGATATGGTTTTTATTGGGTTGTTTCTTGTTGGAACTTGAAGGGAAGTGTGATCTCTAGTGCTATGCCTAGTGGACTCTTCATTTTCAAATTTATGGGGGAGAAGGTATGATTAAGGTTATGTCTGGTTCTTGGGCCTATGGAAAACACACCCTTACTCTATGCAGGTGGAGATTGAGTTTTGATCCTACTAGTAACCTCTAGAGGATGACCCCTATTTGGATTCAACTCTCTAGATTACTGCTAGAGTTTTTGGATGAATTGGTTTTCAAGTGAATTGGGAACTTGTTCAGTCAACATATCTCATCGAATACAGTTACTCAAGCTAAGTCCAGGTTAGTTTTTTCTTGATTCTCTGTGAATGATCAACACTCTTCCAAATTTTATTACTTTGCACTCTAAACATGGAAAATTGACTCAAGATTTAGTCTATGAGAATACTATTTTTTACTGCTGTAAGTGTTCCAATCCTAGCCATGCCATTGTTGAATATAAGGTTAATAAGGCCAAAGATACTAAACTAAGGAGAAATATTTCACTCCCCTACATGTTGAACCCTTTGGGTTGAGGGATTATCCTTTCACTAATGAGTTGATATAAATTGTGTACTCTCCTATGGAGGATAAATTAAAGTCTCTTTATGGTGATGTTAATCTTGAGGTGGCTGATGTTGACTTAAGCTTGGCTAGTGGCATTAATAGGGTGGTTACCCCCATAAAATAGTGTACTAGAAATGAGTTGTAGGAGGAAGGATAAATTTCATATTCCCCTTCACCAAGTATGGATTCTCCTTAGTTAACTAGGGATGGAACCATGACAAGATCTATTGAGCCAATAGTTCAGGTGAATGTGATTGTAATGATATCTACCTCGACTGTGATTGAGGTTGTAACTCCTTTACTGGTGAAAGATGATGAAGGTTTTTTTCTTGGCCTATAAATGGTTATGGGGACAAGCCTGACTATGCAATCACTAAAACATGATATGGATTCTTGTTCCCTTGAGTTACTTAGACTACACATTATAGAGGAAGAATAGATTGTCCAAAGGAAGAAAATGAGATCCCAAAAAGAAGATGTGGGATCAAAAAATACTAAAGGTAGACCCTCAGTGAGAGCCCTAAGAACTAATGAAATTGCAAGGGAATTTTCTAATGGGAGATAAAAAAACTTGGATACCAATGTAAAACACAATAAATGAAGTTCATCTCTTGGAATCTAAGGGGCCTCAACAACTACCAAAATTAGTATGATTTTAAAGAATGCATAAAAAATTTTCATGCAGACATTATCATCCTCCAAGAAGCTAAAATGGCTTCTCAAACTTTCTCTCTTATTGTTGATAAAGAGTGCTTTGGCTCCTCATTTTTGGTTAGTGATGCTAGTGGGGAATCATGATATGTTTTCACTATGCAGAATCCTCACAGAGTCAATGGGCCCTCTCCCCTAACATATTGGTGGTATCCTTTTCCATTGGTTCTATGTCTTGAAAACTCATCAATGTCTATGATCTAAATACTAGATACGGTAGAAGGTTCTTTGGAATGATATCTCATGTTTCATTTTGGATGACCTAACATCCCTTTGGATGGTAGTTGGGGAATTCAACTCTTTCCTTCTGAAAAGTAGGGTGGGACTATGTATTACTTTGATAGTATGGAAAATTTATTTGATTTTACCAATAAATCAAGCTTATATGATTTAGACTTGTTGGGTTCCTCTTTTACCTGATTTAGTAATAGGAAGGGAGAAAACATCATTCAAGTTAAGCTTGAAAGAATCTTGGTCTTAACTAACTAGGACCTAGGTTGTAAGTCTTCCTTAAAAACTCTCCCTAGAATGATTTTTAATCATAATTTTCTACTCTTACATTGGATTGATAGGCCCCCTATGGCCCTATCCCTTTCCGGCATGAGATAATGTGGGTTTCTCATCCTAACTTCCAAATTATATTCTAAATTGGTGGAACACTCCCATCTAAGGTAGTGTTATGTTCATAGTTTCTTAGAAACTTGAAATTATCATAGACAAAGTGAAAAATTGGAATAAAGCTATTTTTGTAGATATCTCCAAATAGAAAAAGGATATCTCTTATAAGTTAGAAAGCTTGCATTAAGGTGTAATGGCCAAAGAGGACCCTTCTCAATATCTTCACTACGAGGAAGAAAGATGACATAAGAAATGGAAGCAAAATATTGAAAGGGAGGAAATTTATTGGAAGTAGAGATCTAGAGTGTAGTGGTTGAAGGAGGGAGACAAGAAAATTTCTTTATTTCATAGATCGACCAGTAGGAATCATAAGAGAAATTCAATCCAAAGTTTTGTGAATGATCATAACTAGGTTATTTAAGATAATACAAAGTTGGGAGCACTATATTATTTTAGTAAGGCTTTATGTTGGAAAGAGACACTGAATTGGATGATTTCTATGTTGTCATTAATGTAAACTACATATATCTCTTATGGACACTTGATAGATTTTGGTCTTACCAAAGGTCAAAATGGAAATTTGGAAAAGTATAACAAAACTAGAATAGTGTGTATAGGGTTTGGTAAAAGGTTAGGCATGGAAAGGGGTGAATGAATTTTTGAAGTGTGAAGTTAGGATAATCTTCTACAGGTCACATTCTACTTATATCGATGATTATATTAGTTTATGTTGATATTTGTTGGAGCTATAATTTTTTTAGTATCAAGTATATAGTAAAGTGTGAAGGACAATGATAGTTAGTTGTTGGATTGATCAATGATCCTAATTGATCGATGATCCAATCAGTTTGGTACAATTATTGGTAGATCCGACATGATAGATGATATCTATACTCTGGTCAAGGTTAGCATGAAGAGTTGATTGTTGTTTTGGTCAAGGATCTACATGTTACAAATTTTGTTCTTAGAGCTGACAAGTTAGCTTATTATATTTTTCTGATGGGTATATAAACCCAAGTTTTTTTTGAGATTTAGTGATGCAATTGTAAGAGGAAATTATGTGAAGTACATATATGATATGTTGATATTTTTTGTATGTGAAGAACCTAATTTTTGACATTAGGTTGATGTATATGTACTGTACCTGAATAGAATTGTATAGGCATAGTTTATGCTATTTCTCATTTCACCATTTTTTATTATAGTTCAAAAATTTTGTATGGAAGTGAGCCTAAATATGTTGTAATTTGAGTAGTAAGCTCTAGGTAGTGGGCTTGAATGCAAGTGAATTCCATATGTACTATTTTCCTTAACTGGGTTATTATCTTTATTTCTATAGAAGTAATTTGTGGGTTCCATCCCCACCATAATTTATTCCCTAATAGGTTTTCCATGAAAATTTCTTTGTCTTTGTTGTTTACTTTCTATTGTACTTGATTTATGGTTATGTAATCAGATCTCTAAAGCTAGGAAGTTCTAAACACTGATTCACCTCCCCCTCTCAATGTTCCTCAATACCAACACTTTATATGAATATTCCCCCCCTCTAAATGGATGGGAGGATATTTTCCTTAATCCTCTCCCTAATAAAATTACCCTAGAGGACAATGAAAAAATTCTGGCACAAGTTACTGAAGAGGAAGTGAGGGTTGTTATCTTCTCTATGTGAGCTTTCAAGGATCTTCTTGATGGCTTCCCCTTGGGATTTTTCTAAGAATTTTGGGACATTGTGAGCCATGATATCACTTTGGTTACCAAGAACTTCATCAGTATGGGAAATTTTATCAATAAAATTAATAATACTTATATTGCTTTAGTTCCTAAGATTCCAAAGCCTAAGAAATTGATTGACTTCAGACTGACCATCCTTTGTAACACTCTTTACAAAATATTTTCTAAGGAACTAGTCAATAGAACTAAGCCTTTTCTTGAAGAGGAAATTGAAGGTTGTTGGAAGGGGTATGTCCTTGGCAGACAAATTTTAGATGCTTCTAACTCTACACATGAAATCATTCACTCGATGGAAAAGTGTTGTAAATCATGTATGATTCTTAAATTGGGTATTTCAAAGGCTTATGATATATTCAATTGGGAAATGTTTTTCAAAGTTCTCTCTAAAAAGAGGTTCTATGATAGGTTTTTCAATATTATTAAAGAGTGTGTTGGTACTTGAACAACCTCATAATAGGTAATAATAATTACGTGAAAGATTTCCCTAGGAATAGTGTATTCAAACTAGGTATTATTTTCCTATCACAAGGTGCATTTAGATTGTCAACCCAGGGACATATACTTGAAATGGGACAACACAATTTGTACATGAAGCCTCTCATAGAGTCATCTTACGTAAGTTGTAGGAAAGGAAAATGCATAGAAAGAACTAAACTATTGCTCTAGGAAGGTAAAACACACAACTGAACAAATAAACTAATGTAAACAATCATAAATCTAACTCTAGCTCATCTTGCCATTCTAATGCATGTACTATGGCTATCTCTGCATATGCTGTAGGAACAAACATAAATATAATGCTGCAGGAACAAGTAGTGAACACTACTTCAAATGCTGAAAACAATTAAACTACCTTCTCTACTCTAATCTACTCCACCTTTCAAGTGGTCCCCCCTTGGTTGGTTTTGATTAACTATGAACATACAAGATAATTCAAATTACTCCTTCATTTCATATATTCATAAAAATGGATTACAATCAGAACATAGACTTGAAGAGTAACTTGCTTCTCAATACAACAGTAACATCATTATTTTGTCTAACTAGATTTCTATCGATCATCTCCCTATAAATAGAGAATTGACATTTAAACATTTAGATACACTTTGACTAATTCATCCATGAAAGAAGGAAAACACATCAATCAACAACAAAAGATCATAAAGATCAAACAACCATCTCAACAAAATATTAATTATGGAGGAGATTTAGCATGGTAACTTGAGGAACTTGTTCCCTCATCCTGGAACTTCTTCTCAAAGGGGTTTCTTTTTCTTCCACCATTTTCTTTTTACCAACTTTCTCTGGTCTCTTTGTTGTAGGAGTAGTTGCTGTAGTAGCTGATTTTCTCTTCCTACCTTTTGAGGTCGTAGGGTTTTGGGGTTCTACTTTAGGAACCAAAGTTCCTTCATCAACCTTTTGTTTCCATTTTCTTTGCGATGAGGTAGGTACATTATCACTCAAGATAGGAGAAGGTTCCTTCTTGTTAACATTCTTAGACTCTCTTTCTTGGGGTATTCCAATTGGTTCAGGGGGTATTTCATTCCTAGGAACTGGCTTCTCAACATGCTCATTCTAGGGCTGCAAGGTTTTGACCTTAACAAATTCTTTCCATTCAAGAGGAGAGATGTCCCTAAGGGATATTTCAACTAGAAGTTTGACTAGGGCATGATGTGAAATATAATTTGTTTTACCCTTTTGAGTTTCCTCAGCACTTATACTTAGCATGTTATACAAAAAATTCATAACATTTACTTGAAGATTATTCCTGATACAATGAAGCAACTTAAAATGATGCAAATGTAAATGGGAAAATCTCCCTTCGCATGTGAAATACCTTAGAATGTGTGTAGCCAACTCGTTGTATGGAATAGGTAGTGACATTCTCTTGCATCCTTGTTTATTTACTTCCAGTAGAGGGTCAAAAGGCTGGGTGAATTGATCTTGTGCCGACTTGGCATCATGCTCATTGGGATCATGCTCCCTAACTACTAGCAAGCCCGTCACCTTTGCAATGTGTTCTTCTGTTACTAAAATAGTCACTCCCCAGACATTTGCTTCCCCTTCTTTGAATATATTCATGAATTCAGTTGTCGCTTCTTCGTTAAACTCTGTTAATTTCAAGAAGTAACCAAGCCATCCAAAGGCATGAAATCTACAAACAGATTCTACATTAGTTAATAAAATGGTATGAACCACAGGTTCATGCCACATTAGCTTTCCTCCCATTGTGCAGAATTATGTCTTCAAAATTCTTTCTCAGTTTGTAATTTCATGACTTCCATTTGCTCTGAAACCCCAAATTTCATATCCTTTGAAATCCCCTTCAATTTAGCACATAACTGCACTTCAACTTCAACTCCCTTCAATCTTTGTGTAGTACTAATTTTAAAAATTGGGAAATATGAATGATAATGACACTTGATGGTAGCGAATTATGTTTTTAAGTGCAATTAATTCTTACACAAGTTTGATTATGTCACCTAGGGTTACGTCAATTAGGAATCAAGAATAATCTAAACATTTAAGTACAATACTTTATGTAAACATTACAAGGACTTAATGACACATCACATAAGTACAGATTTAGCTGACATGCAATCTAAGTTGAAATGATAGGTATAGAAAATAAAGACTTGGAAATTAATACACTTTTCTCCCCTGTACAAAAGAATGACAAGTGTCCACACTTGTCATCCTTCACATGGGATAGAAAATTGGTGTAATGCCATAATATATAGACATATGTAGTATTAAATATAATTGTCAAAATCTATGTTTTAAAAGTGGAAATAAATTGAATACTTGTATCTGTCATGATGTTTTCGTATATTCTTGAAGGATGAGAATCGATTGTGCCTTGAAATGTACTGTCCTTGAATGTATTTATGTGTTGATGTGGAATTTATTGAAAGCTTAGAAAATTAAGCAAAGTGGGTGACGTAGAGTTTGTGTGGGTGGAAGGTAAAGAAATGAGGTGTTTTGGAAAGAGAATTTAAGAAAGTGAATGTGGAATAAGACTTCATTTGAAATGAAGTTTTATTATGGTCGTACTTGAAAGTTTCTTAGGGTGAAGCTACAGGAATAAGGTTGTCACCTTCTATTGCAGGAGTGATTACCTTTGTTGCAGTTGGTTTAGCTTCTTGGAATTGATGCAGGAAGTCTACCTTGGTTTTTGGTTGATGGTATAAATGGAGTCTATGGCCATTGACAAACAATTTGAATTGTACTGGGTCAAATTGTTGTTAGTTGAACCGTGCCATTTTCAAAAATATGTGTTATTTCATATGGGCCTAGCCATCTTGTTTGTAATTTGCCTTGTGTTTCTTGATATTTGGAATCAAACAGTAGTGCCTAGTCACCTACTTGAAACTGTCTATTCTTGATGTGAGAGTCATGACATTTCTTTCTTTGTTTTTGGACTATTTTTGTGCACTCTAATGTATATTTTTGCATCTCATCTAAAGAGTTGAGATTCAGTAAGTGTTCGGGCTAAGCTGCAGGAAAGTTCATATTCAGCTTCAAAGAAGTCCTCAATATTTTGTGTTCAAACTCAATTGGTAGCATGGCTATTTTTCCATAGAGTAGTTCAAATGGAGTCAGTCTAGTTGTGGTTTTCCATGTGATTCTCTATGCCCATACTACTTTTGTTAGATGGTTGCTCCAGTCTTGATAGTTGAGTTGAACTATTTTTGTGAGTATTGCTTCAATTTCCCCTATATTGGTGACTTTTGCTTGTCCATTAGCCTGTGGGTGGTATGGACTAGATTTCCTATGTTTGATGTTGTATTCATTCATTAGGTATGTTATTAGATTGGATGTGAACTGTGCTCCATGATCAGTCACTAGCTCTCTTGGTACTCCATAGCGAGTAAATATTTCTTTATACAAGAATGCTGCCACTTTGTTGTCACGAGCATGCTTCATTGCCTTCACTTCTACCCATTTTGTTACATAATCTATGCATACCAAGATATATGAATTTCCATTTGATGGAGGGTCTATAAGGCCGATAAAATCCATTCCCCATTTATCAAATGGTGTGACAACTACTGGTGGGTTGAGATGCATCTCATTTGATTTTGTTGGGTGACCCATCCTTTGACATTTGTCACATTTTTTGGTGTAATTGGTTGCATCTTTGTGAAGTGTTGGCCAATAGTAGCCTTTTGTTAACACCTTCAATGTTGTCCTTTTTGCTACAAAGTGTCCTCCAGAGGGCTCATTATGGCATGCATGAAAAATGTCATAGGTCTCATCTTCTCGGACACATCTCCTCATGACTTGGTTTGGGCCAGTGTAAAATAATGTGTTATCAATCCATGAGTATAGAAAGCTCTTTTCAAATAGCAATTTCCTATCCTTTGGAGAAAAGTGTCCAGGTATCTTGTTGGTTACAAGATAGTTTTTTATATCAGCATACCATGGAGTCTTATACCAATGTGGAATAGATGCTCATTTGGAAATGTGTCATCTATCAATGAGGTATTTATATCTACATGTTGTAATCTGGACAAATAGTCTTCTACTACATTGGCTCTTCCTAGCTTGTCTACTATTGTGAGATCAAATTCCTATAATAAAAGTAACCATCTTGCTAATCTACCTAAAATGGTAGGTTTGTTCATAAGATATTTTATTGCAGCATGGTCAGTATAAACAAATATGGGGTATCCTGTTACATAGTTCCAAAACTTGTTTAGATCATATACTACTACTAATAGTTCTTTTTTTGTGATTGTGTAGTTTAACTCTAGACCATGTAGACTTTTACTAATGTAATAAATAGCATTTTCAATTTTTCCAGACTTCTAGCCTAGGATAGCTCCTATTGCATAATCAGATGCATTATTATGTATGTAAAATGGCAAAGTCCAATCAGGGCCTTTTAGTATTGGTGCTCTTGTAAGAAGGTTCTTAAGCTACAGGAATGACTCTTCACAAGCTGGAGTCCATGTGAATTTGGCCTCTTTTGTAAGAAAAGTGTATAGTGGACTTGGTATTTGACTAAAGTTTTGAATAAAACATCTATAGTATCCAACATGTCCTAAAAAGGATCTAACCTCTTTTTGCTTAGTAGGAGTGGGCAATGTTAGAATTACCTCAATCTTTGCTGGATCCATTTGTATTCCAGTTTTTGAGATGAAGTGTCCCAAAACAACTCCTTCCTACATCATCATAAAACACTTCTCACTATTAAGTGACACATTATGCTCTTTGCATCTAATCAAAACTTTCTCCAAATTCTCCAATGCTTCTTCAAATGTGACTCCGAATGTAGTGAATTCATCCATATAAATCTCCATGTAGTCATGTGAGATGTCAGCAAAGATGTTGATCACAACCCTCTGAAAGGTTGCAGGTGCATGACATAACCCAAATGGTAGAACATAGTAGGCATACATTCCCCAAGGACATGTGAGTGTTGTCTTTTCTTGGTCCTTAGGTGTAATGCCAATCTGATTGTATCCGCTATAGCCATCAAGAAATGGGAAGTACTTTTTGCCTGCTAATATATCTAGCACCTGATCAATGAATGGTAATGGAAAATGGTCTTTCTTTGTTACATTATTAAGCTCTCTATAATCCACACATATTCTCCATTTACCCCTTTCTTAGGCACTATCACACAAGGTGAAACCCATTTACTATCTGAGATGGGATATATGAAACTAGCATTTAGCAGTTTCTACAGTTTGGTTTTCACAATTTCTCCAAGGGCTGGGTTGATCCTTCTATGTGGCTGACATAGAGGTAGACTTCCTTCATTGATGTAAATTCTATGGGTGCATAGTTTTGGACTCAATCCCTTCATGTCCCCATATTCCCAAGAAAAATCCTTTTCATGCTTACATAGGAGTTGTGTTAAAAATTTTAATTGCTGTTGAGATAATTTATTATTAACATGAAGGTTATGGCTAGGTGAGAGTTCTACAGTAGTGGTTAGCTCTAGAATTGAGGCTTTTGATATAGGGCTAGTGGATATCTCACAAGGTAATAATTGTTGTATGATTTCAGGCTCTATTGGTTGGACGCAGCTTTCATAGGTAGTCAATTGCAAAATTGAGCTTTGAGAAATGTCTCTTGCTGTAACACAATCATTTGTAAGGATACTTTGGAGGATATCATCATCTTCTTGTAATTTTAGAAAAGATTTTTTATACAACATCATCAATTGAGCAACAAAATTTAGTTCTTCTTCCTCATCTCCCAAGTTTGGCCAAATAGGATTGTTTAGATCTACTTGTGGTTGGGCTAGAGGATACAGTGATAATTTCTTGATAGTTTGTCCACCAGAGATGGTCATATTTCCTGATCTACAACTGATATTAGCATCTGTTGTTGCTAACCATGGCCTTCCAAGGATTATTGGATAACCAGTAAGGGTTACTTTAGGTGACAGTATCATAAAATCAGTAGGGTATTCCCAAGAGTCCAATGTGACTATTATGTATTCAACCATACCATCTGGAGTAACTATAGAACTATCTACAAGTTGTAAAATTGTTGGAGTTGTCCTTAATCCTTCTATACTCGACCTATGCATAGTATCCTTGGTCATGACATTTATAGTAGTACCTAGGTCTATCAATGCATTCTTCATTGACTGGCCATTAATTATTGCATCAACAACTGGGCTTCCTGGACCAGAGTATTTAGGAATCATAATCTTTCCCAACATTATATTAGCCAATTGACCTATTACATACATTGTTTGGGGATCCTTTTTCTTTCTTCCAGGTTTCTTAAGACATGCTTCTTTGACGACTTTTCCATAGAGTGGAACATCTTTGATGGCTTGAAATAGTGGAATCTGGATGTGCATGTTCTTTAACTGGTCAAAGATATCAAATGGTGCTTCTTCTTGGAGCATAGGTTTATCCATCCTAAGCCTCTGAGGAAATGGAGGACTAGTTTGAATTTTAGGGTCATTCTGGTCTGGTATCTTAGTTGGTAAGGTTGTATTTGGCAAAGTAAATTTTGGTTGTTGTGTAGATGCTATAGGAGTATCTGGTACTTCCATTATAACAAGTGGTTTTGGTGTTGGAAAAGTAGTACCAGATCACAGGTGGATATCAGTGAATCTTAGGGATAACTTTAGTGGCGAATATTCACCAATTGGCAAATTTCACTCATCGGGGACCCAAAATTTGGCAAAAAAATTTAGAGTTTTAGGCTGGCCATGTCGCCCACGCTTTATAAAAATTGGGTCCCATGCATAGGCAAATCGCCAATAGTGACATGGAATTATTTTTATTTCAGCAATGACTTTGCCAGTCAAATTAATTTTTCCACACAATAAATTGAATATTTTCGCCTACAATTTCCTAAGCTTGTCTTAATCAATGGTCATATTCACCAAATATGTAGTCAAAATTTAAGTTAGAGTACGGGTTAAGTACATAGTTTGACACATGTCTCTATTCTGGAGACTTTCGAGGGAATCTTTGTGTCCTTTAAAACCTTGGCCCGAAATAGAGTTCTTGCCATTGATCTCGGATCATCAAACGATTAGAAAAAGTAGGGTTATCTCATGTCAGGAGATATAAAATTAACTCAGAGTACCTTTATAAAATAATAAAAGTCATTTTAGCTTCCAGGGGCGCTGCCCCCAAAAACCCCCGCGGGGGCGCTGCCCCTCGACCCCACCCTATACCACGACAGGGAGTGCCCCCATCAAATAATGATGATTTCTAGGTATAGGAACCTATCATCATGATTTTCTTCAATAATGAAAGATTCACCAATATTTTATAGAGTTTTCATATAATTGAAAAAAAATCGCCAATACATATAATATTTTTTCCTTTCAAATTAAAAAAATTCACCAACAATATTATTTTTTTTGACCCAAAATAATGTGGGATTCGCCAGGATTTTATAATTTTTCTAGGGAGGGGGTTTCTTAAAGTTTTCCCTAACAGTGATGTCCAATGCATTAGCAGGGTATTGTTGGGCTTGAGTACTATAGACTGGTTGTTGTTGCCTATTATTAGGATTTGGCTATGGCTGAGCCGGTAATTGTGTTTGGTTTGGAGGAGAACTTGTGGCTGCATGAGGTGGCATGAGTGCTAGTTGAGGAATTGGAGGTGGTAATGGTTGATAGCCAGGATTCTGATTAGGCCACTATTGAGGTCCCCTCCATTGGTTATATTGCTACCAATTTCCCTGTGGTGGTTGCCATTGATTTTGAGATTGTGGCTATGTCCATTGAGGTTGTTGGGAGTTATACCATTAGTTTGGTTGAGTATTTGGCCAGACATTATTGCACATAGGTTGGAAAGACTGTGAAGGATATTGGTAATTTTCAGTTTGCCATTGACTATTATAATTATTGAAAGATTACAATGGGTCCTGAGGCATACCTTTTTGTGGAACTCATGGGTGACATTGAGAAACAAAGAAGACTTGCTTGTCCTCTCCCTCTATCTACCTGAACTTAGTTGGAACATGGTGTGTTTCCAAATTTTCTACCATCTTACATCTACAGTCCTTCTTTTGCTATCTACAGTATGGGCAGCACTCAACTAACTTTAACTCAACTTCTTCATGCTTCTTTTTGGGTTGCATTGTATCCAGGTGGGTGGCAACATCATTGATAATGTCTTGCTTGAAATCTAACAAGTTTGAGATTTCCATCTTTGATATACCAGAACTACTTTCTTTTGCAATTGTTTGACATAATCCTCTACCCTTCTTTACTGTTGATCTTGAATAGTTCAAAAAAAATTTCTTGAGATAATCCTAAGAAGATTGTGACACATCTCCTCTAGCCATAAGGTCCAGTGCTTCGAGATAGTTATCATTTAATCCTCTCAAAAAGATGAGTTTTTGCGAATCCTCCTGCAATGTATGTTGAGGATTCTTCTGCAGATTGTATAAGAAGTAGGAGATGTAGTCTTCCAGAGTCTCATCTTCTTTTTGTGACATTTGAAAGATGTCATCTCCTCTCAAATCGCCCCCTTTGCAATATTCTTTATATTTTTGCAGAAACAGGTTTCTCATCCCATCCCAATCAGTTGCCGCATTTTCCTCTAGTCCCATGAACCATCTTAAGGCTGACTCCTTTAATGTGGCTAGAAACAATTTGACTTTATGACTATCTATGTTATAGTCAAAGCTTCGATAAAGAATGTAGAGCTCAAATAAGAAAGTGTTAGGGTCCTCTGTTATTAGGCCATAAAACTTTGGTAACGCAACAGTGGGGATATTTTTAAGATTAGCATTATTGGTAAGGCTAGGAAGTGGAAATGGAAATGTAGGATGGGCCATTACTGTAGGCATTTGGAATTGAAATTTTTTTTGAGAAGTGTTTATACCCAGTAGTTTACTATTAGCATTTGGTGTACTTGGAGTGGAGTGTGCAAGAAAACTAGCCAAAGTCTCAGCAAAAGGTCGAAGGTCAGATGGATCAAACAGGTCTTTTACTGATGAAGTAGATGGAGGAAATTCTGGACTCGCATCAACAAAAGGTGATTCATTTTTTTTAGATTCTTCATTTAAATTGAGTGTTTCTCTTGGGAGAAATCTACCATGGACATCTCTTCTTCTTCCCCTTCAATGCATACAGGTGATTAAATGAACTTGTGAAGCAAGTTCAAACTTTACAAACTATTCCTAGTAAATAGGGAACTATCTAAAATGACTCAATAGGATTCTCAACTTGACACCAGCCCTAGCAACGGTGCCAAAAATGAATAGCCTCATAATAGGTAATAATAATTACGCAAAAGCTTTCCCTAGGAATAGTGTATTCAAACTAGGTAGTATTTTCCTATCACAAGGTGCATTTAGATTGCCAACCTAGGGATGTATACTTGAAATGGGACATCACAGTTTGTGCACTAAGCCTCTCATAGAGTCATCTTACTTAAGTTGTAGGAAAGGAAAATGCATAGAAAGAACTAAACTATTGCTACAAGAAGGTAAAACACACAACTAAACAAATAAACTAATGTAAACAATCATAAATCTAACTCTAGCTCATCCTGCCATTCTAATGCATGTACTATGGCTATCTCTGCATATGCTATAGGAACAAGTAGTGAACACTACTTCAAATGTTGAAAACAATTAAACTACCTTCTCTAATCTAATCTACTCCACCTCCCAAGTGGGCCCCCTTGGTTGGTTTCGATTAACTACAAACACAAAAGATAATTCAAATTACTCTTTCAATTAATATATTCATAAAAATGGATTACAATCGGAACACAGACTTGGAGAGTAACTTGCTTCTCAATACAATAGTAACATCATTATTTTTTCTAACTAGATTTCCATCGATCATCTCCCTATATATAGAGAATTGAAATTTAAACATTCAGATACACTTTGACCGATTCATCCATGAAAGAAGGAAAACACATGAAACAACAACAGAAGATCATAAAGATCAAACAACCATCTCAATAGAATATTAATTGTGGAGGAGATTTAGCATGGTCATTCCCCCTATATTCCCTAAGACATTCTTTCCTTCAATTTTGTAGACATACCCCGCAGTTGTCTTAATGACTCTTCTTATCGTGGCTGAAAACATCATCACTCTTTCATTGTTGTAACCAATTTGTTCTCCAGCTACTCCTTCATTGTTGTATCTAATTTGTTCTCCAAATGCTCTTTCATTCCTGGAAGATTAGTAGTATATGCATGCATATTCATATATTCAACTTAATCAATTTCATCCAAATATTAAGACACACATTAAAACAACTATATGAAATACTACATTATATATAGAGTATTGGCAAAGTGTGCCTACTATTTCCTACCCAAAAGTTTGAGGATCTGACTGTACTTATGGCATATATACAAACTTAAGCACTTAAAAAGTCACATAAATGTTTTAGGAATGTTTAGGAACAAAGCATAAAATATCATAAAACAAAGACCAACTTTAGTCTCATCAGTACCGTTAAATTCTTTGTCCTTCTCAAGGGTACTCCAAGGGGATTTCTCACTGCCAAAAAGGGGATCTTCCTAGGGGATCCTCTCTCCCATTATCTATTTATCATGATTACATAATTCATTATTAGGAACCTCCTTAAGATGGCCTAGTAAAGAAGAGTTCTTGGAGTTAATGTTGCTTCTACTCTTCCACCCTCCCTACTTCAACAATTTTTGGATGATATCATCCTTTTTGGGAGAATATTTGTGGTTGAGGTTAGTGAATGGAATTCATTCCTTACCTTAAATGTTGATGTCTCTGGTCATCTTATTAATTATAACAATATCTTCATATATATTTTTTAATACCAATGAAGATTTGCATATCAAAGTCAAAAACATCCTTGGCTACCAATGCTCTACTCTCCCAAGTCTGTAGCTTGGTATCCCTCTTACTGTCAAGGATGTTAATCCAACTTCTGGGAAATCCATTCATGAAAGAATGCAAAATAAGTTAGATATTTGGAAAGGTAAGCTTCTTAGTAGTGTTCAAAAACTTCAACTTCTCAAGGCATCCTAATTTAGTTCCTGTCTATTTTAAAATTTTATGGTGCAATGGATGAGAAAATGGAGTGACTTTAATGTTCATTCCTATGGGCTAGTATAAAATAAATAAATATATTGTCCCCTTTCAACTAAGAGATAGTTTGTAAACCTAAAAGATTGGGGGGTTTGAGGATAAGATGAACTAATACCCTAAATAAAGCTCTAATTGCCAGACTCAACTAGATATTGATTGTGGAAAACACTGACTAGAGCCACATGATGAAAGCTAAATATCTTAATTATGATTTCTTTCATAAAGTCCTCAGTACCCCGGGTCTCCCCTCGAGCTCCAAACTTTTGAATGAAATTTTGAAATGTAGAAATACCATTCAAATGGGACTAAAGTAGCAACTTGGTGATGATAGGAATATCATATTCTAGGAGGATGTTTGGGTTGGAGATGGGAAATTGGAGTCTATTGGGACCCTCAAGATGCTCAAGGAAATTTTTAAGAGACTGATTGGTTCTAATGTCAGCAATTATATACTTGAAGATAAAAATTGGACTGACTTTTCTAAATGCAAAAGGGCCAGCATGCATTTGAACTAGAAAACCATTAATTTTTTGGGGAATAATCAACATGACTCATATTCCTCTTTTCCATAGAAATGATGTGTTTGTTTGGAAAATGGATACCAAATGTTATTTCACTATGAACTTGGATTAAAAACTACTTTCTAAGGTTGAATTTTCCTCTAACAATTGGGGTAAGATCTGGAATCCCCATTTAATTCCTAAGATCAATTTTTTTGGGTGGATAGCTCTTTGTAGGAAAATTATTACCCAAGATAATCTCATAAAAAGAGGATTCCAACTTCCCAACACATGTTACCTTTATAAGCATGAGAAGAAGAATACTCCTCACCTTTTAACCCACTATCAATTTGTTGTTGATCTTTGGTAACTAGTGTTTCAAAATCTAAACATCAATTGGGTTTTGAACTTTGGTTTGGGTCAGTTTCTTGAAGAATGGAAAGGGTTTTCTACCAATACTTATGTCAAAAAATTATCAAACCTCATACCCCCATATTTTTGGGAGCCTATAGAAGGATAGAAATAATAGGGTCTTAATGGATTGTGAGAGTCTCATGGAAGTGGTGTTTAAGTCTTCCCTTAGGATCCAAATTCATAATCTTTCTATTATGAAACTCCACAAGCTAGATGCCCAACCTTCCTCTTTGGACTACAAAATGGATAAAAATTATGGATTTCCAAAGGGCTATGCTTTGGTTGATAAATATAAAAGGATGACAAGAAAGTACATGAGGTGGAGACCTCATAATAAGGTATGGTGAAAACTAAACTTTGATGGCTCTTTGAGGAATGGAGGTGCTACTAGAGGCGGTGTTATTCATACTCATTATGGATAATTGATGGCTACTTGCTCTAGGTGCCTCTTGGATTTTTATACAATTAGGTGGAGTGCATGACACTTTTTTGGGGTATTAGGATTGCTATATCCATTGGGGTTAAGACTCTAATTATTAAAAGTGATTCTAAATTGGTTGTTGATGCTACTAGAGGCAATACCAGAATCAATTGATCTTCTACTATTGTGATAGATGATATTAAGAGGATATTGATTGGGTTCAAGAATAATTTTATATTTGTCACACTTATAGGGAAGTAAATGGGGTTGTTGATGGTTTAGCAGATTTAGGGCACTTGACTAATAGTTTGAAATGTTGGAGAAACTTGGAGGCTCTTCCTCCTAATGTGAAGCTTCTTATTGAAGAAGAAAAAAACCATCCCTAGTCCCTATGGTTATTACTCTAAATTATTTGTTGGTGTGGGATAAAGATTATAACATGTGTTACATGGTTATGAAGATCTTTAAATTTTATTTTATGAAGGTGGGATTTATGTTTGCTATCACCTTATCTTATCTCACATGGAATTGCAATGTGGTGGATAACATGTTTTACAACTCTCTCTTTAGCCAAATGATCAAGAGATAGTACACTGACAATTATTTTTTCTATCACCTTTGTATGATTAAGATGCTTATTGATTTTATCACTAATGAATGGAAAGATTTTATGATTTGTGATGGATTTTCCCATTGTGAGAAATAATGATGGCACAAATGAGACGTCCTCTCCAACTATGATTTTTATTGGGGATTGCATAGTAATTATGTTTATTTATAGATGATCATTTTCAGGAGGTTTTTTTTAATTCTTTTATGATTTACTCTATTATTGTGTGGGTTACTATGGTGGGTTTATTTAGTTTTCTTACAATGGGTGGTGATTGTGTGATAATTGAGCCCAACAAGCCCGATGAATTTAAGAATGATGATGTAATCACCTGAAAATGGACACAGACAATTAAATGATAAATCAAGGAAAATCAAAGAAAATCGAGGACACGATCAAAGTAATTGAATTGAATCAAACATTTAGCCAATCAAAATTAAAATCAAGTCTTAATTCAAGATAAATCAAAATTGAGAGCATTTTAATCAAGTTAAATCAAATCAAAGTGCAATTAATTCTATTAATTATATAGTTTGAAATTAAATCAAATTCAACCCATTCAAGGGGTACATGGCTAAACAAATCAATTCAAAACAATTAATAAATCATAATTTCCCTCAACAACCACAAAGGGAGGAAATTCAATCAACCAATAGGATTTGAGGAAAGGTATTCACATGGATCAAGCCAAATTCAATCTCAATCACTCAAAGTGAAAGAGCATCTTGTCCATTGATCTTGTCTACTTGTCCTAAGCTTTGAGGACACAAACTTTGCATTGTCTTCAAAGGGTGGAACCAAAGACTCAACCAAGGCTTAATCATGATCAACTACACTACATGCCCTACCATTGGGAAAATCTATAAAAGGAAGGCCTAAATCACTCATAATTCATAACCACACATCTGAGAATTGCATAGAACCTCTTGAATTTTATAGCTAGAAAGGCATTTTAAGAGCTTAATTAGCATTCAATTTGATCTAATTGTTAGCTTTAGCTTAATCTTTATCATTTCTCATTCTAGGACTATCATTAATGGTAGCTTGTTGAGAGCTTCTATTAACACTCTTAGATAGAGAGCCATAGGATGCTCAATTGATCTTTCATTTGCTAAATAGTTGCTATATTGTGGTTTATTTAGTTTCTATTTCATTTATTGTCAATACTAATTCTATGAAGGTACATTTCCTTGTACACAAAATGGCTCCCATCGTGGGGCAAGATGCTTCACTTTACTAAATGCTTAGAATTATTTCATTTTTATCAAATTTGTGCATGTTTAACTCTCGGGTTTTTAGGAAACAATACTTTTGACAGATCAATGACACTTTTGCATGATTAAACGATGCTTTCCAACACTGTTTCAGTGATTTCATGACAAATTTGTGTGCCTTTGCATTGATCCACAATGCTTTCAATCCTTCTATTATCTATCTGTCATTCTTGCAGCACCTTTGCATAGATCTATAGCATGTTTTCCCTGACTCTTGAGAACTTTTGCTATCTTAATAAGCACTTTTAATCCATTTTTACTACCTTTGATAGATTTTGCAGTGCCTTTATTAGTTATTTGTGTGCTTTTGAGTTTATCGACAGAGTTGAAACAACAGTTTCAATCAAATTAGCAACACTTTTAAGCAGTAAAATAACACTTTTAACCATTACAGGAGCACTTTTGCATAAACTATTAATTTACATTATCTGACTATGGTAAAATGATTTGTATGATTCTGCAGGATGTCTGATCATAGAAAAGCAAAGAAACCAGAGAGCATATTCAACCAAGAAGGGAAGGATTTGATCAAGAAAATCAAGAAGAAATTTGTTCACATCAAATCGGTTCTTGAGGATTCACAAGTGGAGGAAAATTAGGTTTATGAGAACTACCTTAAAATTGTAGAAGCATATAAAACTAAGTTTGTATCACTTAATTGGATTTTCTCACCTTAATTCAATTTTTTCTTAAAATTTGCAAATAAGGCCTTAGATTCGATTCAAACTTTGCTTCTTCAATTTTGTTTTTGGTTTCCCTCATTGTGGCTATTGTTGTCGACTAACTTTGTTGGAGGAAAAGCACATTGGAAAGGAACTATAGCCAAGGTAAGATAAAAATGGAAATAATCACTTAAAAATGCCCCTAGCTTATGCTAGCTACAAGGAAAGGTAAGCCTCAAACTAGTGAATATTTTCCCTTAAATTGTGGCATTGGTGCATTTGGAAATCTAGTAATTACAAAATAGCCTATCTTTGTTTGGAAAATTTAGCATTTAGGCCTATGCTCTTCACTTCTTCTAGTGAATCAAAATGCCAAAGGTGTTGAACTTTTTAATTAAGAAGAAAGGTTGAGGAAATCAAGCACATAAAATCAAAGTCCCTTGTTTGTGGAGGAGAGTAGAAATAGTCAAATCCCTATAGTTAGTGGGTTCTTAACTCCATTTCCTTGCTTTACATGAACATGCTAGAACATTAGTGGGCTTGCCTCCTGAGAAATTGCCCTAACGAGGCCGGTGAGAGGGACAACCCAAAGTGGGATATGCTTGCTTTTACTGTGAGAGTCCAACCCAATATAAAACAAAATGCATACATCCTTAATGGGGTGTGTGACAAAAGGATTTTAAATTTTTGAACTTCCTCGAGTAGTCCTCATGGATTGCACAAAACTCTGACATACCGGTGGTGGGAAGCCCCTTAACATACTTGGGGGATGAAAGTTTAAGATCCATTTTAAACGGAATCTATAATAAATCCTTGATAAAATAGCAAGACCACCTTTTAGAGCCATGTTTACGAACCAAATATTGTGCTAGGTAGGTGCTTGAAGTTTCTTTTTGTGCAAAACCTGTGACAATGTTCGTTCAAATCAAACATTTTGTGTAAGTGGGTAAAAAGAAGACAATTGCATGTGTGATTTTTGTGTTTGAAATACATAAACAAGTGAGAGATATCCATTTAAAGTTCATCTTACATTTTTAATCTCTTCAATTTAAAATCAACAATTCTCGAATCAAGGATCACTTCAAATCAAACCCTTGTTGGATGCCGGTTTCCATGTGGTCCCACACATATAGGGTATCTTTACAAGGAGATAGAACTCTTGTTACAAACAAAGGGCAAGAAGTTGAGTACCAAAGTCTTTTCAAAGGTCCTAATCAAGAGGAAATTTTCCCAAACTTATTTGAAAAAATACTTGGAGAAATGGATAGAAACTCTGCATATAATGATTACCAACAAGGAGCAAATAATCATAACATCAACAATGCCAATCATAATCCCAAAGAAACACTTGAAGAAAAAGTTGAGAAAGCAGCCCAAGATCAAGAATTCCTAGAGGTCATGGAGAAATTAATAGATAAGGATAGGGAGAAGTTTTTCCTAAACCTAGCCTAAGCAGGAGTAAAGCTTCCCCATGATTTCGATATAGAACAACTTAAGAAAGACCAAGAGCAAGATAACCCCATGAATGCTATGATTAGGAAAATAAAGGCCTTCCAAGAACAAATTGATACCATGAAAAAGGTGGCCGAACCTAAGGCCTTTTCTATTGAAGCTTTGTGTCCTTTTCCATTTGACAAAAGCTTAGTTATGGCACCTTTTCCCTTTAATACCATTTTTCCTAAGTAGGACAAATATATGGGTAAAACACACCCACAGAATCATCTAAGAGAGTTTTGTGCCTTAAGCATTGAGTTCATGCACAATGATACATACCTAATGAGACTCTTTCCTAGGAGCTTAGGAGGCCCCGCCATGGAGTGGTTTTCAAAGTTACCCCAAGGAATAAAGACCTTTGAGGAGTTAGCCTCCAAGTTTGTAACCCATTATTCTTATAACATTGAGCACGAAATCACAATGCTCAAGTTGTGTGATACCAAATAGAAAGATGGAGAATCCTTCTTAGGATTCCTACAAAGGTGGAGGACCATTTTCGCAAGGTATCCATGAAGTATCCCCAAGAAAGAGAAGATGGAAATCTTCACAAATAATTTGACCACGGAAATGAATTATAGATTACAACTCCAATGTCCCCCAACATTTGAAAAACTTATTGAAAATGGGATCAAGATTGAAGATGTATTGGTCAAGAGAGGTGAAATAAAATTATTTAAAGATAAAAAATCCAATAACACCAAAAATAACAACAATAATAATTATATGCCTAAATATGTCAATAATCAAGGGCCCAACAATCACAATGATAAGTCTAATTCATGGATAAAGAATAACAACAAAAACCTTGTGAATGATGGAGTTGTGGAGGCCCACAACTTAAAGGCAACCCCTTTTACCCTACCATATGGAGCTAATTCTTCAAATAATGTTAATCAATCGAATAAAGCTCCTAACAATTCCAATAATTCCAACAACAATCCTAATAATCCTTATAATAATGCTAATGGAAATAAGTCTAAACCCTTTTACTCCACTTATAACAAAAGAAAATTTACCTACCTAGGTGAATCTTTAGAGAATGCATTAAGGATCTTGGTTGCTAAAAAAATCATTACATTACCCAATGTGAGAGATTATGTACCTCAAGTCAAACCTAATTGGTGGAATGATTCTCACCAATGCGAATATCATCAAAATAGAGGTCATCCAACCAATGAATGCATGAGATTAAGACACTTAGTGCAAGATCTAATCGAAAATAGAACCATCAAAATTAAAGGACCTCAAAATAATGAGGACCATATGGCCTTCAAGAACCCCTTTTTGAACTATGAAAATGGTGAGTCATCTAATGCTAATCAAAATAAAAAAAAGGCAATGAGAAAGTGAACTTTGCTCATACTTATGATAACACGATAAATACTCTAAGAGAAGAAGATAATACCATAAATGTTATCATCGTAAAGGAGAAGGTAAGAGAAGCATCATCAAATGTTGTCACTAGGGGGAAAGCATAAAAATTTATCCTACCTAACAATGCTCCTAAAATTGTGTTATCAAACCAAGCTTCGACCTCATCATCAAAGCAATACAACTTGGTTGATCAACTACAAAGAACTCCCACTCAAATCTCTATTCTGGAGTTACTCAAATTGTCACCAACTCACAAAGACATTTTGGAGTATTCCTTATTGGAAACCAACATGCCTCTAAATTTGGAGGTAGACAAATTTCAAAATATGGTGGGACACCTCATTACACCCCATTGCTTATCATTTTTTGAGCAAGATGACATGTCCCTTAATCATCCTCAAAATCTGCCTTTGCACATAGAAGTATTGATTCATAAGCATAGGGTGAAAAGAGTGCTTATAGATGGAGGAGCCAGCCTAAGCATTTGTACCCTTAGCCTAGTGAAGGCCCTAGGATTTTTTGAGGAGGCTATTGACCCTAAGAAAAAGATAACCATTAAAGCCTACAATGATGAAGAAATAGCTTCAAAAGGAGTCATAGTGTTACCCATTAGAGTTGGTCCCATGCAAAAAGAGACCATATGCCAAGTGTTAGATCTAAATTTGACTTACAATATCTTGTTAGGAAGGCCATGGATCCACAAAATTCAAGCCGTTCCTTCTACTTATCATCAATGCCTAAAATTTCCTTATCTAGGGAAAGATATAATGGTAAGTGGGGACCTAAAACCTTTCCAATATTGTAACAACATCAAGCCTATCAATGACTCTTTAGTCCCACACAATGCAGAAGGGTCTATACCTAATCAAATGGAGCAAGGAAAAAGTTCTAAAGACATCCCATTATTCAAGGGAAAAGAAAAGATGGAAGAGGAAATTGTTATTGAAGACACACCAAAAATCACTAACCTAACTACATCGACTAAAGGAAAAGAGAAGATTAGTGAGGATAATATTATCAAAGAATCAAAAGAAGACCATACCAAAGCTACCCAAGTGCACACCAAAGAGGCTCATTATAAAAAAATGGATCAAATGATGAAGAATTTTGATAAGCAATGCACGATCAAGGAAAAAGGTTTAGGTGAATACTGCTTATCTATGATGGACTTACCCTTATCACCCAAGTCCTATGGAAGACCCTCAAACCTGCCCCATAGATATAATGATAATTTCATGAGGGAAAGTACATCATCCACCATGGATGAAGAAGACAATGAGATCCGAAACTGGTTATATAAAGATGAAGAAATAAGTGCCCATGCCAAACACATCCAAAATCCTAGCATTCTCACACATCAATATGGGAAAGGATTTCAAATCATGCAAAAGATGGGGTACAGAGGTCAAGGACCTTTGGGCATGAGGAATGAAGGACTTGTTGAACCAATAGAAGGTACATGGTGAGATAGCAAGGAGAAAAAAAGATTAGGGTATCTTGAAGAAGGGTACACTCAAAAACATTATCCCAAACTCCATGGTCAAATATTGTAGTTAGAATCTCATAGTGATGAAGATTCTAATGAGTGGGAATGGGAGACATTATCTGATGATTCATGCCATGATAAGGGTATTGATGTTACTCATACCTATACTTCTACCAAGGATAAAGGACCAATAATAGAATCAAGTTCAAATCAAGCATCTAGTTCAAATGAAGTGGTTCTAAATAATGTGCCAAGCATAGAAATAGAGATAAATCAGTGGGTAGGTGACCCCTACATACCTTCATGGATACCTACTATGGAGGAATCAAATGTTAGGTTTAATCCACATGAATTTTATCCAACATAAATCTTAGAGGATTCTAGTGAGGAGGACTTTGATCCTACTTCTTTAGAACATTTAGAAGAGGCCCATGTTATAGACTTGCACAATACAATGTATGAACCATCTAACAAGGTATTAGCCTTAAACCCCATTGAAACAAACCCAAGTATTGACCCATTAAATCTCATACACCCGGAATTAATTGAATGGAATTCCATTGAACCAACTACCCTTCCAATCTTCTTGAATGACAATGTGGTGTCCCAATACCTTAACGTAGTTGAACGCTCTTCTATCATGGAATATCAGGAAGAATTGATCAAGGGGAGCATCCAAAATTTCAATCTGAGAAAAAATGAAAAAAATAAAAAAAATAAAAAAGGAAAAGAATCAAGTGTTGAAAACCACGTTGTGACAACATTAGATCCAAAAGAAAGAAATAGAGAAATAAAGGATGTTTCTAAAGGTGAAAACCCAACTGAGGCACCTAAGGAAGGGAGTTTGGATGCTCTACCATAACATTATAAAGAAAGATCTCCAATCTTAATTGAGCCCATAAAAAAGTTAAATATTGGGTCAGAAACTGAGCCGAAGATCATCCACCTAGTGACATCCCTATCTAGCAAAGAGAGAACATAATTCATCAAGTTATTTAAGGAAAAACAAGTTAACTTTGCATGGTCTTATGATGATATGCTGAGATTAGATCTGAATCTGATAATGCATCATCTAAATATCAAGGAAGGAGCCAAACTTGTTAAGCAAAATCTAAGGAAGATGCATCCACATATAGCACTACTTGTCAAAGTGGAATTAGAAAAACTATTGAAAGTAGGATTTATAAGGGCCATTGATTATGCACAATGGATCTCAAATATAGTGCCAGTATTAAAAGCAGATAAATCCATCAGAATCTGCAGAGATTTTAGAGACTTAAACTTGGCATGTCCTTGTATGCACCCTAAAATGGTCGCCTAGACTTTGGGCCCCATTCTTGCAATTTATCAAATCCCTGAGTCAATATATTCAAAAATCAACATTTTCAATTATATCAATTTCCTTGATCAAATCCTAATTCTATCATTTATTCAATTATATTATATGGGCTAACCATTTTATCCTAAATCTTTATTTAATTAAAAGTAATTTCCTCCCCTTTTATTAAATAAAAAGCCCCCACTTTTCTTCTTATCCTAAGTTGCACAAATAAAGCATTATTCTTATTTTATAAAAAGAAGAAAAGGCCTTTTTGTCTCAGATGGACACAAAATTCAACTCTTATTTTCTCATTGGAAGAGATTTGTGCACATGAATTGCTCCTCTTTCAAGCCCCACCCTTGATTAAATCTTTTGCCTCTTAATCTCCATGGTCCATTCCTTTTCAATTCCTTTAAAAGTAGAGCTCTCTTCTCAATTTAGGATCCCAACTTTGAATACTAATCTTATGCTGCAAGATTTCTTGGAGACTTTGGAGCTTTGGAGATCTTCATGCATTTAGCTTCCATTCTTGCATTCTTAGCTTAAGCTTTCATGGCATCTAGCTTAGTTTCCTTTATGCTTTAGCTTAGCTCACATAGATTAATTAGCAAGGCTTGTAATACTTTCATTTCCATAGCTTACTTGCATCTTCATTCTTAGCATAGTTGCATTGCATTTCCATTCTTGATTCTTGAGGATATTGGCATTCTTGCCCTTGTCTCTTTGAATCTCCCATTGTGTGGTTTACTAGCAAGGTTGCATGCTTCAATAGCTCTAGCTGAGAGCACTATACACATCCTTGTGACTCCATGCCTAAGGAGCTCTAGGTCATTTTTTCAAGGTTTCTCATTCATGGATTCTCTTGGAAGTAATGACTTAGAGAAGTGCACAATCTAATGTATACATTTTTGGTGCCCACTGTGGGGCAGAACACTCTTGTTTTGTCCTTCTTTTTATGCATTTTCGTCAATTTTTCATCACAATTTTTGCTTTCTGTTTCAACTCTCTATTTTTTTGATAGATTATTGTGCAATAGTTTTCCAGTATCGTGTGATATTTTATTATATAACCGTGTGATACTTTTCCAGTAAAAGTATCATTCAGTTATACGGGACTTTTTCACACCAGTGTTTTATACTCTGTTACATGCAGGTAGCATGAAGTATCGTACAGAGAGAAATTATCATACCAGTATACTAAGAAGTATCATACGATTCTTTCTTTGATAGAACTATCACATAGGCCTGGCAGTGAGTAATTTTGGATATTTCTTTGCAAGATTTGATTTATTTGCTTCGGGTTTCTGATTTGTTATGGTAGAATAGAGTTTGATTTGCAGATTTCACTTGATTTTGATGTGCTAACCTTTGTAGGGCTAACAAGTTGTGCTTGTAGGTGCTCTCATTGCTTGAAATATTTGCCAAAATAATGCATGTCAAAGCTCCAAATGCACAAGGGCTACTAATTGTTTTTGTAGGGCTGCCCAATGCATAAAAACCAATCAAGTGCTTGTTTTATTGCTTTCATTTTAAGTGTGACATATACTAGTTGTTTCTTTTCATAGGCACTTAATATCTTGTTGTAGGAATCTTTTGGTGGTAAGAGAGTATGCTCTTCACCCTTGTGGTGAAATAGAAATCTTGACCCATCTTTGAATTTTGAAAGCAAGAGGGTAATTGAACCTTTTCTTGGTGTGTTTGGGAGAAATTTTTGAGCTAGGAGAGTATGCTCTTCACCCTTGAGGTGAACCAAAAATCTTGACACTCAAAGGTTGATCCACTCTTTGTTTAGTTTTAGAATCCTTTAGCGGGCATGCTCTTGAGAAATCAAGAGGAATGACCCAAGTGGGGACAAGCTTTTCACTGACTATTCTGACCCACTATAAACTCAAGGCTATGAAGGACACAAAACCTTGGTAGACGTAGTACTTATCTTCACTTGATGTGAGTACTTGTGGGATTGTGACCATGAGGAAAATGTTGAGCAAGAATTCTTAAGGTACTCTTGTGGCCGCAAGGTCCATTACATGCTACAAGGTAAGGAGTCCCTTTGGGGAGCAAGAGGGGTATTATGAATGGAAGCCCTTACTAATAACCATAGATAGAAGCCACCATTTTTTTCTTCTTAGCTTCTTGGTGCAAGGATTGATCCTAGTGGACTAACCCAGATCACCCCAAGATTACTCACCATCTGTGTTCCTTTGGTTGTGTCATTGGCACTTCCATGACAAAGCCAATATCTATTGTGGGCAACCACTTTGTGTGAGGCAATGGGACATCAAGTGTGGGCCAAGTTGTTAAGTATTGAGCCTTTGTCTTTTTAGGCTAGTAAGTGCTTGGAGTGTTCTCGTTGTGATCTACCCATGTAAACATTCTAAAACATCAAATATCATGGTAGCATTCATAGGATTTTCTTGCTTTGATATCATAATTATTTGTCTTGGCAAGGTTGCTTTCACCCTTGTGCAAGTGTTTTATGACATGTTTGATCACTTACTATTTGCAAACTTGTTTGATTACTGCTATTACTGTGTTTGAAATCAAAAAATCCAACCATCAGACTGAAATATTGACCAATTGCCTTTAAAACTGAGATTTTTACACTTCACTAGTCAAGAGTCATACGATCTTGAAATACCATTGCATACTGTACTAAGATTTATCGTGCGATACTTCATTGCTGAACAATTGTCGTACAGCTTGGCTAGATTTTATCGCACAAGCTGCCTAGAAATTGTCACACTGCTATGTGCAAAATATCATTTTGGAAGATTATATCATTCTATTAGCCTGGAAACTATCGCACAAAGTCTTTTTATTATCTATTTGATTTATGCCATTTCTAGTCTTCCTTGGTCGGTCCAGGTCAGATCTTAGATGCTGTGACATGCTGCTCAACATCCAAATGAACTTAAATGGTATCAAGTTGCACAAAATAACTCTTGGTCTTCTTTCTTCCACATCTCCCATGTCTTCCTAGTCTCCCATTTTCATCATTTCTCTTCTTCCTTCATGTCTTCTTCCTAGACTCTTCATGTCTTCTTGATTCTTTTCCTCTTATTATCTAGTCTACTTTCTTCTATTCATCTCTTTTGTCACTTTTATGCTTGATTCCTCCTCTTCCAGGACCATGAATTTCAGCTATCTTGTTATGGAACCTCTCTTGAAAATAGATGATCTCAAAGTCATTGCTCAATTCGAAGAGCTCTATTCCTCCAATAGTCCTTCTAGATATTGCATAGGTGATAAATTTAAGACAAAAATAAAAGAAAAGATGAATGAATCAGACACCTTTTCTAGGATCATAGACATGATCATGTCACGACCTCCTTCTTTCAAACATTTTTCATCTTCTAAGTATTCTCATCATTCCTCATCTTCCAAGTCTTACCATGACTCTTCTACATATTATTCACATTCCTCATTATCCAAGTCTTCTTCCTTCACTAGGTCTTCACTTTCCTCTTCTTCACAATCTTGTTCCTCTTCTACTTCCCCCCAATATTCTTACTCCTCATCTCAAGACATACCATGATGAGAAATATGATAGTCCTTGTGATACCTCTTCTACAAATAGTGACACGCCCATCTTTGATGACTATGATGACTATTATGATGGACAATATAGTGATACCTATAAAACCTCTATTCGTAAGAGTCCTCCTAGTCGTGTGCTCATGCTTACTGGAAATGGGTCATCACATTGGATAGATCATGATGGTGATCCATATGATTCTAATTTTGAAAGAGACTTTGATGATTTTTGTGAACAATACCTAGATGATACATCTACTTCTATTGAGGAATATAAAATCTACCGCACTGATTTGAAACATAAATATTATAAGAATCCTTCCTCTAAGAACTCTCATGCTAAAAATAAAGATTACACTCTCGAGAAAGATTATGTTAATGATAGACCTTTGTCTTGTGATGGTTCCCTTCCATCCCCTACTTCCTCCAATACCCATACATCTCCTAAAGCTTCCAAGTCTTTCAAATCTTTCACAAATCCTTTATCCGACAAAAGTCCTAATACTTTTCATGTAGTTCCCTATAGTTATCCTCAAGGGCTATCTCTTTAAGAAACTCAAGCTAACTTTCACTTGGCTGCAAATACTTTCACTAATGCTAAACCTAAAGAGCCTAAGTCTTTATGCATTACAATGCCTACTTCAGCTAGTCCTTCACTATCTCTTCCAAAGTCTTCCATACAATTTCAACATGCTTCCTTGTCCTTAGAAGTGGCTACATGTCAAGAGGACCCTAAAAATAAAGAAAAGAACATAAAGAAAGATCAAGATCAAGAACCCTCCATGTCACCCAATTCTTTTCATGATGTCTCTTATCCATTCCATGGTTCTTTTGATCCTATACACCTTTTCTCATTCATTCCACCATGTCATAAGTCTTCTCCTAAGTAAGATCAAGCTACTACTTACATCATTGAGCTTATTGATGATCAAAATAACCTTACTATGCTTGCGCTTTCCATTAAGGTTATTAAAAAAAGTGTTGTTACTTCCAATGTTAAGCCTATTGAAAATCAAGAGGAAAATTATGCGCTTATGCTATCCAAAGCTCCTTGTCAAGATCAAAGCCTTCCATCTTCTTGTTCTACCACTCCATGTTCACTTCCACTTTCTATTCTTCCTAAGTCTTTGCAAGCTCTGAACAATCCTATCAAAGAAGTTTCTCCTATTCAAGATGTTCATGATCCTATTTCAAATCCTAATACTCACTCTTTAGATGCTGATATCCTTGGTGATCATATAGATGTTGATGAACTTATTGATTATCCTTTTGTATCTTCCACATCCATCCTTGGACCTCCTCCACCAATACTAAGGGCTTTGCATCTTCCTTCCATCTTGGGCCTTTATGTCCCTTCACTTTCCCCTCCTAACTCTCCCAATTCATCCTCTATCTTGGGTCCTTATGTCCCTCCATCTCCTATATTTCCTCAAGATCAACATAGATGCATACCCTTGAATCTTTTTCATCCACCCACCCATCTAAACCAGTCATATCCTCCTTCTTCCACAAGACCCAAGTATTTTGGAAGTAACTTGAATGTGCAATACAAGAAAAATAAGAAATACAAGAATCCATCAAAAAAAGAAGATCACCATGTCTCCTCTAATCGACATGGAGGCATAAAGTTAAAAGAGATATCTAAGAAGAAAACCACAAGACAAGTATGGGTTCCAAAATCTATCATTGAAGATATTATCTCTAAATCATCAAAAAGAAATGAAAATCCTATGGCTATATGGATTCCAAAGTCTCTTTTGAAAGATTCTGATGATGAGCAAAAATTGAAGTTGACATTCAAGCTTCCAAAGGCATCCACTTCATCTTCTTCCAATTTTTTTTTTCATTTCATGCACCTAAACCGCAACCTCTGCTATCCATTCACCATATTCCTTCACGTATTCCTTCATTCACATTTCCTCCATCCTCTCACCACCCTTCAAGGTGTGTATTTATGTTGATCTTGCCTTCCTTTCCATCTCCCCTTTCACAATCCTTCCATTCATTATCCTTCTACCTTGTATCCTTTTTCCTCATTTTCCTATTCCTCCTATCTTCCAACCTCACTCGCTTTACATAAAACCTTTTCCTCTATTTTTCTCTTCCATTTTCCTTTCCCTATCAACATCTTTGAGCATATCATTTTGAATCCTTGGCATATCATGGTTTATCCTTTCAAGGAGCATTATCTAAAAAGCTTGCCTTCTTCCGAAAAACATAAAAAAAATGAAAGCAATAGAAAAAAGAAAAAAGAAACAAAAAATGAAAAAATTAAAAAAGTGCCTTGGTGGAAACCTGGAAACAGGTGCCTTGGTAGCAAAAGTAAAGAGAAATAAATTCATCCTATGGTGAAAACCACTACCTCGTGGCACCTTGGATAAGTATCATGATGAAAACCTGGCAATCAGGCATCATGCATAGCTCTTCTATATATTTCATCCATTCCATCTGCTCTCTTTGATCTTGACAATGTTGACCTATACACGAGCATTTGGCTATCTTGTGAGCTATCTTACAATGATCTTGAATTCATTGCATTCATGGTTAGCCTTCATATTTATTTTCCTCCATTCATTCTAGCCTTTCACTATCCTTTTCCCCTTTGGTCTTGATCTAATAAAAAAAGAGTAAAACAGGATGATATGAAGCCTCTTGACATGTCTACTCCTTTGGACTGCATCCTTTCCTTCTTTTTGCATTACGCTTTGACTTATCCTATGTTGGCCTTTCATTGCTTGTCCAAATGTGCTTTACATGACAATTTTCTTTTCCCTAGCTTGGCTACTCTTGAGGAGTTTGCCCTTGAGGATTTCTTCCCTTCATTCTCCTTCATTCTCTTGTCTTCCATCTCTTCCACCAGCTTGCTAATCCCTCTTGTTCTCCACCTTGCTTGACATTAGGACTACACGATGTGATCTTTCTTGGGAGTTTTATGCATCCTTTGTACATATTTATTGATCCTGAAAAAATTCCAAAAAATTCATATATGATGCTAAAAAAATCCTATAAAGCATATAAAGTCCTGAAAAAATACAAAAAAATAAAAAAATTCAAAAAAATAGAAAAGTGCCTTGGTGAAAACTTAGAAACAAGTGCCTTGGTAGCAAAAATATTAAAAAATTGAAAAAATCAAAAAAATTGTCAAGTGGTGAAAACTTGGAAACATGCGCTACTTGAGATCTTTGCACCCTTATTTCTTAGCATGCATCCTCGACACTTAACCTTTCTCCATCATGCCTTGACCTTGTTGCCTTGGTTTGGAATTGGTCTTTGTCTTTTTCTAGAGGGAAAAACTGTGTTAGCTTTGGTCTCTAAGATGCGTTGGTCTTTAGGACATCTTGCAAAATGGTGTTTTTTAACACCACCCCAACTGTGTTTTTCAACACTACCCTAGCATCAAGTTTTTCTCAACACTTATCAGATATCTTACCCGCAGTCTAGCATGATATGATATTTTTCACTGACAAATGCGATACTCAAAGTTTGACTCTATGACCTACACACACACACTTAAACACTCGACTCGCTGAGACTTGTTTGACTTTATTTCTTTGTGTACTGTCTATGATGATTTCTTTGATGAGTGTTCTCTCCCTAATAGTTTTTGATGATGCCGAGCTAGAAGACTGGGGGCATGAGGACATGTTTTATTTGTTTTCTACTTGTGGGTATATTTTTTTGATCCTAACTGTCATTAGCATTTATGCTTGTTCCACTTGACATTAGGATTGACAAGGTATTATCCTTGATTGTTTTCGCAAGTGCATGCTTGTAGTCATCTTGAATTTCTTGTGTCTCGATGCAAGAATAATCTTGCTATACCAAACTTAGGAAATCTCACTGCACTAGTCATCTTGACCTATATGTCTTTGATTCCTAGGTGGGATTCCCACATACCTATCTGATATAGATCATATTCAGATTCATATAGTTATACTGGTGTGTATTGTATGATCTTGTGATGCTACCAATAATGCTTGATGATGATTATTAGAGTCTAATAGCTTTGTAACCTTGCAAGTAAACCAATTTTCATAGTAGCTTGCATTTTTAGGTTCATGTTAGTTTAGTCTTGCATCTTGCATATGGAGAGAGCTCTCTTTTCATCTTTCTTTTGGACTTTTAATCAATGGTGATCATGTTTTGACCTTCATTTCCTTATCTTCTTTCATGATCTCAATCGAAATTTTCTATCTTAAATGGTTGATTGATTTTGAGGCATCCTCTTTCTTGAGGAAAATCCTCTTTTTTCTCTCCATTTCTTTTCACCTTTTCCAAGCTTCTAGCTCTCATTCACTTTCACCCCACTTCTTTTCTTCTGATTCAAACCCGAGGCATAATTTTTCTTTCTTGATCTACCTTGGTTCTGTGATCCTTATATCTTTTGTCTTACATCAAGAACTTTTTTTTTAGTTTGATTTTGATCAAATTTATCAATGTGTTGTTTCTCCTCTATCTCATTTCAATTTCGATCACGAGGGGGTAGTACCTATCAAACTTCAATCCTTGATTCAACTTTATCAACCCTATCAATTGAAACTTGCTTGAGATTCTTATCTCTTATTTGAGACTTGACAATCTCCTATTTACAGGTATGTTGGTCTTGTCTTTTAGCTTATCTTTGTCAGCTTATGCTTATCTTTGTCCTGATGTATTCCCATCCGTCGAACACACATCTGGGTTGTTTTGTGATCCCAAATCAATCTCAAATTTCAATTCCATTCTTTGACCACATGTGATCCCAAATTGATCTCACATTAGTCAAATAGGGGCAAATGTATGCACCCTAAAATGGTCGCCTAGACTTTGGGCCCCATTCTTGCAATTTATCAAATCCCTAAATCAAAATTTTCAAAAATCAACATTTTCAATTATATCAATTTCCTTGATCAAATCCTAATTCGATCATTTATTCGATTATATTCTATGGGCTAACCATTTTATCCTAAGTCTTTATTTAATTAAAAAGAATTTCCTCCCCTTTTATTAAATAAATATCCCCCACTTTTCCTCTTATCCTAAGTTGCACAAATAAAGTATTATTCTTATTTTATAAAAAGAAGAAAAGGCCTTTTTGTCTCATATGGACACAAAAGTCAACTCTTATTTTCTCATTGGAGGAGATTTGTGCACATGGATTGCTCCTCTTTCAAGCCCCACCCTTGATTAAATCTTTTGCCTCTTAATCTCCATGGTCCATTCCTTTTCAATTCCTTTAAAAGTAGAGCTCTATTCTCATTTTAGGATCCCAACTTTGAATACTAATCTTATGCTGCAAGATTTCTTGGAGACTTTGGAGCTTTGGAGATCTTCATGCATTTAGCTTCCATTCTTGCATTCTTAGCTTAAGCTTTCATGGCATCTAGCTTAGTTTCCTTTATGCTTTAGCTTAGCTCACATAGATTAATTAGCAAGGCTTGTAATACTTTCATTTCCATATCTTACTTGCATCTTCATTCTTAGCATAGTTGCATTGCATTTCCATTCTTGATTCTTGAGGATATTGGCATTCTTGCCCTTGTCTCTTTGAATCTCCCATTGTGTGGTTTACTAGCAAGGTTGCATGCTTCAATAGCACTACCTGAGAGCACTATACACATCCTTGTGACTCCATGCCTAGGGAGCTCTAGGTCACTTTCTCAAGGTTTCCCATTCATGGATTCTCTTAGAAGTAATGACTTAGAGAAGTGCATAATCTAATGTGTACAATCCTAAGGATGACTTCCCACTTCCAAGTATAGATGCCATTGTGGACCTAACATCAGGTCACTCTATGTTTTCACTCATGAATGGATTTAGCGGATATAACCAAATAAAGATAGCACTAGAAGACCAAGATAAGATAGATTTTACATATGCATGGGGTACTTTTTGCTGGAATGTCATGCCTTTTGGTTTTAAGAATGTCGGAGTGACCTATCAATGAGCAATGACTACAATATTTCATGATATGATGCATAAGTTCATGGAGGATTATGTGGATGACATATTAGCTAAATCTCACTCAAGAAAAGAGCACCTACCAATTTTGGAAATTTTTTTTGAAAGGTTAGAGTAATTCAAAGTAAGGCTTAATCCAAAAAAATGTGCATTTGGAGTCCAATCCGGAAAACTACTAGGCTACATTGTATCTGCAAAGGGAATAGAGGTGGATCCCACTAAAGTTAAGGCCATTATGGAAATGGAAGCACCTAAAAACATTAGCCAAATGAGGTATTTACAAGGAAGGATACAATCCATTAGGAGATTTATCTCCCAGCTAGCTGAGAAGTGCCATAATTTCACCCAAATTTTGCATAAAGATACAACTTTCAAATGGGATGAAAAGTGTGAAGAAGCCTTTAATCTATTGAAGAAATATCTCATGAACCCACCAATCTTGATGCCACCTATCAGAGGCAAGCCCTTGATCCTATATATTTCAGCAACAAAGAATTCATTGGGGGCACTTTTAGCACAAGAAGATGAAATAGAAAAAGAAAAGGCAATTTACTACATAAGTAGAACCTTGGTCAAATACGAGCTGAATTATACATTCATGGAAAGGGCATGCTTGGTCATAGTTTTTGCTTCCCAAAAATTATGCCATTATATGCTAGCCCACAAGATAAGGCTCATTGCCAAAATTGATCCTTTGAAGTATCTACTTAGTAAAAAAACATTAAATGGAAGGCTAGCAAAGTGGGTTATGGTGCTAAGTGAGTTTGACATTGAATATGTTGATAGAAAATCAATCAAAGGGAAATTCATTACTGATCAGTTAGCAGAAGCACCACTTCAAGATGATCATCCCATCCAGGTGGAATTCCAAAATTCAGAGATTGTGAATGTTGAGGTAAAAACATGGCAACTATATTTTGATGGTTCATACACTCAGCATGGGTCAGGAGCAAGCATACTTCTAATCACTCCTCAAGGCTCTACTATCCCTAAGTCCTATAAGTTTCTATTCCCATGCACCAATAATATAGTAGAATATGAAGCCTTGGTTATTGGAATCAAGTTGGCACTAGAATGGAAATTGACATAACTAAAGGTTTATGGAGATTCACAATTAGTCATTAACCAAGTTAATGAAAAATATCAAACAAAGGATGACAAATTGGTACCCTACAAAAACATGGTGGAAAATCTTAAGAAATACTTCATCCTTATTACATTTGAAAAAGTGCCAAGAGAGAAGAACAAAGCAGCAGATGCAATGGAAACTTTGGCTTTGCTTCTACAAATTCTTGATTAGTGTGCCAGATATGAATTCCTGGTAGAAGAAGTAGATCAACCCGCGTTTGACCCTACCCACCCTTATATCATTTGCTTGCTAACTACACATGAATCACCTTAGTATGGACCTATTTACACTTACTTAAAAGATCAAATTCTTCCCATAGACCAAACCAAGAATCAAAAGAAAAGCTTCATTCGCCACGCTGCCCGATATACTATAATTTCTGAAACATTGTATCACAAAAGTTTAGACAAAATGGTCCTTAGATGTCTAGAAGAAGATGAATTAAACATATCCTTTCGAGAAATCCATGAAGGGATTTGTGGGTCACACTCAAACGGATTAACCCTAGCTATGAAACTTCTTAGGATAGGATATTTTTGGCCTACGATGGAGAAAGATGCTTGTAACTTTGCAAAAAATTGTAGAAAGTGTCAATTCCATGGAAACTTGATATATGTGCCTACACAAGATCTTCATCCGATGACAACACCTTGGTCATTCTATCAATGGGGTCTAGACCTAATAGGCATGATTTATCCACCATCCTCGAATGGTCATAAATTCATCATCACGACAATGAAGTACTTTACCAAGTAGGTGGAAGTTGTACCCTTATCAACTGCAACAGGAAAATAGATATCTTTGTGTATCCTTAATCACATTATTTGTAGATATGGCATACCTCATGCTATCATAACGGATAATGCAAAGCATTTCAAAAACAAAGACCTAAAGGAATTATGCACCAAGTTTCACATGATTCATCATTCTTCTTTAATCTATTATCCCCAAGGTAATGGACAAGCCGAGGCAACAAATAAGAACATTTTGAAAATATTGAAAATAACGGTGGACAATTCAGGTAGAGATTGGCACATCAAAATAAACCTGACCTTATGGGCTTATAGAACAAGCATAAGAACACCAACATGCGCTACACCTTTTTCTTTAGTCTTTGGAATAGAAGCAATTTTAAGGGTATCTCTTCATGGCTTGATAAGTGAGGAAGACTATAGAGTTGCTAGGCTGCAAGAACTAGAACTCCTAGATGAGAAACATAAACAAGCATTTGATCATTTGAAGGTATACCAAAATAGAATGTCAAGGACTTATAACAAGCACATCAAGTCTGTAATACCCCAAAAATGGGCTATAAGTTCATTAATCTTCTATATCAACATATCGAATGAAATCAACATCAAAGTCCTAACCAAAGGCACATCTGAATATCATCGAATCCTAATTGATTATCTTAAATTCTACATCGGGGAATATTCCTAGTAATATTCTTAATTTATCTAATTATCTTTAATTTAATGATTATTTGGCGATAAATCACATTTATCCTAAAGTTTGATTAATTGAATATTCTCAATATTTAATTAATTAGATTTAATTCTACCACTTAATTATTTAATTGAATTTAATTCTATTTATTCCTAAATATTATTATTTAAATTTGATAATAAATCAAAATTCCTATCATTAATTGATTAAATTATTATTTAATTAATTAAAGCAAGTTGTCAATTTTTAATAATATTGTTTTTGAATAAAAGTTTGAAAAAATAATTGATTAACCCATAAATCAATTGTTTTAATTTTAAAAACAGTTAAGTTGGAAATAAATTACTTTATTATTAAATTAATTTATAAATAAAGCATGCACAATCACAAAAGCTGATAACTATCAATTATCAATTAAAGCTAAACTCTATTTTGAGTTCAACTTTGCTTTTGCATGTTTTTGTGAATTAAATTATCTTTATTTAAAAATAACTCAAAAATCAAGCTGAGTTATTTGAGTGATTTATGGCTTTATTCCATGCACCTCCAAAGCCCTGGATTTCTATAAATTAAGGCTTTAGCTCTTCATAATTCATCTCTCAAATCCACAGAATCTCATAATTTTGCAAGCTTACTTTGCCAAAGTCGTCTACAAATTGCACAACTATTTTGAAGAATTGAAATTTGGAGAATCAAAGCTTATTGCAAATCAAGGCTATTGTGAGATCAATTTGTTTTTTTACATTCATTTAGATTCATTTTCATATCATTGTTAGATCATTTTAGCATATCAATTTCTATATTAGCATAGATTCCATATCAAGTTTTCATATCATTGTATAGAAAATATCAAAAATATAGATTAATTGCATTCATATTTCATATTATTTTTGCATTCAAATCCTTCATTTAGGTATTGTCTAGGTCACTGATCTCGATTACAATCTGAGAACATCAATTTCGCACCTATTAGAAGGCAGTAAATCGCCTGGTTAGTTAGATTTCAATTCATTGCATGATTTCATTTTTGCTAACCTCTAATATTTTATTGAAGTGTTGTGTCTATAGATTAGGTACAATTTTCACACACACATTTCTAGCTCCCACCATGGGGCAACCCATCTTTACATGCTAGTTTTGATTTTTTTTCGGGAGCTAAAACCCTAAAGTTTCAAAGATTTAATTTTATCTCCCAAATGGCTTGGATTTTTTCTTTGAAATGTTTTTTACAAGTTGGAAACATATCAGGGAAGCTATAGTAGAAAACTTAGAATTTTCTAAGATGTTTTGAATTTTTAATAATTTTTTCTTAAAATTTTAGAAAAAATTAATATCTGACACAAATCAGCATATTTTTCAAAAAAATTTATATTTTTGGAAAGCTCTTTAAATTTTACAATGGGTCCATTCTTTGTGTTTTAAATTTGGATGCAATATAATAGCTCAAATAGTCAATTTACAAAAACTGGTCTGTTTTGATAAAATAGGTCTCTAGGGCACAAATGAAGAGATTTTTCTAAAATTTTTACTTTTTTGGAAAGCTCTATGTTTTTTAGTAGGGGTCTCTATTTTGAATTTCTATTTTTATGGCCAAAATCATAAAAAAAAAAATCAGATCTTGTTGACTAGGTCAAATGCAGTGCAAAAAAATAAAAATTTTGTGATGGGTATGCACTTATTTTTCATATGATTCAATGCATGATATGAGTTGTCATTTGGATTAATTTCTAGTTATTATTTCTCTTAATAATTTATTTTTAAATCTAACCCTAGGGTTTTCATAAGTTGAATATACCTTGCATATCTTGTTTGCTTGTTGGCTTGTTGGAGAGTTCTTAGCTTGCTTGCATGGTAAAGCTCAACAAGAATTGCTAAAAATTAGGTAAAATCTACTAAGCATGTTGCGAGGATCCCAGGTATTCTCCTTCATCTAATAACATTTCAATTTGGACTTAAAATAAATCTCTTATGTGTCAAGCTTGTGTGCATCTTTTCATGCTTTTGATCTATTTTTACATACTTGTATAATTGATACTAGGTTGTGACCCCTTAAGGATTCATTAAGTAGTCTTAGATACTTGTGATTGATCTTGATTTCTATCTTGGGTTATTGGACTCGCTAATCCACCGACCCCTCGTTCCACCCCATGGTTGCAAGGTCAGCACCACATTAAAGGGGAGGGGTCAACAGGACAAAAGCGTTAAGTGTTCCACTTGGCAACCCATTTGTGCTTTTAGAAACTCACTTGTTTTCTAAGTTGGGGAATCATTCTCATCTTATGTGAGGTGTTAAGTGTTCCACTTTGTGGACTCATCTCATATTTGCTTTAAGCGTTAAGTGTTCCTTTTTCTGCTTTTTGGGTACTTTTGGTAGATTTGCTTTTGGAAACATACATCTGCACTCACATAGTAATTAGGCCCTATGAACACTATTCGTGATTCTTGAGAGATTGGATTCTTAGAAAAATCTTTCCTTGATGACATAATCTTTGTAGGTAGGGAGGATACTTAGTGCGTTTCACATTCAACTTAGTTAGTGTGTCTTCTCTTATTGATCGACACATTCTCTCTTCGGAGAGGTTGATAGATCACGTGGGGTTGACATCACGAGCTTTGGTGAATCAAAATTGGTTAGTGCATCTTCTCTTATTGATCGATACATTCTCTCCCCGGAGAGGTTGATAGATCACGTGGGGTTGACATCACAGACCTTGGTGAAATAAAACTTTGTCTTAGTGTGTCGGATTCATCTGCTTGCTTTGTTTGGGTTAAAAGTGAAAAGGCATCAAAAACCTTGGATTTGAAGCCAAGTCCCCTTGTGGTATACTATTGTGAGTCACCTTTAGAGAGGGTTAACCGTAGCGGACAATCCCTTCACAGGGAAAACTACGTTGACGGAACCTCAAGCGGTAATATCCATTTTCACCATGGTAGTGATAGCCGTTATATAAATGTTCTTGTGGAAGAAATCTCCATAGGTGTGGTTCATTGTTGGGTTGTCAGATCTCCCTAGCAGCTCTTGAAGATTAAGTTCTCAGACTGTGTCAAAACTCTGGTGCGCCAGGATTGGAGTTCACCCCTTTGGATCATAAAAGTTGCAGAGTCAAACCATTACTAAAAACCCTAGCGAGGCCAAATTTTTATTTTCTAAGGTATATGTGCGTCATTGCAAAACATTTTGGAACATACACAATTAGCACTTCTAAGGATTAGAATGAATAAGTCACTTGATTGTTCATGTGCAAGGTTGCTTTTGCCCTTGTTCATTATTTTCAGACATGCCTGAAATCACTTGCTTATTGTTTTATGTGCTTGCTTATCTATTTGGTTACTAAAAACAAACAAATCTACTACAATTTTCAAATCTGGACATTGAAATTTGCAAACAATTCAAATCTGAAAAACTCAAAATTTGCAAAATCTGAAGTAAAATCCTTTTTTGGAGTCAAAAGTCATCTTAGGAAGTCAGAAAGTCATACAAGTTTCTACCAAGTGTCATTTCATTACTGCCCATCTGTCGTATGATTGAATACCCAGTGTCATATGAGTTTTCATGCCAGCAAATTCTAAAAGTCAAAATCCTTCTTGCAACTGTCGTATGAGTTTTTCAACTATTGTTTCATAGCATACCCACTGTTGTACGAGTCTGCAGAAAGTCATTTGGGAAAATTTTGAAGAGTTGTCAGAAAATTGTCAGAATTGCCAGATACTTAGCCTTTTTAGCCTATTTTCAGAATCTGTCGAACAAATCACTGTGTCAGGAACAAAGCAGTAGCTATTGAGAATCAGTACACATGTCTCAAAGAATCAGTACACATGAGGAAGAAATTTTGATCACTACTATGATGAAATAGATGCATGCTATGCAAGTTGAACTTAACAATCTTAAGAAAGAGAAGGAACCCAAGGAGTTCTCCATGGAAGCTCTATGCCCTTTTCCATTTGATAAAGACTTGTACATGTCACCATGCCCCTGGACAAAATTTGAGCAATGTGATAACCCTTATGATACCTCTTCCACAAAGAGTGAGACATCCAGCTTTGGAGACTATGATGACTATGATGATAGACAATGTAATGATACCTATGACACCTCTATTCCTAAAAGTCCTCCTCATCATGTGTTCCTACTTACTACAAATGGGCCATCACATTGGATAGATCGTGATGGTGATCCATATGATTCTAATTTTGAAAGAGACTTTGATGGCTTTTGTGGACAATACCTTGATTATGATCCATCTACTACTGTTGAGGACTATAAAATGCATCGTGCTAGCTTGAAGCATCAATACTACAAGGATCTCTCCTGTAAGGACTCTCCTGCTGAAAATAAAGATTATCTTCTCAAGAAAGATCATGTTAATATTGAGCCTTTGTCTAGTGATGGTTCCCTTCCATCCCCTACTTCCTCCAATACCCATACATTTCCTAAAGCTTCCGAGTCTTTCAAATCTTTCACAGAACTTTCATCCAACACAAGCCCTGATACTTTTCATGTGGTTCCCTATAGTTATCCTCTAGGGCTACCTCTTAAAGAAACTCAAGCTAACCTTCACTTAGCTACAAATACTTTCAATAACGATAAACCTAAAGAGCCTAAGCCTTCATATGCTATAATGCCTACTTTAGCTAGTCCTTCACCATCTCTTCCAAAGTCTTCCATACAATCCCAACATGCTTCCTTGTCCTTAAAAGTGGCTCCATGTCAAGAGGACTCTAAAAATGATGAAGAAAAGAACATAAAGAAAGATCAATATCAAGAACCCTTTATGTCATCCAATCCTTTTCATGATGTCTCTTATCCGCTTCAGGGTTCTTTTGATCCTGCACATCCTTTTTCATGCATTCCACCATGTCTTAAGTCTTCTCCTAAGCAAGATCAAGTTACTACTTACACCATTGAGCTTACTGACAATCAAAATAACCTTACTACACTTGCGCTTTCCAAAGATGATACTTCCATTAAGGTTATTAAAAATGGTGTTGTTACTTTCAATGTTAAGCCTATTGAAAATCAAGAAAAAAATGATGCGCTTATGCTATCCAAAGCAACATGTCAAAATCAAAATCTTCCATCTTCTTATTCTACCACTCCATGTTTGTTTCCACTTTCTACTCTTCCTAAGTCTTTGCAAACTTTGAACAATCCTATCAAAGAAGGTGCTCATATTCAAGATGTCCACGATTCTATTGAAAATCCTAATGCTCACTCTAAAGATGTTGATGTTTTTGGTTGTCATATAAATGTTAATGAACTTGTTGATTATCCTTTTGTGTCTTCCAAGTCCATCCTTGGACCTCTTCCACCACTACAAAGGGCTTCATGTCTACCTTCCATCTTAGGTCCTTATGTACCTTCACTTTCCCCTCCTAACTCTCTTAATTTTCCATCCATCTTGGGTCCTTACATCCCTCCATCTCCCATCTTTCCTCAAGATCAACATAGATGCATACCCTTGAATCCTTTTCATCCATCCACCCATCTAAACTAGTCATATCCTCCCTCTTCCACAAGTCCCAAGTCCTTTGGAAGTAACTTGAATGTTCAATACAAGAAAAAGAAGCAATACAAGAATCCATCCAAAAAAGAAAATCACCATGTCTCCTCTAAATGACACAGAGGCATAAAGTCAAAAGAGATATCTAAGAAAAAAACTACAAGACAAGTATGGGCTCCAAAATCCATCATTGAAGATATTCTCTCTAGATCATCAAAAGGAAATAAAAAGCCTACGACTATATGGATTCCAAAGTCTCTCTTGAAAGAGTCTAGTGTTGAGCAAAAAGTGAAATTGACATTCAAGCTTCCAAAGGCTTCCACTTCATCTTCTTCCAAAAACATTCTTCCATTCCATGCACCTAAACCACAACCTCTGTTATCCATTCACCATATTCCTTCATGTATTCCTTCATTCACATTTCCTCCATCCTCTCACCACCCTTCAAGATGTGTGTTGATGTTGATCTTGCCTTCCTTTCCATCTACCCTTTCACAGTCCTTCCATTCATTATCCTTCTACTTCCTATCCTTTTTCCTCACTTGCCTATTCCTCCTATCTTCCAACCTCACTTGCTTTACATAAAACCTTATCCTCCATTTTCCTCTTCCATCTTCTTTTTTCCTATCAGCATCTTTGAGCATATCATTTTGAATCCTTGGCATATCATGGTTTATCCTTTCAAGGAGCACTATCTCAAAAGCTTTCCTTCTTCCAAAAAGAAATGAAAAAAAAATAAAAATTTGAAAATGTGCCTTGGTGAAAACTTGGAAACAGGCACCTTGGTAGCAAAAGTAAAGAGAAATAAATTCATCCTATGGTGAAAACCACTCGCTTGTGGTGCCTTGGATAAGTACCATGATGAAAACCTGGCAATCAGGCATCATGCGTAGTTCTTCTACATATTTCATCTTCTCTCTTTGATCTTGACAATGTTGATCTATACATGAACATTTGGCTATCTTGTGAGCTATCTTATGATGATCTTTCTTTCATTCCCTTCCTGTTTAGCCTTCATATCCATCTTCCTCCATTCATTTTTGCCTATCACTATCCTTTTCCCCTTTGGTCTTGATCTAATAGAAAAAAGAAAGAGTAAAACACGATGCTATGAGGCCTCTTGACATGTCTACTCCTTCGGACTACATCCTGTCCTTCTTTAGCATTATGCTTTTGTGACTTATCCTATGCTGGCCTTTCATTGCTTGTCCAAAAGTGCTTTTACATGACAATTTTTCCCTAGCTTGAGTATTCTTGAGGAGTTTTACCTTGAGGATTTCTTCCCTTCATTATCCTTTATTCTCTTGTCTTCCATCTCTTCCACCAGCTTGTCAATCCCTCTTGTTCTCCACCTTGCTAGACATTGGGAATGCACGATATGATCTTGCTTGGGAGTTTGCAATGGAAAAAGATGCTATCAAATATACCAAGTATCAGAACAAGTATCAGAACCAGTATCAGAACCAATATCAGAACAAGTATCAGAACCAATATCAAAACAAGTATCAGAACACCTACTGGGGCTACACCTTTTGCTTTAGTTTATGGGTCTGAAGTGGTATTGCCTATTGAGGTTGAAATCCCATCACTAAGAATCAGAATGCAAGGTCTAATAACTGATGATGACTACAGAGTGTCTAGGTTGCAAGAACTTGAACTACTAGATGAGTGCAGACAAGCAGCGTATGATCATCTCAGAGTATATCAAAAGAGAATGTTTAGAGGCTATAACAAGAAAGTTAGACATAGAGAATTTCAGGTTGGTGATCTAGTCTTGAGAGAAAATCCTAAAAATCAATCCCATCAAGAATGCAAGGGGAAGTTTGAACCCAATTGGCTGGGTCCCTTTGTAATCACTGCTACTTTTGGCTTTGGTGCCTATCAACTCTCAACGACTAAAGGAGAACAACTCTAAGAACTAATCAACATTCTCCATCTAAAGAAATTCTATGCCTAAGGCATTCAGTCTATGGTAAAATGTCTTGAAAAAAAAAAAAACTTAAAAATTGGAAAATGTCCTGAAAAAATAAACATCTTGGTGAAAACCTAGCAATAGGCACCTTGATGATTCACAAAAAAATAAAAAAATATCAAAAGTACAAAAAAATTAAAAAAATGAAAAATACAAAAAAATGAAAAAAAAAAAGTGCCTTGGTGAAAACTTGGAAACAGGCGCCTTGGTAGCAAAAATAGAATCTCTGCCAAGATGGTGAAAACCCCGCAAATAGGTGCCACTTGTTTCAAAATGCTCCATCTATCAGCACAATCTTGGTCTTTCCCAACTTTTAGTTTTGCTTTAGTTTGTGCATATCTCTTAGTTTGTTTCTGCATTTCCAGTTTTCAAGTAAGTCAGTCTGTACACCAATCAGCTCAAGCGTATGTATCCTATCAATGTTTAACACTTGGGGGCAATCACAGTCATATCCTATGGTCTCTAGTATATCTTAGACGTATCATATCCAGTCGGAGTCCTTTGAAGCTTCATGTGAGTCAGTCAGTCAGTCTTGTCTCCAGAAAGGATTTTGCATCTACAACAACAATCAAACACAAACTGAAAATAATCTGTGCTTCATGATTTTATCTCCTTGTATGCTTACTGATTCGCATTGAGATTTTTGCATATTGTGTCCTTTTGAGCTCTTCGATGATGTCCTTTATAGGATTTAGAGAGTGATGATTGGGGGCATAATCTTTTCTTTGTCTTCTACTTATATGTGAAAATTTAACAACTTTGGAAATTCTGGATTGAAATGGTGTCCAACTGTAAGAGCCTCTATCTCGAATTGGATGGCCATGCGTACCTCGACCATTGATACCCAAAAAATTCAAGGAAGTTTGATCTAACTATTATCTTTTTGAAGTGAATTCTTTCTCCTACTATGAAATGCGATCTTGCCTAAGGATGTGAATGATAAAGGGTCACTACGGGTAATTCACATTGGATTTTGAATGATCTCTTGACTGTTTGATGTGTATGTTAACTGCAAGGCGTATTCTGGTCATCATGACATTTATGTTTTGATGCTTATACAAATTGCTATATCAAAATGGACATGATATTCAGGTCATCCTAGCATTTATGCCTTGGTGCTTATATCTAATTTGACATTCCGCAAATAAAATCAATATTCATATATCCATGCTTGTTGACCAATGGGTGTTGTATTGATTCTTGCGCATACAAATCGATATTCATATGTCTATGGTTTCATAGCTAGTGGGCATTGTATTGATTTATCAGGTTACCTAAAAGTTCAATGATGATAACAAATCGACACATGATCAGTGACTAGGTCCTAGGTCCTAGGTCTTAGGTTGCATTTCATTACTACATGTCTCTTTGCATTTTTGCATGTTGCATGATCTCACAATGGCTCAACATACTTCAATGCTTAAATGATTCTTCAATCACATCTTAAAATCTAACAAGAGCTGAATCTCACATGAAGGTTCCTCCAACGAAGTAGCAAGTAGAATCCTTTTTCGGGATCAAAATTGAAATCTACGATCATTTATATCATCAACTACTTGCATAATCAACCTTCAATCATCACATAAATCTAGTATTCAACTTAACTAATTATCTTACATCAAACTATCAAAATTTCAACTTGGTCAACTATGGTCAACTATGGTCAACTATGGTCAACTATGGTCAACTCATGGTTTAACCTAGTCAAACTTGGTCTTTTAGACCTCTAAATGATGCAGAATGCATTCCCAGACATGTTTAACCACTTCTCACATCAACATGCTTCTAAAATATCAACGCTGACTTTTCTTGTCAGATTTCAATTTTCATCCTGAAGGGGGCATGGTATTGCACATCATTCAAAGTCTGTAATCAAATTTGAAATTATATCTAATTTTAAAATCATATCTTTCCTCAGTAATCAAGACAACAACCATGTCTAGTTGTTGATTCATCAAAAGTCCTCATTGCTCAGGGAAAATCTATCATCACTTCGGGCATATCAGATTCATCGAGATCCATATCAATCTAGTACTCTCCTAATCTTGTAAACTGTATCAGTTTTTGTAATTATCAGTTCAATAGTGTTCTTTCCTTGGTTCTTCGGCAACTGAAGGGTTCAGATGTGATACCTGCTAGTTCTGCTAAGACAATCGAGTCTAGAACTGGTCACTCACTTCTTCACAATCATAAGGTTTGGAATCAGGTGTTTTGACACTTCTTTGCAATCATTGGTTCATTACTTTTATAGTTTCCATTATCTTTGGTCATTCAGGACCTATTATCTTCATATCAAATCCAATCAGCTTATGTCTCATATCAATTATCAATTTCAAATCAGTTTCATATCTCTATCAAACATAGACTATCTTTGAACCATTGTGCTTCGCACAACAATTCAAAGAGGGGCAAAATGTAATACCCCAAAAATGGGCTATAAGTTCATTAATCTTCTATATCAACATATCGAATGAAATCGACATCAAAGTCCTAACCAAAGACACATCTGAACATCATCGAATCCTAATTGATTATCTTAAATTCTGCATCGGGGAATATTCCTAGTAATATTCCTAATTTATCTAATTATCTTTAATTTAATGATTATTTGGCGATAAATCACATTTATCCTAAAGTTTGATTAATTGAATATTCTCAATATTTAATTAATTAGATTTAATTCTGCCACTTAATTATTTAATTGAATTTAATTCTATTTATTCCTAAATATTATTATTTAAATTTGACAATAAATCAAAATTCTTATCATTAATTGATTAAATTCTTATTTAATTAATTAAAGCAAGTTGTCAATTTTTAATAATATTGTTTTTGAATAAAAGTTTGAAAAAATAATTGATTAACCCATAAATCAATTGTTTTAATTTTAAAATCAGTTAAGTTGGAAATAAATCACTTTATTATTAAATTAATTCATAAATAAAGCATGCACAATCACAAAAGCTGATAACTATCAATTATCAATTAAAGCTAAACTCTATTTTGAGTTCAACTCTGCTTTTGCATGTTTTTGTGAATTAAATTATCTTTATTTAAAAATAACTCAAAAATCAAGCTGAGTTATTTGAGTGATTTATGGCTTTATTCCATGCACCTCCAAAGCCCTAGATTTCTATAAATTAAGGCTTTAGCTCTTCATAATTCATCTCTCAAATCCACAGAATCTCATAATTTTGCAAGCTTACTTTGCCAAAGTCGTCTACAAATTGCACAACTATTTTGAAGAATTAGAATTTGGAGAATCAAAGCTTATTGCAAATCAAGGCTATTGTGAGATCAATTTGTTTTTTTACATTCATTTAGATTCATTTTCATATCATTGTTAGATCATTTTAGCATATCAATTTCCATATTAGCATAGATTCCATATCAAGTTTTCATATCATTGCATAGAAAATATCAAAAATATAGATTAATTGCATTCATATTTCATATTAGTTTTGCATTCAAATCCTTCATTTAGGTGTTGTCTAGGTCACTGATCTCGATTACAATCTAAGAACATCAATCTCGCACCTATTAGAAGGCCATAAATCACCTAGTTAGTTAGATTTCAATTCATTGCACGATTTCATTTTTGCTAACCTCTAATGTTTTACTAAAGTGTTGTGTCTACAGATCAGGTACAATTTTCACACACACAAAGTCAAGAACATTTCAAATAGGTGACCTAGTTTTGTGAGAGAATCCCAAAAGTCAAGCAGAAAGAGAAAAGAAAAGAAAATGGGAAGCAAACTGGTTAGGACCATTTATCATCATTGAAAATTTTGGGACCGGCACCTACAAATTAGCATATTGTGATGGAGAAGATCTACAAGAACCTATCAATAGCATACATCTAAAGAGGTTCTATACATGAGGTAGATGAAAGAGTATAAAGAGTATCATATGGGAATCATCATATTTATTGTACATAGTCAAAAGAGATCTTGAAAATACCAAAAACATTTGAAAAGCAGAAAAGATAAAAAATAGTGGAAAATTGAGCATGAAGAAAGAAAAAACATTCATATATGATTTGCAAAAAGATGTTGTCTTGGTGAAAACCTAGCAAATAGGCACCTTGATGATATGAAAAAAAAATACAAAAAGAAAAAATACAAAAAAAATAAAAAAAGAGAAAAAGTGCCTTGGTGAAAACCTAGTAAATAGGCGCCTTGGTAGCAAAAAAAAGAGAAAATCTTTAAAAATAGAAAAAAGAGCAAGATCTATTCAATCGAGGAAAACCTAGTAAACATGTGCCATTGAAATTCCAAGTCAGTTGCATGCCTAGAAGGTCACCTTGTAAATATTGCATTCGCTAGCATTTGTATATATTGCATAATAAAACCCCATAGTTGCATTTACAAGTACCTTAAGATTTTCATCACCTCATCTGCAAATTGTCCTATGTCCCACAAATGAAATTATATCAAACTGGGGGCAATCTACTCAAAAGGAGAAAAGATTCATCAAAAGCAAGCTTTATTCAATCATGGAATCAATTCATCAAATTCAAAAAAGGAACACATAATCAAATCTACATTCTAATCCAATTTGAGCCAAACACAAAATTTGATCCAAGATCTTACATGATCTTATCTTTACCAGGATTAAAAGTATGAAATGGATGGAAGTACACTTGGAAATATGGATTTGAAAAACATTGCAAGAAATTTTGTGTGAACTTAATTGATGAAATCATGTCTTTCTAGCAAATCGATGAAAGTTTTAGAATAGACAAGCTATGATGAAAGGATGATATTTTGTTGATTTCTGAATGACTGTCTTAAAATCAAAGTTTTAAATCATGTATTATTTGTCTAAGGATGTGATCATCAAAGAATCATCAAGGACTTGTACATAGGATAAAATTGAGATTTCTGCTTGTTTACACAAAAGGATACCTTGGCTATTTTGATCTTCAATATCATAATACCAACATCCACTTGCAACATAGAATCTAACAAAATCAGTATTCACACTCTCATGATTGGCTTCAATCAGTGATAGTTGTACCGAGAAAGATGGGAAAGCAAACAAAGAGGTGCAAAAAGTATTCATATCATCATAGTTGACCTAGTGATGGTTGTTCTAAAACAGGATTCCAAAAATGCTCAATGATGATTATAAGCTCCAAATTCTGAATAATGATAGTTAGTTGCATACATTTTAGATTAAGTGCATTCTATACTATTTTTCCTTTCTTAGCTTAATTTTCAAGAGGAAAATAAAAAGGGGGTGTACTCAAATCAAAAAATCAAATGATTATCAAAAACAACTATATAAGATTGAGTGTGTTGGAAATAAAAAACAAAGTGCATTTCATTAGTTCACTTGCATTGATTAAGTTGCATTAAGTCATCTTCATTAAACCTTGCATTATCGTTATATTGCATCCATCTACATTAAGTTGTATATCATTAGATTGCATCCATTTAAATTTTATCAAGTTCATTAAAATCATTAGATTACATTGATCTCATTTTAGATGTATTCATTAAGAGCATTGCATTAGTTAGCAAATCATTCATAGCATCCATTAAGATCATTCAACATTAAATGCATATCATCCATGATAGTATCATCCAACCACATTTCATTTATCATTATTCATTAAAATATCATGATCATTGCATTGTTACATAGATTCATCACATTTACATATAAAAAAGAAATGCATTCATTAGATTCATTATTCATTATCCATCTAATATTTATTACATATAAGAATAGTATCATTAAATTAAAATTGCATTCATATATTCTATGTCATATATAAGACAATCATGTAGGCATCAATAGAACACGTGCATACATTTGAAAATTGCATTCTGAAAAGCATAAAATAAAGTATATAGGAAATAGAATCATATAGAACTGCATATCATGCAAAGCACCTGAAAAAGAGATCCAACACATGATGAAATCATACATGGTAAAATCTATCAAAGAGAGTATCAGAGTCCATGGTACCATCATTGTGAAATCAATAAGATATCAAAGTCTAAATGAATGATCATAAAAGAAAAATCTAAAGATCAATGTCCAACAACTATCAAAGTGTCAACATAAGCAATATCAAGAGATCAAAGATTATATAATAAAGAGTTCAATGTCTCGAGCATAATAATAGAAAGGAGATCATATATCATCAAAGTGCAAATAAAATAATTGAAATATCTCATGGAATATATCAACTGATAAAATCACTAGCACCATCGGTACCATCAGGACCATTAGGACCAGGAGCACTATCTGGAGGCTGACTAGAACTAGCCTATAAACAATGCTGACTCATAGCATCCATGAAGTTATGCATCATCGAGCTCAATTGAGAAACTTGCTACTGTACTGCTGAAATATGAGTCTGCAGAGAAACAACATCTGATGCTGAGGCTAGGGCAGAAGTCTGTGCTGCAGAAGACAGTGGAGGAGGAACAGAAGAAGATGGCCTCAAAGAAGATGGATCACCCAAAGATGGAACAAAGCTCAAAGGTGATGGAAGTGAAGAAGATGAAGGCATAGAAGCTAAAATAGAAGCAGAAGTAGAAGAAGCTACCTGAACCTGAGGAACAATCAGAGGAACGAACTACTGAGCAGGAGCACCTTGTGCCTAATCAAGTAATACCTATGTGATATCTGCATCAACCTCCCTTTGACACTTGACTCTAGGCCTATCTGTGGGATCCCAGGAAACATGATGTAATACTCTATCAACCCGTTGACCCCTTGCCTAATCACCACCCCTAGGAGGGATCGGAGCAGCAACAATCACTGGAATATGAACCCTACCTACTCTAGCTCCTCAATGACCCCATCATCCATGCTGTCCCCTAATCCTCACACCACCACCTCTGCCATCATCTCCATCATCACCACCATCTCCACCAACACCTTCATCTCCATCTGAAAACTCATCAATAGTGAGAATCCTCTTTGCAGGATCTGTGAATCTGGGAAAAGGGTATCGATGTAACTAAACACCATAATCATCTATAATACCTACATCTACAATATGCTCTCTCATGGACCAAGGAAGATATAATAGGTCTCGACTCTCCCACATAGTGGTGCCAAAATCAACACAGGGGCCCCATAATGATCTCTCCACCTGTACACAGGCATACATCACCACTCCCTACAACATACACTATCTGTGGCCATACTGACGTAATACTCTATGAAAGTAGAATCTCTCAATAACAAATGCAGAATGTCTGATCATCTAGCGAGGATAGAACATGTAAGGAAGCTCACCATCATCCTCTAGCCAATTCTCGCAACCAAGATAGGGCCTCCAAATAATCATATCCATGTCATCAAGGACCATCGCCAGTAATCTAGCTTACCCATATGGGTCTGGATGATAATACCATCGTACATCCAAGTGATAGAACAACCTAGACTATGATCTTGTGTAGTAATAGGATGTGTCACTGGGATATGCTCCCAGGTCCAAAACTATAACCGGATAGCTCCTGCAATTAATGTGGTAGAATGCCTATAAACAATAGTGTGCAACTCATGGTACAACTGAGCTAACACATAAGAACCCCAATCAAACTGACGAGGATCTACCATCAAATCCTTAAGAATGGGACCCCAACCAATAGCAAATCCATGCCCACATCTATCAGGAAGAAGAAAACCTCCAATCAACATACCAAGAACAACTGGTAATATAGGGAAGGAAACAAACTGAACCCATTGGATGTGAGAATCACCAATGGTAGGATCACCAAAGACCCATCGACATGTTGATCCATCATAAATAGAATCATAATAGACAAGCTCTCCCCGAGTAGGCAACCACAGAATGCGATATACATCCTTTGGTGTAATAGTCATTTCCCCCATAGGAAGATGAAAGGTATTATGGTATGAGTGCCAACGCTCAGCCATAGCAGTGATACGACCCTGATTCACTCAAAATTGAGGAAGATGTAGGAGGAAAGATAAGCCGCAATGAGTAATGTGACGATAATTCACCGCATTCAGATCATCGATCATGATCCAAGACCACGGATACGCACCACGGATACACAATGATCCAAGCTCAATCTATAAAAAGCAAGTGCAAATACATCAGAATGAAGACTACTAATTAATTGGACCATTGTAAGTCAATACAAAATTTATCAAACTATCAAACCACAATCAAATTTCGTGTTTCTACTCAGATAGAACGGAAATTTATCATCACCCATCATCTGAATCTAGATTGATGAATGATATTCCAACTATAATTGACTCATACTAACTATTACAACTTGTTAAGGACATCAAGCTTGGGGAATTAACCTATCAACTGATCGACGACATTGGAAAAATTGTAAAGTGGACTTAATAAAATTGAAAACATTTTTTTTGCAGAGTGAAAGTGCTATTTCAGGGTTTGAAAGCGCACAAAGGCAAAAGCATTGTTTAAATGTGTAAAAGAACTCATTAATGGTTTAAAAGCGAAAAAATAGGCAAAAGCGCTATAAAAAATAGCGGAAGCGCTGTTTAACATGTCAAAAGTGCAAACAAGAGCAAAAGCGCACCTAAACAAAGCAAAAGTGAAGTATTGCAAAAATTTGGCGAGTAAAAGTGCACAACCGGATCGTGAAAGTGCCCTTTAAAATTTTGGAAGCGCAACTTTGAGGGCGAAAGTGCCATTTAATTGGGTAAAAGTGCACATTGAATTAAAAAATAGAAAAAAGGGGTACTTTTCCAGGAAAAATTTGAAAAATCTAAAATTAAATGCATAAATCAGACAAGCGAAAAGGTATAGGCACTCATCGGAGGTCCAGAGCTAGGAAGATGTTGATATCGATGACATTTATCGAATTGATGCTCGCGAATGGGGACATACATCGTGAAAAGTCAAAGGAGTCAGAGAGGAAAAAGTAAAAAGTGAAAGTGAAAATGAATAGTGAAAAAGGGATTTTGACCCCTTTATATAGCTTTTTGACCTAAAACAGAGGTAACTTTGACCTAAGAGAGGACTATTTTACTAAAATTGACCTAATAAATTGAATTTATTATCAAATCAGTTAAAACAGGGGCATTTGAAATTAAATAGACCTAACAAGCAATATCGGAAATGAAATTAAAATTCATTACAAATTGAACTAAAACAACGTAAAATGACCAACATTATCGAGATATTCAATCAACGATCAAATTTTATTTCATTTCTGAGGGGGCATACCATCAGATAATCAACATCAGCATCATCATCAAAAATCAAGACACCGATCATCAAATCAAAGCGAAAGCTTTTATCAAATTTTTTTTTGTCAATCACTCGAATGGGGCATCGCATCGAAATTAATCATCAAATTAGGTATCATATCAGAATCTTTCATCAAACCAAGCATCATATCAGGTAATCGATCATCAGAATGACCATCAGAGTACCACATATATTGAAAGGAACATCATCAGATCCGCATCAATCTCATATCAGATATCAAGGATCTACCATCGAAAGACATCAAAGATCAACCATCAGTTAAATCAGAACCTATCGTCAAGCAAGAACAGAGTATTCTTTGAATCAACATGCTTCTCACGTCAACTCAAAGAGGGGCATTTGTAATCACCTAAAAATGGACAAAGACAATTAAATGATAAATCAAGAAAAATCAAAGCAAATCAAGGGCAAGATCAAAGTAATTGAATTGAATCAAACATTTAGCCAATCAAAATTAAAATCAAGTCTTAATTCAAGATAAATCAAAATTGAGAGCATTTTATTCAAGTTAAATCAAATCAAAGTGCAATTAATTCTATTAATTGTATAGTTTGAAATTAAATCAAATTCAACCCATTCAAGGGGTACATGGATAAACAAATCAATTTAAAACAATTAATAAATCATAATTTCCCTCAACAACCACAAAAGGAGGAAATTCAATCAACCAATAGGATTTGAGGAAAGACATTCACATGGATCAAGCCAAATTCAATCTCAATCACTCAAAGTGAAAGAGAATCTTGTCCATTGATCTTGTCTACTTGTCCCAAGCTTTGAGGACACAAACTTTGCATTGTCTTCAAAGGGTGGAACCAAAAACTCAACCAAGGCTTAATCATGATCAACTACACTACACCCCCTACCATTGGGAAAATCTATAAAAGGAAGGCCTAAATCACTCATAATTCATAACCAAACATTTGAGAATTGCATAGAACCTCTTGCATTTTATAGCTAGAAAGGCATTTTAAGAGCCTAATTAGCATTCAATTTGATCTAATTGTTAGCTTTAGCTTAATCTTTATCATTTCTCATTCTAGGATTGTCATTAATGGTAGCTTGCTGAGAGCTTCTATTAACACTCTTAGATAGAGAGCCATAGGATGCTCAATTGATCTTTCATTTGCTAAATAGTTGCTATATTGTGGTCTATTTAATTTCTATTTCATTTATTGTCAATACTAATTCTATGAAGGTACATTTCCTTGTACACAGATGCCACTGTATGGCATATCTATAGGGAGATTGGTGTTTCTAAATTCTTGGAGAATATGATAGGCTACAATGAAAATCATGTTGCTTAGTTTTCCATTTCATAGTCTAAGAGAAGGATTACTATGGGTGGAAATAGTTTTGAAATCAATAAAGAGGTTATTGCAAATGCCATTGGCCTCCCGATGACGGGAAAAAAATGGAAGAAGAAGAGTAGGGTTTTGGACATGGAGAGCCCATATTAATTCTTCCATCTGGATGACTCCCCTGTTAAAATGCATGGTGACTATGAGAGGGTCAAAGTTTTAAAACCTTGGGACTAGACATGCCTTATGATCATGAAATATTTTACTCTAGAAGGTTTCTTCAAGGTGTTTTATTATTATCACATGCCTCTTATGAATCACTTCTACACACTACTACATTTGGGGCCAAATTTTGATAGAAGCTTCCGACGGGTAATTTTTTATTACGAATTTGGTGTTTTTTTTTTTGTAATAGGCCCCAATGGTGTCGATATTCTGATGGGTGTTTAATTGACCATCAGAATTCTAAAAAATTTGGGGTATAGATGAAAAAAAATAAGTGAAATGGCCTCATCATTTTTATTTCGATTGGATAGAGAAGGAGCGGGAGAAGGAGCGAAAGCTATGCGTGGGAGAAGGTATGTAATTTCTTCATCTTTTGAGCCTCTGGCATCATATTCAAATGCATTGCATTTTATTTGATCATGAATGCTCTCTGAAATGACCGCATTCTACTGGTGTCATGCCCTAGCCCGTGCTTTAACTCCATTATTTGATGTTATTGGTGCTTGTGCTCAAGAATATCCATTTTTTTGAAATGTTGACTATGGTTATCAAATGGACAGCCCGTGAGCTTCTAGCTAGGTGCCATTTGTATATTTAATAGCTTAGGGCATCAAATGTATATTGTATCATTGATAGTTGAGACTTTGTTAAAAGGAAATAGGACAAAGAATGATTTTGATTTAGTCTCTCTATTTTGATCCCTAAGTGGCTTACAACCCTAGAGAAGTATATGCAGATTTACGGATGTAGTTGCAGGATACATAGCAGCCAATAATTCACAAGAAAGCCGTGCATCCAATTTAAATAGAAATTAATACAAAGAAATAGGGTCCTCCAACAGTGCAATCATCCGAACTTTGACTATCCCCTCAACCAGTGACCCTTCAAAATTGGGTTATCATGCAATCAGTGAGTGATCCTTCATTCTCCTAGTCTTACCTACATCCAAACATATTGGAAATACACAATACAATGATAACAAGCCTTTCACAATCCCCCTTCCCTCAAGGAACACTATCAACCATCCCTTCCACATAGCATTTCACTGTTTTATGAGTGGATTGTGTAGGAGCAGTTAACATTAAACAAGGAGCAAACTCCTCAACACATCTTGGAAACCATTATATTCAATAATAAATGAAACCTAACACCAACACTATTCCTTCCATAGTTGTAGGCTACATAGTAGTCAATAATTCACAAGAAATCCATGCATCAAATTTTTATAAGGATATCCTACTAATCAATAGGAATTTTCTTGAGATGACCAATGATTATGCATTTTGATGGCAGTGTGCTAGTTCAAAAGGATAATATAAATCTGAAACAATTTTTTTTTATTTTCTCAAACTATAAATGTGGTTAAAGGGAAAATATTATGTGGAAAACCCACAAACCAAGCTAGCAAATGATTGTACATCAAATTATTCCTATATTCATTCAAGTATTTCTATGCTTCAGCTACTTGACCTTTGAGCTTCATCTAGAGGAATGTGTAGCTTTAAGATAGAGTTACTTCTTGGGCCTTACAATAGGGTGGAATATGATCAACAGTTGTTTAGGTTGTCTCTTTGTTAGTCCCATTGCTAGGTTCTTATAGTTCATGGTTTGAATCTATTATGGTTGTGTAAGGGATTTGTAGATGCTTTTTCTAAAATAATTATTGGACACCATGATTGGAACAACTGGTTATTGGCTATTGTACACATGAATCATATCTGTCAATGGTTCTTTGTGTTCAAGAATTCGTTGATCAATCTTTGAGATTTATTGTCCTAGCTTTAAAAGAGTGATAAAAGATATAGTGAGTGCTATTTTTTCCAAGTGTTTTGTGGGTGCCATTATCTTCTAGGAGTAATTACTAGAACCAAATTATGTTCTTTGCCTCTAGTAAATATTGCAGACACAATCATCTTCTTGGTGAAGGGTTGCTTCCATCCCCATGAGGCACTATTGCATGGTTTCCATTCCCTTGTAGTATAGTGAACCTAATTTAATACAAGTGTGCACTATTTTGGGATCCATAATTTATGGCCCCTACACTATGGTTGTTAGCCTAAGACATGCCTACCTTTGCATATAATAAGAGGCCAACATGAAACAAACATCCAGAGGTTAGGGGGTTGTTCCCTATCCATAATTTATTATTTAAGTGCTAAGTGATGATGGGTATATCATGTAATTCATACCTAGTGTGTCTCTTTCTTTCTCTCCACATTTCACATTAGGAGTATATGCTATAAAATACTAATGAAATCAACTATTGGTCAAATCTAATCAAAATTGCAATTTAAAGATTAAAATAGATCTTGAAGAAATATGGGAACCATTTTTGACAGATATTGTACAAATTAAGAGAATACTCCGAAGAGGAAATGCTTCAATGTGGAACAATTGAAGGACAATGTTTTACTTTTATATGCACATCTGCAATGTTTTTGATATATTTATGAGATAAAAAAACCATAGAAAGAATAGCATATAGAAGAAAGTAAAGAATAATGATCATACTTTGAGATATTGTGGAAACTTAAAGGAAAGAATGCTTGGTGGAGTTATCATGCAATTAGTGAGTGATCCTTCATTCCGTTCTTCCAGTGACCCTTCAAAATCGGGTTATCATGCAATCAGTGAGTGATCCTTTATTCTCCTGGTCTGCCCTGCATCCAAACATATTGTAAATACACAATACAATGATAACAAGTCTTTCAAAATCCCCCTTCCCTCAAGGAACACTATCAACCATACCTTCCACATAGCATTTCACTGTTGTATGAGTGGATTGTGTAGGAGCAGTTAACATTAAACAAGGAGCAAACTCCTCAACACATCTTGGAAACCATTGAAATCAATAATAAATGAAACCTAACACCAACACTATTCCTTCCATTCACTACTACCAAGAATAAAGCATTTAATCCATTCAACATTACATATAATCATTAGACAGTTAGATTTCCTGACTGTGTAGAGGAACAGTCATGACCAAAATGATCAAAACTACTTTCACCCTTGCATAAGCTATTCCAAACTTCAAGTAAAATGAGCAATATGCTATATCAAATCTTTCATATTCATAGTAACCATTCAAAGGATCATTTTATCAATGAACCCTCTGACTATACCCCTGCGACAGAGAAAGGAAACCTCAAAATAGAGAAAAGAAACTTAGTAAAACTAGTCTATGCTGCTGTTTGTGAGGGAAAGTTAGTCGCGACATCAAGTATCATCTCATCATGGTCTATTCACCATATTTCAGTGCCCCATTCACTCTGATCTATTCAACTTACACCATTCTTCTTCTCCAGGACTCAAAGGCTTGAAATAGTATATGTGGTAAAAATTCATGAAATACTAAAGAAGACTTGCTATTTGTCAGACAAATCTTCATTGTCCCCCACAAAAAACTAAGTAATAACTACTCTACCCTTAATTTGTTTAACAATGCACCATATTAGATAAAGTAGGTTCTATCACACATGGCACGAACTCTCTTCAAACTCACAATACGTTGCATACGTAGTACAAAACTCATGAGATTCTAAAGAAGGCCTCACTCTTAATGAGTTATAAACATGCCATTGTTTCAGTTTTTCTTGTGAGTTATGATAAGTTTTGTAAACATGCCATTGGTTTTGTTTAGTGTATTCATTTTTTTCAGACAAATCTTCATTGTCTTCTGATTGTCTTCTTTATATAGTAGCATGTATTAATTGGCTAACAAATAAAGAAGCATTTAGACAATCAAAAGACAATGAAGATAATTTTAAATGCATCTAACACAATTTTTTTTTACAAAACTGAACCAATGGCATGTTTACAATAAAGAAATAGAGTGATAATAATATGCTGAAAATTGTATTCTATTTAATACATGCCAAAGGACTAGTCCCAACAATTCTTAAACATACTTTATCTGATATGATGAATTCTTAAACAATTAAGGTTGGAGTAGACATAGTTATCACACAGTTTTTTTGTGTGGTACAAGGAAGATTTGGCTGATTAAGAGTGAGGCCTTCTTTAGAATCTCATATAAATTTGGTTGATTAAGATGAGAAGAAAAACATAATTCATTAGTTAAATTTTTCAATTTCATGTATTTTTTCTCCTATTTATTAGGTGCATGAGTTGAAGATTGAATGTAAGAGTCTTATAATGTTGTGTTACCTTTGGATCTCGAGTTTTTGATACTCCTATGATGATCTTTCTCAACAAGTATTTTATTATATTGTTATTTTTTGAATAACATATTGGGCAAATACAAAATTGTGTACTTCTACAGGACAGTGAACACAGAATTGAAGCATCAAACAAGACTTGATCAAGTTGCAGGTGGAATGTGCACTCAAATAGTAAGTAATGTAGAATAACAAAATAAGTAATATGTCATGTCTACATTTTGTTATTTTATGAGATTACATCCATGTTCTATATTCATAGAATGGTTCAAAATTGAAATTTACAATTCAATAAAAGTACTGACGGGTGTTGTTCCCTGCACCCTCAATCAACAACTTGCCTCCATTTTATTTTGATTTAAAAACTACTATATTATTTGAATATCTTTCTTTCTTGCCACAATACGAAAGAGTTTGAGGTGGAAGACTACAATAATAGAAGGGTTTCAATTTGGTATACTATACTACAACATCATTTCATAACTAAGTTTTCAATTTCTATATATAATTAGGTTATAGATAATCTAAGTGAAGAAGGATCATGTCAGATAATCCAAGTGAAGAAGGTAATGGGGATAATAGATTGTGGTCAAACTTTAAAAGAAAAGGCGATGAAAAATGTTATTATCCTTGAAATATTTGTAAGGGCTTAAACATTAGAATATTGCTAATCAAAACAACTAAGAGACATTGTAGGGATAATGGTCACATTGAAGGAGGGCTTGATTATCATGAATTGGTAAGTTTTTCATTATATTTATTTAACAATTAATATATATATGAAATACACTTGATGATGAGATCATTATCATGGTTTATTTGTGTTCATCATTTTTATATAGGTTGACCTCCCTAGGGGAGTACATGATATGGACCATGGAGGTGAGAATATTGAGAATGTGGCTTTGGAAGTGGAGGATCATGGAGGTACGAATATTGAAGGTGAAGATTATGATCCCATGGAAGATGATGATGATGCGCCAGATGATGGTACTAATACATTTATCCATGACACATTTGGTATTGGCACAATTGATGATGATGATTAGGATGATGTTGATGTCATCCATGATATATCTCTACTTGAGAAGAAAACCATGCCCTTTTACAAAGGCTCCCAAACAACTCTTCTCTTTGCTGTATTATTGTTGTTGAATTTGGAGGTTATGAATGGTTTATCCAACACAACAATGTCATGTATGCTAAGGTATGTCATATATGTTATTATACTAATTAAATGGTGAAACATGTAAAATAAATATTGTTAATATTAACAACTTATATTTTTTTCTATAGATTGATAGGTGAGTTCTTGTTACCACCATCGAATATTCTCTCTCGCTCATACTAAGAATTATGTGCCACTATGAAAGATATTGAAATAGAGTATCAAGCAATATATGCTTGCCCCAATGATCATATTATTTATCATAAAGAACATGAATTTGCAACAGAATTCCCTAAATGTCATATGAGTAGATATCGAACAGATCAAATAACAAAAAAGGTGCCTCACAAGGTTCTTCGTTACATCCCCATTATACCATGTTTGCAAAGATTATTCAGGTGTAGTAGCTTGGCACAATTTATGGATTACCATGCACACAATAGGAGTCAAGATGACATTATTTGAATGCCTACAAATGGTTTTATATTTAAGGACATAGAGGAAAAGTGGCCGCACTTTATCGAAGAACCTCAAAATCTCAAGGTTTTAGTAGCAGCGGACGGTGTCAATCCATTTCGAGAGCTAAGATCTATTTACTCTATTTGGCATGTTTTTGCCATCAACAATAACATTCCTCCATGGATGTCAATAAAGAGGGAGCACATTATGTTGGCAATGATTGTTTCAGGTATTTGATCATTTAATAGTTATCTGCATGTAATTATAAATATTTTAGTAAAATGGTCACAATAATTATGTAATGTTGTTGTTCATTCAACTAGGTAAATACCAAGTTAAAGATATGAATGTATATATTGAGCCTCTTATCAACGAGTTGGTGGAGTTATGGAAATGTGTCACTATGTATGACATCTCTAGACCAATAGGAGATAGACAATTTCAATTCCATGCAATGCTTGTATGGACAATACATGATGCCCCAGGGCTAACACATTTTTTTGGTATGTTATGGTGAATTCAAGTTGTACATGATAATTCTAAAAATAAAAATTAACATATTTAATCCAATTGTATCATTACCTTGTAGGTCTTCAAACAAAATTTTTTTTTGCATGTCCAGTTTGTGGTCCAAAGATGAAATCTTGTCATTCAAAAAGTTTAGGAAAGCAGGTGTTTGATGAGCATAAACACTTTCTCAACAAAAATCATAACTATCAAATTACCAAAAAATATCTTTTCAATGGGAAAGAAGAGACTACATCTAAGCCACGGAGAATGACACCTTGCCTATGGAAGTTGGAATATAATAGAATTAATCATCAAGGTACTACCATTCTACCTAACGGTTTATGTTTGGAATTTGTATATTTTTATTGTGTTTTGTTTGCTGATTATGTGATTGATGATCATGAATGTCATCAAGGAAACACTACTGATCACCTTTCAAAGGGACTAAAGAGTTATCCTAGACAATTTAGTAGGTTGCCCTACTACGAGAAGCTGCAAATTATGCATTTTTTTGATACTATGGATATTGGAAAGAATGTAACGAAGACATTGTGGAAGATATTGGATGGAAGGCGTGATAAAGAAAAAAATTTCAAAATTTGTAGCGACATTCATGAATCCAATCATGCAATGAAAAATTTCATTGAATCAAATAGAAATGGAGAACGAACTAATACAAGTGCCCTTCCTTGGTTATTAACAGAACAACAAAATGATGCCATAAAAGAAGTCATACGAAAAATTTGATTTCCCACAAGATTTTCTGCAAACATAAGCAGTACCATATCAAAGAAAAGTGAATTTGGGCCAGGGGTGAAAATGCATGATTGGAATACCTTCATCAAGGTAAGTCATGTTCTTTTGTATTTACAATATATTTGTAAACTGCATGTACTTCTCATTGTATTATATGAGAAAATAATGACATGATTAATTTTATAATTGTTGCAGTACGTGCTACCCCTATCTCTCCTAGAGAACTTTGACAATAACATCAAACAAATGATATATGATCTTGGAAAATACATGAGGTAAGCAATGATATCTGTTCAATTTGTTGTATATATATATATATATTGTAAAGTCTCGTGTTTATATATTTTTGTGTCTTGAATGTCTTGTAGGTGGTTGTCATCTAAAGAAATCCATAGAGCAGATATAAAATAATCAAAGAGAAGAATTCCTCATCTAATGTGTGAAATGCAAAAGTGTCTACCTTCAACCTTTTTCAATGCACAAGAACACTACCTCATACACCAAATTCAGGAGATTAAAATATGTGGACCCGTACACACTCGGTCAACGTGGATGGTTGAGAGGCACCTGAAATTTTTGAAGGCTTTGGTTCGGAAAAGAGCATGTCCTGAGGGTTCTATGATGGAGGGATATATGATATACCAAACTATGGTGTATGTTACTGAATATCTTCCTAAGCTTGCAGCAAAGATCCATCTAGATCGCATTTGATATCTCGACACCATTAGAAAATTTGAAGGGGAGTACTTGGTGGGGAAAGGTAGAATGAGGAAAGTGAGAGGTAATAAATGATAAGATGTTATTGTAACTATTAATTAATTTTTAATCTTCAAAATTAATTAGTTGTAAGTCGTCTATTTATTTTTTGTACAGCTGCTCGAGAGTGGGATGCAATACATTTGTATATTGCAAACAATCAAGATTGGATGACAAAATGGATTGAACGATGTCATCATTTAAGTCGCACATTAACATGGGAAGCTGTGTCTTCATTGGTTAATGAAGCTCATCATAATGGAGATCCAAATGTTACGCAAAGGGAAATAGATTTAGCACATGGTTTAAGAGATTTTTAGGTACATATAAATTTGTTAATCACTCGTACATTTATGAACTCCTGATGCATTAATTTATACATGTTTTACATATTTTTGTAGGTCGAACACCACAAGGCTATGTTTTGCAATGGTCATAAATTTCGCATCAAAAAGTTGGATGACACAAATAAAATTTGTGATTTGGGATAAGTGCAGTCTTACTACGACTTAATCAAAATAATCCTGATAGAACTATTATTGAACATGACAATGGAATTCCAATGATTAATACAAGGTGGTTTGATCTAGTTGGGGATGAACTCTATGCTCTTCCAAGCCAATGTGAGCAGGTATTTTACTCAGAGGTTCCACATAAATCGCATTGGTCATTTGTTGTTAGACATGATCCAAGAGGAAGGCCGATGAGGTATAATGCAATGGAAGAAGAATATTGTGAACAACTAGAAGATGATGTAGATAATGATCACAAACAATAGTTAGTTGATGATGTTCCTGATGCAACTTTTCTTGAAGAAGAAGAAGAAGAAGAAGATGATGATGATGCTACTGATGATGATGATGATGATGCTGATGCCGATGATGATGATGATGACAAAGATGATGACAATGACGGTGGTGGTGATGATGTCGATGTCAACGATGATCATGGAGATTAGTTGGATGAAGAAGAAGATGAATGACATGAATGAAATGTACAGTTACATGATCACTGCTTAATCTATTTAATATTGATTTCTTGATAGAAATGTGCAGTTATGCAATCAATGCTTAATCTAATTAATTTGTGATGTACTTGCTATGGGATGCTTATGGTTTTTAATGTACTTACTATGTGGTTTTGAGTATATGTATCATGAATTTTTTAGCTAACATTAGATAATTGAATTACATATGTAGGTACCCAGACTCCTTCACAAGCATCCCACATAGTCTGATGGATCGAAAGGTATAAGTCAATACACTGTATAGATATGAATGTATTTCATAATTTGCAAAATATCTCACATTACTTGCTATCTCTCTCATTTGATGGAGCACATGTAGTAGAAAATAGGTATTTGTCAGATGTGTCTTCCTCGAGCGAAGAAAGTGAGTCATTTAGTATGTCTGAATTAGGAAGATCAACTAGAGGTCAAAAGACTAGAAGGAAATTCAATAAATGCATGAAATTTTTCTTTTCTCAAGGGGGGTCATGTTCTTATGATGATGAGAGAAAAAGAGACATCGAGGTGCCCTCTAGGTACCAAAATCTATAGAAACAATGGGTCCCCAAGGAACTTCCTCCAATAAACACTAATTTTAGTGTTAAAGGCAAGATATATCCTATTGCACCATCGTCAATACATGGTTTGGGCCTATTTTTCATGGATGACATAAAGGTCTCTTACAACAAAGTTGTTGAATTGATGGAGTATGTTGGACCTTGTTACGATTACAAAAGTTGGATGTGAATTGTTCAATATAAAAAAAGTATGCGTAGGTATGCACTCTCAAAAAATTATATTCAACAAAAAGATAATGAGCAAAGTAAAAGAGTGGCTATATACATTGATGAAAGGCCAAAAGCATCAGGGAATATTGTAGGTTTTATAAATAGCACGCGACCTCTGTCAACTATTAAGCAACCCAATTGCATATTTGAGGTGCGCGAGGGAAATTATGTGTTTGTATGTGTGATAAAATCAATAAGTGCAGGGGAAGAGCTACTTATTTATTACAATTTGAATCACATAGATACAAATAATGTCACTATCATTAGGGTGTAGGTACATACTATGTATCATTAAATAATTGAGTTTTTTTGCCAACCACATTTAGAGAGTCTCCTCACCATCCACCTCATCTCCATCATCATCTTCTAATGAAATTTATTAATGTAGTCCTTTCTAATTATTGGTTAATTTTAAATAATAACACAGGATCACAATATGGAGCAATCGCGTAGAGGGGACAATGATGATCGTGCATGCACTTCTTCCCACCAGGTAAACCTCTTTGTTATTGTACTACAAATTAGATAGAAGAAAAATGTTAAATAAAGTTTTTTATTATATTCTATTCATCACTGTTTCAGATTAATTCTAATAGTGTTAGTAATATTGTTGTCACAGATAGGTGGTCAGTAGAGAAAGGGAAAGGAACCCGCAGTCCCTGAAGAGGAGTCCTTTGATGAGGACCTAGTTATTGATTTGGCTAGTTGTGATGAGCCGGCCTCTTCATTTAAAATATGCCTCCACAAAATTGGAAAAAGATTGGCTGAATGGGCATCTATATTCCCTCCCACTCTTGAGTCACAAAAGAGGGCAACTAAACTAATGCACCTATCTCAAAATTATAGAGTAAGTATTAATGTAATTTTTAATTATAACAAAAGTTCAATAATACTTTTTATGTTATAGTAGTCTTTTATGTCATTAAAAAAAAAGTGGATGTGTTACTTTTACAGCTTTTTTTGCATAATTTTGATCCTCACAGCCATGATGAGGGTACTGCAGTTGGTTCAGGTAGATCGCATGTTGGACTATTTTTTTTTTTACTCTCTAACAATATTGTCCATGCTAATCACTAGTTTTATTATGCTCTAACAATCTTATTCTTCAACACGTGTCAATGATCATTTACTATCACTGCCTCATACGATGGCAGGCTCATATGTACTGCGTCCTGCAATGTTGGCAACACATAGCATGGCCATAGATGCCATGGCACCACCTACTCATACACATATTTTATTTTCTCTATCATTATATATATATATATATATATATATATATGTGTGTGTGTGTGTGTGTGTGTGTGTGTGTGTGTGTGTGTGTGTGTGTGTGTGTGTTTATTTCCCTTGAAGTGTTCTTTCTTAGGGCCATTTCATAATGGATTCAATTTATGCAACATAGGATGCAACACTTGATGGTTATTTTCCTGGATGTACTAGTATTCCTAGTATGGGAATGGTGAAGGATTGCATATTGCTTGTGAGTGAAGGAGTTCCCTTGAAGATAGCAAAACTTCTAAGTACTTTAAAGATTGGACCTTTCTTTTACTATACAATCATATGTTAATCACACCTTGCATTCAATATGAGAAGCTTACATCTATTGTATTCTTATTTTATACTATTATATCCTTCGACTAATGATCCCATGATTTTTTTGTAGGGAATGATGTTTTTTATAGTAAACTTAATGATGAGTGTTTGCAGATATTCAGGCCCACCATCTGTATAGGGTGGAACATCATATCCGAACTAAAACCCCAATCCACTATTTTGATTTCATATCATTGCTAGGATAGTTATCATTACATCCATTTTTTAATCTAACACTATTTTCTTTCTTAAAAGTTGGAAAACCCAAAATCAAAAGTTAAAGGATGATCTCGTAGAGAGTATGACAAACTTTTTTGGACCTCGTGCATTTGATAAGGGTAAGATCCTTCAAAGAGCCAAATTATGTTTGAGGTATATTAGGGACCAGTATAGGTGTACATTAACCAAAAACCCGAATTACCACCACCCCTCTTGCATTCCTGATAAAGAGTGGAAATCTCTTATTCTAGATGCGAATGAGAAAACTAAAATTAAGAAAGGAAATACACCACCAGAGAATAGAAGAAGGTATGTGATACTGTTAAGAATGTAATTGTCTACTAAATACTCTTCATATTTATATGAACTAACATATTTCAATCTCTTCATAGATTGCCTGACACATCAAAGGCAACAAAGGCAAGACTACAAAAGCACAGGCAACACAAGCTAGGCTCTGGCGATTATTTGAAACTTGTTGCACGAGTTGCAAGTGTTAATATTGTCAGAATTGAATGAGGAAAAATACAATCTATAGATGGCTTTTAACACTGAAAATAATTCTTTGATCTTTATAATATTTATTTATAATTTGAAATCTTTTTTTGTTTTGATGAAACAATAAAATAAAATTTGACGATACCAAGCAAAAATGTAGGGCGCAGAGTTCAATGTATGTCTCACAGAAATGGACAAGAGAATTGGCTTCCAATAAGGCTATAAAGCTGTGGCAGAAAGAATAAGAAGTGCACAAGGTTCTACTGATGGATTTGTCATGGTAAGTAAGCTAAATAGATGATATTTCAAATTTAATTATTTACCAATTAGTTTATTTGATGTTAAGTTCCAACATAAAGTGAGTAAATTTATTTTAAGTAAGAAAATAATGATAACATGAATGCATATGAAATTGAAATGCAACCTGTTGATTCTTGCCATACACAACCTATGCATGTTGATGACAATGAGGATGTGCATCACATTAATACAAGTAAACATTTTAAATTGATTGGTGTAGTAATAAAAATTTAATTGCAATTGGTTTTTGGATTAATGTAAAAATTTGTATTGCAACTATAGAGAGTGTAGAGGCGGATGTTAATAAGCATGTTGAGGTTGAGGCTGAGGCTAGACAAACTGACCTCAATGTTGATGATGTGACTAGATCAGGTAAAGAGCTATATGATTATGGCCTGTAAAGTACTGAAATACTTTAAAATGTTTTTAATGTTTTTAATTATAATAAAATGTTTTTAATTTAACCCTTTTATATGTTATTGTAGATGACCCCTTTTTGCATCAATAGAGAACTAGGTGTGCATTGAGATCTAATGAGAGGGTAGATGATCATGATGATGATATCAATACTCCTCTTAACGATTACTTCTTAAAAACTAGAAATCAAAAGAAAAAAAAGAAATGATTGTCATATATGCACCTTAATTGATAATGATTGATTTTTATATGCCAATGAATTTAATTATGTGGTATTGAATGTTCATAAATTTTATAATGTGTTAATGAATACTATCGTGTGATAATTAATGAATGTCACATTTGATTAATCTGTGAATGAATGTTATCATGTGATAATTAATGAATGTTACATTTTATTAATGGATGAAATAATGAATGAATGTTAGATGTTAACGGGGAATTTAGAGTGATGTTGGGGGGGTGGGGCCAAATGAGCTTCCACCTTCACGTGGCTGGCCCTATTTAGTACAAAATGTAAAACTATTCTCAAAACAAAGTGAAGCTCAATAAGTTTGTTCCTTATATAGGGTCTCAAGTGTAGCTTTTATCCCACTCTCAACATTGCAAGGCTTCAAGTATTGTTATGATATTGGTTTCTCCATCTCCCACTGACATCTTGTCTTTCTCCTAAGAACTCTCACCGAGCTCTGATACATGGATGAGCAGAAGATGTCCCTTACAAGCTACACATATATAATATGGTAGATCTAGGGAATAAATATACTACAACATAAAATGAGTCAACTTGAATCTATAGTTTCTTCATTCACAATGAAAATTCAAATTACAAGCCATATTTTAGATTTAATATTCATATTCATCTTCATCATGATCATAGCCATCATAGTCAGCATTTGGTTCAACTTCATTTGAACCACACTCCATGTCGGGTACCATTAATAAGGCATGGGGTGTGGTCATACCCATGTTACCATAATAATGAGTTAGCCTATAAAATTATGAATAAAATACCTCATGCATCATATTTATAATACTACAGGTGCACCCGAGATTGGCCCAGGCACCCAAGTTCCTACCAAAGGAACCCAAGTCAAACCTAGAGGAGAACAAAAGTAGAACCGGAACCCAGCCTCAAACAAAGAACCAGATAACTTGGCTTTTTTCTTATTCAAGTTTATTTCTGAATTCTTCTCCAATTCCAATCATCCGTAGGTGAAATTTAATGTTGTGAATCTTGGCATTGTTAATGTTATTACTTTTCCTCACATTTCATATTTGTGAAAATGTTTCTTGGCACTATCTTCTTTTTCAATTCCTATATTTGCAGCTTTTTAGATCATTAACTTAAGCACTACATGTCTTTATTCAAAGTTTATTCTAACACTATATTATATCTTATTCTTATCAAAATGTTCTTTGTTGTGGGGCAAGAGGTCAATCTTCATTGTCTTCATTGTGGGGGACAGTGAAGATTTCTCTAACAAATAGCAGGTCTTCTTTAGTATCTTATAATAACATGCTAAACTGATAAAGGTGTTATGGGAATTTAATATGCAATTACTAATAGACTAAGCATATTATTACTATGCTTAATGTTCCATTTAAATGCATTTAACACAAAAAACAAATTTACAAAATCGAACCAATGGCATGTTTACAACAAAGATGTGTTGAGGAGTTTGCTCCTTGTTTAATGTTAACTGTTCCTGCACAATCCACTCATACAACAGTGAAATGCTATGTGGAAGGGATGGTTGATAGTGTTCCTTGAGGGAAGGGGGATTTTGAAAGACTTGTTATCATTGTATTGTGTATTTCCAATATGTTTGGTTGTAGGGCAGACCAAGAGAATGAAGGATCACTCACTAATTGCATGATAACCTAGTTTTGAAGGGTCACTAGTTGAGGGGACAGTCAAGGTCTGAATGATTGGGCCATTGGAGGACCCTATTTCTTTGTATTAATTGCTATTCAAATTGGATGCATGGATTTCTTGTGAATTATTAGCTGCTATGTATCCTGCAACTACATCCGTAAATATGCATATACTTCTCTAGGGTTGTAAGCCACTTAGAGATCAAAATAGAGAAACTAAATCAAAATTGTTCTTTGTCCTATTTCCTTTTAACAAAGTCTCAACTATCAATGATACAATACATATGATTCCCTAAGCTATCAATACAAATGACGCCTAGCTAGAAGCTCACGGGCCGTCCATTTGATAACCACAATTAACATTTCAAAAAAATTGATATCCAAACATTTGAAAACCAATGACATCTTTACAAAAAAGGTCTAATAGAACTCCAAACAATTCTTAAACATACTTTATCTGATATGATGAATTCTTAAACAATTAAGGTTGGAGTAGACATAGTTATCGCACATTTTTTTGTGTGGTACAAGGAAGAGTTGGCTAGGTCAAGTCTTCCTTCATGCTAGCAGTCTACAGAATTAGACCTTTATTAAAAATTGATCATACCAGATAACTAGTATGTTTAAGAATTGTTGGGACTGGTCCTTTGACATGTATTAAATAGAATAGAATTTTCAGCATATTATTATCATTCTATTTCTTTGTTGTAAACATGCCATCGGTTCAATTTTGTAACTTCACTGTTGTATAAGTGGATTGTGCAGGAACAATTAACATTAAACAAGGAGGAAACTCCTCAACACATCTTGGAAACCATTGAATGCAATAATAAATGAAATCTAACACCAAAACTATTCCTTCCATTCACTTCTACCAAGAATAAAGCATTTAATCCATTCAACATTACATATAATCATTAGACAGTTACATTTCCTAACTGTGTAGAGGAACAGTCACGACGAAAATGATCAAAACTAATTTCACCCTTGCACAAGCTATTCCAAAATTCAAGTAAAATGAGAAATATGCTATATCAAATCATTCATATTCATAGTAACCATTCAAAGGATCATTTTGTCAATGAACCCTTTGACTGTACCCCTGCGACAGAGAAAGGAAACTTAGTAAAACTAGTCTATGCCGCTGTTTGTGAGGGTACAGTGATGATAAGTGCCTCTCAAACCTCTCCAAACATGTAAGATTGTCTTTAAATACTTTATTGATCTCTTCTAAACATTAACCAAATCAAACCTACATTTGAATCCACACACAATAACCCTAAAATGAAGGGTTTTGTATCCTTTAATGAATCTCAGTCACTGGTAACACATGGACAGTCAAACCAGTAGTCTCCAAAGCATTCAATAGGTGACTGGATTATATTTAATACACACCAAAGGACCAGTTGTATGAAATTGTCAATCACATAGCATTTCACTATTGTATGAGTGGATTATGCAGGAACAATTAACATTAAACAAGGAGCAAACTCCTCAAAACATCTTGGAAACCATTGAATTCAATAATAAATAAAACCTAACACCAACACTCTTCCTTCCATTCACTTCTACCAAGAATAAAACATTTAATCCATTCAACATTACATATAATCATTACACAGTTACATTTCCTGACTATGTACTAGAGGAACAGTCATGACCAAAATGATCCAAACATTTGAAAATAGTGAGTCGATATCCTTGAGCACAAGCACCAATAACATCAAATAATGGAGATAAAGCATGGGATAGGGCATGACACCAGTATAATGTGGTCATTTCAGAGAGCATTCATGATCAAATAAAATGTAATGCATTTAAAATTTGTGGTCGAATATGATGCCAGATGCTCAAAAGATGAAGAAATCACATACCTTCTCTCACACTCAGCTTTCACTCCTCTATCCAATCGAAATAAAAATGATGAGGCCGTTTCAATTTTTTTTTTCATAGCCAAATCTTCCTTGTACCACATGAAGAACATGCCATTGGTTTAGTTTTGTAAATTTGTTTTTTGTGTAATTAGTAATTGGCATATTAAATGTAGATAACACCTTTATCAGTTTAATTAGCATGTTATTATCATATCAGATAAATTATGTTTAAGAATTGTTGGGACTGGTCCTTTTGCGTGTATTAAACATAATAGAATTTTCAGCATATTATTATCATTCTATTTCTTTGTTCTAAACATGCCATTGGTTCAGTTTTGTAGATTTGTTTTTTGTGTTAAATGCATTTTTCATGAGGAGGGGTCTTCTTCTGAGGAGATTGATGAAGATTGTGCACCTCAAAAACCAATTCATAAGGTACCAATCATGTTTCCTATTCGCTTATATTTTTGGATTAGTAAATCTCCTTATAAGTTTCATGTCCTTTCTTTTGATTACTATGGATGAGATATATATCTTACATTTAACATTCAACTTCTTTACATTTTAGAACATGTAGTGTGTTTTTTGAGGATTTTACCAAATCAACTTTTAACATAAATCGAAAACACCAAACTGATATATTTCCTTTTCAACTTGACAAAATATTTTCATTTGACCAATAACTGCAAGCAACTAAATGATAAATCCACATACCTGTATCTTTGTAAAATACCTGGAACATCAAAAAGATGGCTAAGTGGCTACCGCCATGAAATTTATCTACTGAATATGGGAAATAAAAACACCAAAAATAATCAAATAGAAAATATGATTGGTCATTTCAAAGAGCATTCATGATCAAATAAAATGCAATGCCTTCTCTCGTGCTCAATCAGCTTTCACCCACTCATTTTCTCCCACTCCTTTTCTCTACAATCGAAATAAAAATGATTTGGCCCTTTCAAAATAGTGAATCAATATCCTTGAGCACAAGCACCAATAACATCAACTATTTTGATATGTGGGTACCCTAATGTTGGCAAGAGTTCTTTTATTAATAAGATTACTCTACAAGCTTGAAGAAGCGGTATATTTTGGAAAATGAAGAGTGAAAAGATGATGATATTCCTGAGATCATGCATGGACACAATGTCACAGACAGGATGGGAAGACATCTTTCTAGCTTGGCCTTGGATCCTTCGACAATTGGGGTAGGATCCAAATCTAGGCTAAAAAGATGTCTTCCTTTATGTTGTGGAATATAGGCTCTATTGCTGCAACAACTACAGACTGCGATGTAGATATCATAATAGCTGAGAAACATAAATGTAGGCATCATGGTCACAATTTTATGGAGACACAACATAATTGAGTGGTATTCCCAAATGATGCAAAGCAATGGTTGGTTTGCATTGTCTGGGAATACCACTCAATTATGTTGTGTCTCCAAAAATTGTGACCATGATGCCTACATTTATGTTTCTCAGCTGTTGTGTCCTAGGATCCCTTATGACCCTTTACAACCCTTTACGATCCCTAAGAATACATCTTAGAGGTCTTAAAATGTCGTAAAAGGTCATAAGAGGCTCCTAGGAGGGGCCAGATGAGCTTCCACCTTCACGTGGTTGGCCCTGTTAAGTAGAGAATGTTAAACTATTCTTGAAACAAAGAGAAGCTCGATAATTTAAGGTCTCAGTCCATAGAGATGCTAAAAAAATGATGAGAATCAATGATGGAGATTTTTTATATTCTGAAAAGATGTATATGGAGTGGAGACCAGATTGAGTACCAGTGCAGAGATAATGATTCAGTAACCTATGTTTATAAAACCTTCACAATTATCCCTTCTTTGGCCTCCACTCATTCCTCTTCTCAAAAATGGTTATCTAGAAACTTTGGATACTGTTTCTCATCCATGCACGAAATGTGCTAGTGATCATATAAAATTACTTTAGGCCTCCAATATTGATGAGTTGCACAAGTGTAAAATTTTTTTGCGAGACTCAAATCAATTATATTAGATATTGTGTAGTGTACATAAATGCAAGGTGGTGATTATTCTCGATGATCGACATGTATAAGTCTTCCAGGCCTTACCCAGTAGCTAGGACTAAAGATAACACAGCTCAAGAGACCATCATAGTTGGTCTCTTTCTTCAGTCTATATTATTAAAAAAATGTTTTACCTTTCATTAGCTCATCAAATTCAGGGATTTGAAAGAATTTAATAGAATATTTTCATGTATAACGTACATTATTTAAGTTTGATCTGAACAAATTTATATACTTCATGCACTTGTATACTACGAGGATGGTCATAAAGAAGCAACCCCTCCCGTGGCTTGAGTAATGTAGGCCATTGGAGGAGACGCTTCTTTATCATCATCCTCATAGGCTGCTAGTGCGCGAAGTAGATAAATTCATGCATCATCAACTTAAATAATATACATTGTCATGAAAATATTGTATTAAATTCTTTCAAATCCTTGGATTTGATGAGCTAATGAAAGGTAAAACATTATGTCAATAATATAGACCGAAGAAAGAGACAACCTATGATGGTCTCTTGAGCTTTCTTATTTTTAATGTGCATATCCGTCACTTTTTTGATGCTTTAGATTTTATTCCAACGGTAGTGCTATACATCTGACGAAGTTTTCCATCGAACAATACGCCCACCCATCGCCTCTCTGACAAATCAAATGTCAGAACAGTTCCTTTTCGACAATTACTACGATAAGAATGCTATATCTCTAATAAGCCTACCTATCAAAAATATACTGCCACACCATCACTCTTCCGACAGTGCCAACGTCAGAGATATGTAGTTTTTGATAGAATTTAGCGATAGTAATGCTATAGCACCGATGAGTTTATCTATTGGACGTTGGCTGCTGATTTGTCGATATTCCAATAGTTATAATGTCAGAAAGTAATTCTTTTTGAGAGGTAATTTCGACAACCATGCTATATTTTTGATAGGTCTTCTTGTTGGAGTTTTGATAGATGGACCATAGGAAATGTCATAACAAAGCTGGTATTCATGTGCAAGTTTTTTACAGAATGTGGTATCGAAAAACTGATGGTGACCTCTTCCATCACAATTTGCAATGCAAAAATGGCAACGGACACATATGTCAAAATATCGACAAATGGGCATTGCAAATCTGACAAATGGCCATCAGAATTTGACCTCAAATGTACTAGTGACAATAGAAGTTTAATTTACTTCATGTTCTTTCTATTGAACTCTCTTGATAATTTTGTTAAGAGGTTGTTGAATTTTCTAAAACCTAGGGTAAAAAGCCAATTCCACTCCATCGGGGACTTATTTTCCATATCTACCACTTCCACCTTTCTATTTTCCCTTTGCATCAAATTATGGTCCATGAAGACCATCAAACTCAATCTCCACCCTTTGTGATCATCCTTGATTCTCTTGGACCCAGTAGGAATAAATGCCTACAAAACCCTAGGCTAAAAAATGTTTCCCATCAATCTAGTCTAGAAACCCCTACCCACTCCACTATTAAAATGTAACCCACTATTAAGATTGAACCCATAGATAAAAAAAAGAAATAAAAACCCTTTCCAAGTTGAAAGGAAAGACTAAGAATAAGAAATCCAACTATATCATCTAGGAAGTGGGGCCTGATGGGGATGTGGTCAAGGAAAAGAGACCCCATAGCCACTCTCATCGGATTGCTACCCATTCTGCTAGTAAAGGTAAATACAAGGAGGTGGCGAATTATGATTCTGATGAGAAAGATGGCCTTAAGAAGGAGGAGAATGGATAAAACAACTAGAGAAAGGAAAATGGTGATGAATACCAAAAGGAAGAGACTGATAAAGAGGGGACTATGAAGGTTGAGAGTTTGGATGATAACTCATCTACCCATGTCTCTAAAAGTGTGAAATTGAAGCCTATTAACATTACCAATTACATGATGCTTAAGAAAGAGGATGGGGGCACAAGGACCTATAAGGAAATTATGACTAAAACATGTAATAATTGCATGTTGCAAAAAGAGGACATGTACAAGATGACAATTAAAGTTGTGGACCTTGACTAGAAGCTTACTTGTATTTCCATATTTAGCTTATAGGTGATGCATAGCTTGGCTACCTCCATTTGTCTACTAAAAAATAATATGTTGGGCCCGATGTGGAGAAGGAAGGAAATTACAAGGAACCTTTTAAGTTTCTCACTAATGATCGGGATGGTGTGCTTACCTAGTTGGGTTGCATAATTAAGTAGTCTAGTCTATGGTATCCTCTTGAGTTTTTGGGTTGAGACTTTTCAAGGTTGTTAGTGCCTTTAGTTTATCTATTATTATGTTGCTATTTAAAAGTATAACTATTGTTGAATACTCATTTTATTAAAGTTGTTGGTTAGGATAGTTTTATTTTGGTACAATATTACTTATGACTGGTTATATGATTTATATGATGGGGAATGCTAGCTAGTTATTGAACACTTACTATTATAATGTTGAAGGTTTTTGATATTCTTGGTGTTTTTATTAATGTTCTCATGTTGTGCTCTATTGTATGCCTTTTGGACTTGTTATGTATGGGCTATCACCCTTGATTTTGCTACTTTTATATATATAAAATATTAATAATAATTGTATAGTCCTAAAAAGTAAGCACCTAAATTGTATTCATCTCAGGACCATTTTGTGCCTACTTTAGTGTGTTTCCAATGGTAGGACCTCTTATTTCACTTAAATTCATACTTAATTCAAAAATGGGTTCTCCTCCTTCAATCTTGCTTAAACTCGAGGTTGCCTCTCTCTTTTAGGCATGATTTCCCATTTTTCATCCAATCGGATAATTTATTTCCTCACCTAAGCCCCATCAATTTATGTTAATATTTCAAGATTTGTCTGACCCTGTGGAAACTTGAATTTTTTCCCCTTCTCCTTCTCATCTTTTTTTATATCTCCTAGGATTTTGAGCTATTTATACCTAGGACAAGTCTACTGGTTGACTTATTCCTAGGGTACAAGTTGAGAGTGAACTTGTCCCTAGGATTTTAAGCCCAGATCTTTCCTAGGGCCTGATGCTAGGGTCTCCCTCTAAGGGTTAGATGTGTGGTCAGTCTAGATTTAATTTGGGCCCCAAAATAAGTATAAAAGGACATCCTATCCCCTCATTTGGCATCCATCATTCATATACAAGATATTTATGTACAAACAATCATCCATAACTGAGCATTCAAGCAAAAAAGCATTCAAGAGTGAGGATTCCATCAAGATCCATTAAGCATCCAAGACTTCATTCTTCTCATGTAGACAATGTGTTCTCTTCCATAGATCTAGTTTCTTTCCCCAATTGGAGGCCAAGCAAATGAGTTTTCTATCAAGGGAGGAGATCCATATTTATCCATCAAGCTTTATTCTTCCCTCTCTTCCCCAATCAAATAATGTGGCAAATTACAACATCTACTACATGAGATTTTATCTTACATGATTTCCTTTTAGGTTTTTTTGTTTAGTCAAAAGCTATTGCATCAACATACTTGATCACATTCAAAGAGGTAATTGCATCTACATGATATGATATACATCATTGTTTAGATCTAGACTCTTCTACATGAAAACATGTTTGTTTTTCTTTATCTCATTTTATTTAAAGGTTGATCCCTAAATAGGGGTTTGATGGAGGCAACCCCCTTTCTTTAACCTTCTTCTCTATTTTTACATGTAGGAGCAGGTTGTGGGGTCATAATTTTAGATATGAGAAGTAAAGATGTAAATACGGGATCCCAGAAAGTTTCACCAGTTTTGGCACTATTGGGAACAAGTCAACTTCTTGAATTGTTCTTGGGTACAAGTTAAATTTTTAACTTGTCCCTACATTTTTTAGCTGAAAATTATAGAGTAGACAACTTCAGGTATCAATTTCTTAAATAAGGAGTTACAACAAATTTTAACATTCTAACGATAGTTAAATTTAGGTTCAAAGGTCAAATCTCCTCATCTCATTGCAAGGTACATTCATTTCTTTCCTTTTTCTTTCACTTGCTTTCATAGATCATATTTTATTTCATATTATCCTTCCCTCTCTATTTGAGAATACTAAATTCTTCCTTGACATAGATCTTTCATTAGAACCCTTCCTCCTTTGGTTGTGCTAATCATATTCATTTAAGGGTGGGTTTGTATTCTAATGTATAGATATTGCAATAATTTGGTGAGTGATCCACATCCTTGCATTTCTCATCATTTCCCCTTATAAATTTTGGTGAATCTGATGTATTACTTTACCACTCTGATTTAGGTGTTAAATCTCACTTTGTCCTTGCTAAATATTATTATTCATGGAACTTTCTAAGTTGGATTGGTGTGTGATAACCTATGTAGTAACATTTATTCTTTCTTATATTTATCAAATGCATGGAATGAATCATAGTTTCTCACATTTCATTTTATTTTTATTCCTTCATGCTAACCTTACATATAGCATTATGAGGTTAAAAAACATTTACCTTCCTTATAAGGCATGTTTCAAGACTTTTATCAAGATTGGATGTATCTTTCTTATTCAAAACTTAACTAAATGCATGGCATATATAGATGACATAAGGGTCTTGGTGGATCCTCCTATTCCTAGTCCTATATCTCCTACTAATCTTGATGATAGAGGTCTAGCTCCTAGAGATCTCATCATAGTGAGGCCTAGATCTTCTCCCACTCAACCTACTCTAGTGGATAGTCTCAAAGAGAATAGTTCATTTTCTCTCTTCTCCCATGGATCACCTAGCATAACACAACTTGATATCCTCTCTCTCTCTCTCTCTATGATCTCATGGGTATGCTAGTGAGTTAGATCATGGAGTTGGTATCATCTTTTGGGATTCCCTTTCCCTTTCTATTTGATCACTTATACTCTTACAATATATTTCTAGACATGATATTAGTGGATGAGACATTTATAGTTGAGTTCTTTTTCACTAGTTGATTTGGAGTCATGTTTTTAGTGCTAACCCATTTTTTTGTGTTGTATCTTTTTTCTTTATTTTTGTGCCCTTGTACATGGATGTGGAGTTGATATCCTTAGTTTGGGGGATTACATCCTTAAACTTAGTGTTTTCTTATCTCTTTGCAATTCACCCATGGTCATCTCTCTCTTTCATTCATGTTCTCTTCTATCTCTTCCTTTACCGTGAGCATGATATTGTCTCATAATTCCACTAAAGTGGGGGCTAAATGTATAGTCCTAAAAAGTAAGTAGCTAACTTGTACTCATTTTGGGACCATTTTGTAGCTACTTTAGTGTTTTTCCTATGGTAGGACCTCATATTGCATTTAAATGCATACTCAATTCAAATATGGCTCCTTCTCATTCTTCAATATTGCTTAAAATCAAGGTTGGCTCTCTCTTCTAGGAATGATTTTATATTTTTCATCCAATCCCATAATTCATTTCCTCACCAAGGACCCATCCATTTATTTTCAAAATTTGAGATTTTCCCTAACCCCATGACAACCTGCATTTTCTTCCCCTACTTGTTCTCACCTTTTTTGACATCTCTTGGGATTTTGGGTTGGTTCTATAGAGAACAAGTTGATGGGCCGACTTGTACCTAGGGCACAAGTCAAGAGTCAACTTGTCCCTAGGATTTTGAGCCCAGATCTAGCCTAGGTGTTGATGTCGGGGTCTCCCTTTGAGGGTTAGATGTGTGGTCAGCCTAGATTTAATTTGAGCCTCAAAATGAGTATAGAAGGACATCCTCTCCGTTGATTTGGCATTCTTCATTCATATACAAGATATTCATGTGAAAAAATCATCCATCATAATACATTCAAGTATTCAAGAAGCAAAACATTCAAGAGAAAGGAATCTATCAAGAGTCATTAAGCATCCAAGATTTCATTCTTCTCATGCAATCAAGGTGTTCTCTTCCATATATCTACATTCTTTCCCCCATTAAATGCTAAGAAAAGGTGATTTATATCAAGGAAGGAGATCTATATCCATCCATCAACCTTTATTCTTCCCTCTCTTCCCCAATAAAACATTGTGCCAAATCACAACATATACTAAATGAGGTTTTGTCTTACATGATTTCCTTTTGGGTTTTCGTGTTTAGTCAAAATATATTATATATTTTAATAAAGACTTGATTACTAAGAGGGGAGGGGTGAATCAGTAATCAATAAATTATTTGATTTAAAACTTCTTCAAACTTTAAGCACCAAAACACTCAACATCAACTAACATGAATAGAAACTTTCAAAATATACATCTAAAAATAATCAATCAAAATGAAGATGCCACATTTTTCTTCTGGAAACCCAAATGGGAAAAAATCATGGTGGTATTTTTGAGTGTCATTTTTACACGAGACAACTAGGAATTTGGATGAACAAATTTCCCTCTTGGAAGAATGATAAAATCAGTCTCAATGTTCCTTTTAGGCTAGGTCTCAACCACTTGGATAGCTCAATTGAAGATAAATGTGAAACTGTTCACGAGGAGGCCTTTACTAGTTTGATCTCAGGGATACTGCAAAAATAATCTTAGAAAAAATGATCGTTCTCTTCTTTTTTGTATTTTCTGAATCTTTTGGATGAAAGTTATGTAAATTTGATTTAATCTACTATGACTAATTTGCAAAGAAAGTAAGGAGCTAGGTAACAAGAATTGAATGAAAGTTGCTGAAAATAAAACTAACAGACATAAACCACCATTGCACTACTTCATGAATTAAATTACCAAGAAGATGGAGAAAACCCACAAAACATAGGTTTGAACAAATCACAACCCTGATTTTGCAGATGCAATCATCAATGGAAATAAATGTAGATAAAATATTTGTCAAAACTCATCAAATCATGAAGCCACCACGAACGTGCACACACATGAGACAAATTGATCTTGAAGCACCAAAGAATGATCTTCCCAATAATTCCTCACAATAAAGCAATGCAACAATGATAAACACCAGACTAATGAATTTGCAGATCAAAAATGTCATACGATCAATTAGCTCTTTGAAATGAATGAATGAGAAAACACACATTCATAAAATTCACAAAGATGGAAAAAAATCATTCTATGATTGAAGCACCAATTGTATATATTTTATTTCAATAATAACTGACCCTAATTGCATTGCTCATTTGCAATTTATAGGGCTTCATCCTTTAGGGAAAGAAATTCATAGCTAGGGTTCAGCTGCGCATGTAACTTTGAATAAATTAAACTAAAGCTTTACTGAAAGGAAACTATTCTTAAAGAAACCATAAAATATCTAGCATGGATTTAATCCACGTGTATTACAATTTTGAAGCCTAAGATGTATTAAAAAACTCAAAATCTTCTCTAGAGTTTTTCCATTTTTCTTCATAATCTTTCTCCAAAACTTGGAGTTCTTCCCATAAATTCTCATCATGACTGCTCTTCAAGATTCTAACTGAAAGATATCTCCAAAGCATGCAAAAACAACCCAAAACATGTAGTCAATCAGACTAAAAATCCATTGTAGAAGACTAGAAGTTCGTGACGACAACAACCTAGAAATTTCAGATCCCAACCCCTACTCTGAAAAATAACTCTTGAAAAAATGTCTAAGTCAAAAACTCTATGCCGGGAAAAATTTTGGACTTTTAGAGGATGAAAGTCTGATTTTTTAAATTTGAACTTTCAGATTTTGAACTTTTGGATTTTTGGACTCCGAACCTCTAAACCTCCAAATTCTGAACTTTTGAATTTTTGAACTCCAAACCTCCAAACTTTTGAACTTCGAACCTCTGAACTCTTAACCTTCAAACCTCTGAACTTTGAACATTCAAACCTTCAAACTCTGAACTCTGAACTTCTGAACTCCGAACCTCTGAACCTCCAAACTCTGAACCTTCGAACCTCCAAACTCTGAACCTTCAAACCTCTAAACTCTGAAGTTTGAACTTCTAAACTCTAAACTCTAAACTTCCAAACTTTCAAACTCCAAACCTACGAACCTCTGAACTCTGAACCTCTGTACCTTTGAACTCCGCACCTTCGAACCTCCAAACTCCGAACTTTGAACTTCTAAACTCTAAACCTACAAACTCTTAAATTTCAAACTTTTGAACTCTGAACCTTCGAACTTTCAAACTCCGAACCTCTGAACCTCTAAACTCGGAACCTCCGAACCTTAGAAATCTAAATCTTTGAACCTCTAAACTTTGAACTTTGAAATTTCAAACTCTGAACCTCTGAATCTCTGAACCACCGAACTTTCAAACATCCAAACTCCAAATTTTGAACTTCTAAACTTTGAACCTCTAAACTTCTGAACTTTCAAACTCTGAACCTCTGAATTTTCAAAATTTGAACCTCCAAACTTTCAAACTCCAAACCTCTAAACCTCCGAACTCCGAACCTTCAAACCTCCAAACTCTGAACCTTTGAACCTCCAAACTTCGAACTTTGAACTTTGAAATTTTGAATTTTCAAACTTCAAACCTTCAAACTCTAAACTTTGAACTTCCGAACTCTGAACCTCTGAACTTCAAAATTCCAAAATTTTGAACTTCAAACCTCCAAACTTTTGAACTCTAAACCTTTAAACCTTTGAACCTCTGAGCTCCAAAGTTTAAACTTTTGAACTCCGAACCTCTGAATTTTGAACTTCCAAATTTCAAACTCTAAACCTCTGAACTTTAAAACTCTGAACCTTTGAACTCTAAACCTCCCAACCTCTAAACTCTAAACTTTCAAACCTCTAAATTATGAACCTCTGAACTTTCAAACTCTGAACCTCCAAACTTTGAACTTTCAAACTTTCAAACTTTTGAGCTTTTTGACAGAATTGGGAAACTTCATAGCATCCAAATGTTTTGTTTTCCATTTCATAGCATCTTCATATAGCTAAAAGTAAATCCCATCAAATAATTTATCTTAACTCAACAGTTCATAACATGCCACATTGAGATTCTCAATTCTGCAATCACAAAGGATGCCTTTTCAATAGTCTTTATTGAAAACATGAAATTCAATTAGAGAAACTAAGTCTATAGGAAAGGGAAAAACTAATTCAAAGAAATACACAAACATAAAAGAAGCCAAAAAAGGGAAAAGAAAAGAGGAAAGAATACCAAAAGTTGACTCAATTGACATCCAACTATCGGGAGCACATGAGCCCACAATCTGACTCACCAGATGCTTAGCCAGGTTTACCCTAAAGACTCAAAACCACCCAAAAGGTTGAAAGACCGTTAAAAAAGGGGGTCCCCATTTGGCCAAGTGGCCAAAATGGAGCGTGTGTTGTGGAACCACAAAAAATAGCCCCGAAAAAAGGAGAAATGACCAAGGTATTTCTTTATTAGAAAAATTTCTCTATAAATTATCTTGTAATAAACCGAACACAAGCACCATTCATGAAAATGTTATTCCACCAACTTTTCAAAATTGTAGTCCTTTGTTGTTTCATCCAGTGTGTGCACTTGTGTGTCCATTCCTTCGATACTTGGATGAAGGTTACCCGGATAAGAAACACTTGGAACCAATCTTTTCTTATTGCCATAAACTTCCACAATCTCATTCTAACCTTGCTCTACTACCAGCCATATGTTCATAGCCCTAGTAGAGGTTGCTAGAGTCACCCTTCTCTATCTTTTGACAAGATGTAAGATTCTTTTATTGTTCAGAGGGCTCTTTCAGAGCCAACATTATTTACATGGAAGGTGACTTTCTTGAGCCATTTTGATCCAAATATTGTCATTTCTTCAATTATCTTCAATTTAGCACTTTTGATATGCTAAGGTAGCACTTAGGCTATGCTACCTTAGTATTTCCATTTCTGATTTTTTTCTTTTTCTTCTTTTTTCCATTATTGGAAACCTGGGTAGCAATTAGGCTATGCCACCCACACATTTGAACTTTTATTTTTCATGTTGACTTTGTCTTTATGCGTTCCTACTTTTGATTTTGTCTCTTCAAGTCAAGATGTAGATGGAGAAGGGTTCTAAGATCTGAGGTCACCCATAACAATAGGCTCCAATCAACTCCAGCTGATACTTACCCAAGAAACCAACAATCCCAATATCATGCTTAAAGTGTGTAATGTGTTAAGGATGATCAACTTTGAACATCAACTTGATTTCTCATGAAAGGTATCACCATTCAGGATCCCTGTATACAATTTCTTGCAAGATAAGTTCTTTTAAAAATTTTAACTAAGAAATACCTCTACCTCCTATCAAGGAAGTTTGGATGGACCACTTGCCTAGAATAGCCCTAAAAAAAAATCTCTTTTCCCCAGACTGACAAGCAAAAAGAAGAAAAAAACTTGAGCAAAAAGGAGGAAAGACAAACACACTGACAAAACAAAACTAACCACTAAAACATAAGGAAAACTAACTAACACCTACCTAATTAGAACTAAAGTTAAATTATTGTATCATCTTAAAATGGAAGCACTTCAATGATAAGAGCATTTAGCCCTCTGAGTAAGTGGTCTGGGGTCATGTTAAGCACCTTGATCAGGTCTTTGCATGTATCTAGCTTTTCCCCTTGTTATGCTTTCCTCTGCACCTGATTTTCACTTCATATATGCATTCCTGGCATTCTAGGCTAGGGTCTTGAGGTTTTTGACCTCAAGATCAAAGTTGACCTTGAGGGTCAAAGTTGACCTTGACCCTAACCTAGGGCAGAGTCGACCTCATCCCTGACCCCCAGTTCAAATTTCAAGTTTTTCTGATTTTCGAGCATCGGGTTTCAGAAAGATTCTTTTTCCCACCTCCGGGTCGGCCATTTTGGGTTTTGGAATGGTAAATCCTTAAATTAAATTTAATATGGGTCCATTTCTAAGGGTTAAGGTTAATTGGGATTTAATTCTCCAATGTTGACCTTCTCTAGAGGTTTGTGCCCTAGTTCACTATAAAAGGAGGCCTTCCTCTCTCATTTTCACATCCACTCTTACCAAGCAAGCTCTCAAATGAAAGCAAGTGAATTCAAGCATTCAAGAAAGCCTTCAAGCATTCAAGTGTTCAATCATTCATCCATCAAGGAGATCCATTGTTAGCCATTGAAGAATTCAATCTCTTTGGAGCCCCCTTGAAGATCCATCCTTCTACATTCATCCTAGTCTCCTCATATGCAAAGATCTATTCAACATTGGTGTTGAAGATCAAATGCCATTGATTTGAGACATCCTACATTCTACATCCATTGGAGCATCCCTACTTGTGGATTTGAGGATTCGAATCCTCTACAAGGACTTCAACATAAGCGAGGTGAATTGTTTCATTTGCTTTGTTTATGCACACTACATTTCAATTCAATTTCAAGGTTAATTCCTAAATTGGGGTTTGACCAAGGCAAACCCCCCATACAAACAACAAACACCCCTTTTTATTGCATGTACAGGTGTAGAATTTTAGATCTAAGATTAGATTTGGATACCCTTTTCGATGAACTTATGAGATCTATGAACAAAGTCAGAATCGACCTTCAAATAAAGATTGTAGCCTTTGACCTTTTATGAGGGTCAAAGACTACCTGCTGTTGGAAAGATAAAAGATTTTTGGGTTTTCTTCATCTCAACATTTCCAGTCTGAAACAGGTTGTAGAATTGCCTGAAAGTACACACAGACATCAGAAATTGGCATTTTCCAGATTTGCCCTATTTTGAGGTTAGTATTTGTATTTTGATTATTTTAGATTTCAAGCACAATTCTCCATAGGGAAATATAAGGTTTTATCTCTCTTTCATGTTCTCCATAGATTGATTCAATTGTGTATTAACCTTTTGGTTGATCAAATTGGATCTCTCCTTTGGGAATTTGGATTTAGGAGTGGATCTCATATTTCCCCCATACATTACATTGAATATGTGTGATTCCATTTTACCCCTATTCATTTTGGTGAACCCAACATACTTACTCTCCTTTCTTTTGTGGAATTGGATGCCCTATTGTGTTTCATGGTAAATTTCCTTTTATCTTGTTGGTATTAGATTTTTCTTTTGTGTTAGATCTTGCATGCTAATTAGATTTCAAAAAAACAAAAATATTCATGCTTTATGTGTTCTTAGTTTAGTTCATTTGCATTACATTGGTTTACGAGCTTTACTACTACTAGTCCTATTTATAACATTCTAGTTAGAAGAAGTCATAGACTCATGGGTGCCTTTGATCCTGAATCTTCCTCTCCTTTCCTTAGGATACTGGATGATAATTTGATTCTTCATGATTCCAATCCTACTATGGAGCAAAAATCTTCTCACTCGTCTCATGATGAGGATGACACTTTAAGAGTTCCTCCTGAACAAGTCCAAAAACTTTCAACTGAACTTGAATAAATGGCTAATTGGCTTATTCAAGAGAACCATAATCAAGATTTTATTCAAGCTATAGAGGCTCTTAAGAAATTTCTTTGTGATAGTGATCAAGGTGTTAACCTCTTGCGTGGTATTACTCACCTTGTGCATTCAAATGTTAAACCTTTAGCTCAAGAAGCTCAAGATTTAGGGTTGATTCCTCCTATCACTAGTGTTGAACCCTCTTCTCATCCTTTACCTAGTATTCCTACTTATACTCCTTCTTTGGTGACTATGATGGTTCCCTCTATTCTTATGAGTGTTCCTCCTATGTCCCTCCTTACATCACAACCTTCATATCATAATGTTCCTTTTAATTATTCCAATTCACTTCCAAGTCTAGTTCCTAGTGTTCCTCCAGTTGTGTCTTCTATTCCTATAGATTCTTACCCTTTGCCTAGTGTGTCTAATGTTTCTCTTCCTCCTATTTCCTCTAATGATTCAACAATCATCAGTTTGGCTCAAACTGTGTCATCCTTACAACAACAACTTGCTTCCTTAACTCAAAACAAGTTTAGTATTCCTACATGTGACATGGGAAGTCCTTTGTCCTTGGATATTATTCATACTCCTGTTCCTCAGCAAGGTGATGTGCCTCACCTTGAGAATTATAATGGAAAAAGAGATCCTGTTCATCATGTTAAAACATTCCAAATCCTTTATAGTGAGTACGCTCATGACCATAGGATTTTAGCCAAACTGTTTGCTAGAACTTTCCATGACAAGGCCTTACAATTGTATTGTTCCTTGCCTCCTTATTCTATTGATTCCTTTCCAAAACTTGCTAATGCCTTTATTCAACAATTTCAAAACAACATTGGCCCGCAAGTGTCTTTGACTGATTTGATGCATTGTAAACAAAGTGCTAAGGAGAAATTAATTGAATTTATTGGTAGATTTAAGCATTTGCATCCTCAAATTTCCTATCTTGTTCTTGATATTGATATTCAACATATGTTTATTTCAAATTTGCAAAAGGATATTAGAGATAAGATTTTGCTTATTGAATTTACCTCTTTTCAACAACTTTGTGCAATGCTTCATCATTATCAATTAAAAGTGAGTCAATTTGAGAGCAACACTCCAATGGCTCCTATTCCAGTTGATAAGAGTGATGCTGCTCCTAATCCAAAAAAATTTAAAAAATTCAATAATTATGTCAAGATAAACAAACACACGAATATAATTGCTGATCAATTTGTTGTTACATCTCACAATGCCACTTCTGCATCCACTACTTTTTGATTAAATCATACATTTACTCCTCTTTCTGAATCTTTACATACTATTATGAATAGGTTGTTAACTACTAATATGATTACTTTACCTCCTATTTGACCTCTTTTACCTGCTACGATTGCATCTAAATCTTTTGATCAAAATGCTTTTTGTCAATATCATCATCAGAATGGTCATGATACTGAGAAGTGTTATTCTTTAAAACATAAGGTTCAAGACTTAATTGACTCTAATGCCATATATGTTGATAATCTTGATGGTAGTGGAAACAAATCTATCTCTCCTCCTAATCAAAAAATTCAAATCTATATGAATCCTTTACCTACGCATGATACTAATACCATTGCTCAACCATCTACTATGGAAATTATGTATGATTCAAAGATGGATGATCTCAATCATGTTGTTAATCAAGTGAAGCATGTTGGTCAATCTATATCTCCACCTCAACCTCAACCTTAGATTCAACCTCAAGTTCAATCTCAACCTCAACCAAAACCTAAGCCTAAACTGAAAACTCAACCTAAACCTTGACAACAACCTAAGAATAAAAGACCTCGGGAACTTTTGATTACCTTTGATGACTCTGAGACTATTAAAGCTCCTAATGGTCCCCTTTACATTTATGCTAGGATTTCTCAGAAACCTACTCATGGTTGTCTTGTTGATCCTACATCCTTAGTCAATGTGATTACTGAAGACAATCTCTTTACGAAAAGCTTACAATATGACTCTTATAATACATTGGATGTGTGGATTCAAACTTGAAATGGTTTTCTTTATGCATCATTTGGTTCTATTACTTTACCGGTTGAACTCTGTGGAAAAATTGTGAACACTACCTTTGTTGTGGTTCCTACTTCTGATCAATTTCAAGTTAAGCTAGGTTTGCCTTGGTTAAATTCCATGCATGCTATTGCTTCACCTATCCATAAGTGTCTTAAATTTTTTCATGATGAAGAAGTGAAGATGGTTAATCATAGCTTATATCAACCTTCTAGGCCTAGAGATTGTGTTGCTCTGGATTTCTTTTGGCCTTCATTACCTAACTCATGTCCTCCTTGACCTGATAATCTTTTCTGTTCATATCAAGCTTATAAACATTGCAATATTCTTGAATTAATCATTCCTCCTATGGATCTTAATCGTGGTCTTTTTCCTAAACCTTCTATACCTCCTTTAAATACAACTTCTAGTTCTGTTAATCAAGTTCCTTCTATCGAGCCTATCAAAGATCCTGTGATTGTTCCTCCTATTGATAATAATCCTATTGATCTTCCAAAAGAACCTGTGAAGGATCCTATGATTATTCCTAGTTCTCAACCTATTTCAAATATATCAAAGCATAATCGATCTGCTAATGAACATTGTAAAAAGCATCATGCTCATGCTAAAGCTCATAATTCTATTCTTCAAAGATCTCTACCTTCTTCGGATAAATCTATGCATGATGTGTTAGGAGAAGTTGTTACTAATAATGATGTTAAGATGCATGATTATGATGATTCTATTTGTTTCTTAGATCCTATTTTGATTAATTTGGATGAAGAAGATACTCTTGATGATACTGATGATGTTAATGATGAATATGAGACTATTGACATTGACATTGATTTACCTCATATGCTTTCATCACAATTAAATCTTACACCTAATGTCAAACATTTTGATTCTCAAGAGGATCCTTGTTTGGAACTGGCTATCATTCCTACTATGTTTTATATAGTCCCTCTTGCGAGTTACCCACCTTCCCTAAATGATATACAATGAGATGGGGAGAGTAGGTGGCATGCTTGATCGGCTAGTCCTTCATGGTAGCTTTGTTGTGTGTTTGCATGTTGTACTATGCTTCTCCCATAATGTGTTTGCTAAATGTTCTTAGATTCTTTTATATGATCCTTGTTACTCAGTTGGTGCAAGATGATAAAGGAATCAAAACTATTGTTCAATTCCTTTATATGTATCTCTATTCTTCTATGTGTTGTTCAATGTTATGTTGTAAATGTGCTATTGTTCGTAAATGTTTCCTTGTGTAATTTTCTTGGATTTGAAATGCGGTAGCACTAATTCTTTTTTGGTCTCCATGACATGGTTCAAAAAGATTCTCCTTCATATATCTTATGTGATCTTTCCTCCTTTGTGATTGTAGTTCTACTTTCTTTGGAGAATGATGTCAATTCATTTGCAATAATATCATATATATATTATCTTATGATCATACTAACCCCATGGTAGGTAGATCCCTTCTATGTTCTCTATATGTTTATGTGATATTTCCCTTGATTTGTCTTCGTCCGGGGGCATCTCAATGTGGAAACATAATCAGTGGAGTTGTTTATGTTTTCATTAAAGCCATTGCTCCTGTTAAAGTGTCTGCAATGACTTTAACATGGGGGCATATGCTCTGCTCACCTATTGCACACACATACTTTTCGATACGCACATATTTTTCAAGATACCTTTTCTCCCTTTTTGGATTAGTAACTAATCCTTAAAGCATGGATTTATATTTTAGGATCTCTTGATCCCTCCAGTTTCAAATATACATATATTTTGATCCCTTAAGGTCAGAGGTGTCCTTAAGACTAGATCTCTATTGTTTTTGGTTTTATTCTTATGGAATAAAATATTCCTAAGGATGAATCCTTGATGGGTTGACTAGTGAGTAGCCACATTCACTAGGCAGTTCAATTCCATCTTTCTAGTTGCGTTGTTTCCTTGTGTGATTCACAATGGGACGTAGGTTCTCATTGGGTGAGGTAATTCCACCTTCTTTCTCTCTCTAAAGATGTCTCTCTTATTGTGATCTAGGAGTTTAAGAAGACTTGAGTCCCTGGGGGCTTAAGGTTTCTCTTTGTCCCTTGGATTATGATAAGATTATCCTTTCATTCTGATCTCCTTTACCAAGAGTTTTCATCGAGTCCATACCCTTGCTAAAGTGGGGGCTTAATGTATCATCTTAAAATGTAAGCACTTCAATGATAAGAGAATTTATCCCTCTAAGTAAGTTTTCTGGGGTCATGTTAAGCACCTTGATTGGGTCTTTGCATGTATCTGGCTTTTCCCCCTATTCTACTTTCCTCTACACCTGATTTTCACTTCATATATGCATTTCCTGGCATTCTAGGCTAGGGTCCTGAGGTTTTTGACCTCAAGGTCAAAGTTGACCTTGAGGTTCAAAGTCAACCTTTACCCTAACCTAGGTCAAGGTTGACCTCAACCTTGACCTAGGGTAGAGTCGACCTCATCCCTAACCCCTAGTTCAAATTTCAAGTTTTTCTGATTTCCAAGCATCGGGTTTCGGAAAGATTCTTTTTCCTGCCTCCGAGTCGGCCATTTCGGGTTTCGGAATGGTAAATCCTTAAATTAAATTTAATATGGGTCCATTTCTAAGGGTTAAGGTTAATTGGGATTTAATTCTCCAATGTCGGCCTTCTCTAGAGGTTTGTGCCCTAGTTCACTATAAAAGGAGGCCTTCCTCTCTCATTTTCACATCCACTCTTACCAAGCAAGCTCTCAAGTGCAAGAAACTAAATTGAAGCATTCAAGAAAGCCTTCAAGCATTCAAGTGTTCAAGCATTCTTCCATCAAGGAGATCCATTGTTAGCCATTGAAGGATTCAATCTCTTTGGAGCCCCCTTAAGATCCATCCTTCTACATTCATCCTAGTCTCCTCATATGAAAAGATCTATTCAAGATTGGTGTTGAAGATCAAATGCCATTGATTTGAGACATCCTACATTCTACATCCATTAGAGCATCCCTACTTGTGAATTTGCAAATTTGAATCCTCTACAAGGACTTCAACATAAGTGAGGTGAATTGTTTCATTTGCTTTGTTTATGCACACTACATTTCAATTCAATTTCAAGGTTAATTCCTAGATTGGGGTTTGACCAAGGCAAACCCCCCATACAAACAAAAAAACCACCTTTTTCTTGTAGGTATAGGTGTGGAATTTTAGATCTGAGATTTGTGAACAAAGTCAGAATCGACCTTCAAATAAAGAATGTAGCCTTTGACCTTTTATGAGGGTCAAAGACTACCTGCTGTCGAAAAGATAAAAGATTTCTGGGTTTTCTTCATCTCGACATTTCTAGTCTAAAACAGGTTGCAGAATTACCCGAAAGTACACACAAACATCAAAAATTGGCATTTTCTAGATTTTCCCTATTTTGAGGTTAGTATTTGTATTTCAATTATTTCAAATTTCAAGCACAATTCTCCATAGGGAAATATAAGGTTTTCTCTCTCTTTCATGTTCTCCATAGATTGATTCGATTGTGTATTAACCTTTTGGTTGATCAAATTGGATCTCTCCTTTGGGAATTTGGATTTAGGAGTGGATCTCATATTTCCCCCATACATTACATTCAATAGGTATGATTCCATTTTACCACTATTTAATTATATACAAAAAAAACCTTAGAACAAAAAGCATATGAGTTGCTTATTAATTGATTTTTTCTTCCATATAGTAGCAATGATGCACCCTGTATAGTTCTAAGGAATGAAAATCATCTTTTTACTCAGAAAAATAAAATTTAGACAAGCTTTGTTCAAATTTTGGGTACAAATTACACAAAATCAGAAGTTGTGGCATCTCTCTGTAATCACAATTAATCCACAAACCAGTTTTTTCACCTGTATCATACTCAAACTAAAAATTATCAAAAAACAAGAGATAATGGATAGATACTACCTGGTTTAGTGAGTTCCCAACCATGGGCATATACTCACATAACATGCTTTCTTCTTATAGAGGTCTTATCTCATGGTACACCACTCCCTCCTTGTCAAGTGCATGCACACCACAAGAAAACATATTCATTAGTGATGTATTATTCATGTCATTATGACAAGGTTCAAAAGGAAAAACATCCAGACTGTGATCTTTGTTATAATTATCATTAGTCCTAAATAATAAATCATCACATTTGACCTCATTAGGACTAAGAAATTCAATCATAAGCATGTCTTCAAAATTGCAAGAATCGTTAGTATCAACATTCAAATCATTTTCTCCCTCATACCTCAAAGAAACATGTTTAAAATCATACTTACCTTCTAAGAAAATCTCCCAAGCTAACAAGAATTCAGGACAACTTACTTCTGAATGTATCTCAAATGGATGAATCCTACATGAATTGGCTACTGCAAGGTTTGATATGTGCATGGTATACCCATAAATGGACATTTCCTTACTCAAACATGATACCAAATCAAGCACTTTGTCTACCTCCTCTGATGACAAAAACTGAGATTCATCTCAATTTTTTATTTGTAAATGATGAGAGTCCTCTACCTCATGGAACAATTTTTCATCTTCATAATCTTACTTTTGATCATCCTCTTGAACCTCTTATATTTCATTTATTTGGGTTCCATCATGATTAGCATTCAACAAAGGTAGTGCATCATCACTTATGATTTCATGAGAAGAGACCTTTCCACTTTCAACTTTCATGAAGATATCTATGAATGTATTTATGATTTCACTCTCTTCATCATTTGGAATTGTCTTGCCCTCATTTTTTTGTATGATGATCACTTTATCTCCCTTAATAGACAAACACATATTTTCCAAAGTCTCATGAATTTGGCCATTTTCATCTTGTGCCTTCCTCGATTGACTATTCCAATGTTCTTCTATAGGAATTAATACCTCTTCAATAGTCATCTTTCCTTTCAAATAGAAGTCCATCTTTCCAAGAAAAATAGGGCAATCCATCTCACAATGTTGATTTGTGAAGCGTGTCCTACATCCTTCTAACCATGCAAAATCTAATAATGACATAGGAATAGTCAATTCTTGAAACTTCTCATTTAGTCCACTTTGTTCAAGTGGAATATCCACCCAACAATGAATATCTGTGTCTTTGTCCTGTGAATCTTTTTCAGTATCAAAAGTATCACCAAAACCACTTTGTGAATATGTTAAAGACTCGTCACTAGTTGATATTTTGTGACAATAATTCTAGGGCAGCATTGAATATCTCTCATCCTCTTGGATTTGGTCATCATTTCTTGATACCCCATGACTGATTTTTCTGGAAAAATCATTTGGTAACTTGGATTCTTGATTACAATCATCATTTAGGATCATTTTACATTCATTGTTGCACAACTTATCATGCTCATATAATTGCCCAATAAGCTTTCCATTTGAAGCATTATCATGATTTGATGGATTGAGAATTGGAGTATAGCAAGAATATGACAAGAAAACTATAGGAGCATCATTGGGTGGTAAAATAATTGTGTCCAAGGTTTTACCATGGAAATTTAGACTCCAACTATGATCTTGAAATTGATTGATTTGATTCTTTTGACTGGATGATTGCATCATTTTGATATTAGACATGTTCTAATTGGTTGAATGAGATGAATACATCTGATTCAATGTATTCATTGGGCTGACATAGAGCTTCAATGATTGACAACATTCAATCAATTACATATTGAAACTTCCATCAGGACCATTCATACCATTTGTAACATCACCTCTACATTGCACCAAAAAAAGAGCTTTGTTGAATGCATCATGCAAGGTGGAAATCTCTCCAAAAGATCTAATTGTGCTTGCAAATGAGATATCCAAACACCATAAATAATGTTCTTTTAACATTGAATCATGAGGTGAATTTTATGGGATGGATATGCTGGTTATAAATCTACTGATGTTGTATGGTTAGTTGAATGTGATTAGCAATTGGCTATGGTTGTTATTTCAACTATGAAGATTGTCTATTGGCAATGGATTACCATGGTATTGGTAAAGGAAAGTAGATTTTAAGTGGGAGGTTGTTGAGATGTGAAGTCATGACATCATTCAAAAATCAAGTGAATCTTGAACCCTTTGATACATGAGAAGAAATCAATGATTAAATTGGGAAATTTACTCTTGAGGTGTCCTTTTTAGAGTAGCAAAATAAAATAGTGAATCTTGTGTACTCACACTCAGATCAAATTGAATTAAGAATAAATCCTTTAATTCAACCCTTGAGAAAATAGAATTGGATGGGAGTCTCTCATACCATTGAAGTGCTATACCTTGCAATGTCTTGACAAATAGATTGCAAAAAACATCTTCATGTTCAATTTTGAGAAAAAACATTAGATCCTTTCAAATCCTCACATAATTTGTAGCATTTTGACCATGATTGGGGAGGAACAAAGGAAGCCTATTATGAGCATGTAAAGGATTCTCATGGAGACCTCCTGGTATACACAATTGACTATCCATTGAAGCTATATTTTTTCAACATCCAACTTATTTAGTGTGATTATAACTATGAAAACTTTTTAGTTCAAGCCCTCCTTCTAGCACCACTTCTGTTGAGCTTCATTTTTAGATGATACAATAGTTATAAATTTGGATGAAAGAATTCCCCTCTTGGAGAATGATAAAATCAGTCTCAAGGTTCCTTTTAAGCTAGGTCTTAACCACTTGGATAGCTCAATTGAAGATAAATGTGAAACTGTTCACGAGGGGGCCTTTACTGGTTCGATCTTAGGGAGGTTGCAAAAACAATCTTAGAAAAATTGATCTTTCTCTTCTTTTTTGTATTTTCTAAATCTTTTGGATGAAAGCAATGTAAATTTGACTTAATCTACTATGACTAATTCACAAAGAAAGTAAGGAGCAAGGTAACAAGAATTAAATGAAACTTTTTAAAAATAAAACTAACGGACATAAACCACTATTGCACTTCTTTTCAAATTAAATTACCAAGAAGATAAAGAAAACCCACAAGACATAGGTTTGAACAAATCAAAACCCCAATTTTGAATATTCAATCATCAATGGAAATAAATGCAGATGTAAGATTTGTAAAAACTCATCAAATCATGAAGCCACCACGAACGTGTGCACACATGAGACAAATTTATCTTGAAGCACCAAAGAATGATCTTCCCAATAATTCATCATAGTAAAGCAATGAAACAATGATAAACACCAGACTAATGAATTCACAGATCAAAATTTTCATACAATTAATTAGCTCTTTGAAATAAATGAATGAGCAAACACACATTCATAAACTTCGCAAAGATAGCATAAAATCACACTATGATTGAAGCACCAATTGTATATATTATATTTCAATAATAACTGACCCTAATTAAATTGTTCATTTACAATTTATAGGGCTTCATCCTTCAGGGAAAGAAATTTGTAGCTAGGGTTTCAGCTGTGCATGCAACTTTGAAAATAAATTAAACTAAAACTTTACTGAAAAGAAACTATTCTTAAAGAAACCATAAACTATCTAGCATGGATTTAATCCATGTACATTATAATTTTGAAGCCTAATATGCATTAAAAAAATCAAAATATGCTCTGGAGTTTAACCATTTTTCTTCATAATCTTTCTCCAAAACTTGGAGTTCTTGCCATAAATCCTCATCATGGTTGCTCTTCGAGATTCTAAATGAAAGATATCTCCAAAGCATGCAAACATGAAGTTAATTAGACTAAAAATCCATTGTAGAAGACTGGAAGTTCTTGACGACAATGACCTAGAAATTTTGGACCCTGACCCCTACTTCAAAAAATAACTCTTGAAAAAATGACTAAGTCTAAAACTCTTTGCGAGGAAAAATTTTAGACTTTCAGAGGATGAAAGTCTGATTTTTAACTTTGAACTTCCAGATTTTGAACTTTTGGATTTTTGGACTCTGAACTTTCAAACCTCCAAACTCTGAACTTCTAAACTTTTGAACTCCGAACCTCTGAACTTTTGAACTCCAAACCTCTGAACTCCAAACCTCCAAACCTCCAAACTCTAAACCTTTGAACCTCCAAACTTTGAACTTTGAACTTCCAAACTCCGAACCTTTGAACCTCTGAATTCCAAAGTTTAAACTTTTGAACTCCAAACCTACGAACTTTGAACTTCCAAACTTTCAAACTCTGAACCTTAGAACTTTCAAACTCTAAACCTCTGAACTTTCAAACTCCAAACCTCCGAACCTCCAAACTCCAAACCTTCGAACCTCCAAACTTGAAATGTCTGAACTCTAAACCTTTGAACCTCCGAACTCTAAACTTGAAACTTTGAACTTTGAACTTTCAGATTTTGAACTTTTAAATTTTTAAACTCCCCACCTTCGAACTTTCAAACTCCGAGCTTTGAACTTACAAACTTTGAACCTTTGAACTTTTGAACTTCCAAACTTTTGAACTCTAAACCTCCAAACTTTTAAACTTTGAACCTCTAAACTCCAAACCTCCAAAACTCGAAACTCTGAACCTTTGAACCTCCGAACTCTAAACTTTGAACTTTTGAACTACGAACCTCTAAACTCCCAACCTTCAAACTCTAAGTTTGATCTTCCAAAGTCTGAACCTCTGAACTATAAATTTTCACACCTCCAAACTCTGAACTTTGAACTTTGAACTTTCAGATTTTGAACTTTCCGATTTTCAAACTCTCAACCTTCAAACCTTCAAATTCTAAACTTTGAACTTCCAGACTTCTGAACTTTTGACCTCTGAACCTCCTAACTTTCAAACTTTGAACCTCTAAACCTCTCAACTCCGAATCTTCAAACCTCCAAACTTTGAACCTTTGAGCCTCTGAACTCTAAACCTTTGAACCTCCAAACTTCAAAGTTTGGAATTCTGAACTCCGAACCTTCAAACTTCAAACTTCCAAACTTTCAAACTCTGAACCTCCAAAATTTTGAACTCCAAACCTCTAAACTTTTGAACTTCGAACCTCTAAACTCCAAACCTCCCAACCTCTAAAATCTAAACTTTTGAACCTCCAAACTTTTGAACTCTGAACCTCCAAACTCTAAACTTTCAAACTTTCAAAATTTTGAGCCTTTTGACAAAATTGGGCAATTTCATAGCATCTAAATATTTTGGTTTCCATTTCATGACATATTCATATAGCTACAGGTCAATCCCATCAAATAATTTCTCTTAACTCATCGGTTCATAAAATACCACATTGAGATTCTTAATTCTGCAATCACAAAGGATGCCTTGTCAGAAGTCTATTGATAACATGAAATTAAACTAGAGCAACTAAGTCTACAAAAAAGGAAAAAACTAACTCAAAGAAATACACAAATAGAAAAGAAGCCAAAAAAGGGAAAATAAAAGACGAGGGAAAAACACCAAAAGTTGACTCAACTGACATCCAACTATTGGGAGCACACGGGGCCATAATCTAACTCATCAAATGCCTAGCCAGGTTTACCCTAAAGACTCAAAACCACCCAAAAGGCTGAAAGACACTTAAAAAAGGGGGTCCCCATTTGGCCAAGAGTCCAAAATGGGGCATGTGTTGTGGAACCACAATAGGTCTCTAGTACCCACTAAATCTATACTCTATTGGAATATGCCCTATGAGGAGCTTACTCGGTTAGAGGTTTACAAAATCATTGTTAGGTGCTACTCGGTTAAGGTATTTTCCTATAAACGTGTTAGGATATTTTCCCTATTAGAAGAAGCCTTGTTAAAGGACATTAAACATTCAATATAAATGACACCTTGTTAGAGGATTTGTAATAAAGATATGTTAGGATCTACCTGGTTAAGGGATTTCTCTAAACTACAATGGCTAGAAAGAAACAGATAATATGATATGTGAAATTGCACTACCTCTACATGATCAGATTATATTAAGATCTAAAACTCTTCACCACACACTATACTCTTTTCTAGCTTGATCATACTTGATTTCTTCATGTGTTTTGTCACCACACCCTTCTGCAACTCTCGATCAACAATTAACTCCTTTTTTAGCTTTCCAATATATAGAGTTTCTTCCACCAACTTGAAATAAACCCTACATCTGATATATGAACAATCCATATCATGTTAGGTAAGATACAATGTATATAACAATCCATAAAACATTTTTCTCTGACAGTGTTGGCTTCAATATAGATTTCAACTTGGAAATTGAACCATCTTCAAAAATTGTTTTGACCAAAAGAAACTTCTTCAATAATCCTCCTCAAATGCATACCTTAAGAAATCTGATATTAAACACTTTCCACAAATCATGGAACTTCATTACTACTTCACTACCAACATCACCGATCCCATTGTCACTTTGGATTTCTTCACCAATTCACAAAGCTTCTTCACCTATTCAAGAAGTCTTTCGTGTTTATTTGTCAATACCGCTTTGAGTCAACAAAATCATGTTCACCTATCAATATTATAAGTCATGACCTTCAATACATTATTTAGACATTGTTATCAATCATATGCTTTGATCACTCAATCAATACTCTACTAATTTGAAACAACATTCAAATCACTTATTGTTCTAGTAGTTATACTTCCACCCTTCATCCAATCATAACTTAGTTATTGGTCTACACCAATAGTAGTGATCACTCACTACACATTTAGAGACAATCCTTAGTCTCTCATAAGAATCACACCAAATGATTTGACACAATGATAAAATCATAACTCCTTAGATTCTCCCTATTCTTTTTGTCTACCTAACATCCTTAAAACAATCGTAACTCACTACACACATAAGATAACCCTATGTGGTCATAGATATATCATCTAGATTTATTACATAATCTTCCTTCAAGATCACACACATGAAATCATACCATAGCTCAAGATCCAACCTCTTAAACATATCTCATCATAATAGGAATATTTCCATCTAATTGTCACTAAGTTGACATCAATGACAATCTCATAACTAATTCACCTATCGTGAAATATGTACCAATATTCATCAATTGAACACTTAGCATCACTGTATCAGTTATGCTAACAATCTCCCCCTTTGGCATTGATGGAAACACTCTTAACTTCTCCACTTAGCTTCTTTTCTTCACTTCTGAGTTCTTCTTGGCAACAATCTGTCTCTTTCATGACAAAACTCAAAATGTTTCCACTTATGTCTATACCTTTGATCATAATTCTTCTCTAGTGTTAATACATATTCTCCCTTGCATATTATTTTACATATTCTCCCCCTTTTTAATGCATCTTCTCCCCCTTTGACAGTAATGCCAAAGTTTTCTACTCATTCAGTCATCTTGGATTATACTTGACTATTTTTTGCTTGCTCATTCCTCATCACTATATTACAAAATTATAATAAGAATTCTCCCCCTATGGATTAATCCACCTCCACATCAATTCATAGATATGGTATTATGATAAACACATATAAATTGACACAATCATCATCATCTAATTAACTTCAGATAGAGGAATAACCCCTAATCTACCTCTGAGATATTCAAAGGTATCCTTTGGCAATGGCTTGGTAAATATATATACAACTAATTCTTTAGTAGACACATATTCAAGCCTTACCTCCTTCTCATGTACCTGTTCCCTTAGAAAATGATATTTTATTTCAATATGCTTTGTCTTTGAGTGCATCACGAGATTCTTGGAAATGCTTATTGCACTAGTGTTATCACAATGGATAACAACTAATTATGTGGCCTTCTCATGAATTCCCTCAATGCTCTATTTTATCCATATCACTTGTTGACAACTAATAGCAACAACAACATACTCTCCCTCTATAGTAGATTGTGAAATACAATTCTTCTTTTTACTACTCTAGGAGACTAATCTTTCACCAAGAAAGCATGCTCCACCACTTGTGCTTTTCCTATCATCAACATTACCTACCCAATCTACATCATTAAACACATTCAAATAAAAATCTCCATCCTTACCATACCATAGGCCATAATTCTTAGTTCCCTTGAGATATCTAAAGATCCTCTTCACCGCAACCATATGTGAGTCCTTTATATTAGAGGAAAACCTTGCAACAATACCAACATGTGCAATATTTGGTCTACTATGAACAACATACAACAACTTATTGATCATGGATCTATATAGAGTTTCATTTACCTCTTTGGCATTAGCCTCCTTATATAGTTTGTAGCATGTGACCATAGGTATTCCCATTGATTTTGATTCTTCCATGCCAAAATTTGTCAGAATCTCCTTCACATACTTAGATTGATAGATGTATATCCCTTTCTTCATCTACTATACTTGAAGACCAATAAAGAATTTGATTTCTCCTATCATTGAAATTTCAAATTTCTTCCTCATTTATGTTGAAAATGACCTTCTCAATGCTTCACTTCCACCAAATATTATGTCATCAACAAAAATTTTAGCAATCAATATCATGTCTTCACTTCCAGATTTTAGATTTACATTGAGCTTATCACTGGTTCTTGTGAAACCAATATAAATAAAATAAGCATGTATCCTTTCATACCATCCTCTTGGAGCTTGTTTCAGTCCATACAATTATTTATGCAATTTATATACCATGTCTTTACCTTCTTTAGTAGCAAAACCTTTAGGTTGTTCAATGCATACTTCTTCTTATAACATACTATTCAAAAAAGCATATTATATATCCATTTGATAAACTTTAAAACCTTTATAAGTAGCATAAGCTAAAAGTATCCTTACACCTTCAAGTCCAGAAACATATGCAAAGGTCTCACCATAGTCTCATCCTTCTTCTTGTGGATACCCTTTGAAAACTAGCCTTTCCTTGTTTTTGATCGCTTCTCCTTTATCATTCAAGTTATTCCTGAAGATCCATTTAGTACCTAAAACATTCTTGTTAGTAGGCTTGGGTACTAAATTCCATGTATTATTTTTCTCTATTTGTTCTAATTCCTCTTTCATTGCCTTAACCCAATCATTATCTTCCAAAGAATATTTAGCAAATTTGGGTTATAATTCAGATAGTAAAAAAGTACTTTCCCTTACCTTAGTCCTTGTCATCACTCCAAAATTTCTATCTACAATAGTATTATCTTGAGAATGATTGAGATTCACATACCTTGGAAGTACTAGTTCTTCTCTTTGGTTTCCTTCATCATCATTTATCATTTGTGGATCATTTTCTGGTTATGGATTTTTCACCACCTCATTTATTTATGGTACTGTATCTAGCTCCATCGGTTGAACATAAACAAACATGTCATAGTCTTCTAATTCCTTCTTACTATCTTCTTCATTTCTCTCAGAAAATTTATAAATTTTAACATTTTCACTTAAAACCATCTTGTTGGTTCTCTTGTTAAAACATTTATAAGCTTTACTTCTAGTAGAATATCCTAGAAATATCCCTTCAACACTCCTAGAGTTAAATTTACCATTTTTCTCATCCTTCTTTATGTAACACTTCCAAAATTTTTAAAATAACTAACACTAGGAGTATGACCATACTATAGATCATAAGGTGTTTTGTTTGTACCTTTCTTAAGTTGTACCCAATTCAAAGTATAGACAAAAATACTTACCACTTCTCTCCAAAAGATTTGAGCCACTCCTTTTTGTATCAAAAGTGTTCTTTGGTGCTAACATTTATCTTTTGACTCCATGTTCTACACAAAATGTTGTGAGCTCTTGTGAGGTAAACTCACATCCTTTGTCAAATCTGAGACAATTAAGTGCTTTACCTATTTATTTTCAACTCTTTCTTTATTCACCTTAAACATGTAAAATACATCAGATTTATCCTTCAAAAACATAATAGACATTATTCTTAAGTAATCATCAACAAATAAGATAAAGTACTTATCTCCATAGTAGCTTTGAGTTCTCATCGATCCACACAAGTCGGTGTGTATAAGGTCAAGAATTCTCTTTAATGAATAGACTTTATTAGTAAAGCTACACCTAGTCAACTTTCCCAATTGACACTCCTTACATATAGAATTTTCAGGCTTAGCTAAAGTAGGCATACCTTTGACACATTTTTGCTTACTGAAGTTTACTATATTATCAAAGTTAACATGACAAAATATTTTATGCCACAACCAATAGTCTTCAACTTTAGCAAATAAGCAATGTTTATTAGTTGAGTTCAATCAAAATAGGTTACCTCTAGTTTATTCACCAACATCAATCAACTCTCTAGAGTTTCCTAAGATTTTGCAAACACCATTACTAAATTCCAATCTAAAACCTTTGTTATTCAGTTGAGAAACACTTAATGGGTTATACTCTAATCCACCATCCCAATAAACATCATCACAATTAGTGTTTTCATTAAGTGCTATTGAAACTTTTCCTCTTGCCACACATGGGGAACCATTACCAAATATGAATGCTCCTCCATCATATTCCTCCATTAAAATAAATTTGCTTCTGTCACTAGTCATGTGATGTGTACAACCACTGTCTATTATCCGGTCACTATTGTAATTCATTATTGAAATCAATGATTTTTCCTCATTGTGTCCATCTTCACCAGTTGAGGATTCTTCTTTGACTGCAACAAAAACTATCTCAAACTCTTCCTCATTATCTCTTTCATCTTATTCTTCATCAATCACTCCTTCTGCTAGGTAACATGCCTTGTTTCTTTTGTCTTTGAAGTTCCTAAATATCTTGAGCTTATCCTTCCTATCATTTTTAGGACACCTAGATGCTATATGACCAATTTTGTTACATGCAAAATATTTTAAGGGAAGTTTACCTTTGTACTTTCCTTTTCCTCTAGGTAATCTCCTTGCTAGTAGTGTCTCCAACTCATCTTGATATCTTTCCTCAAATAAGATAGAATCATATTCATGATTTCCTTTAGAAATGTTAGAGGTTTCTTTTCCTTTCCTTGATGAACCAATGGTTAGGTAAGCTTTGAATGCAAATTCTATTCTAGGCATATTTTTATCAAAATTACTTAACTCAAAAGTAGTAAGTTTTTCGACCAAGGAATCTAAAGTCACATTTGTAGGATTAATGGATCTCAATTCTTGTATAGCAGAGACTGTAATAGCATACTATGGTAATAGGGTTCTTAATATTTTACTTACCATATCATCTTCTTCAAGTTTTCCTCCAACTCCTTTGATTGCAACAACAACCTCCATTATCATATAGCTATATTGAATAATGTTCTCACCTTCATGTATTCTCATTTCATCATATTTTTCTCTGAGACTATCCACTTTTTTTTTTTGAACATGAACATCCCTACCATAAACTATTATCACCTTGTCTCACATGTCTTTAGCATTATCCATATCTTTGATGTCTAGAAACTCAACATCAAATAGGGCACTAGCTATTTCTATCATTACAGATTTATGATCCAACTTTCTCTTAGTTTGTTCATCAGTTAGGGTTCCAGTAGGTTGAATGTACTTGTTTGTGAGATGAACCAATGCTTGATCTCCAATACTTGATAGATGCAGCTTCATCCTACTTACCCATGTAGAGAAATTGTCCTTAGAGAACTTAGGTGCTTCCTTTCTATACATCTTTAGATTTTTTCCCTCAAGTGATCAATCTTATCACCAAGAGGACCAAATCTCTGATACCAATTTTTAATACATTTCTGATTACTGAGATGGGTGGAGTGAATCAATAATCAAAAAATTCTCTAATTTAAAACTATTCACCACATACTATACTCTTTTCTAGCTTGATTGTACTTGATTTCTTCACGTGTTTTGTCACCACACCCTTTTGCAATTCTTGATCAACAATCAACTTCTTTTTTAGCTTTCCAATATATAGAGTTTCTTCCACCAGCTTGAAATAAACCCTAGATCTGAGCTATGAACAATCTAGATCATGTTAGGTAAGATAAAATGTATATAAAACTCATAAAACATTTTTATTTGACCGTGTTGGCTTCCATATAGATTTCACCTTGAAAATTGAACCATCTTCAAAATATATTTTGACCAAAAGCAAATTCTTGAAGAATCCCCCTTAAACACATACCTCGAGAAATGCAATGTCAAACACTTTCCATAAATCACAGAACTACCTTAGTACTTCACTACAAACATCACCGATCCTATTGTCACTTCATATTTCTTCACCTGTTCACCAAATCTTCTTTACCTGTTCAAAAACACTATCTTGTTTATTTATCAATAACTCTTCCAGTCAATTAAATCATCTTCACCTGTCAACATTATAAGTCGTGATCTTCAACATAGTATCTAGACATTTTTATCAATCATATGCTTTGATCGCTCCATCAAATACTCTACTGATTTGAAACAATATTCAAATCAGTTACTATACATCACTTACTACTATAGTAGTTATACTGCCACCCTTCTTCCAATCATAACTTAGTACCGGTCAAAAAAAATAGTAGTCGTCTCTCACTGGACATCTAGAGTTTGTCCTTAATCTCTCATAAGAATCACACCAACTAATTTGACACAATGATCAAATCATCACTCCTTGGATTCTACCTATTCTTCCTGTCTACCTGACATCCTTCAAATAATCATAACTCACTATACACATAAGATAAACCTATGTGGTCATGCATATATCATCTATATTCATTACATAATCTTCCTTCACTATCACACACATGAACTCATACCATAGCTCAAGATCCAACCTCTTGAACATATTTCATCATAACAAGAACACCATCATCCAACAATCACTAAGTTGACATCAATGAAAAACTTATAACTGATTCACCTATCATGAAATCTATACGAATCTTCCTAAATGCAACACTTAGCATCATTGCATCAGTTATGCTAACAACATCAACATACTTGATAACATTCAAATAGGTAATTGAATCTATATGGTATGATATACTTCATTGTTTAGATCTAGCTTCTGCTACATGATAACACACTTTTCTTTTATTTCATTTCATTTCAAGTTTGATTCCTAAATAGGGTTTGATTGAGGAAAACACCTTTCTTAAACCTTCTTCCCCATTTTTTGGTGTCTAGGAACAAGTTGTAGAGTCACGATTTCATATCTAAGAAGTATAGGTGTAGATACACAATCCCAGAAAGTTTCACCAGTTTTGGCACTACTGGGAAAAAGTAAACTTCTTGACTTATCCCCAGGTACAAGTCAACTTCTCATCTTGTCCATGCACTTTTTGGCTGAAAATTGTAGAGCAGATAGTTACAAGTCTCAGTTTCCCAAATGTGGAGTTATAGAAAACTCTGACATTCTGGTGATGGTCAAATTCAAGTTCAAAAGGAAAATCTCCTCATCTCATTCCAAGGTACATTCATTTCTTTCCTTTTTCTTTCACTTACTTTCATAGATCATATTTCCTTTCATATTATCCTTCCCTCCCTCTTTAAGAATATCGAATTCCCCCTTGACATAGATCTTGCATTAGAACCCTTCCTCCTTTGGTTGTGCTAATAAAATTCATTTAAGGGTAGGTTTGTATTCTAATATATAAAGCCTCTTAGAATTTGGTGAGTGATCCACATCCTTGCATTTCTCACCATTTTCCCCTATACAATAATAAACAATTATTAATATTATATTTCAATATGATTTAATCTTTAATTAATTTATATTAAATTAATATTATTAGTATTAATTTATCATTTTCTATTCCAAAATATATTTTAATCAACATTAATAAAATAATAATCTATTAGTTTTGTAAATCGAACTAGTTAAACATCATATCACGACAATACAACAAAATGCATATGAAACTATTGAACATTGTGTTCATACAATGCAACGACAGAGATGAGAAGATCCAATCCCTCTCTTGAAAGAACTATAAGAATTTCTCCCAAGGTTCTTAGTGATTGGGTCACAATAACACTCGGAGATTAGTAAATATTTATGTGTAAAACACAAGGTAGGCCTTTGCTAGTTCATTGAGCAAGAAACTTTAAATCTGCAATTCAGTTTTTTTTCTCAATATCTAAATATTTGGAAACTTGAAATTTGCAAAAGAAATAAATTCTAACAAACTTATTTCTATGCTATCAACTACTGTTAATTCCAGATCTTAACAAATTTCAAAAGATGTAGGGTAACAAGAGATTTAAGAAAATAACTGAAGTTTAACTTCTATAGACATCAACCATGAGAAACTTGATCCAATTAAAAAAATATTGGATTTGATCTTTGGAAAATTGAAGCATCACAAATTAGAATTCAAAAATTTATACCACCCAAATGCAATCATCTAAAATGAAAGAATTTTATTTTCTCACGTAACTATGTTCATCTATAACAAGCATCACTAGAATGCAACATAATTCAAAAGCCAAAATTTGGATGCAAATATTAAAAATTGAGAGTTATTGTTATGTCCCTATTGTTAGGTTCTCTTGTTTTTTTTTTTTAATATTTGAGATAGTTTACAAACTTTTTTTGATTTCATTCGATCAACAACAAGAGACAACCACAGTAGATAGTTTACAAGTTTATGAGCTCCTTACGAGCAGCCACACTAGAAATAGCAATTGGAAGACCAATAGTCACAAAGATGTCCCTCTTGGGATTTGAACTAGGGCCTCCACAATGAGAACTCATTGCTTCAACCAGCTAACCTAAACCCCTTGGACGGTTCTCTTGTTTTGAAACCATTGTTGTTTTTTAAAGTTGGTGTCAACGGGATCAAAGATGTTTTTTCAATGTCATCGGTGTATTTAGATCAATAAATGGAGTTGAACGACACTTCATGGAGTGATTTTAGATAAGTTATCTTAAACTTACTATTTTTAGCAGTTACTATTTAAAGTAACCACTATTTATGATAGTCTTATCTTTGGTCTCCTCCCAACTTCAACATTCAATATCCATTGTTTCAAGCTTTGGATACTTACAACTATTTTTAGTAAGTACTATTTCTAGCACTTGGGCATGGTTTTCAATTCCTTCTTCAGTGCAATGAGTTTCAATTGGACTTGATGAGTCATATTATCTTTAGAAGAGACTTGTTTCATTTCATTCATTGTCTTACAAAGTGCCTTTTTGAAACATAGTAAAAAAGCTAAAACATGATTTTCCAAAAGGAAAAAAGACAAAAACATACTTTTTAAAAAAAAATAGTAAAAAGAAAAATATTTTTTCTTAAAATAGCTCTGAGAAGTTATAAAAGGGAGATTGGGGCTCTCATTTGTTATGTTGAACATTATGAAGATAATATTATGTTATTGAAATGAGCTCAGGGAGTTCTTCTTTTTCTTGTTGAGGACAATTAATCTCTTCCTATCTTGCTAGTTTTAGTGTCGAGAGACCCACCCTAGCTAGTTGGTATTTGTGGCTTAAACTTTACAGTCATTTGAGCTTTGTAGGTGATTTTGAGTTTGAGGAAGATGATGTTATTTACAATATTTTGTTGTGGGTATTATGGATTTTTGGTGTGGTGTATCCTTGTGAATTTTTATTCAAGATTTATAGAGTTTTAGAGATTTTTTTAAGTGCCAATGTGTTTTTTCAAAATAATAAAAAAATATATTCATGTTCATAACTCAACGTTTGACAAAGATATGATTTTGGGTATTATTTCATTGCACTATTCATTGTTGGGCACCATACTTTGAGTACTCATAAGTTGGATCTGGCAGAGAACTTATTATTTGGGTTTTTGACACTTGCATGTGCCCTATCTTGTCAAGTTTAAGTGAGTTTGTTGCATGCTTTATGGTTTGAATTATTTATCAGAGAATCTGATTTTAGTTGGTTATCTCTTTTGATATTTATTGTTGGTTGAAATGACATTTCTATTCAATGCTTTAATATTTCCTATATTGATGTAAGGATGTTAGAGAGTAGTGGCTCAACCCCAACTACATCTTATTATTTGAAATTCAATCCTTGTTATTTCTAAGCAATGAACTGTAATGTCCTCTTCTCCCTAGTGACCACACAAGAGTTGGTTAGACTATTTTATGTCATCCTGATAGGCTAATTAGGAGATATATGGGATGATATGTTGGTCATGTCATTAATTTCTATTGGTAGAGAAATAAAAAGGTGATATATTATTTTACAAGATTGTATATTATTATATGATAAGAAAAGTTACGTTACATTATAAAATAAAATTATAAAAGTGAAGTGACTCTATTTATAAAAATGATAATAAAGTCATAAAGTGACTTTATAAGAATAAAATAAAATAAAAGTGAGTTTTGATCCCACATTGAGAGTGGAGACTCACCAATGATTTGGGAAGTCTTTATAAAGGAGCCTCTTCCTTCTCCAAGAATCATATATGATGTGATTACTTGATACTTGGCATTTCTCCATAATTGTTGGTGTGATAGTGACAACCATTTATGAGGATGAAAACCCTTGAAAATTACTATGTTGGACAAAAAAACAACTCTACTTGTGAGGTGAATTCACTCAAAGTTCACCATTGAACTTGTTTGCATAATTTTGATAGATTTTAGGAAGTCTCATCTAGGCTTTTAGATGTAATAATAGAGCCTTGTTGTGAATTGGAAGTAATATAAATTATATATAACCTTAATACTTGGACAAATCTCATGAAAGTGTGGTTTAGAAGTGACATCAAGTGGTTTTAGCTATTTCAGAGTTCTTGGTGATTTTGTATGAATTTTCCTTAGAATTGGCTATCGTTTGAAAAAAAATTGCAGAATGGGAATGAAATTTTGGTGGCCATATCTACATCATATCAACTTATAACAGAAAGGGTTTCATCATTATCATTGATGAATTGAATGACCACATTGGGAAAGAACATAAGTGGTGATAGGAGTTCAAAATTGCTACCATTACTATCAATTTAGATTAGAATTGTCTCAGATTTTCATTAGCAGAGTTGTAGTCCTTCCTTCTTCCACATCATATTGCATTTGGTATCACTTTGGCTACATGTATGCAATAAAGAAAATGGTCATATGATAATACATGTCAAACTTGTAATTAAAATTACAGTGCATTTCCTACATGATAAACAATCCGATTTCATTTGTAACAGACCTAATACTAAGTACATTCCTTTCTGATTTATGTCTAAAGTAATAAACTTTCCTTGATATTTTCTTATCAATGTTAGATGCAAACACCTTATCATATTCTATGTGTTTTTATCTGATTTAGAAATGAGCATACCTTTCAAAACGTAAGTAGTGATAAAAAACTCAAATAATAGAGGGTTACATGCCAAGTGTTTGACAAAATGACAAACGTCTAAAGTTGAGAAAAATAGTTTTGTTTCAGTAGGGGTTCTTACATGAATTAACTGAGTGGTGAAGGTAGTAATGCACCTATTTTATCTAGTTATTCTTCTATTTTGTATGGTGTTGTATTGACAAAGTAATGATTGTTCAAACCTCCAATTTGTCTAGTTGTTATTAAGAGAATTGTAGAGGTTAGGTTATTATCATGCATGTTATTTGAAGCTAACAATCAATATGTTAATCTTCATTACTTTTAAATATTATTATGCAACAAGTTGGTTGGAAATTTTTTTTCTCTGATACCACTGTAATAACCACCTCTAATTTTTTAGAATCAAGAATAACCTAGTTGAATACCATAATGGAAATAAAATTAAATGTCATGATGGACATGATCTCACAATTCATAGACAAATTTGATTGGAGAATAATGTATATTAATCAAACACATGGTAGTGAAACTAGCTCTACTACTTAGTAGATTATCAACAAATTTAGGTATTCTTTGGTAGAATATGAACTCTTATGAATGTGATCAAGCATTATTTTTCATTTAATGAGTCCATGGATAAAAGATTCAAAGAAAGGGAAAGAGAGTGAGGGTATACTTGTCTACATCTAAAGATTTTAGAAAAAAATGAATCTTTTTAAGTTTGAGGAGCATGTGAATGAAGAAGAGTCTAAAGAAAAAAATGTTGAAGGAGGGATTTCCTTGAAACATGAGAACCTTGTGACATAGTTACATAATAACTCCTTGGTCATGCATGTAGCTATTTTGGTTGAGGTTTTCTATGAAGAAAAGGAAAAAGCAATAGCCTTTGGTTTGAGTTCATACATTTATAATGAGATTGGTTTTGATGGATACATATTAGATATCCATAATAGGCCCATGGAGAGGAATGAAACTTATTGTACTAGTATGTTAGTAAGAGACTCACTCATTAAATTTACCTCTTATGAGGATCTCGATGAGTACATTTCTTTTGAATATAGTGATCAACCCCTTGAAATGTATAATTTGCATGTGTTAGCACCTAAATTTGATGAGGATCTGTAATGTCCCCAATTGGGAATTTACTTGCTTTACCCTATAATTCTCAATTAGGATTTGGATTGCACTTAAGAATGGCTAACTTGTAATGTTCCCTACATAGAGAATGTCAATCCCCAATGATCAGCTTATAACATTGTGTATTTAAATCAGATTATATTAAAACAGTCATATGAATGTAATTCTGGATTCAATATGACCTACACACACACACACACACATATACATATATATGTATATATATATATATAGATACATATATGTATATATATACACATATATATGTGTCTATATACACATATATGTGTCTATATACACATATATATGTGTATATAGACACATATATATGTATATATATACATATATAGAGATATATATACATATATAGAGATATATATACATATATGTATACATACATATATATACATATATGTATATGTATATATACATATATACATATATATATATATACATATATATATATATACATACACACACACACATATATATATATATACATATATATATATATATATATATATATATATATGTATGTATGTATGTATATATATATATATATATATATATATATATATGTATGTATGTATATGTATATCTATATATATATATATATATGTATATATATATATATATATGTATGTATGTATATGTATATCTATATATATATATATGTATGTATGTATATGTATATCTATATATATATATATATATATATATATATATATATATATATATATATATATATATATATATATATATATATATATATATATATATATATATATATGGGTCTCTCACAAATATATTATAGAACGTTCGAATACATATTTGATATATATACATTTTTCATTATTCTTCAACTATATGTATATATGATTTCATTCTACTTAATAGATATATTTATTAAAATTCTTTTTGATTGTGGAGTTCTCTCAAGCTGACAAATTGTGGAGTTCTCTATTTTTGTCTCCACCATCACAGTTTGGTTGTGGTGGTTATGATCCATGATGTGCTAAATGGCATGGTGCATATTTTTTGTTCGACTAATATCTTGATGCAGGTTTTTTTGAGTGGCCCTCTTATCAGGTGGTAAACACATATGGGAAGATGTATGCCCTCTTTCTCTCTTCGTCGGGCTTTCTCTTTGGCATTAATTTTCTTCACGAAGGTCCTCTGCTTCAATTTTGGTTTCACAGGTCTCTCCATTAATATATACTTGTATATTGGCACACTATGTTGTGCATCAAAGTTGTAATTGGGTGTTGGGGTTCTTTTGTTGTAATTCAGCCTTCAAATTGGCTATGGGTTTTGGGGCAGTCTTAGAATTTTAATTTTGCATATGTTTCAAATGCAGATACATTCTACCATTTTGTATTGGGGATATGATTTTGAAAATTGTAACCAAGTCTATTTCTGACCTTGGGGTTTTGGGTAGTCTAGGGAATATTCTGAGGATCTGAAGCTCACTTTGTACTTTGATGAGTCATGAACGAAGTTCTCTTTCCTAGTTCTTTCTCCGAGAGCCCTTTTGAACCAGTTGATATTAATATAAATATAAAAATTTTCCAAAAAAATAAATAAATTCTTATTGATGTCATATAATATAATTCTGATTTTATTTGTTATTAAGAAAAAAAAAAAAATAAAAAAAAAAAAAATATATATATATATATATATATATATATATATATATATATATATATATATATATATATATATATATATATATATATATATATATATATATATATATATATATATATATATATATATATATATATATATATATATATATATATATATATAATTCTGATTATTACTAATATATGTAATTCTGATTACTATATTACAATATAAATTATTTTGATTTGATTATTATACATATATGATCATTCATGTAGTATTTGATTATAATATGATGTGATTAATAACAATCTCTCTTTTTTCTTCAATGCTCTTCTCATTTCCTTTGTTCGTTGATGTTTGTATTTCTCACTAATTGGTTGAGTAGATATGGTTATCGACTGACTTGGATTTATTATTTTTATTTGTTGACTGTGTATTCTCTTATTTCATATTGGCTTTCAAACTCATGTTGCTCCCAATGAATCGTTGACTGCTTGTCCTTTTATATCTTGTTTGGGGAGTGATAAGTTACATTTCAATAGACATGTTTCATGTCTATTCATCCATGTCTCCCTTCTCTCATTAATCGCATCTATTCATAATTATCATTGCTTCACTAATCATGGCTTTTATATATAACTGATGTGTTGCTTATTAAAATCAATCCTTGTCCATATATTAACGATGGCTATTATTTTAGCTTTCTTACTAGTCAGTGCCCTATTAATATTATGGCATTAATAACATTATCATATTTTTGTTAATATTGTGCTTTCCTGTAACTCAAGTGGGGCATTTGACCATCACTTATAATGTTTTATCGTGACTTACATGTCTCTTTAATCATTAGTTATAAACATATAATTGTGTCATTATCGACAAGGAAATTGTTGTTCTTATCGATTACCACTTCACCCATCCTGTGTTATGTCTTTGGTTTTCTGTGTAATACCAATTAGTTTACTAATTCTTGTGACTGTTAATAATGTATTTCAACTACTTATATTATCGTTATGTTCTGTGTTTCTCCCTCTGCAAGGTTTAATATTAATATGCTTGATTACCTTAGTTTTATAACAAGGTATTTCCTTCAATATCATTGTTGTGGATAACATCTAGCATATAATTCTTATCAATAGTATATCAATTATCATGTTGGGGATGTAACATATTAATATTATCTCTTTTTCCAACCTTAAGACAAATCGGTTCCTTACTATATATTTTATATTATGAGAAATGTATATTTTGAGTGAATTAAATTTGCCAAATGATGAAATCCTTGCTGAGAACATAGCATTGGTTCTGGCAGTCAACTTAAGGACTATTAAAATCATATTGTATTATAATTTATAATTTATTTATTTTTAATATTTTTTATTTTATTATTATTTATTATTAATCATTTATATACTTATTATTACTAGGTATTTAATTTTCATCATAGCTTAATATTATGATTTATTTATTAAATTCTCTCCAGGAGAAGGGACATTACAGGATCCTACACAATATGTGCTTTCCTCTTGATAAATATATTAAACAAATTTTGATTTATCTTTGCACTGGGCTAACTTTGAGAAATTTTTTAGGGATTTTGATGATTTGTATCCATCCTATACAACTAAAAATGATAAGGATGTCTCGCATGATATTTGGAATAGTTATGGAGTCATTGATGATATATATGATGGTCCTAATTTTGGTATTCATCATAAAAACAATTCACTTTCTTTGCAAAATTGGTTTGTGGTATCCTTTGATAATTTATTGTTTAAGATGTGTGTTTAGAAGATAACTGACAATCCTCTTTTTGAGTTGGATGATGGAACAACCCCTAGTTATACCATTGTACTTGATAAAATAGAAAGGCATGGGGTCTTGTAGAAGATTCATAATTTGAATTGGAGTATTTTTTAGCTTGCTGATGGTCTTGGTTCACATTATGAGATGATTGGTTACCTCCTATGATAGAATTAGACATGAGATATGCAAACAAGGAGACAAATTAAGATTATATTTGGAGTGAGTTGATGCTATAATGCATTATCTTTCCTTACTAGATGAGGAATGAGAAGGTAACTTGGATATAAAAATTAATGATTTTAGTTGAGAGTTATTTCCTTGTTGGTGTTCAATTTGAGTTTCATCATTCTTGCATGAGGTTTGATCCTGAGTTGTGAAATTGGCCAACAAGTTGTACATTTCATACTTTATTTGAGTTTATGAGTAGTAATGTGCACCTTACTTATGTAGTTGTAGATGTGGTTTCTTCATGCGATGTATTGATTCTTGGAGACTAAATAACATTTTAGATGTTGATAATTTATAAACTATGGTTTTGAGCTTATTGAATTTTTCAAAACAATAGCAAGGAAATGTGATTTTAAGCTTGAAATTTTGGTATCTCTAGAGAAAGGACATAAATATGACATTTACATGCTTGAAAATCTATCCTCTGGATTGAATGATATTATATACCATACTAATATTCCTTTGGGATTGGTTTTGAAGACAACCATTTCTCCTTGTGCTTCAGTTTTAGAGTCTTTCATGAATAGGCTACAAGGGATTAACGAAGAAGTCACAAATTTCCATAATGTGCATTTTGGTTTGGATGACACTTGGAGTTATGTTGTGAACCTTTATAGGAACATTGGTAACCATTCTTGGTTGGGTTTCCATGCTTGGGATTATCCATAAGAAATGATAGAACTTAGAGGGAGATGGTTGGAGTGATTTTTGGAAGGATAATGATCTAAATTTCAGAATTGACATTGCTAATATATTCCTTACCACTTGACTTATGATTCCATTTTTTCATTTTCAAATGAAATGGAGAGAAATTTTAAGGATATATTGGAGCATTGATGGTATGGCCACTCTTAGGAGTGTTCCTTGGTAAATAATATATCAACAGTGTGGAGCTTGTTGTTTGGTTTTAGATCAGTCACTTCACTTTATGGTTTCTTTCATTTAGGGGTGTTGGTACAATTTATTTTGTTAAGGAGGTAATGGTTTTCAATTGGAGATTACTTGGAGGTATTTTCTAGTCATTCTCATGAGTTATTTTTTAGCATTGAAATGATCAACTTTCATGATTATACTTGGAGAATTCATTACTACTATTGTTTTCCTCTATGTAGAGTATTTAAATTAAATTGTACTTTAAAAAAAAATTTAGTCATGTACAATAGTATTTCTTATTTATTCTAGACCTTCTAAACTTATTGAGTTTACTCTATGAAGGTTTGTTTTGTAAGTGTTAGTCCATTTTCTTGTCATTGCAAAAATCCTAAGAAAATGGTCTATTTCTATGAAAACCCTAAGAAATTATCATGCCCTACCTGTAAAACTATTTTGATCAGTGAAGAAAATTTAAGATGTTTTGTGGCTTGCACGCTTAGCTAGGGATAGTTCATGGTGTGTTCAAGCTTCAGTTAAGGGTGCATGTGCTAAAATGAAAAAATCAGGGAGATATAGCCTCTTTAAGGTCTGAGAAATAGGTCTAAATCCATGTCCTAGGGCTTCATGAAATTTGTCAAAGTCCAAAAACCCTAGCCATTTCTATTTCTCCGTTACCTTTTTTCTGGCCACTTAAATCCTTTTTCCTGCACATGCTTTATTGTATTCGCCAGTTCTCTAAGTTCCTGGGTAGTTAAGTCTTTTATTTGGTGACTTGGTGAATGTTGTGTTCATGTATTCTCTAAGTGTTGGTGGTTAAGTTCCTATTATCCAGCGACCTGGCAAATGGTTAATATTTCCTTTAATCATTGATTCTCCAGATGAACTGGCCAAGGCACTTAACATTCAGAGATTAAATGAGAACCATTGATGTAGATTGTGATCGATGACATTCACGTGTTCTCCAAATTTAATTTGTAGTAAATAAAAGATCAAGCGACTCTGAGTTTTCTTTGTTTGCGTAATCTCCAGATGGGCCCAGGTCAAGTCAAAGTTAACATCAGGTTTGATTCTGGTAGTTAATTATTTTATTCGGCAATTATGTGACTAAGTGATCTCATGTTCTCCTGATCTTGGCGATTAGGCACTAGACATTTAGTGATCTAGCGACACAGTTATCTCTTGATCTCCAAATGAAACAGTTAAGTCATGAAACATTCAACAAATTGGTGAGAACTGTCGATGTTGATCTTGATCGACGGTTGGCGCGTATTCTCCAAATCAAACCCAAGGTTGAGCAGATATCCAGTGAATGTGAGATTTCCTTAATCACGTAATCTCCAAGTCTAATCAAAGTTAAAGGCAAGTCAGGATTTTCCCTTTGTCGCCAAATTGCTTGATAAAAGGTGAGTTAAGTTTAAATGTTCAATGATTCAGTGATAGTTGTTGATATGAGACAGGATCGATGGATGGCATTTATTCTCCAAATGGGACCTAAGTTAAGACATTCTTTTGGTGACTTAGAGATTAAAGGAATTCACTCATTCTCTGGATCTCACCATGGTTAGAGATAACCTTTAGTGGTTGGGAGATTGCTTTGTTTGCGTAGTCGTTGGATAGGCATGGTTAAGTCAGAGGGTTATGTCTATTCGATGAAATCATTATGGACCATAGGATGAAGTCTTGATCTATGGCAGGTGCTAATTCTCTTAATGGAACCCAGAGTAAAGGAAAGTCTTGGTGATTCAGTGAATACAGTGTTCGCATGATCTCTGAACCAAAGATGAGTTAAGTCAAACCTTCAATGAATTGGAGTTTCCTTCATTCATTGAATTGATAGATAGAAGATGAGTTAGGATAAAGAGCATTTTAAGAATGATTATGAGTCGTTGATGATAAATTGATCAGGTGGTGGTCGATGATTCTCCTAATGAAACCTTAGGTCAAGGAAATGTTCAGCAATCATGTGAATGCCTTTATTCGCGTGATCTCCAAATCAAACCCCATTTTAACAAAGTGTTTCATGTTTAGAGAAAGCCTTCAGTCGCTAGTTCACCAGATCCAGCGTGGTCAAGGTGCTTTCCATGGTAAAATGAAAGTGGGTCCACTACCAAGTCATGTTGAGATGCTCATTCCTAATTGGTTACTGAGATAGATGATGGGGCTAGTTTTCAAAGCTCAGTTGACTATTATGATAATTTATGAGCCACCTGATGTTCTGGGAAAGAGTATAATTGATGGCCATGTTTTAAATTTGCCAGTTAACCATTAGGGCTGATAATTTGATTTTTCTGCTAGGGTTTCTCTACAGGGTTTGGGTACAGTGAGCTATAAACGACAAAGCCAGATTAGATTTGATTTTTCCAAGATGGTTGTAGGTGAGAATTGATGAAAAGAAGATATGGGTAGCTATCTGATTTGATTTTCTTCATGATGTGCCATGCTTGTTTAATACAATGGACTGATGTTTTGATAAGGGAGGCTAGGGTATGATGATGCCAAAAAATTTCATGCCCTGTGCACACAAGATTTTCCAAGTTGGTTTTGGCATTTAATTTTGTTTTGCCTCCAACAAGAAATCTATTCAAATTGTAATTGCAGTTATCTTGTTGATGATGAAACCCAAATAATTATGCATCAGATTTGATTTGATCCTCCCGGGTTTCCAGGTTTTTTTCACATTCTCTCATTTCTTGTTGAGTTTGGTGGTTGAGGTGGTTGTAGACCTAATTTTTCCCTAAATGATCCCAAGCTTGTTGAAATCCTTTTGAAGGATTTCCAAGATCATTTAGAAAGTTTCCAATTTCTCTATATTTTTTAGGGTTGGTTCCATGAGTGGTTCCCTCTGTATATATTGCCCTCTTCTTCTCATATAGGGTGTTCCCTCTTTCCTTTCTAGCTTGGAGAATAGAATATAAGTTGTAACAGTTTTTCCTATGAATAAGATCTCAATATTTTCATACTACTATCAGATTGTCTCCATTTGGATCTTGAACTTATTGATTACAGCATCAAGGGTGTTTTAGTCTTTCTATTGTATGTCTGAAGATGTTTGCAATAGAGTTTTTTTCATATAAATAACTAAGTTTAGGACTACTTTTTAGATGTGTATGAGTTATGATATCAAAGATATCTCAAACTTGTCTTTTAGTGGATGTTGATTAATGTATTGCTTGTTCATAGGTCTCTTCTAAGGGGAGGGTTAAAGTCCTTTGAATACGTAATTGTATATCTGAGTACACAGGTGGATTCTTAAGTATGGTCTTATCAATGGTATATATTTGGTGTAAGACATCAACATATTAGAATGTATTGTCTTCTCTATTCATAGCTCTTTGTTGCCCATTGGATAAGACACTGGTCTATGAGAGACTTGGGATATTTCAAGGGTGCATTCAGCCCAAAAACATCAACTCAATCAATTGAAATCCTTTTCCCTTTCACCTTGATAGGAGATAATAGAAGTCCTTTCTAGTTTTTAGACTCATTCTATGCAAGTAGGATATTGCATAAGACTTGGTGATTCATTGAGGTACAAGCTACCTATAGGAGTCTGAAGGTTATATCTACGAGCTATTGTTGTCACATGAAATTTATGTATGTGTAGATGAGGTATATGCGCCTATGTGATGTGGAGCTCAAAGTGTAGTAGGAACATTCTCTTGGTCCTTGTTAATTGGCCTTTTTTATTGTTAGATTTGGAGTGGTTATTGAGATTCAGTGACATTAATTTGTCAATTGAATTATAAATTTGAAAGTGTGGGAAAAAGGAGCCAACAAGATGGTGACTATGCTGGGGAAGGAGTAAATGACAACAAGTTTAAGATGGTTGTTTCCTTGATTTTTTGGATCATCCCAGAGTCTGGTTGAAGAAATAGAGTCAGATTCAAAGCTTTAAAATCTTCTCACCAAGTGTGGGTGGCGACTCTGAATTCTCTGTTTGATCAGTGCAGTCCCTGATAAACAGTGTGTAAAATCCTAGTGAATTTTTGGTTGGCTGGAAGGAGATACAAAATAAGTACAACATTTTCCTCTTCAAGGAGGTGGTGACTCTACAAAGAAAAGAACCTAATGGAGCTATAAAGAAGGTTCTAGATTTACCCTGCTTCCCAATCAACAAGTCAAGGTTCAACTACAGTACCTCCAGGTATTTTGATTTTCATGTGTCTTTCTTTTATGAAAATAAGTTGTGAAGAATGTATCCCTATCAAGTGTTCAACACTAGTGTGAAGGGATGAGTGATAGTGGGCAGTTCCTTATGGAGGAATATATGCCCTTTTGTTTTGATGGCATTGAAGGTGCCCCTAATGAGTTTCCTACTAAGATTACAGAATATCTACCAATTTTTAGTGGTAATGGATCATGTCTAGCAAGAGAACATTTAGATGACCTTGTAGACTTAATGTATGAGTTTGTGATTGATCATGAAGATGTTGCAATGAAGATTTTAGTGCAGACATTTTCTAGTATTGCAAGGGGTTGGTTCTTATCCCTTCCTTCATGTTCAATCCCTTCTTGGGAGGTATTAAGGGCAGCATTCATAGAACATTTTAGTGAAAGAGCTGGTCTGGATCTGTGTGAATAAAAAAATGAAGATCAGATACAAGACATTAGTGTCTGTGTTGATCCCACCACCCATGATTCTGATTATGAAAATCTTCTCATCAAAATTGCTACTCTCAAGAAGAAACTTGCAGAGAAAGGTGCTGAGATTTGGTAGTTAGAGGAGGACAAGAGATTGTGAGCATTGGCAGTTCTTTATGTTGATCATGAAGAGGCCAATGATTCTGATATTGATTCTTATTATGTAGAAAGTATTGATTATGATGTTGACTTTGAGGTCAATGCATATGAGGATATTGAAGATGAATTTGAGGTTGATAATATTTCCAATTTGTCTGCAAATTTTTCTTCTTATTAGCATGAGAAGGCAACCTTCTTGTCCCGATTTGAGGATTTTTTTGTGAAAGGAAATAAATTGAATATGATGTAGATGATGATTCCTGCACTGATTGATCTACACAATATGATTTGAGGCCAGAGATTTCAGTCCCTATTCTAGACAGGGAAGGTGTTTGCAGCATCAAGGGAGAGGCTAGTGAAAATGAAAATGAGGTTCAAAATCCATTGAGCAGTGAAAGGATCTCAGCACTATTGGCTAATAAATTCCAAAGGTATGCACCTGTTATGGACTATACTCTGCAGCTCCCCATTGACATATCCTTTGACACTGATAATGAGTTAGGTGTTCAAAGTGATGAGGATGATCCATGTTTGTTAGAATTATCCTCGTGTAGTGACTCTACAAAAGATGAGGATGAAGGCCATGATAATGTTTTTTTCTATCATGAAGATTCCAGTTATGAGCAAGTTTCTTGTTCATATCCTTTTCCTTATTTTGCTAAATATGACAGTGAATGTGATAGTATTGAGGACTTTGTCTTCAATGATTGGGATAGAAAATATTCTGATGAAAATGATGATGCAGATCAGTTGTCCCCGTGTCACAAAATTTGTGAAAGAGACCTTCACTTGGTTCATGATCCATTTCATGAAGATATCATGAGGGAGACAAGTTTCTTAGTGGGTGAAGCAATGCATGAAGGTAAATCTGAGGATCCAAGTCCTTCTCAGCCAGGTAATTTTGTAGTAATGCATGACAATCACTATGTTCTATTTTTTGATGCATTACTAGATCAGTTTTATTTTTCTAGTCCACAACAAGAGATGGATGATGTCCCATACTTTTGGGAGTATGAACATGATGATGGCTGTGACTGGAAGAACATGGGTAGTGATCAATACAGTTTATTCTTCAGCCCATGAATGTTCACATTTGTTGGCAGTAGAATGGTCATGATATCTTCAGATGGTTTGTCACATATGTGGATAAAAATCAGACCTTTGACTTAGGAGGGTTTTGATTTTCTTTTGGTGGCTCGGGGCCACCAAGTAAAGTTCTAGTCTTGTAAGATATTTGTAAATATTTTCCTTTTAGTTCTGTGTTTCCCTTCCTGTTTTCCTGGTTCGTCTACCATTTTTTGAGAAGGTTCCATGTCAGTTTTTGTCTAGTTGGTGGTCTACTTCTTCTAGTAATTCTAAATTCTTGCATGGGCACAAGTTACCCATCATCCCTAGATAGAGCCACTATTAGTCCATTTTCCTGTCATTGCAAAAATCCTAAGAAAATAGTCTATTTCTGTGAAAACCCTAAGAAATTGGCATGCCCTAGTTGCAACACTATTTTGATCAGCGAAGAAAATTTAAGATGTTTTGTGGCTTGCGCGCTTAGCCAGGGATAGTTCATGGTGTGTTCAAGCTTCATTTAAGGGTGCATGTTCTAAGATGAAAAAATTAGGGAGATATAGCCTCTTTAAGGTCTAAGAAATAGGTCTAAATCCATGTCCTAGGGCTTCATGAAATTTGTCTAAGTCCAAAAACCCTAGCCATTTCTATTTCTCTGTTACCTTTTTCTTGGCCACTTAAATCCTTTTTCCTACACATGCTTTATTCTATTCGCTGGTTCTCTAAGTTCCTGGGCAGTTAAGTCTTTTATTTGGTGACTTGGTGAATGTTGTGTTTGCGTATTCTCTAAGTCTTGGCGATTAAGTTCCTAACATCCAGCGACCTGGCAAACGGTTAATATTTCCTTCAGTCTTTGATTCTCCAGATGAACTGGCCAAGGAACTTAACATTTAGAGATTAAATGAGAATCGTTGATGTAGATTGTGATCGATGACATTCACGTGTTCTCTAAATTTAATCCATGGTAAAGAAAAGATCAACCGACTCTGAGTTTTCTTTGTTCGTGTAATCTCCAGATGGGCTCGGGTTGAGTCAAAGTTAACATCAGGTTTGATTATGGCAGTTAAGTATTTTATTCAAAGATTATGTAGCTGAGTGATCTCGTGTTCTCCTGATCTTGGTGGTTAGGCACTAGACATTAAGTGATCCAGTGACACGGTTATCTCTTGATCTCCAAATGAAATGGCTAAGTCATGAAACATTTAGCGAATTGGCGAGAACCATCGATGTTGATCTTGATCAACAGATGGCGCATATTCTCCAAATCAAACCCAAGGTTGAGTAGATATCTAGTGAATGTGAGATTTCCTTAGTCGCATAATCTCCAACTCTAATCACAGTTAAAGGCAAGTCAGGATTTTCCCTTTGTCACTGAATCACTTGATAAAAGGTGAGTTAATTTTAAAGGCTCATCGATTCAGTGATAGCCATTGATATGAGACAAGATCGACGGATGGTGCTTATTCTCCAAACAGGACCTGAGTTAAGACATTCTTTTGGTGACTTAGAGATTAAAGGCATTCGCTCATTCTCTGGATCTAACCATGGTCAGAGATAACCTTCAGTGACTAGAAGATTGCTTTATTCATTTAGTCACTGGATAGGCATGGTTAAGTCAGAGGGTTATGGCTATTTGGAGAAATCATTGTGGACTGTAGGATGAAGTCATGATCTACGATAGGCACTATTTCTCTTAATGGAACCCAGAGTAAAGGAAAGTCTTGGCGATTCAATGAATACAGTGTTCACATGATCTTTGAACCAAAGATGCAGAGTTAAGTCAAACCTTCAATGAATTGGAGTTTCCTTCAGTCACTGAATTGTTGGATAGAAGACGAGTTAGGATAAAGAGCATTTTGAGAATGATTATGAGCGATTGATGATAAATGGATAAGGTGGTGGTTGTTGATTCTCCCAATGAAACCTCAGGTCAAGAAAATGTTCAGCGATCACATGAATGCCAATTTGTTCATGTGATCTCTAGACCAAACCCCAGTTTAGCAAAGTGTTTCACAATTTAGAGAAAGCCTTCAGTCGCCAGTTCGCTAGATCCAGTGTGGTCAAGGTGCTTTCTATGGTAAAAAGAAAGTGGGTCCACTGCCAAGTCATGCTGAGGTGCTCATTCTTGATTGGTTGCTGAGATAGATGATGGGGCTAGTTTTTTAAAGCTCAGTTGACTGTTATGATTATTTATGAGCCACTCGATGTGCCGGGAAAGAATATAATCGATTGCCATGTTTTAAATTTTCTAGTTAACCGTTAGGGCTGATAATTTGATTTGCTCCTAGGGTTTCTCTGTAGGGTTTGGGTACAGTGAGCTATAAATGACAAAGATAGATCATATTTGATTTTTTTGGGACGGTTGCAGGTGAGAATTGATGAAAAGAAGATATGGGTAGCCATCTAATTTGATTTGCTTCATGATGTGTGATGCTTGTTTAATATAAAGGACTGATGTTTTGACAAGGGTGGCTAGGGTATGATGATGTCATAAATTTCCATGCCTTGTGCACGCAAGATTTTCCAAGTTGGTTCTGGCATTTAATTTTTTTTGCCTGCAATAAGAAATCTATTCAAATTATAATTGCAGTTAGCCTATTGATGATGAAACCCAAATAATTGTACATCAAATTTGATTTGATCCTCCCAGGTTTCTAGGTTTTTTCTGCATTCTCTCATTTCTTGTTGAGTTTGGTGGTTGAGGTGGTTGTAGACCTAATTTTTCCCTAAATGATCCCAAGCTTGTTGCAATCCTTTTTAAGGATTTCCAAGATCATTTAGAAAGGTTCCAATTTCTTTGTATTTTTTAGGGTTGGTTCCATGAGTGGTTCCTTCTGTATATATTGCCCTCTTCTTCTCATATAGGGTGTTCCCTCTTTCCTTTCTAGCTTGGAGAATAGAATATAAGTTGTAACAGTTTTTCCTATGAATAAGATCTCAATATTTTCATACTACTATCAGATTGTCTCCATTTGGATCTTGAACTTATTGATTAGAGCATCAAGGGTGTTTTAGTCTTTCTGTTGTATGTTTGAAGATGTATGCAATAGATTTTTTTTCATAAAAATAACTAAGTTTAGGACTGGTTTTCAGATGTGTATGAGTTAGGATATCAAAGATATCTCAAACTTGTCTTTCAGTGGATGTTGATTAATGTATTGCTTGTTCCTAGGTCTCTTCTCAGGGGAGGGTTAAAGTCCTTTGAATAGGTAATTGTATATCTAAGTACACGAGTGGATTCTTAAGTATGGTCTTATCAATGGTGTATGTTTGGTGTAAGGCATCAACATATTAGAATGTGTTATCTTCTCTATTCATATCTCTTTGTTGTAGTGATTTATTTGAATCTGTTGCACATTGGATAAGGCACTAGTCTATGAGAGACTTGGGGTATTTCAGGGGTCCATTCAACCCAAAAACATCAACTCAATCAATTGAAATCCTTTTCCCTTTCATGTTGATAGGAGATAATAGAAGTCCTTTCTAGTTTTCAGACTCATTGTATGCAAGTAGGATATTGCATAAGACTTGGTGATTCATTGAGGTACATACTACCTATAGGAGTCTGAAGGCTATTCCACAGTTATATATTTGTGAGAAGTTGTTGTCACATGAAAGTTATGTATGTGCAGATGAGGTATATCTGCCTAAGTGATGTGGAGCTCAAAGTGTAGGAGGAACATTCTCTTGGTCCTTGTTTGATTTCCCTTTTTCTTGTCAGATTTGGAGTGGTTATTGAGAGTCAGTGACATTAATTTGTTAATTGAATTGTAAATATGAAAGTGTGGGAAAAAGGAGCCAATAGTAAGCTTGGACAATTTACCTTCAAAGTTGGTCTTTAAAACCTAGGTTTGTCTTCTACAGGGCTTTCGAGTTGTAACAATGAGAGTTAGCATTATGGTCCACTTATCGATTAGCTTATGTATGAGTTTGAATTTTGATCTACAGATGAGTTGGTCAATTCCTTTAGTCTAGTAGATGAGTAGATCTTTGTTGAGGATAAATTGTAGAGGAGATATGATCATAAGAGATGAATTTTTAATAGTTACTCTCATACTCATGACTTCCATGTGTCCAAGTCGATTTAAGATTCTTTACCATTGTCCAAAAAATTTCACATTTTTTATGTTGACCTTATCCTTGGGGCAATTTGATTTTGAGCAGTTGTAAAATTTAGTGCAACTAGTTGTGGAAGATCCTTTGAGTATCATTCAGTTATTCTCCACTTCCACTTGGGTCAGTTTGGGTCACTGTAGTCACCTAATGATGCTAGTATGCATGCTTCTAAATGATGATTGGTTGATTCCAGCGAGCTAGGTTTTTTGGTATACTTGAGTCCCTTAATTGGACACTTGGAGGTTAAGTGTTGGTGATATGATTCTAGTTGTTGATCATAGATGAAAAAATTGGTTTAGTGATTTTAAGGTCAGTTATGAATACATGTTCCTTACTAGGCCTTTGGCTATGATAGACACATTTCTTATTTGGGGATTCATGAGAAGTTATATTAAGGATTTTGGTTTTAAGCTAAGCAGATATTTGTTTTAGTTGATTAGGATCATGTTAATTATTGGAATTACAATTATGGATCTTATTAGGATACCAGGATAGGAGATGTTTTATATTAGGATCATAGTCTCATAGTGTTATCATGGTGGTTCCTTTATGAGATCAATTCAAAACCATGACATCACTTTGGGTTATAGTCAAATATTTGTTGAAATTGTGAAAACCAACTTCACAAAACCCAAATAATACCTACATGAAAGAAACGTGTCACAAGAGAAGAATGGAGAAAAAAGGTAGAATGGCTCTGAAAATATGAGAGATTATATTACTCAGAGAGAGAATGAATACAATACAATGAGATCAATACTTATAAAAGAAGATCGAAAAAACCCTAAAGAAGTGTATTTAATAATTATAATAATTATTAAATACCCAAAATGCATAACTAAGTTAGTCTTAAGAAAGGAATAAAATGTGACTTAATTAAAACAATTAAGTGAAACTCCTTTTACTCTAACACCTCCCCTTAAGATGAGCTTAGGGAGAATCTACAAACAAGGTGCATGAAAGAAAAATGCAACTACAAAGATAGTAATCAAACTTGGGTCCCAGTAACAAAGACATGTTAGGTACCCAATCACAACCAAATCTCTATAAAATGGAGAAAAAGAGAAAACCAAGTGGGGAAAAACCCCTCTCCAAAAATATATGGAAAAAGGTACAAATGCAATATCTCAAGAGACTCTCTCAAAAACATAAATAAAACCAACCACCACATGAGAGAGGATCGTGACTCCAAAGCCCCCCCCGAATGATATAACCCTTATGTTGATGATCAGATCAATGTGGATCCAATGTGGAAGAAATAAAGGAAATGAACAAATAAGAGGAAACCCCTGAATGTGAGGTGAAATTGGAAGGCCTAGTTGATGCTCAAAGGATAACACATGAAAATATTGTAATGGAATCTCCTATGAAGGTGGGATAACATATGTGTTGAATCTATCATCTAAGAGGAGATGAATGTCCTCTAATATGTCCTTAATAACTACACTAGGTGGCTTGATGTATGGAGATACAATGTTAGGCAATGTTGAACTAGAGGAATCCTGTTGAACATATGTAAACTCAATAGCAGGTGGTGTAGAAGTCACAACACTAGTCTTAGGAACAACACATAAGTTCAAGTGACCTAACTTCACCTTAACAAGGTCTCATGAAGAAAGAGAGTGATTCTCTAATAGTGGAGATGGTGGACCAAAATGAGAGAAAGAGTACAAGAGGGAAGAATGATAAAATGTCCTTGTTACAACAATATTTCCTATCTCACTATCTTTGATGTCCACTAAATCTCAATTGAACTCAACTATCTTCCCTATCCCACTGTGAGTAATTTGATGTATAGAGAGAAGTTTTTATAATGATAGAATATATAGTACATTATTGAATGCACTATCATTAATGTCAATAGAATATTCTAAGATATAGTCATAATAATCATTTTCCCCATCAAAATGTGTGGGATACAAGAAGCCTCAAAAGAAGAGAATAAATCATGAGAATATGCCATATAGTGTGAAGCACCTAAATCCAGTAGCCATCTAGAAGAGTGTGGACTGTGTGTGTGAAAATTGTACCTATTTATAAGTCACAACACATCAGTAAAACATTATTGATCAATGATATAAAACTATGTAATAAATAGATATATCATTAACCAGGTGATTTACTGCCTTCTAGTAGATGTGAGTATGGTATTCTCAAAATTTAACCAAGATCAGTGACAATGCAACATATAAACGAAGGATTTGAATGTAAAAGCTATGAAATGGATGCAAGATTTAATCTATATTTTTGGATTTTCTATGCAAAATAACGATATATGCTAAATGAAATTGATCTAAAACTTGACAATAATGAATTGAATCTATGTTATGAATGCCATAAACAAGAAATCGATGTTAGTAAATGGATCTCCAAAGGTTGCCCAAGATCAAGAATTCGACAATATAATGCTACTATTCTCTAGATTGTACGTGCAAGGATTCTCCAAATTCGTGATTGTTTGTGAAGGATTGAGGCCTATTTATATAGAAATCCAGGGTTTGAGAACTCATGGAAAAACCAAAAATCTCTCCTTGATCAACTCAAATTGACTGGTGAGTTATCAAGAAATTAGAAATAGTTATCTAGTAAAATCATGCAAATTAGCTTTTTAACTCATAATTGGAACTTGAGATCACTTCAATATGCTTTTCAACTCACAATCACATGTTGAGTTTGGAAAGTTAACAAATTGAATTCAATAGTTGTTTTTGAGTTTAACTGCTTTTATGATTTTTGCATAGATAATTGAGAGTTTATTTAATTTTCCATGTATTTTCTCCTCAACTTAACTAATTTAATCAATTAAATAACTGATTTATGGGTTAATCAATTATTAAGTCAAACTTTATCCAAAATTAAATCATTAAATTTGACAATTTGATTTTAATCAATTAAATAAATATTCAATCAATTATTTTTAGAAATTGTGATTTATTGTCAAATAAGCAATATTAATTAAGAATAAATTTAATTAAATATAATTAAAATAATTAAGTGGCTGAATGAAGTTTAATTAATTAAATATTTAACATATTCAATTAATTGACTTTGGATAAATAAAATAATATCATTTATCGCTAAATAATATTTAACTAGAGATAATTAGGATAAATTAGGAATATTCCCCGATGCAAAATTGAAATGGGATCGATTAGGGTTTTGATGATTTGATGTGCAGATGTGCCTTAGGTTAGGACTTTAGGGTCAATTTTGATCGATTCATGGATGTAGGAGGTCAATGGTATTGAAGCCCATTTTGGGGGTATTACATTTTGCCCCTCTTTGAATTACTGTGTGAAGCGCAGTGGTTCAAAGATAAATTTGTTTTGATGAGATCCGAACTCAGTTATGTGATGGAGAAACTAATCCTGATTAACTAACCAATTCTGAGACAGAAATTGATTAAAATATTTGAAGATGTTGATTCGTGTCCTGATTGACCAAAGAATTAAGATAATGTTAACAGTAGAACCAATGAACTTGTGATTATGAAGAAGTGATACAATGCTTGATTCTGAACCTATGATAATGAGGAATTGACTATCCTGACTCTAGACCTGATTGTCTAAAGGAATCGAAAGGATGCCAAATCTGAACCCTTCAGTTACAAAGAATCAAGGAAATAACACATTTGAACTGATGGTTACAAAGAGCTGATAGAATTTACAAGATTAAGAGAACACCAGATTGATATGGATTTTGATGAATCTGATATGCCCCAAGTGATATGCCCCATGTGACGAGGACTTTTTATGAGTTGAAAATTAGACGTGGTTGTTGTCTTGATTATTGTGATGAACTACAACTGATTGAATATCTGAATGAACTGAAGAAACAGTGATTAGAGATCACCGAGCTACTGAAATGATATGTAAGATGATTAAATCAGCCAATATGTTGTCATTAATGTCAACTAGTTTTGACATTACTTATCATGTTAGTTACAAACATCTGAACATCTATTGAAGGAAGAAAAGATGAAGAACTGAGATATCTATGTGAGGAAAAGATGGATATGACAGATAAGGATAAGGTAAACATTGGGTAACTTATTGATGAGTCTATGACTTTATATTGTTGACTTGAGTATGTTACATTAATCTACTATGAAGAAGAGATTTGAAATTGAACATGTTAATGTGTTCAGTAATTGAAGATTTCTGTATACACCAAGCCAGTGCAGTGTATACTGAGTGACAGTATTAACCAAGCTAGTTTAACTAGTTATCACCGATGCATTTCTATATCAACCGAATAAGGATGAAAACATTAAATGCTAAGAACAACCAACTAAATTTGATGAGCTGGAAATTGTTATGATTTTGAGATTAAGGATAAAGTTTTTTATGAGATCCATGGTTGACAAAATTCAGAGAAGATCTAAAGGATGAGATTGAAACATGTTAATGACACATCTACCAAGGAAAGTTTAAGAGGCAAAATGGATGAAGGAGATTAAGTGGCAAAATCTAGTGGCTAATATGAAAATGGTTTACTTGTCTATATAAGAGATATGAGTTTCATTATTGAAACATGTCAGAAAGAAGAACACTACAGAGATTTCACATGAAGACTTCATTAATGCATGCCTGATCAAACTGGTTAGTGAAAGAATTGAGATTGCAGACATAACCAAGTGTCAGAGAACCATTTACCGAGTGAAAGTAAGTTGAGATATTGAAGGAAGTGAATTGATTAATGATTAGAGGATTATTTGTACGAGCTTAGCATAGATCTAAATATTTTTAATTGAGTTGTATTTGAATCAGATCAGTACTATATCATTTTAACCATTGATTCATAAAATCTCTTAACTGAGTGGACTTAATAGTCTTATGTTCTACCCTATGACATTTGTTGAATATAAAGTGTTATCTTGTTGACCCCATAGTGAATGCTGGTCAAAAGTTAACTATTAGTGATAAATCCTCTAACCAGGTCACACCTAACAGTGTGTATTGTAACCTTTAACAAGGTTGGCTCTTCACTGAGCTCACTTTAGAAGAGTGAATTATTTTGGGTTACTGGTCCCAGGTGGTTTTTCCCTTAGTAGGGTTTCCACTTTAAATCATTGTGTTATGTGTTATTTGTGATGATTGTTTTTCTATCATACTTTACATACTGCATAGTTGATTTAGTCGGTAATCATAGTTGGATAATTACTGGTAATCGATAAACTGGACAGACAAATTGATATTTTATGTTACCAAGCTACATAATTTGTTGTAATTGTTTTATAAGGTACATCTTTGTATTTGGGACTGTAGGATAAATTATCTAACTGATTCACCCCCCCTCTTGGTTATTATAACAATTGGTATCAGAGCATATTGGTTGCTTGGAAGAAAGTTTTAAGGACTTGAACAGAAAGATTACAAGATGTATAAGAGGGAAGTGTCGAAGTTGAACAAAGACAACTTTACTACATGGCAAAGCTAGATGAGACTTCACATATCTGGAATTGGAGAATCTTCTATACCTTTATTGGATAATGGCTACAAACAACTGATTGTTAGACCTTTGACTCTTGATTAGTTGAGAGACCGACATGAACACAATATTACTATGATAGAGATTATTGCTGCTCTATCTGATGCTGAATTTGAGGATAAACTTGCTCTAGTTTATGCTGGTGATGTGAATGTGATGAGAGCCAAAGCTAAAAGCTTGAGAGGTAAATTTGATGACATGAAGATGAAGGAAGGAGAGAATATTACACAGTACACAAACTGAATCAAAGAGGTAGTCAATGTTATCTAGGGAGTTGGTGGTATTATTTATGAAGATACAGTGGTAAGTAAGATACTGAGAACCTTGTTGCCTGTCCATGCAATCAAAATGTCTACTATTCATGAAATGAGGTCTACACCTAATAGAACTCTTACTCTTGATAGTCTGATTGGAAAGTTAACAACTTTAGAGCTAAATAATTTTGACAATAGTGTTGTACCGAGTGTTGAGTCTTCTTTTATGTCATCTCTTAAGATTGGTAAATCTAGCAGTTAGCATAATATAAGGAATGAAAGTGATAGTAATACTGATGATGAACTTGAAGCACTTATGGCCCAGAGACTATAGAAAGGTAAAGGAAGGTATATGGGAAAGTTACCTTTAGCTTGTTTTAATTGTAAGGAGGTTGGTCATATTGCTGCTAGATGTCCTAATAGGAAAGAGGACGATAAAGACAAAGACCGATCTAGTGATGTGAAGTATGGAAGAAGAAACAATAGAGGCTACTGACACTACACCAGAGACAACTGAGATCACAAAGATAAGGGAAAAAAGGCATGTTACCTTGTTGAAGAAGATGACACTAACACTGACACTAATGATGATATTGAGGTGGTGTTTGTTGCAATGAAAGATGATTCAGAAGAGGAGGAAAGTATGTAGAAACATCACTTATTTCTAAAGTTAGTAAAAATGATACTTGGATCATTGATAGTGGTTGTACACATCACATGATTGGTGATGAATATAAGTTTGATCATCTTGAGTAATATAATGGAGGATTAGTGAAAATGGGAAATGACACACCTTGCATGGTTAAAGGAAAAGGATCTATTTTATTGAGTGATAAAATTAGATGTGATAATGCATACTGGATAAAAGGACTTAATTACAATTTATTGAGTGTAGCACAACTAAATAAATCAAGTCACCAAGTTGCATTTGAAAGCAAGAAGGTGAAAATCTATGATGAAAAAGGAAAGCTTGTCAGAACAGGTGGACAATCAAAAGGTAATTTGTTTTATCTTGAAAATGCTAAGACTTCTTGTTTGCTGGTGAAAAATGAAGATGCATGGTTATGGAATAAGAGGTTATGTCATGTAAATTTTGATAACATGATTAAGATCAGTAGAAAGAGAAACGTTAGAGGATTGCCTAGTCTAACCAAACCTGATCATGTTATGTGTCATCAATGTCAGAAAGGGAAGATGACAAAATCTAGTTTTAAAAGTAAGGACTATTCATCTAAAGGAATTTTGGAGTTGGTTCACTCCGACTTATGTGGTCCTATGAGAACTCAAAGCTACTATGGTGATAGATGCTTTATTTTGTTTATTGATGACAATTATGTTCTTGAAAGAAAAATCTGAGGCATTCAAACTGTTTAAATGGTATAAGGCTAAAGTAGAAAAAGAAACCAGAAAAGAATTGAAATGATTAAGGTCTAATAGAGGAGGTCAGTTTGTTTATGATGAATTCACTAACTTTTGTAATGAGCATGGTATAAAAAGGTAGGTTTCTGCACCTAGACCACCACAACAGAATGAAATTGCTGAAAGGAGAAACTGATCTATTGTTGATTGTGCTAGAACATTGATGATTGAGAAAAATATTTCATAGATGTACTGGAGAGAGACAGTTAGCACAGTAGTATACGTCCTTAACTGAGTTCAACTAAAGAAAGACACAAACAAGACACCTTACGAGTTATGGTTTGGATACACACCAAGTGTAAGTTATTTCATAATCTTTGGTAGCAAGTGTTATATTCTGAAAGATTATAGGAATGGTAAATTTGACTCTAAAGGTGATGAAGGAATATTCTTGGGATATTCTACTAAGATTAAAGCTTATAAATGTTTGAATAAAGTTACTAATAAGATGATAGAAAGTTCTAATGTTAAAGTTGATGAGTTTATAGAAAAGAATGATGAAGAAAGCATGAAGGAACCAAAAGATTATGGTAGGTTTACTTATGTTGAAGATCTAGATTATCTACCGAAGTCATAGGCTGAGTCTACCGAGCATCAGGAAAATGCTATTGAGAATCAGCAAATGGAAATCGAGAATCAGGAAGAAGCTACCGAGCAAGAAAATGAACTTGAACCTAATGATGAGTAGAGAAGAGATCAAGTTCTAGCAAGATTTGTTAGAAGACACCATTCAGAGAATCAAATCATTGGAGATAAACAAGATGGCATGCTGACCAGAAGTAAGTTAAGATAAAACACATGCTTAGTTTGTGATTTTGAACCTAAGAATGTTAGGGATGCATGTGAAAATGAGGAATGGATCAATGCTATGAATGAGGAAATTGAACAAATTGAGAAGAATAAAACATGGACTTTAGTGCCTAGACCGAAAGATAAAAATGTTATTGGTACTAAGTGGATTTTCAGGAATAAGCTGAATGAAAATGGAGAGGTCACTAGGAATAAGGCAAGACTTGTTTGCAAGGGATATGCACAAGAAGAAGGTATTGATTATGCTGAAACCTTTGCACCTCTTACTAGACTGGAAGGAGTTCAAATATTACTTGCTTATGCTACACATAAGGGATTTAAAGTATATCAAATGAAAGTGAAATTAGCTTTTCTGAATGGAATTCTTGAGGAGGAGGTCTACATATAACAACCGGAAGGGTTTGTTGATCAAAATTAGAAAGACATGGTATGTAGACTGCACAAAGCTTTATATGGATTAAAGCAAGCACCGAGGGCATGGTATGAAAGACTACATGCTTATCTTATAAGTATTGGTTTTGTAAGAACTAGTGAAAATAGTAATTTGTACATGAAAGGAGGATCTAATGATAACATTTTGATTGCTAAGATATTTGTTGATGATATAATCTTTGGAGGACAAGATGTAATTTGCAAATCTTTTGCTAGTGACATGAGAAAGGAATTTGAGATGTCTATGTTTGGAGAGATTAAATTCTTTCTAGGTTTTCAGGTTATACAACAGAAAGATGGGATTTTCATCACTCAATCAAAATACATTAAAGAAGTATTGAAAATTTTTGGCATGGAAGATGCTAAACCAGTAGGAACACCGATGGTAACTGGCTGTAGATTGACAAAGGATGATGAATCTGGAGAAGTAAATCAGACTTTGTACTGGTCTATGATTGGTAAACTGATGTATGGTGTACATAGTAGGCCTGATATTGCACATGAAGTGGGGATTGTCGCTAGATTTTCTACCAATCCTAAAGATTCACATATTGTTGCAGTGAAAAGAATCTTGAGATACTTGAAGAAAATAGAAGACTATGGATTATGGTATACATTTGAAGGCAAATTTGAACATAGAGTTTACACCAATGTAGATTGGGCTGGAAACATAGATGACTGGAAGAGCACAACTAGTGGAGCATTCTTTTTAGGGGAAATGCTTGTGACTTGGATTAGCAAGAAATAAGCAGGCATTTCTCAGTCTATTGTTGAAGCAGAGTATGTTGTTGCTGCTGAAAATTGTTCAAATATAGCTTGGATTAGACAAGTGTTGGAAGGGATGAATGAGGTAATCACTGACCCGATGATTATATATTGTGACAACACTAGTTCTATAAATATTTCTAAGAATCTTATGATACATTTGAAGACAAAGCATATATCTAATAAGTATCACTACTTGAGGGAACAAGTTCAAGAGAAGCAGGTGAAACTAGAATTTGTAACATCTAAGGAAAAACTTACTGATATCTTTACTAAACCTTTACCGAAGGACACATTTGAATATTTGAGGACTAGACTTGGGGTTCATCCCCTGTATACTGGTCACTGAGGTGATCTAGAGGTTGCATCAACCTATACTTATTAGAAGATAATTCATGTTGATGCACATAGCTCACACTTTGGATTTTGTTTAAGGTTGTGAAAGATTGTAGAAGCTAGAAAAGAATTTTTTTTATCTATACACTGAAGCTACCTGATATGAACCAAACAACAGAGAATTACTTGGTTGCTGTAGAGCTGTTTGTATATTTTCTTTGGCATTGTTGTCAAAGGGAGAGAAAATTAGAGAGATTGAATGTGAAAAATCAATTAGTGAGAACCTAGATTGAGCAGAGGTGGCCACTTCACGGTATTGCACCAATTCAGGTTTTGAACTACTGCGTACTTGTTTCATAGCTTTCAACTGAGTGGCGGACCCAACGTGACTGATGGGTAAGCCAACGTTAATAGCTGGTCTAATTTCACGATGGAAGAGCTCTGTTTCTGGACAAATCTGTCCATCTATAATGGGGATCACAGAGAAAGGGAGAGACTTGAATATTTGTTGCTGAGAACAAAGGGAATCTAAGAACTGAAAAGATCAAATCCACAGGTAGAGTCTGCACTTGTAATGCTATTATGTTATGTAGTGATTAAACATATTAAATTTGAGCTTATCGAGCTACAACATTTACTTACATAGTTGTAGAATACATGTTTGGTATGTGTATGGCATATTTCATATTGGTTGTGTTGCCATCAATGCCAAAGGGAGAGATTGATGAACTACAACTGATTGAATATCTGAATGAACTGAAGAAATAGTGATTAGAGATCACCGAGCTACTGAAATGATATGTAAGATGATTAAATTAGTCAATATATTGTCATTGATGTCAACCAGTTTTGATAGTACTTAACATGTTAGTTACAAACATCTGAACATTTGTTGAAGGAAGAAAAGATGAAGAACTGAGATATCTACATGAGGAAAAGATGGATATGATAGATAAGGGATAAGGTAAACATTGGGTAACTTATTGATGAGTGTATGACTTTATATTGTTGACTTGAGCATGTTACATTAATCTACTATGAAGAAGAGATTTGAAATTGAACATGTTAATGTGGTTGGTAATTGAAGATTTATGTATACACTGAGCCAGTGCAGTGTATACCGAGTGACAGTATTAACCGAGCTAGTTTAACTAGTTATCACCGATGCATTTCTATATCAACCGAGTATGGATGAAAACATTAAATGCTAAGAACAACCAACTAAATTTGATGAGCTGGAAATTGTTATGATTTCAAGATTAAGGATAAATTTTGTTATGAGATCCATGGCTAACAAAATTCAGAGAAGATGTAAAGGATGAGATTGAAACATGTTAATGACACATCTGTCGAGGAAGGTTTAAGAGGCAAAATGGACGAAGGAGATTAAGCAGCAAAATCTAATGGCTGATATGAAAATGGTTTAGTTGTCTATATAAGAGATATGAGTTTCATTATTGAAACATGCCATAAAGAAGAAGACTGTAGAGATTTCGTGTGAAGACTTTATTCATGCATGCCTGATCAAACTGGTTAGTGAAAGAACTGAGACTACAAACATTACCGAGCATTAGAGAACCATTTACCAAGTGAAAGTAAGTTGAGATATTGAAGGAAGTGAATTGATTAATGATTAGAGGATTATCTGTATGAGCTTAGCATAGATCTGAATATTTGCAATTGAGTTGTATTTGAATTAGATCAGTACTATATCAGTTTAACCATTGATTCAAAAAATCTCTTAACTGAGTGGACTGAATAGATTTTGACAAAGTAAACAATCTCAGATTTTGATTTTGATCCTGAAAATGGATTCAGAACATTGAAATTAGCTAGGGGTGCAATTTTCATGCAAAACATAGCACTTTGAAAATTTAGGTCAAAACCTATATAAGGCCAAAAGGGGTCATTTTCAAATCATTTGTGCAAGTTGACTTTAGAGATTCTATGGGGCCCTTTGTGAGAAAATATGGTGGTCCCCGTGTCTTCTCACCGTTTTGAGTGATCCAGGCAATACCAAGGACCACGACAGTATGGGAACTCGGTAAGTGGACCTCTAAGTAATTTTTGAATCATTTAAACATGTTTTTATTGAATTTTTAGGATTTTTAGGATGTTTTAAGTATTTTTAACTTTTTTTCCATGAAGTGTCGTATGACAACTGGTAGGGTATCGTACGACATTTCACGTCCAATTCAAATGTCATCTCGATTCATGTATAGTGTCGTATAAGCATTACCCAAGAGTCGTACAAAATTTCATCGCGTCCATCAGTTGTGACTTCATATCACTTGTTATTTCGATTATGATTGTTATCATGTGATGAAAATGTATGTAATGAGTAATGTTTACTTTGAATGTATGTTTATGCAATGTGAAATGCAATAAGTAGAAGTAGATAATGAAAATGAATGGCTTTATTTATGTTTGATGGATGCACATGTATGTATTATATGGATATATGAGATGTGTATGAAAATGATATGATATGTAATGCAACGATTCACATGATATGTAGGTAGTTACATGAAGAGTTCAAATGCTCAATCGTTGTCAAAAAGGATGTTTAACCCAGAAAGGTGACTACTTACTATTTGGTTGAAGGGACCTTCACATGACACTCAGTCCTTGTGGTGTGTTTTAGTGCACTATTGAGAATATTCAATGCCATGATGAATTCAAACCATGAAAAGACATGCATCGTAACTAAATGAAAAATGCCAATGAAATGCAAACCTAGGACTGAGTCACTAATCATTTGTCAATTTTTATCATCATTGAATATTTTTAGGTAACATCGAATAGTTGATACAATGTCCACTAGTTAGACAACCATGAACATATGAATATTGACTTGTAGTAAAAAAATGTCAGATTAGATATAAGCACCAAGGCACAAAAGCCAGGATGACCTGAATATCATGTCCATTTTGATATAGCGATTTGTATAAGCATCAAAGCATAAATGTTGTGATGACCTGAATACACCTTGCATATAAACACACCAAGCAGTTTGAGAGGTCATTCTTGTTCCAATGTGAATTACCCGCAATGACCCTTTATTGTTCACATCCTTGCGTAATGTCGTGTTTCACAGTAGAAATAAGAAATCACTCAAAAAGACAAAGTTAGAACTAACTCCCCTAAAGTATCCAGGTATCAAAGGTCAAGGTACATGTGGCCATCCAATCGTGATGGAGGCACTTATAGTGGACACCAATTAAATCCAAAGTTTCTAGAGGGATTAGATTTTTACTTACAAATAGAAAAAAATAAAAAATAATGCCCCCAGTCATCACTCTCTAAATCCTATGAAAGGACATCCTCGATGAGCTCAAAGGGACAGAATATGCAAAAATATCAATGTGAATTAGTTAGCATACACTAATATTAAAGCATGTTGTAGAGATTGTTTTGTTGTAGCTGTGTGTTTTGTTTGTGGTGTTGTCAGTTGCAAAATCCTTTTCTAGTAGGGAGATAGACAAATTGACTTAGATAAAGCTTGAAAGGATACTGACTGGATATGACTCATCTAAGATAGGTGAGGACCATAGGATATGACATTGGTTGCCCCCAAGTTGGAAATTTTGATAGGATGTAGAATTTTGTAGCTTGATGCACAGACCGACTTTATTGAATTGCAAGATATATACAGACTAAAGTAGTATAGAAAGCTAGAAAAATACCAAGATTGCATTGATAGATGGAGCATTTTGTATAAGTGGTGCCTATTTTCCAGGTTTTCACCATCCTGGCAGAGATTGTATTTTTGCTACCAAGGCGCCTATTTACCAAGTTTTCACCAAGGCACTTTGTTTTTTTCTTCTTTTTTTTGTATTTTTCATCTTTTCAATTTTTTTGTATTTTTCCATTTTTCAATTTTTTTTTTGAATCACCAAGGTGCCTATTGCTAGGTTTTCACCAGGATGATCATTTTTTTAGGACTTTTTCTGATTTTTATACTTTTTTTAGGACATTTTCCACATACTAAATGTCTTAAGTGTAGAATTTCTTTAGATGGAGAATGTTGATCGGTTCTTGGGAGCTATTCTCCTTCTATCATTGAGAGTTGATAGGCTCCAATGCCAAAAGAAGCAATGATAACAAAGGGACCTAACTAGTTGGGTTCAAACTTCCCCTTGTGTTCTCGATGATGTTGATTTTTAGTGTTCTCTCTCAAGACTAGATCGCCAACCTGAAATTCTCCGTGTCTGACCTTTTTGTTGTAGCCTCTAGACATTCATTTTTTATATACTCTGAGATGATCATATGCAACCTGCCTGTGCTCATATAGTAGTTCAAGTTCTTGCAACCTAGATACTCTGTAATCATCATCGGTTACTAGATTGTGCATTCTGATTCTGAGTGATGGGATTTCAACCTCTATAGGAAGTACCGCTTCAACCCCATCTACTAAAGCAAAGGGAGTAGCCCTAGTGGGTGTTATGATGCTTGTTATGTAAGCCCAAAGAGATGGATTTATCATTAGGTGCCAGTCTCTTCCTATTTTTTTGACTATACGATGCAAGATTTTCAATAAGTTCTTATTCGATGCTTTAGCTTGTCCATTCCCTTGTGGATAGTAAATGGACAACCAATGTTGAGTTATATTGAATTTGGAATATAAGGAGTCTAGGTCCTTGTCCTTTAATTATCCTCCATTGTCAGTGATGATGGAGTGTGGGATGCCATACCAACAAATTATGTAGTTTAGAATGAACATTCAAATTTGTTTGTCGGATGCTTGTATCAATGGAACTACTTCAACCCATTTTGTGAAGTAATCAGTTGCAGTAATTATATGGGTATGACCATTTGATGAATGTGGATATATAGCTCCTATGAGATCAAATGCCCATAGTTGAAAAGGCGATTGTGCTATAAAGGGAATCCAATCTCTTCCTGGTGCATGAATCAAGTTACCATGGACCTAGCATATCTAACAATTCTTAGAATATTTCACGTCCTCTTTCTCCATATCTGAACAATAGTACCCTCCCCTAATGATTTTTTGAGCTAATGTTAGACCATTGGAATGTGATCCACAAATACCTTCATGGACTTCCTCTAATGTGTGTTGTGACTCTTCATGTTCTAAATATCTAAGAAGTGTACCATCTAGATGTTGTTTGTATAGATCATTACTAATGATGACATTTCATGATGCATTTTGGATAAGGTAACATTTTTCATGATGGTTAAAGGTATCGGGAATTATTTGGTCTTGAAGGTAAGAGTATATGTTTTTGTAGTGGGAGGAATCATGACTAACAACGGTGCAGATCATGTGGGTTTTTGGGAAATCATAAGCAGGGAATGACAATGCTTCCACCAAGAACTCGTAGCGTAGCTCATGTTCAGGCTACTGTAGTAAAGATGATAGTGTTTCCATGGTGTCAAAAACCTTGTTCTCCATTCTAGGTATCTATACAAATGTGATAGAAATGAAGTACTTCTTGAGATCATCTACCATGCGCTTGTGTGGAACGTGCTTTTCATCTTTTGTTTGATACACATCATTGACTTGGTGAATGAACAATTGTGAGTCTCCATGAATGTGTAGTTCTGTTACTCTCCATTTGATTGCTATTTTCATTCCCTTTAACAAAGCTTCACATTTAGCTATGTTGTTGGTGCAAGGGAACTTAATTATGAATGATTTTGGAATGGAGTAACCCTGAGGTGTGATGAACAATATACCAGATCTAGATCCATTTTGTGTATAAGATTCGTCAAAGAATAAGCACCATGTTCTGGAAGATAAGTGCATGATAGAGGAGTTAAGAAATTTCATCTGCATTGGTTGATTATCAAATATTGGTGTGTCAACTAATTGATCCATGATGACTTGTCCTTTGATAGCTTTTCTTTCAACATACTCAATGTCAAGTTCACTCAGTAGCATTACCCATTTTTCTAGTCTACCTGTGAGAGCAACCTTAGTTAACAAATATTTTAATGGATCAATTTTTGTTACTAGTTATGTTGTATGAGCTAACATGTAGTGCCTCAGTTTCGGGGATGCAAAGATCATAGCTAGACCTGCCTTCTCTATCATGGAATAGTTCTTTTCATAAGCCACCAATGTTCAGCTAATATAGTAGATAGCTCTTTCTCATTTATTTTCATCATGTTGCACCAACAATGCCCCTAGTGATGTATCTGTAGCAGAGACATACAATATTAATGGATTTACTTGAATAGGAGCTATGAGAATTGGTGGATTTGCCAAGTATTGTTTGATATGATTGAAGTTCTTCTCACATTCTTCATTCCAGTTGTAAGTCACATCTTTATGCAATGTTCTAGTGAAAGGTTTTGATATGTCATCTAATTGAGAGATGAAGCACCTGATAGATTGTATTCTCCCTTGCAAAATGTGCATTGACTTATGTTCTTAGGGGGTTGCATCTCAATGATTTCTTTGACTTTTACTGGATCTACCTCAATACCTTTCTTTGAAACAATGTACCCTAGAAGCTTTCCTGAAGTGACACCAAAGGCACATTTCTTAAGATTTAGTCAGAGACTAAATTTTTCCATTCTATCCAGTATTGTACCTAAGTTAGCTAGATATTCATATCGTTTCATTGATATAGCTAAGGTGTCATCAACGTAGTCATCCATATTTTTATGCATCATATCATAAAAGATTAACATCATGGCTCTTTGATAAGTAGCACCAGCATTCTTAAGACCAAATGGCATTACATTCTAGCATGAATTACCCCATGCACAGGTGAAAGCTATCTTCTCTTGATCTTGTGGAGCTATCTTGATTTGATTGTATCTAGAGAAACCATCCATTCAAGAGTACATTTCAAATCTCTTAGTCATGTCCACTATCATATCGATGTTTGGTAGTGGAAAATCATCCTTAGGGCATGCTTTGTTTACATCTCTGAAATCTATGCATACTCTAATAGATTTATCTATTTTTAATATTGGAACTATGTTTGAGATCCATTCTGCATAGTCTATGACTGAAATAAATCTGACTTTAAGAAATTTCTCTAGCTCAACTTTGACAAGGAGTGCAACATGAGGATGCATCTTTCACAACTTTTTCTTGATAGGCTTAACTCCTGGAGCTATAGAAAGATGATGCATGATGAGATTAGGGTCCAATCCTAGCATATCTGAATGTTTCCATGCAAAGTTGATCTTTTTCTTTGTTAAGAATTTTGTGAATGCCTTTTTTTCTTCTTCTGATAGAGATTGTGCTACATGAATTAATTGAGGTTCCTCTACAGTGCCTATATCGATAGGCTGAGCTGGTTCTATCAAAACTGGTGATCTTTCATGTAAATAATTTAGAATGACATCAAATATCTCATCCTTAGGTGCCTCAGGGAGGTTTTCACCTTCAAATACATCTTTTGTTTTTACTATTTTTGGTTCGAAGACTGCCACATTGTGGTTTTCACCCTCAAAACTCTTTTTCTTTTTTATTTTATTCTTTTGAGTGAGATATTTGATATCCGACTCCATCATGTTGATGCTAGATTTGTTGATGGAAGTCATCATGGGTTCTACTGCATTTAGGTAGCATGTGAGAGCATAGTCTATTCAGAAAGTATGGATGTCTTGGCTTGGATCATTGGATGTTTGGTCAATGAGCTCGGGATGTTAAATAGTAAGCATAGGAAAGGATTGGCTGATAGTTTTCACACATATAGTGTTGTCATCATTGGTCATGATTTGACTCTTAAATTCAAAGGTGATATTACTACTCAAGATATTTAGTTCATTAAGTGTCTCAACATCATCATTGGATCTTGCGTTAGAAATAAGTGAATCAGACTCACAAGGTCAGCCATGTCATTCTAGACTCATTTTAGATGTGGGTGCATATTGGTGAATAAAGTATGTTTATTTTTCTATTATAAGCTCATCTTCTCTGGAACAATTCCCCATTCACAGTCATTAAAGTCCTCATTAGGATCTTTGGGAAAGTCAAGAACATGTGTAAAATTAGGATGAATTCCCCAAGCATGGTGACCTTTAGAGTTTGAGCATAATTCATACTCATGAGAATCTATCTCAGATTCACTAGAGTGTCCCAAATGTTAAGCTATTGTGATAGGTATACCTTCTTCTTCTTGTTTGTTTTTAGGATCAATCGGTTCTTGTGTTGTGATTATCTCTGGTGTAGTAGTAGGTTCTTATGTGTCTACCATGTTGATTCTCTCTTTAGGTTTCTTTTTGTCATTAAGAAGGTCTAAGATGTGTTGAGGTATATGTTCATAAGGAAAAACATTAGTTGTGTCTGAATTAGTGCTATCTGAGTGTCGTAACTTCCTTTTGCTGAGTATCCATTTATGGTTCTATCTGTTCTATGACATGTGTAGAGTTTCCACTAAGATGGAAAGGTTTCTTCTGATAACCTATGCCTATAGTATCTTTGGTTGTCCTCCCACAATGTTCAATAGGTTTGATGGTACCTTTGCTTCTTATTCCTAGAGATCCTTTTCCAGTGTATCCCATTTTAGAAGTTAGCTTATGTCCTGGTCCATATCATTTTGAAGGAATCTTAGATGATTTAGAGTCACACTTTTCAACTGTTTGTGATTGAGACTCATCTTTGTATAACCAAGCTAATATAGCCTCTTCCTTATCTAATTCTTGTTTGGATGCATGTTCTGTGATGAAACTCCCATCAAAGATAACCTGGGGTTCTTTAGTGGTAGGTTTCACTTTTTCTGAAGGTTGTCCATAAGACTTAGGCGAAAGTGGGAGAGATGTGAGAGATAGGACTGGTTCCATTGTGTATTCTCCCATGCCTATATCTTTCATCTTGATTTATTTTTCTATATATTCCATTTTAGATGTAGATGCTATGTCAACTTGTTTGGTAGAAGGCTCTCTGTTGTGTGGGACAAGTTTGCCGTTACTTTCCTTCAAAGCATTGCAATATGTTGACATGTTTGCAGGTATAGTGACCTCTACTCCATCATAGGGAAACTTGACACATTGGTGGTACGTTGATGGAATAGATTGCATTTCATAAATCCAGGGCCTTCCTAAAAGGATGTTATAGGCTAGTGGGAGCTCCAACACTTGACAAGTGATATCTCTGATGATAGATCATATTTTTATAGGTAACACAATGACTCCTTTTGAGGACCTTTCTTTCTCATCATATGATTTTATGGTTATTTTCTTTTTAGGATCAATAGCATCTTCTGAAAATCCTAGTTAAGTAACCAGTTTATAAGAACAAATGTTTAGACTAGCTCCCCCATCTATCAAAATATGCTTGACATGACAGTTTTTAATTAGGACTTCAATATGCAAGGGCTGGTTATGCGGATGACTCAGTGAATTATCATCTTCCTCTGAAAAGGAAATATATTGAGGAGAGGTCAAGTGACTCACTATGGTTTGGAACCTATCAAGGTCAAGATTTTTAGGAACATTAGAACTAATAAGAGCTTTGTCTAGAATTGCACGATGAGCAGGAGAAATCTAAAGTAACTCGAATATAGAGATCTTGGCATTAGTGTGCTATAGTTGCTAAATGATGTTGTAGGACGTTGTTTTGGACTCTTTAGAATTGGAAGATTTAGGTGCATTCCTTTGTTTAGATGCAGATGCAAGATTGAATGGTACCTTTGGGGCGTTTGATGAACCCAAGTTTTGTCCTTGGAGAGTTACCTAAGCTTGAGATCGAGTGACCGCATTAGCCAATTTGTTGTCTTTGTCCTTTTTGACAATAGTGATGACATTGCAGTGTTGAGATGTGGATGGCTCTACCATGTTGATGACATCATTATTTCCAGAGAAAATGTAATTGACTTTAGCACCCATGTTTGGTCTAGAAGATGAATCTCCTTGAGTGTGTTTCAGAAAAGGTTATGTGAATGTTGTATGATCATTATTGGATTTATGGTTGTCAATCACAATTTCTCTAGCGTCAATTTTTTCTTGAATAAGATGTTTCAGATGCATGCAGTTGTTGGTTTTTATGACCCTTGTTTTGATGGAAATCGCAAAAATCAGTCTCTCTCCACCATTTAGGTTTGAATTCTGGGTCATATGGTTTGATCTCATGTAATGTGATGATATTTTTTTCCAATAAGGTTTTCATGGCAGATTCCAAGGACTCACCCAAAGTGGTGAACTCACATTTTGGTTTTGTAACCCACGGTTTATAGTCATTTGATTTTTTAGCGGGTTTAGTTGTCTTCATTTCTGAAGCTTTTATGGCTTGAGTGCTAATCGTGAGATTAAATGCTAGTGCTTTGGGTGGAGCACTGATGTGATCAACAACACCATCTGTGACAACATTTTTATTTTTGTTCCAAAATTTGACTTTGTCTTTCGTGTTGGAACTAGAACCCGAATCATACTTGTTTTCTTTATGAAGCAATATGTCTCCCTTGAGAACAAGTACATCCTCTATTCTTATGGCACTATCTACCATTTTGTCAAATGAGGTATGATTTTACATTTGGAGATGATAGTTAATTTCTAGGACCAGATTATTGACGAATATTTCTAGTTTCTCCTCCGGAATCTGTCGAGCATAAAGTGATAACTTCTTTCTCCAATGTTTTTGGAAAGTCAGGAAGGGTTCTCCTGACTTCTATTTTAAATTGCAGATATCGATCATGGTGACTGGATGTTGGATATTGTAGGAGTATTGTTGATAGAATAGTTTGATTAAATCCTCAAAATTTTTGATGGTTGGAGGTATTTTAGAGAACTAGTTGATGGCTAATCTTCCCAAAGATTGTGGGAAGAGATGCATTAAGAATATTGTTTCATGTATGAACTCCATGGATAGAGTGCATAACTCTATGACATGATCTTGAGGATCTGAATTTCTATCATATTTGTCATATTTGGGTAGTTCCACCCCTTTTGGGAATGGTGGCATATACAAGCTCTGATCAAATGGAAATGGACATAGGGCATCCATAGAGAATTATTTGGGTTCCTTCTCTTTTTCCAGCTTGTTAAGTTTGACTTGCATAGCATGCATCTGTTTCATCATAGCTGTGATAGGGGTCTCTTCTTCATGTGTAATGATATCTTCGACATTGAAGTTGTGAGGAAGTTTGGCTCCTTGTCATGCTAATTCAAGGAAGTATGTCTCTTTGTCTTCTTGTAAGAAGTGTTTCATCATTTTATTAAAGAGATCATCATCCCAGAATCATTCAACTTTTGATGGTGTGGGTTCTTGATCTCCACCATGATTAGAGTGGTGACCCTATAAACCCTAGTTAGCTCTGCCTTGAGACATGGCAACATTTTGATTGAGATCTTGTGTTGATGCAGGAGGGGTTGTGTGACATCCTTTTAAGCGCAAATTTCCAAGGGCATCTTCTTCATAAAGATTGGTATCATACAATTGATGAAATGCTTGAGCAATAAGAGAAGATGAAGGTGATGTCTTTAGCTCTTCTCTCAGTTTTCTGTGTGAAGAAACTCTAGTTTCCATCATTAAACTTAGGTGAATCTTTAGAGCGAGATAAGACAATTGACAAATAATTTGATTTAGGAAATATCAAGTGACGCAACCTTGTCAAGATTGGATTGGATTGTTGAAGAAAAAGATTGATTGGATGTAAATAGAGGATACTATATCCGAGGTGTATGGGTAGATGCCCAAAAAGATGGTGGACACAAGTTCACAATACTTAGCTATTTTGAGATTATGAATCAAGGTTGTTTTGACAAGGTTTTTGACACAAGATGAAACGTGATTCAGACTGATCAAACATATGAAAAATTAAACTAAATAGATCACTTTGGGAAAATAAGATGGATTCGCTATTTCTCTACTTTGTTCCTAACACAGTGGATATTCTGATAGAATTCTAATAATAGCTGACGGTTGACTGGATTTTTGTAAAAATTAGGGTTTTTTGGAAATTTTGTGCAAAATCTTGTATGAAAATATATAGGCTTGTACGACACATAAAATGGCCTGACATGACAATTCAGAGGCTCATACGATAGTTGATGCTAGGAATAAATTTTTCTTTCAGATGGCTGGCAATTCTCGTACAATAGTATACAGTTTCTCGTATGACACTACAGGGGTTCTAATACAACACTTGCAGGACAAAAGTAATTGTCATATGACAATTAGAGGTTCAGGATGATAGTTTACACCAGAAAAGGATTTTTGCATCAATTTTTAATGTCTTTGGTATTTTTCGGTCTCAATTGGCTTGCAAATTTCACTGTCTAGTTTTGAAAATCTGTGTATTGGATTATCTGAGGGTGTTTAACATAGCAATAGGCTCACAATCACATCAAACACTTGGGAACTAACTCAATGAACCAAACACACCTAGCCTTAACCTAACTAGGAGAAGAGATGTATTACTTGATCATTGACTTAGGAAAACACTCAATGACTCCTCAGAATATGGCGGTCTAGCAACACACAATGGATGTTGAATCCCATATTAGCCGAGTTCAAACCTCAAGGAGGGCTCGATATGATAGGTGTCTTGGGGTGATTACTATTCACCTTGCACAAGCACTACAAATCCTTCAGAGGTAGATCAGTAGCAATTTAGCTTAGACTATTAATCAAGGCACCCATTCACAACTGTCTCCCATAGTCTTGCAAGTAGGATTGAGGCTGTTAACCCTATGAGTACTCTGATCTATGTAGTCTCACAAGCAAGATTTAAGTGACTCCGCTCTACAAAAATTCAAAGCATGTTCATGGAATGAATCCAAGGAACAAGCGCAACTATGTCTTTCAAGGCTTTAACCTTAAGGAAGCGTCAAATTTTATAGTGGGGTGGAAGAGTTAGCTTAAGACTTGTCCCCACTTGGGTCATTCTCGGGAGCTTTTTACCTCGCCAGTAGGCCCTCTAAAGGATTAAAGTAAATGTGAGGTTGGGGACCACATGATCTGGGTTTCTGATTCTCTGAGAAGAGAATAGCATAATCCCCTAACCTTATCCTTTTCCCTATCTAAGATACACCAAACATAATTAATCCAGAGATAATATGTAAATTGGAATTGGGGAAGATACCTTCTAGGTTTCTGATTCTCCTAAGAAGGAGAAGAGCATAATCCCCTCAATATCTACCTCAATGACAATAGGCTCACATACCTAATTAAGTAAGTGCCTATGAAAAATAAGTATTAAGCAAAAAAAATATTTACCCAATGAAGATTTGGCAACCTACAAAACCACTTGTTAGAAATCTTTGTTTCTGTAAGGGTTTCCTGCAAACAAGGGCTTAGAAGAAAAGATAAGAAGAAGCCAAAAGATAGGTTTTTATGCTCAGGTCTTCATCTCACGTCCTGCAAAAAGGTGTTAGGCTATGAAAATGATCATGCACCACAAAACAACAGGTGTTAGGGTTATCTATTAGTCAAATCTCAAATGAAATGTCTCAAAAATAGATAAAAAATCCTATACGACAATTGAAAAACTGGCATGAAAAGTCATACGACAATATACCTATACCCATATGACACTTCAGATACAATACGACACTAGGTACCTACAGATTTAACACTTCAAGTTTGATACAACAAAGTATAACAACTGGTACAACACTTTAGAAATGTCATTTGTCGTATGGCATACATAGACTTCTAATACAATAATTTGCAAATGTCATACAAGATTGTACAAAAGAATTTTAGTTAAAACTCGAATCTTGAATTAAAAATGTCAAAAGAATGGATAAAATGAAAATGGAAACCCGATGTCAGGCCCCACGGTGGGCACCAAAAATGAGTGTGAAAATTGTACCTATTTATAAGACACAACACATCAGTAAAATATTATTGATCAATGATAGAAAAATATGCAATAAACATATATATCATTAACCAAACGATTTACTGCCTTCTAGTAGATGTGTGTTTGGTATTCTCAGAATTTAACCGAGATCAGTGACAATGCAACATCTAAATGAAGGATTTGAATGTAAAAGCTATATAATGGATGCAAGATTTAATCTATATTTTTGAATTTTCTATGCAAAATAATGATATATGCTAAATGAAATTGATCTAAAACTTGACAATAATGAATTGAATATATGTTATGAATGCCAAAAACAAGAAATCGATGTTAGCAAATGGATCTCCAAAGGTTGTACAAGCTCAAGAATTTGACAGTATAACATTGCTATTCTCCAGATTGCACGTGCAATGATTCTCCAAATTCATGATCGTTTGTGAAGGACTAAGGCCTGTTTATATAGAAATCCAAGGTTTGATAACTCATGGAAAAACCAAAAATCTCTCTTTGATCAACTCGAATTGATTGGTGATTTATCAAGAAATTAGAAACAGTTATCTAGTAAAATCATGCAAATCAACTTTTAACTCATAATTGAAAGTTGAGATCACTTCAATCTGTTTTTCAACTCACAATCACATGTTGAGTTTGGAAAGTTAACAAATTGAATTCAATAGTTGTTTTTGAGTTTAACTTCTTTTATGATTTTTGCATAGATAATTGAGAGTTTGTTTAATTTTTCATGTGTTTTATCCTTAACTTAACTGATTTAATCAGTTAAATAACTGATTTAATCAGTTAAATAACTGATTTATGGGTTAATCAATTATTAAATCAAACTTTATCCAAAATTAAATCATTAAATTTAACAATTTAATTTTAATCAATTAAATAAATATTCAATCGATTATTTTTAGAAATTGTGATTTATTGTCAAATAAATAATATTAATTAAGAATAAATTTAATTAAATCTAATTAAAATAATTAAGTGGTTGAATGAAGTTTAATTAATTAAATATTCAACATATTCAATTAATTGACTTTGGATAAATAAAATAATATTATTTATTGCCAAATAATATTTAATTAGAGATAATTAGGATAAATTAGGAATATTCCCCGATGTAGAATTGAAATAGGATCAATTAGGGTTTTGATGATTTGATGTGCAGGTGTTCCTTAGGTTAGGATTTTAGGGTTGAATTTGATCAATTCATGGACGTAGGAGGTCAATGTGATGTAGGGGCATTCTAGGGTACTCGGTGGATCTGCATGGAGGTGTGTTGTTTGACTGGTGTTACTCGGTTGTAGCCTTGACCGACGGTCTCAGTCATTGTAGGAAGCTCGATCATTGAAGAGAACTTGGTAATCTCTAGCACTCGGTGAAAGTGTTACTCGATGATGCCTATGGTACTCAGTTGACACTGGTGCTCGATGATGCTTGGCATGATCGATTATTTCACTGGTGCTCGATAGTTTTGGTTTACCAACTAGAGTTATATGTGATTTGTTGGGCCGACTTGTATTATATTTAATATTTGTTAGGAAGAGTTAATGATTTCATTCTGCCAACTTGTGGTTGATGATTAGTATTTATAGGATGTTGGGGTAGTTGTTTAGGTAGTAGATCATGATGATCAAATAGGAGACTCTGATAGAAGATTTGAGTGGTGAAGTTGTGGAAAAGATCCTGTGAGATCTTGTAGGTCAGATTGATTTCTGATAGTTTATTTTAGCAGAGCTAGTAGTTGAGGCTTGGAAACAAGGAGATTGCTTGGAGGCTTGCGAGCTCAAGTTTAGATCTACCTTAGGGTTTTCATTAGTTGTTGATAGTCTTTAGGGATGAACTAGATAGAGTTGTATTGGATCTTGTTGATCTTACAGAATTACTTCTGATTACAATTTTCCCTAACCCAGAAGGCCTTACAGTCGGGCATGTTAATGAAAATCTGTTGAAACAATTATGGTGTTGTGTTGTTCCACTGTGTTATTCTGAAGCTGCAAGGTTTGGACTGTCCTTAATTGGATCCTCCCTACCTTGGTCTGCGTCAAGTGGTATCAGAGCAGATTTGATCTTGTGGAGCGAAGCTTGAACTAGTAAGGTTGATCTTGCAAAGTTGATCTTGTTGGTGAAGAGATCGTATGATCTGAGTTGCAGATCTAGAGCACTAAACTTGTGGAATTTTTCCCTAGTTGTTTGTGAAAGGTGGTAGGCTGATCTGACTTGCATACAACTTGGAGATTTCCATATGGTGGTCGGTGTAGGATTTTGTGCAGAGGGTTTCTCTTATATTTAAGGATGCCTTTGAGAACATTGGACCCTAGAGTGATTGCAGATCTTTGTGATACTATGGAATTTAGGATTACAGAGAAGGTGAAATCAGATTTCAGATTTGAGATGGAGTTGATGAAGAATGACATGGTTGTCGAGATCATGAGAGTTGTTACTGGTGTATCCCAGAATGTTGGTACTAAAGATGGTTATGAGGAAGCTGCTGAAGACTTTGAACCTGTTGGATCTAGTGGTGATGACTGGAGGGATAGATCTAGTGAAGATAGAACTGCTCGGTTGCCTAGATCTAGAGCTAGGTTAAGTAATAGTTACTGAATGGAAGTTTCTACTTTCTCTAGTACTTTGAAGCCCAAGAATTTGATTGATTGGATTGGGGAACTTGAAGATTTCTTTGAGCTAGAAGAAATTGAAGATCCTCTTCGGGTGAGATTAGCAAAGACAAAGTTGAAAGGACATGCTGCTCTTTGGTGGAAAGAAATACAAAGAGATAGAGAAGATGAAGGTGAAATGAAGATCAATTGGTGGAGGTTGATGGTGACAAAACTGAAAGCTAAGTTCATACCGGTGGACTATGAGCTTGACTTGTTTAAGAAGTTGTAGAATTTGAAGCAAAAGGATTTTTCTATTGAAGATTATACTGAGGAGTTCTACAAACTTACTATTTGGTCTAGACACTAAGAGCTTGGTAAGGAAAAGGTAGCTCAGTATGTGAATGGTTTGAGATTTAATATTCAGGATGAGCTTGGTATGATGAAGATTGATTCTATTGAAGATGCTTATCAGTATGCTTTGAAGGTAGAAGATAAGTTGAAGAGGAAACAACATAGTAACTCCCGAGGGAAGGAAAAGATTGATCACTCAGTGAAGGATAAACTGACTGATGCAGAAGATGAACAGAAACCTGTGGAACCAAAGAAGAAGATAGGTAGAGTTATCTTTAAGGGTACTTTCTATAACTGTAGAGAGGAAGGACACCATTCTCTTGAGTGTACATAGAAGAAGCTTGGTGATCGATGAACTGCTGTGGTGAATGAAAATGTTGAGAATGAACCTGAATCTGAGAACTTGCTACTTCGATGAACATTTCTCAGTACAAAGGTGGAACCTTGTCAGAGGAGTAACTTGTTTAGGACCCGATGCAAGTCTTGAGGTAAACTCTGTGATGTTATTATTGATAGTGGTAGTATTGATAACCTTGTTGCTGAGGACATGCCTCAAAAACTTGGGTTGAATAGAATGAAGCATCCTTGTCCTTATAGGATTGGCTGGTTGCAAGATGTTCATGCTCTAGAAGTAAGAGAACAATGCTTTGTTGATGTTCAGATTGGCCAGTATAAGGATCTTGTGTTATGTGACATTGTGAAAATGAATAGTTGTGATATATTGCTCGGTAGACCTTGGCAATATGATTGCAGAGCTATGTATGATTGTGTCAAAAATGTGTTTATTATTGAGAAGGATGATAGGAAGTTTTCCCTGATGTCTTTGCTAGATACAACACTTGGTAGGAGAAGCCTGAGTATTGGTAGCTGAGTTGAGTTGGTGGATCTTGAAGGTGTGGTTGATCAATGTGAAGGATAGACCTGTGTGTTGTCGAGGAAAGACTTGAAGAGACAAAGAAAGATGAAGTGGAAGAGTATGCAAACTGAAAAGGTGGAGGACTTGTATGTGAAGAACCAATTCAAGGTTTATGTGCTGAATCCGGGAAGATGTTCTTCTCACATATGAACATCTTTTCAAACTTGGGGTGTTTGATGCAGGGGCATTCTAGGGTACTTGGTGGATCTACATGAAGGTGTGTTGTTTAGCTAGTGTTACTCGGTTGCAGCCTTGACCGAAAATCTTGGTCATTGTAGGAAGCTTGGTCACCAAAGAGAACTCGGTAATCTCTGGCGCTCAGTGAAAGTGTTACTTGACAATGCTTGCGGTGCTCGGTTGACACTGGTGCTCGGTGATGCTTGGCATGATCGGTTATTTCACTAGTGCTCGATAGTTCTGGTTTACCGACTAGAGTTCTATGTGATTTGTTGGGCTGACTTGGTGCATTTATTATTGGTAGCTATTATTACAGGTCGACATGTTGTATTTAATGTTTGTAAGGCTATTTGAGAACTGACTTGTATTGTATTTAATATTTGTTAGGAAGAGTTAATGATTTCATCCAGCTGACTTATGGTTGATGATTAGTATTTATAGGATGTTGGGGTAGTTGTTTAGGCATCATATCTGGATGATTAGATATGAGACTTTGATAGCAGATTTGTGTGGTGAAGTTGTGGAAAAGATCCTATGAGATCTTGTAGATCAGATTGATTTTTGATAGTTTATTTTAGCAGAGCTAGTGGTTGAGGCTTGGAAACAAGGAGATTGCTTGGAGGCTTGCGAGGTCAAGTTTAGATCTGCCTTAGGGTTTTCATCAGTTGCTGATAATCTTCAGAGCTGAACTAGCTAGAGTTGTATTGGATCTTGTTGATCTTGTAGAATTACTTCTGATTGTAATTGGCCCTAACTCGAAAGGCCTTACAGTCGGGCATGTTAATGAAAATCTGTTGAAACAATTATGGTGTTGTGTTGTTCCATTGTGTTATTCTGAAGTTGCAAGGTTTGGACTGTCCTTAATTGGATCCTCCCTACCTTGGTCTGCGTCACAATGGTACTGAAGCCCATTTTTGGGGTATTACATGGACTAGTGATTTCACATAATGCATGACCCTTTCCTATGTCATGTCCATCTATCTTGAATTAAGAAGAATACTTGTGAGAGGCATAAGATGAATGAATATCAATATTTCTCTTCATAAGAAGAGTTGTCAAATTTAAAATTTGTTTTACATATCTATCTATCTTCTTCTCACAGCAATGAGACTCATCATGATTGAGATTTTTACAATAAGCACACTTAGGTATTTCTGTCTTTGATTTCCCCCCTTAGGATAAGGTGGTCTAGAGGGGTGCAGAGAACTAGAATCCTTCCTAGGATTTGTGATATGTGACTCTACTTTTTTTCCTGCTTCCTTAGATATTTCTGAGCAACCAATGCTTGGTTCTGTGATCATTGGATGAGTGAGCTAAGATTTCTCATGTGTCAAATGATCACAAAATACCTCAAAGATAGGCATGGAAAATTGTAAACTCAAAGCATCCATGGTGGAGTATAATGTAGAAGAAAATATCTAAAATTTTCCTCGAATCTTAGAAAGAATCAGGTAAATGCACTCTGTGTCACTCTTGTTCTTACCAAAACCATACAAAAGTGATGTAAGTGATTTAAACTTCATTAGAAAATCCTCAATGGAGGGGAGCGAATAAGGTACCAAGGAAGTCAACTCAACCTCAATATGAAGTGTACATAACTCATTGATGGTGCCAAAAAGATCATTATACTTCATCCATATATCATGAGGACTAGTGCAACCATCTAGATGAAAGAGTAAATTGTCTGAAACATGCATGGACAATAAACCCATGGCTTCATGCATTTTGTTTCTGTGTTGTAAAACCTCAAATACTCATTGCATCTAAGGTTGAACCTCATTCAAATATGACCATAACCCTTTTGACATGAGAAGTTTGGTCATTTGTACCTTCTAGGTTTGATAGTTCTATAGGGTAAGGAGCTCAATACAAGATGAGTCCACCATGATAAATGAGTTTTTAAATATGTTTTGTGAAAGATGGTTTTAGTTTTATGATGTAAATTACAGAAAGCAAGAAAAAAATACCCCCCAAAACACAAAAACCCAAACCCCAGTATAATTTTTAAAGTTGAAAAGAGAGAAAAATTAAATTTGGATTCAGATAAGTCTTTGTGTACCTACTATTTTTTTTTATGAAAATAACTTCAGATCTCAAGAGAGCACTCAAACACCTTTTTGAAACCTATTTGTTTTCAAAAAATAGAGCCATGACGTGGAAGTTATGCCTCTCAGAGTGAAAATATTATCTCCTATCTTTAACTATATAAAAAGGCATGCAAATGAAAAAATATGGAAATGATACTAGTACTATGAAAACGGTTTCGAAACTAGCTTTTTGATGATATATTATTTGCAAAAATTGGAGTAAAAAAGACCAAGTTACGAGAAAAAAACCACACGCCACTCTTTATGAGAAGAAAATCAAATTGGTTGATGGCGTCAAATGTAAGCTTGCAGATTATGATGACAATGCCTACACTTCCAAACATACTTTTTTGCAGTGGTAACATACTTCTAAAAAAAGTAACCAACTTTTTCTAAATAGAGGTATGCATGCTTTTTTAAAAAAGTTTTATAAATTTTTTTTATTAAATGATAAATTAAGAAAAATAAACCCTTTTTTTGCATTGATTTTTTTTTAATTTTATTGCTTTTCTTGAAAATTATGCCTTCATACTTGTATGATCTGGAGGGTAAATTTTTGTCCTAGATGCTCTAGTGACCAAAATAGGTCAAATTTTATATCAAAATTCTTAGAATCGCCCTTCTGAAGCTGATGGTGAGGTCCATTTGGTCCCAAAGTGCTTTGAATAATAGAGGTATGCCTTGGATAAAAAAAAAAAAAGAAAATCCCAGACCCTCAAAGCTCCAAAAAATCTTCAAAAAAAATTCAAATAGGAAGCAACAGGTCTAGAGCTCTGATACCATGTAGAAGTTGTGAAAACCAATTTCACAGAACCCAAAGAACACCTACATACAAGAAACCTGTCACAAGAGAAGAATGGAGAAAAAAGGCAAAATGACTTTGAAAATATGAGAGATTATATTACTCAAAGAGAAAATGAATAAAATACAATGAGATCAATCCTTATAAAAGGAGGTGAAAGAAACCTTATAGGGGTGCATTTAATAATTATTAAATACTTAAAATGCATAACTAAGTTAATCTTAATTAAGGAATAAAATGTGACTTAATTAAAACAATTAAGTGAAATACCTTTTACTCTAACACAATTGAGGATGAGGAAGTTAGTGTTGGATTACTAGAGTTTACTACTATGGTGTTCCAATTTAGTTCTCTTGGTAGAGTTGTTGCAGTACTTGATATCTCTTCTTTTGGGAGGTTTTCCATAGGTCAGTTGTTTGGGTACCTTGTAGGACAACATTCTAAAAAAATGAAACCATAAATATCCTAAGTTAGCATGAGACCCTTGGATCATTATTGGTTATATTTTGGATTAGTTTGATGATTGTGGAATGCTTTGGTAATGCTTGAGGACAAGAAATTTTTGGGAAGGGCAAAATGTAATGTCTCCATTTTTTAGGTTCTCTTGTCTTGTAGTTGGTGTTGGCTTTCTAGTTTGGTGTCAGTGGGATCAAAGTTGTTTTTCAATCTTGTTGGTGTGTTTAGATAGATTAATGAGGTTAAATGATACTTTGTGGAGTGATTTTAGACAAGTTGTTAGAGACTTACTATTTTTAGTTGTTAATTTGGACATTAATTGGTCAGTTGGGAGTTTATGCTAACTTGTTATTTTTAGTAATCTCTATTTTTAACAATAACTACTTATACTAACCACTATTATTGGTCGATGGTCTTAGCTTTGGTCTCTACCCAACTTCAACATGCAATATCTTTAGTTTCAAGCTTTGGATAGTTACAAGTATTTTTAATTAGTACCATTTCTAGCACTTGGCTATGGTCTTAATTCCCTCTTCAATTCAGTGCAAGGAGTTTTAGTTGGACTTGGTGAGGTATATTGACTTTTAAAAAGATTTGTTTTATATCATTCATTAAGTCTTAACAAGTGCTTTTATGAAAAAATAACAAAAATTAAACAAAACACTCTTCTAAACATAGCAAAAAAGAAAAAAAGTGCTTTTTCAAGAAAAAACACAAAATGCAAAAAAGTGCTTTACTGGAAAAATGAAAAGGCAAAAATTCTTTTTTGAAAAAGTAGCAAAAAGTAAAATACTTTTTACTAAAACAACTCTCAGAAGTTATAAGAGGTAGATTGGGGCTCTCATTTGACATGTTGAACATTATGAAGATAATGTTACGCTATTGAAGGAGCTCAACAATTTTTTTTCTAGTTGAGGACAAAAACCTTTTTCCCATCTTGTTGGTTTTAGTGGTGAGAGACCCACCCTAGCTAGTTGGTTTCTACAGTTCAAGATTTGTAGTGATTTTAGCTTTGTGGGTGATTTTGGGTTTGAGGAAGATGATGCTATTTACAATATTTTGATGTGGGTATTGTGGTTTTGTTGTGTGGTGTATCCTTTTGAAGTTCTATTCAAGACTAATAGAGTTTTGGAGCTTTTTTTGAGTGCTAATGTGCTTTTGTAGAATTATAAAAAATTAGATTTATGTTCATAACTCAGTATTGATAGAGATATTATTTTGGGTATTGTTTCATTGCACTCCTCATTGTTGGATGCCATCTTTTGAGCACTCATACATTGGATTTGGTGGAGAGTTGATTATTGGGGATTTTGACACTTACATGTGCCCTTTCTTGTCAAGTTTAAGCGAGTTTGTTGCATGCTTTATGGTCTGATTTATTTATCAAAGAATATGATTTTAGTTGCTCATCTCTTTTGATATTGGTTGGGGATAACACATGCTTATTGAGTTGAAAGGATGATTCTTTACAACATTTTAATGTTTTCTATGTTGATGTAAGGATGTTAGAGAGTGTTGGTCCAACCCCATATTCTTCTCAATCCTTGTTATTTCTATGCAATTAACTAACTGAGTGATGAAGGCATTGCACCCAATTCATCTAGCAGCTTTTCTATTTTCTATTTTATTGTCTAAACAAAGTGACAATGGTTCAAACCCACACTCTATCTAGTTGTTATTAAGAGCACTACATATGTTAGGTTATTATCATGCATATTATCTGAAGCTAACAATCAACAAGTTACTCTTCATTAGTTTTAAATATTGCATCATATATTTTTAAAAAATAGGGATGGTTATTGCACTTATGCACTGGAAGCTTTATTTTTAATTAAAAAATAAGGATTCCCCTATTGTTAGGATGGATGACACTTTGTCAAGCTTTTGTTTAGCATGACAATTAATTTTTTTTAAAGTTTAAAAAGCTTGGAGTTGTGGTGGAGGTAAATACATTTTATTTTACATGCAAGACATTTGCTAGTTGTGTAGGATGATTGCAAAATAAGCATATAGTGTACAAAAAAGCCCATATTCATTTCTCACAAAGTTAAGGTGAAGGAAAAATGGACAATTTAAAACAAGAAGCCAAATTGTCAAGCACTAAAACAATAGAGCAATGTGGGCCACCTTACTTCACACATGTTGTGAGAAAAGTCCTTGTATATAATAGTAAAAATACATTCTTCGATAAATTCTAAATTAGTTTGCCTTTATCTTGATTTCCTCCTATTGTTGTGATGGGTTGGCGAACATTTTTCTTCCAAGATTCTACTAAATCATCGTCTTTGTGTATTCCTATATGATCTTCTTTTTCATTTTTCAATTAATTTGTTGTGATATCCAATGTTAAAAAAATTGTATAACATCCATATTCATTGGTTTGCATAGACACACTTTTCCATGCATTTACAATTTTCATTTCCACACAAGAGATTTCATAATATTAAACTTAATATAGTTATTAACCTTTTACTACTTGATCATGCTAAGAATGAGGCAAGCAAGAAATCATCATGCACAAATATTTATGTTTGAATTAATGAACAAGTTGCTCAATATTTTGATGAATATATAGCATACAATTAAATACTTAGACATCTAGAAACACATTCACTACCGTCATGTCTCGAAATAATAATACATAGTCCACAATAATGACAATATTTGTTAAAATGATCCCACGCCTCCTTAAAAATCCTTCTATTATTTGTGACTAATAATGACCCTTATTCTATACATGGCATCCATTTATTACCTCAAATTACCTTAACTAGAATCAATTGTTTAACAATGCACATGACTTATCTTTTTTATTGTCTATAATATTATATATTATTATTATTATTAGGAGATATTATTAGCTTATTTTGGTTAGCAAGTGGCTGCTCAATTTTTTTAGGAGATATTTGTAGAGCTAGTCGTTCCATGAATATGTGTTTTGTTGTTTATTTTTAAGTAGAAAATTTGAAATTTAGATTAATTAATTTGATAATAATTTGCACAGAGAGAAATGGAAATAAAATCTTAAAAAAAATAGAGGGAAAAATATTTATTTGGATTAATTAATTTAATAATAATTTGCACAGAGAGGAAATGGAAATAAAATCTTAAAAAAATGGATGGAAAAATATACCTTGTATTTTTGGCAATATGCAACCTTCTTATTTCAACCCCCCTCTTTTCCCACAACTTACTCAATGTCCTATGCAGTTGGTTATATACAATTTTTGCTTAAATTTAAGCAGTTAGAGTGTTCCCATGTAAATTTTTAATTTGGGGAAAAAGACAAATTAGAATCTCCCCTATTTTTTTTTGAAGTAACTTGCTTATAACTTAAAATTGAGCTTTGAAAAGAAGGGAGGGGCTGAAAATAAGCACTGCTTATTGAAAAAAAAAAGGAAACAATGACACTTAGCATCATCATTTTAATTCATTTCTTTTATTTGCTTAAAGTTTGCCTCCAAAATTTATAAATTTAATATAAAATATTATTTACAAGCAGCAAATTTTATCATCTATAAGAACACCTCTTCACAAATCAAATTACTGTTCAAAAAGTTGAGTTTATTTGCATTTATTAATTAATTTAAAAATTACAGTACAATGCTTTTGTGAATTTTAATTTATTTTAAAAATACAAACAAATTGTCTAATAAAATGCATTTTGACCCCTGTATAGCCAAAACCTTATATTCAGTACCTAAATAATAGCCCCTTCACTAAAATAGAAAAAGTTTCTAAAATATTTTTTTCCCTTAAATTTAAGCACAAAATAACATGAGGTAAGTAACATTTGTTAAAATTTCCATACACTTAATTCACTTAATTTTGCAAATGTTTAGAAGTTTGATAATCTATGAATATCAAGGAAAAGAAGAGAAACAAGGGAAGCGCCGTGTGAGCAGCACGGGACCTCGTCCGATACATAAAGTGAGCAGATTCTGAGTTGCTCTCTGTTAACGTTTCTTTGGATTTTGAATTCTAATGTTTCCTTACATCACCACCACATCCTCCTGAGAAATCACTTGTATCGCAGGTCTCCGGCATTGAATTTACAATGTGTACGGTCGCGAGTTCGAATCACGTATTGTCTACAGTTTGGATAAGAAACTCAGATCTCAGTAAATTTATCAAGTCGTCACGCCTTTCCTCTGGTAAAGCATGTTGCAGTACAATCAATGGAGACGCCGAAAAAATTAAGCGTCTTCTTAATGTCAAGGGGAGTTCCCGCAATTCTCCACCTGTTAAAAGGCTCCGTAGAAAAGAGACTTCGGATTTTAGAGACAGAGATTCCAAGACTAGAGATAATGCGAAACTAGAATTTTTCGCAGAGAATTCTACATTCGAAGCTGCTTTTGAGGATTACATTAAAAAAATGGACGATGTCAGGCGTAGTCGGGAGGTGAATAAAAGTGGCGAACAACAACGACACAAGGAATTAATTGCAGAAAAGAATGTTAATTCAGACAAGAAATCTGAGCAGAAGGAAACTGTTGTATATGGAAGTACTCGTTTGGAAGCGAAATCCGAGCGGAATAGTTTAAAGGTAGAGAGAAAACAGAAAACAGAATTGGTTGATTTTCAGAGTAGAGCGCGTTCTAAAGAGTTGAATATGAAGACTTCAAAAAAAAAGAACGGGAAGAAGACCGATTTTCTGAGTGATGAAGATTTTAGTACGAACCCCGGCTTTAGGGTTACCAGGGACAATATGAGAGAACTTGTTAAAGATTCTCTTGATTTGAATGCAAAGGATGGGCTCAGGGCAAACGTGGAACGCGGCTTTAAAACAGGGGAAGTAGGAAGAGAGTTGAAGAAAAATGCAAGGGTGAATGGGATAGCATTAAATAAATTAAGAGAAAAGGAGTATGGTAATAGCAAATTTGAGCATTCTCAGATGGTGGGTGGGAGTAAGACAGAGAACAAAGCTTTTCAGTTCTGTGCAGAGACAGACCCCTGGGTGAAACCAGAGGAACGAGCTCAGCGACTTGCAGAACAGTAGGTCCCTTCTCCATTACGTCTTTATTGTTTTCTAAAAGAAATGCATCTCATAGGCACCGAGAATCTCGATAGCTACATGAAATGAACGAAAGTGGCATCTGAACAACAAGAGTTATATTAAAATTTTAGTCTAATGTTGAAGTTCACTCAATGTAGTATTGTAGAAGAGTTTCCAAGAGTCAATTGTGTCATCAAATTAGATTTGATTTTTTATTTCAACATTTCCTAGATTAAAATGCATATAAGCTTATCCGAGTCAGTAATTTTCCTCTTAAGGACGACACAAAATGAAACAGTGTGTAGGGTAGGACTGTTTTTCAAATAACGAGAGGAAGCTCCCTGAGATCTACTTAAACTTAAATTAATAGAATTTAGAAGCATATATATTGTACAGGATTTAAAAGGAGATTTAAAAAGGGTTTTGCATAAATGGTATTTCAATTTGATGTTTTTAAAGCTCTGGGTGCAAGCTTCAAACTGTCGACAATGAAGACTTGCAGCTAGGTTTTTAAATTTAGGAAGAGTAAACTATCAAACACAGATGATGAACTCGATTACCTATTGGTCAAAATGAAAACTAATATTTGGTTGTGACACAGATATTTGAGTGAAAGACAGATGAATGCTTATTGTTGGCTAAAGTTGATACCAATAAGTCTACATTGACAAGAAAGAATCAAACAAGTGAACACCTCATGATTTTATGAAATAAATTGATTCAAAGTAGTCACTGTGTGTCGAGGATGATCTGGAGCAATCCAGGCTTGATCCAGATTCATCTAGAGTTCACAAAATGAGTAAAGATAGGGAAAACCGAAAATCTTATTTTTTTAGTATTTTCTATGTTTTAGTAATTTGCATTTTGGAGGCCTTTGGAGCGGAATTTGGGGTTGAAACTGTTGCTGGTCTTTTAAATAGAATAGCCAAAGGCATTTGTTTTGAGTGACTCAATTTAGAGCGTATCAAGACCTTATTTGATGAGTAAATGGTTTCAGATATTGAGCACCAAACAAAAAATTATGGACCCACCAGTTTGGGGTATCTAAATTCCTAATTCTTGGACAACTATATATTTGTTTGTTTGTTTTATTAAGCAAAACTGTTCATTTTAAATTCATAGAATGTTGGTATTCTAGATAATTGTATATATCTACTTTTGGATTGAATAATGATTGACTTTTGATGCTCACAACTCTATTTTTGAGTTATGCTATTGTCCATTTTTCTCAACAATAGTTGCAGATTTCCACATACTTAGTATTGTTAACTGAATTCACCATTGAATTCAGATCATTGGTATTAGAGCGGGTATGCTCTTGTATGCCATATTGCACACAGTCTGGTTATCAAAGGTTGGGATTGAAGATACGCAACTCATCAACTTACCTCCCTGTGAGGAGCAACTAATCAAAGATGGCAGATGCAAATCCTTTCAAAGCCATGGTGGAAGAAGCCTTGACAAAACAAAGGGAAGAGTTGATTAGTCAGTTTTCTCAAATTCTTCAAAATATCCAACAATCAAGCACATAAGGAAAACTGTTAAGTAGCAACACCCCTTTCAAGGTGTAGGTAAGCTTTGATATTCCAAATTTCAAAGGTAAAATTGATGCGGTGGATGCATGGTTAATGAAGCTACACAAATATTTCTTTGTGAACCCCTTTTCCAATGCTGAGAAGATAACATTTAACCTCCTCAAAGCTAAAGCACATGTGAAGCAATCACGGGAAGGAAAACTTACATCAGAGATGAACAATTATGCAGTGGTTGAAGAGGAAGAAATGGATACAGGTGACAAACCTTCATGGGGAGATTTTGTAGAATTCATCAAAGAAGAATACTTTCCCGAAGACATGTTTGAGGAAAAATATCTGCAGTGGCATTTGCTTCAACAAAAGAAAGACCAATCAGTGCAGGATTACACCAATAAGTTCCAAGCTTTATTGGCAAAACTGGGCATCCAAGTTTGGGAGAAACATCGAGATTTAAAATATTGTAGTGAGCTGCATAGATATATTCAAACATAGACATCCTTTATAAATGTTGAAACGTTGGAAACTGCTTATAATTTGCCACAAAAATAAAGAAAAAATTGAAGCAAAAAGGGAAGAGAGATTACTTTGCAAGTAACAAATCCAAGGGTGAAAGTAGCAGCAAGTTCTCAGGAAAACAAGCTACCAGTAAGCCCTCCTCCCAATCACCAACATGGAACACGAGAGCAAGAAAAACACCTAAGGAATCAGTTATGTGGTGTGAAATCCACAAATGTTCTCAGCATAGTACGAAGGATTGTAGACAGCTAAACTTTGATGACAGAAACACATGAAGTGGAGCAGGAAGTTGATACGTTGCCTAGAGACCCCTTTGAATAGATTGGTGGAGGAGCAATTATTGAAACAGACTCATATACCACTATTGCAACCATGAAAATCATACACTGAGAAGATGAGGAACGTCTATTTCATTCATTGATGTGGGTGAATGGATAGGCTCTACACTTGATAGTTGATAGTGGAAGTTAGAAGAATTTAATCTTTGCCAAGGCTGTTAAGAGATTGAACTTGCAGACCAGACCTCACACACAACCATATTACATGGGATCGGTGAGTCAAGGGGCGAGATATGCAAGTAAGCAAACAATGATGCTTATCTTATTCTATCAAGCCATTCAAAGATGAGGTTCTTTGTGATGCAGCACCCTTGGATGTGTCTGATGTACTCTTGGGGCAGCCATGCATGTTTTAACATCATGGTATCTATGAGTTAAGACCATGCATTATTATTGTTGAATTGGGTGAACAGAATTATTGAATGCTTCATGTAAGTCCTTGAAATTTTGCCTTCTGAATTAGTGCAAAGCAATGTAGATGTATGATCGCCCACACTGGATCATTTGTGTTGTTAATGATACGACAAGAATAGGAAAAGGATGTCATGTAACAATAACACTAAAGCAGTAACCTTTACGGTTGAACAAAAACAAATAGACAAGGTATTGATGAAATATTAGAACATATTCACATCACCAGTAGGAGTTCCATTACATTGTCAGGTGAAGCATTCAATTCACATCACCAAATGGGCCAACGTACAGAAGATCAGTTTTGGAAAATGATGAGATCAAATGATATATTTAAGAATAAGTTCAGAAGGGCTATATTCAACCAAGTGCATCACCCTGTGGTAGTCTAATTGTTTTGGCTAGAAAGAAAGATGGAGCATGGAGGCCATGTATTGATTATCAGGCTTTGAACAAAATCACTTAAAGAACAGATATCCAATCCCTCAAATTGATGTTCTTTCGGGCTAACTGTGTGGGGCTAAGTTTTTCACTAATATTGACTTGAAGTTTGGATACCATCAAGTACCAATCGATCCTGCAAATGCCTGAAAAACTGCTTTTAAATCCAAGGAGGGGTTGTTTGAGTGGTTGGTGATGCCTTTGGGGTTGACAAATGCCCCTACTACTTTCATGATGATGATGAATGATATTGTCAGGCCTTTCACTTATTCTTTTGTTTCGGTATATTTGGATGACATACTCATCTTTAGCAAGTCATGGAAGGAGTATCTAGAACATGTTGAACAAGTGCTTGCAACATTGCAGCAACACAAACACCATGCCAATAGAAAAGTGTTCTTTTGGGCTGGAGAGCATTCAATATTTGGGTTACATTGTGGATAGTAGGGGTGTTTGTAATGTCCCCTTTTTTGGGCACATTATTTCATGCTGCGTCGTTAGCCATTTCATCATGATCCGGTGGGCTAACCGAGGCTTTATAGGGATTAGTGTGGTATTTGGCCTAGGTAATTCCAGTTTCAGGCCAATCAAAGCAGTTTTCACAGGGTTTCTAGGGTACTTACTATTTATAGTAAGTCGGCAGAGTTTAGTTTTCTTGGCATTTCAGTATTGGACTTGGAGTGTCTCGCCGAGAGCTTTCCGACAAGCTATCACACGTCATCTTCCGAGTTTGTTTGGTCCTCCGTTTTAATGCTAGAAGATTCCTTACTTTATTATTATGTCACTTTATGACTTAACGGTTATATATATTTAAAAGTGACTTAAAGTAGGAATTTGAAAAGACAGAGAAGGGAAACTAAAGAGTCACAATTGCAGCTTTAAAAGAAGGATTGGAGTCTTTGGTTATGCTTCGTTTATGAATTTATTTCTCTTGGAGAATCCAGGGAGCTTCAGCTTTCGGTTCTGAAACCTGAGCACGGAAACCTTTAGGCTTTCTCGGTGGATTGGACGGAAACCCAGTTCATCTCTGAGGTGGATTCACAACAGAGTTCACCATTGTATTCACAGGTTCTTGTTATCCAATCTTACTGTTGCATGCTATATTTCAGATTGGGATATTTGTAATTTCGTTTTTGTTGTTGTATTGCTGATGTATAATGCAATAACAAATTCTGAAGATTTTATTGGAATATATTGCTGGTTATTTGTAATGAGCCCAACTGGCTCTCAGCTGCCAACTGGCTTCTAACTCAATTTTATTTGCAAATTTTTATTGAATCTCAAGTATTTATAACCTTTGCAATTTTTCAACAACAAAATAATTTGACATCCAACAACAATTAAATCTTATTCCAAAGTTCATTATTAATTCATTCACATGGCTAAAAATTATTAAAAACATTACATATATTAAATAAAGAGGCAGCACCTTATTGAATAGTTTCAAAATCAAATGACGCCACTCCCTTGGAATCAAACGTAGCACCTAAGAATGAAGACGCAACAACTATCCAATGACACCAGCTTTAAATGTTCTCTCCCATGCAATTGGCGGCTAAAGACACCATCTACCAGGAAGTCTATACTGCAGCAAACAACAGCCAATTCCAAATTCTTCTCAACCTTTATCGTACAACATGTACGACAATGCTAATTCCGTACGGCAGCTGGCAAAATCCGTACAGCTTCAATTCAAATGCAAGCTTTGACCAATTTGCTGTAACACCATTTCAATTTCGATCATAGCTTGGTAAATATAGCAAAGAATTCGATGCTCTCTCCAGAATTGAAGACCAAACACTCAAACCCTAGCTCTTCCTCATACAATTTCGAAATTCTCCTGTAAGCTCAAATTGAACTTCTGAATGAAGCCCACACTATAGCAAATCTCAATGTTTATTTCAACACCTCAAATGCTTGTAAAAACTTTGAAGAATTCACAATTCTCCAAGTCTAAAATTCTGAAACCCTTGTTCCAAATTTCTCTTCACACAAATTAATAATATCAAAAGCACAATCGAATGAATGAAATGAAATCTGAATCCCCTTTTATAATATTCAATTTTCATTTGTCTTCATCTCCTTTAATTTACTGTAATTTCATTTCTCATAAAGCAACTTTATGTTATAATTTAAAGATGACATATAATAAAGTCACTTTATTAATTTAAACTTCCCCATTGCTCCAAAAATGACCTTTTCATTAATATAATGATATTCTGACACATAGGGTCCCTGTTTTATGTGCTCAAGATTTAAACTTCTCACCCGGTTCCAACGAGCTATAACACCAAGGTGTCCAATATGCAATCCCACTAAAAATAGCAACATAGCCAATTTAATTAAATAATAATCATAATTCACCCATCTTGTGAAAATGATTGAAGAAGCATCAGAATCGAAATTTGATAGCACATGTGTGATCTTGATGAAGAAAGATGATGAATGAACTTGATGAGATAACTTACTAAAAATAGATGCTCAGCCCAAACCGGAAGCCAAAAATATAAATGGAGAGCATCATTCAACTCCTCTAACTCACCTGAGCTCATCGGAACCATCCCTTGACTTACTACAAATAGTAAGTCCCACCAAATGGAGCCATAACCCTCAACAAGGTCCTCTAATCACCAGTATTAGCCTACAAGGACCTGGTAATAGGCTAAATCCAATAACTCAGATGTTCGCTCAGAATGGGGACATTACATTATTTCTGTTGAATCAATATTATATTGCATGCGAGTGTTTGTTTATTTTTCTGAGATATATTTGAGAAGCGTTTGGGAAAGTATCCGTTAGGGATATTACAGTGTTCATGTTGACTGTACCAAAATACAAGTTATCAAGGATTGACCTTCTTCTAGAAACATCACTAAATTCCTTAGAGTTTTTGGGGCTAGCCAATTTTGATCGAAGGTTTGTTCTGGTGTAATATCCCCTTTTTCGAATAGGATTTAATAATAAAAATAATTGAACAATAAGATTTTTATTAAATAAATAATAATAATAAAAGAAAATTTAATAAATAAATAATAATATTAAAATAGATAATTAAATAAATAATATAATTATAAATAATAATATTTTAATAAATACATTAGTTTAACGATAATTAGTAATAAATAATTATTTGAATGATAATTAATAAATAATATAAACATATATTTATATAATGAATATGATTATATGTTAAACAAATATATATTATATGTTAATAATTAAGATGATAATAAATAAAAATTATAATAATGAATGATATAATATAACTAACAATGAAAAAAGAACAATATAAAATGATTGTCAAAACATATGGATTAAGGCTGAATTAAGACACAATATGTATCAACTATATGGAATAGTCGAAAGGAAATGAAAAGCACATATCATTGACAACTACCTAGGGGATAGATCGATAGTCTTTGAACACGTATGAAACAGATATATTATAAACAAATTCATAATAGCGAGTATTATTGATTAGTATTAACAAACACATAGGTGCGTGAGTCGTGTCTCATCGCATGAGATTCATGAGTTTTTAGGAAGTTATATCAAGGAACGTAGAGGGATTGCTATGAGGAAATGGAGAAGACAATAAAGCTAAAAACATCCAATCAACAATCAGGGAAAGAGTATTGAGCATCTACTGAACATAGAGTGTAGGAGACGAAGATATAAAACGGCATCAACCATTCTAGTGAATGGTGCTCATGGCATATATAGTTGGAATTGCATATCATCGTTGCTTAACTTAGAGTCAACAAACCATTCATCTAAATTGTCTATGGATACCAAGACTAGAGTGCACTGGGAAGGAGGAAAGGAATCTTGTCCGTTACATATTTATAAAACCATAAGTATATTAGAACAAATCAAATATTCCTATTTATAAGATCATCCATATTTAGTTTGCTGAAGTTGAAGCTACAACCTTTGAGGCATTGACCACACCTATTGTCTAACCAATAAATCCTCTATACATGATGGTGACATACATATCAGCTCAAGGTCAATATGATTGTTGTAGCAGCTACAAGTATATAATAAGAACTTTCAATATGTTCAGATCAATCTAAGCTTTCGTATACAGATTGTATTTTATATAAACATACAAACTCTTTGCACTTGTAAACTTAATACTTATCCTATCAGTAATTCATATTTCTCTATCTTGGAAGAAGGTTGATATAATTACCAATTGTTTAATCCCTCAATATTCGGATTAGAACTATTGTTGTATAGCAAGGCCTTGCAAATTAATCTTCATCGCCCAAACATTAGAGTTGATCGGACTCTTTAGTTCAAAGAGACAAAGATGTGGATGCTTATTAAATAGAAAAGAAGCCCTTGAAATTAAATTTAATGAAAATCAGTCCCAATATCATATAGGACCGGACAGGGACATTACATTTGGGATTCTCTTAGTGGCATGGCCTATGAATCAAATATTTAGAGGAGGAACTAAGGCAAAACTTGTTTGGGAAGAGGTGCAACGAGCCTTTGAGGGATTGAAAAGAAGGTTGTGTTCAACATTGGTATTGGCTCATCTAGTGTAATGTTCCAAACCTAGATAGCATGCCAAATCTCCAACCTCCTTGCGAAGCTTTGTACGGTCCCTAAAATGTATGACTCAAGTGGTGGAGTACGAAGGGATTTGTGGCTTGTACGACAATTGCCGTACGATGGTCCTGACTTGTCCGTACGATAGGGATACCAAACCATACGTTCTAGTGTGGGCCCTCCCCGTTGTCTTTCTCTCCTACCCGTCAGGTCTTCTTCTTGTCCGTACGGTGATAACATTGAGTAGTCATACGACAAACCCAATCCTCCTCCGCACAACCTCCAAATTGTTTCGTATGAGCCATATGGTCATGTTGCAGCCGTACGGTATGTACACTGCCTTCTCTGTACACCTTCGGAACACTACGTACAGTATGATGGCTGTACGAACTAGCCTACCAGTGTCGGCGGGTGACGAAGTCTTTTCTTCCGGATTTAGATATCTTTATGATGTCGCAGATTAAATAATTGGGAATATTATTATTATTGATGAAATAACCAATAAGCAGAGAGATGCTAATGGAATGAACATGCAAGGAAGAATTCATATTCAATAATGATGGCACTTTAGATTAGACAAACAAATATTGCCGTTGAATACAAATTTGTCTTCTACAAAAGACTTCACAAATTTGACAATGAAGTACCAATGAAATATCAGAAGAGATGTTTCCCTCGGCAGAGTAAGGTGGTTGCTAACTACTGAATTGCGACTACAGAATAGGGAGGGTCTTCCACCTTAGAAACTGCATACAAACCACCTTCAGCCTTCAACTTCTAGAAATACAAAGAAGAGTCAAATACATTCCATCATGATTTACAATGCCCAACCATCTTTTTATAAAGGCCTCCAAGAAGCATCTAGAGATTTACAACAGACCGACATTATTATTTTTTTAAATTTATTAATTTATTATTTTATTAATTTAGGCTCCCTTTTTATTTATTAATTAAATTAATTAAAGGTTCTTTATAATATTATTTAAATTAGTTAATTTAATTAAGTTGTTTTATTAAAATTTGGGGACATCACAAATCCTTGCCGCTCGAAGATTGCTTGCCCTCAAGCAATCCGTCATCAAACTGTTTGCCCACTGCAAAGCTCCAGGATCCCAAACCAAGCGCAGGCGTTGGTAGCAGTATGCGTTGAAATCTCTATGTTGCTTTAGGATCACATGCACACAATTGAATTCAGTCGAGACAAGTAAACCGCCATCAAGCTTTTGCATGCCACTCTGATATAAACATTCCCATGTTCGGAGTCACCAAGATCCCAAAGAAGCCCATCATAAAACACATCAATGCTTGGATCCAAAGCCTTCATGCCATCATGCTTATCATTCTCTTTTTGGAATCTCATAGCTCAGGTGGATCTTGCTATTTCCATGAGGAAGCCCTTCACATGGAGAGATTGTAATCGTGTCCTCCTCCTGCACAACCGAAGGATAAACTCCATATTCAACCAACTGTAGTTTCTCCTACAAGAGATCATCGGTAGCATCTCCATGAAGATGATCAACCACTAGTAGAGCCTGCTCATTCGAAGGATCACCGATAGAGCCCGCATTTCCATCAAGTTAATCATCAGGTGCTAGTTCGACGAAATTTATGCAAGCATCTTCTTCACCTTTATGGTTGTCTTGAAAATTTGGATGCATTACATTTGAAGGGACAATTGCTGACTCTTTCTTGCCCAAATCTTCCTGTGGCTACAGTGTAGGCAAGACTTCATCTTCTTTAGGATTTAAGGTGTTGTGTAACCAATTGTCAATCTCTCGCTTCAGATTATTTTTGTAGATTATATTACCTTTGGATGGATATTTGATTCGAAGGTCTATGTAGCCCTTGAGAGATATGTCTCTCTGCCATCTGCCCTCAACCCAAACCTGCTTGATTTTCTTCAGTGACTTGGCCAAAGTGAGGGGATGCGTTTCTACTTGCTTAATCTTGGGAAGGAAGGTTGACATAGTCAACCTTGTGTTGAAGCGCTGCTAATCTCCTTTCGTCCTTGCTTTTGTCAAGTAGTTGAGCTTCTCCTCCATCTGCTGGTACCTTCTTGTGAGGGTTTGGCAGAGCTTCTCCTAACTTCTTCTTAGTGTTGTTCAATTAGGATCGTCCTATAGAGAATATATACGAGGCTGTACTGAAATAGATTATCGTTGTGATTGATCTTTTCACCAGCCATCAATATGTATTTATATCCTTTGAATAGTCATGTCAAGTGAAGAGCCATGACCATACATGACTTATGCTACGTAGGGTCATGACCCTTCATGACCGATTGGTAATATTAACTATATTGTAACATATACAAATATCAAATGCTCTTAATATATATGGACATGGTAAATACATCTATAATCAAGAGCCCCCAATAACAATATTCAAGAGCCTCGATAACACTTTGACTGTTGCTATACATCAACACTCCCTCTTAGCAAGGGAGAAGTGACAAAACTTTATGAGATATCAGTATTAAGGATATCTGCACACAACACATTATCTGACTTTAACACTCAGAAATAGTGAGTTGTCAAATAACTACAATCACCATGTTATGAACACTATCATAACATATATCATGATCTCTAATTGTCCAAAACAATATCTAGAGTAATCATAATGCATTCGTTATCAATGACTTCCAGTGTATTCGGAACAAAACTGTCATAATAACAGGCCTATCATTTGCGAGATCGTCACCTTACAAAGATTACCTTCTGAATATATATGTCCATGAAAGATCGTCACCTTTCATTACATATCTGATGCAACTAAACAACCATAGAAGCATAAACACAAAAAGAATGGGTCCTTAAAGTCACACATATGACATCCACTTTGACTCTTCTCAGAGGGTGGATCAACCATGGCTCATCCCAGAGAGTGGAAACCAAGACTTCCACCTTAGACTTGTCTATCAAAGACAAGAATCATTTAATACACAAAATGATGGATCATAGAAGCTAAAACCTTCTTTTCAACTAAGGCTTTACTCCTCAACATATCAAGGTTATCTGAAAGTACACAATCTCCTTTCTAGCAAGGGGTTTGGTGAGAATATCAGTCGTTTGTTCTCCACTGAATTCTGAGCTTACAAAGTATACACCATCTTGACATGGTACACTACCTTTGAATTTGTATGACCAAGATCATGGGGTGCCAACTTAATTTGATCTTCTAGCTTCTCCCTCTGACATATAGCCTTCTTTTATGATAATAATCATAATTCTCTGCTAAAATTTCTTGATTACTAGAGAACCAACAAAACATGGGCTACTCTCTCTGAATCAAGATCCTTGAATGTCCACTGGTGCAGATCTTTTAGCTTCTCCCTCTGTCACGAAGGCATAGCCTATTTATATACTCAACTTAGTGTCACTATAGGATGTCACTTCATACCTTCCTTCCTGAGAGAACCAATACAAATAATTTGAATAGTCATAAGGTTACATTGGCTAGCATAAGATGCATTTTGATCTTTTCCAAGGCCACAACATTAACACTCCCTCTTGGACTTGAGGGAAGATAATAAAGACCTCTAGTATGATGTTTATCTCAATGAGCTATAGTCTCATGATGTATGGAATGCCTTTAATCAGGGATTCTATCTATGTGCATCTCATCAGCGATTCTATCCATGAGTTCCCAGTACTATAATCTCAGCATTGTTTTACCTTCAATAGTGAACTCCCTCTCAATCAATATGATTGAGTTTGTTCAAGTTGACTGTATCATTTGTTTCCTTAGAAGCTAAATTTCGCCAAATTCTTGACCTTTCTGAAGATGTCAGAGATAGATTACGAATAGTTCATAAAGCTGAACTATCCCGAACATAAAATGATAGAAGCATACAAAATTTATTATTTAATGAATTACAAATTGCAAATTCATATAGATTAATAAAACATGAGATACTTATCTTTTCAAATATTATCAAGTATTTCATTTCGTAAGGTGAACCCATTAATGCGATACTTGTACCCATCGTCCTTCTTCATAACATATTGGTTTTATTCTGATCCTTAAGATAACAAATGATCAAGTGTCGATAATTCATCAAGGCTGTATAATATCATTACTCATAATAATCACCATCATCGCAAGTAGCGTCTTCATAAAACCCTTATTAGTTGTTAGGTATGATCTCCAATATTCATCGTCATTGTCTGCCAGTTGTGGTTATTGACTATGGTCTGAGAGTGATAGCTTTATCGTCACCTCTCTGCACACAATTGATATGATTGGCATCTCTGATTCAGGGACATAATTCACTGACGTTGTCTCCAGATTTACAGATTTAGATATTAGTCGCAGTGATCGATTTCACCTTCTTTATTCTGCCCTTGTAATATATGGATCGAGGTAACAATGTTTGGACTGATTTGCATCCATTATTTCGATCGCCGCCTATTCTCATATTATTTCGAGCAATTTAAAACAATATTTCTTGCATATTGAGTATCTATGATATCATATCTACATATTGGACCACGAAGACATTGCCACCACACCTCTATGGGTTCGATATCTTCACATTTGCAGTCAGCAAGCGATATATACTTCGTTGACAGTCCGTTCGAATATAAAAGATCCAAACTATATCGCTTCTGCCATATATCAAAGTTCCAATCAATAGAGATATTTTATTATTTTCCCATTAGTTTGATATCCCTCGATAAGAACAATCATAAACTTTTGCGTCTAATAAGATATTGTCAATACTCCTTCCGATCTTTTAGAAAGGTGGCTTGTGTCAATGCTAAATATTGATCTTTCAACCACAGTGAGGCAGTAGTCAAATATTTCTAAATACTTATGTTGTTAGGCAGTGAGGCTCTTCTTACGGCCCACCAAAAATCTCAACAAAACACAACTTGCGCAGTGGATATTTGAATCACTAATTAATGAAAGATATATCTGATCCAAGAATCCCTTGATACTCCACATAGGCCATTTAAATCTGCAAATACAGATGCACGCCGCTTGAATTGCAAACGACATTAACAAAGCTGCCAATAACAGCAAGGATCCCATTAACATCAACATAGTGTTCTGTGTACTAGTAGCACCCGTAGGAAATTCTTGCACTAGTCACATAATATTCGATGGTAACTCCAAATTGGCAGTGAGAGGAGATTTTATGTTATTCCTTTGTCCTACTTAGGATGGCCGAAGACCATATAAAGTCATGTGCAGGCAACTTCGTCCAAAACCTTCAGTCTATTACCCCTGGGAATGTTTTCCATTGCACTGAGTGTTGAAGACCATTGTCCCAAACTTGTACGCCTTGAGCACGGTGATATTCTTATCCAACACACACAACAAATTGCTTCACACTCTATATTTTTGCGGTGAATGAAATGTCCCTTTAGTAGAACAATTGGTTTAAAATAGTTTTCATACAACAGCTCGCTTATTTCAATCAAAGTCTTGTTAAACAAGGTCGAATTGTTTCTTTTAATTTTTTATATTCTATAATACTAAGGAAGTTTCTTTTGCTTAGAACCGATCTGAAGCAGTTGAATCTTATGTCTCTTTAATTTGCCTAATAAATACCAATGACCTTGCGCAGCGCTTGATATTAGTTGTGGTCATGATAATACAACAAAGTCTGAGTATTGATGGTCGTATGATGAAGCCGCAACAGAAAATGTAAATACTTCTTTGGTTGTTTTATTATTAGATATAGTGATGTTTTTCTGTGTGCCAACCTGATGTTTCTCGATGAGCATAACAACCATTTTTCTATGTGCCAACCTTTATAGCCCTATCCACATCGACCATTTTGTCTACTCCCGCAGATTGACTCTACTCGCATCGATATTAATAGCAGTGCTATGACTGATTATTAATCCGAGAAGGATTATGAGAAGTGTTCCTGTTAATCTGCTGACCTGTACATATACAAGATGCTGACTATGTTCCTTCTGTTTGTCTTCACGTCACATGAATGGATGTTATATCAGAATAGTTTTATATCCTCCTCTATTTGTATATGGCTGCCAATTTCGCTATGGATCTTTATCGGGATTGTCACCAATATCGCTGCCAATTTATTATTGATTGCTTGTGAATATATTTTATTCTCTTATAGGTTAGGCTCTGATACCATGTTGTTCAATTAGGATCGTCCTATAGAGAATATATATGAGGCTGTACTGAAATAGATTACTGTTGTGATTGATCTTTTCACCAGCCATCAATATGTATTTATATCCTTTGAATAGTCATGTCAAGTGAAGAGCCATGACCATACATGGCTTATGCTACGTAGGGTCATGACCCTTCATGACCGATTGGTAATATTAACTATATTGTAACATATACAAATATCAAATGCTCTTAATATATATGGACATGGTAAATACATCTATAATCAAGAGCCCCCGATAACAATATTCAAGAGCCTCGATAACACTTTGACTACTGCTATACATCAACACTTAGCTCCCTCAACGCCTCTTCCAATCCATCACTCGGTGCCATGTTTCTTCTAACAAGCTAGCAGGATCGCCAGCTCTGATACCACTTTAATGTTCCAAACCTAGACGACACGCCAAATCCCCAATTTCCTTGCAAAGCTTTGTACGGTCCCTGAAATGTATGACTCAAGTGGCGGAGAATGAAGGGATTTGTGGCTTGTACGACAATTGCCATACAATGGTCCTGGCTTATCCGTAGGATAGGGATACCAAACCGTACGGTCTAGTGTGGGCCCTCCTCGTTGTCTTTCTCTCCTACCCGTCAGGTCTTCCTCTTGTCCGTGCGGTGATAGCATTGAGTAGCCATACGACCAACCCAATCCTCCTCCGCATAGCCTCAAAATTGTTCTGTACGGGTCGTACGGTCATGTTGCAGCCATACGGTATGTACATTGCCTCCTTCGTACACCTTCGGAACACTACATATGGTATGATGGCTGTACGAAATGGCCTACCAATGCCGCTGGGTGACGAAGTCCTGTCTTCTGGATTCAGATATCTTGATGATGTTGCGGATTGAATAATTGGGAATATTATTATTGATGAAATAACCAATAAGCAAAGAGATGCTAATGGAATGAACATGCAAGGAAGAATTCGTATTCAATAATGATGGCACTTCAGATTACACAAACAGATATCACTATTGAATACAAATTTGTTTTTACAGAAGACTAAACAAATTTGACAATGAAGTACTGATGAAATATGAGAAGCAATATTTCCCTCGACAAAGTAGGGTGGTTGTCAAACTGCGACTATAGAATAGGGTCTTCCATCTCCGAAACTGCATACAAACCATCTTTAGCCTTCAGAATCTGGAAATACAAAGAAGAGTCAATACATTCTGTCATGATTTACAATGCCCAACCATCTCCTTATAAAGGCCTCCAAGAAGCATCTAGAGATTTACAACAGGCCAACATTATTTTTTATTTTTTAAGTTATTAATTTAGGCCCCCTTTTTATTTATAATTAAATAAATTAAAGGTCCTTTATAATATTATTTAAATTAGTTAATTTAATTAGGTCGTTTTATTAAAATTTGGGGACATCACATCTAGACTTGCAACAATTTTGAGATTGAAACAAATGCTTTCGAGTATGCATTGGGGCAGCCCTTTTGCAAAACAGTCATCTGGTGGCCTATTGTTGTGAAACATTTTCTGATTAAGTTCGGTGACACCCTGCATATGATAAAGAAATGTATGCAATTGTACAGGTTTGCGAGTAATGGAAGGACTGAATTCTTAGCAAAAAATGTCATCCATACAGAGGACAATCCCCTTCAATTTTTGTAGACACAAGGGAAGTTACAGAATGATAGGCATCAACTTGGTCACCTTACTTGCAATAGTTCCACATCAATATTCATCACAAAAAGGGCAGTGATAGCAAAGTTGCTGACAGCTTAAGTAGATCTCCAATTGCTGCACTCCTCATGGTATTGGAGTCTTGTGGACATCAACCTCAACAGGTTGATCCAAGTTGTATGGTACTGATGTCGATTTTTCTGAAGTCTACAATGGGTTGATGCAAGTTAAGAAAGTCCCCGAATTTCACCTGCAAGATATTATTCTTTGCCATATGGGTCATATATGTGTTCCTGTTACAGAGAGGCCGAAAAGGATTTGGGAAGCACTTTATAGTTGAGTTGCAGGACATTTTGGTATAGGAAAAATTCTTGTTACACTAGAGAGATATTTCTACTGGCCCAAAATGCAGCATGATGTTACTTCATGTGCTATTGCTGAGCCTGCACATCGTAAATTGGGATTGTATATGCCCCTTCCTACTCCTAGCAATGGTTGTCCGTCTCAATGGACTTCATGTTTGGATTTCCTACCACTAAACATGGTCATGATTGTGTGTATGTGGTGGTAGATAGATTTTTAAAAATGGCCATAATAGTAGCTTACAAGAAAGGAGTTTTAGCAGAAGACAATGCTAGGTTATTTTTTAATCATGTTTGGGTTCATTTTGGGCTACCACAAAGCATTATCTCTAATAGGGATAGCAAATTCCTCAGTTAGTTTTGGTTTGCACTTTGGAGTATGATGGACACCAAGCTCACCAACTTCATAATGTTCCATCCACAGACAGATGGCCAAACTGAGGTTATCAATTGTATGATAATGGTATTGCTATCAGGATTCAACATTGTAGTTTTTGAGTCAAACTCATTGATCCATGTTTCATGAGTAGTGGTTCACATGAATTGATCTCTTATGAGAATGGATGGTATACTTAGCACTCATTGCATCTAGGTGATGTTCACAGGGTTGAAGTATTGGGTCTTCCTGGGAGGTCATCCATCCCAGTACTAGTCCAATTCAAATTCGCTTAACCTTGGAGTTTACTCCAAGGCTAAGCCCATTTAGCTTGCTACCCCATTTGCAAAACCTTCAGCAAGTGTTGTGCTTTATAAACCATTCATTATAGAGTCCCTTTAACTCATGAATTGATAGGAGATATTTTCCACAACAAGTCAAATTATGATATTGCTATTAGAGTTCAACTATGTAGTTTTCAAGTCAAACTCATTGACCCATGTTTCGTGAGTAATGGTTCGCAAGAACCCATCTTTCATGCGAACAAATGGTACACTTAGTGCCTATTGCATCTAGGTGATTCTCAAAGAGATGAAACATTGGGCCTTCCTATGAGGCCACCCATCCCAGTATTACTCCAACTCAAGCGCACTTAACCATGGAGTTTCCTCCAAGGTTAAACCCACTTAGCTTGCTAACCCATTTGCAAAACTTTCAGCAAGTTTTGTGCCTTATGAACCATTCATTATAGAGCCACTTTATCTCATCAATTGATGAGTAGGAGATCTTTTCAACAACAAGTGAAATTATGATATTGCTATTAAGATTCAACTGTGCAGTTTTCGACTCAAACTCATTAACCCTTGTTTCATGAGTAGTGGTTCACAAGAGCCCATCTCTCATGAGAATGAATGTTACATTTAGCACTCATTGCATCTAGGTGATACTCACAGAGGTGAAGCATTGGGCCATACCAAAGTGTCACTGAAGACTTATGACGATGATCAAAAGCAATTGGGTGATTGTCTGAATATAGTAAACTTCTCCAAGAAATTTGAAGAACTTCCAAAAGTTGGAAATCAATTTGAAAAGCATCAAGAGGCTCACCAAGATCAACTAAGCTCAATGCCAAGAACAACACCTTTGTTATATTGATCCTATGCTCTCCAAGAACTCTCGAGTTCGCTCTTGTTCACCAATTAACCTACGGGAAAACATGGAAAATAGACTAATTTTTCAAAAACTAATTTTGCTCAGAAAGGGGACATTACAACTTGTCTATTGAAGGGCATACAATCTAATATTAACTATGATGCATATAGTCTTTTTAATGAAATTTCAATCCAGTGCAGCATATTGCTGGCTAAATATTTTGTAAGTGGCTAAATAGGGACTTGAAATAGAATCCTAAAACAACAAAAATTAATCAATACTTAGCCACAAAATGACAAAATCAAACTTCCATTAAATTCTGGTTTTCTGAGGACAAACATGGTAAGTCTGAAAATTAACTAAGATTTGGTTCAAACAACTCATTAAGCCCACCATTCGTTATGTTCATGGATTTATATGTGAACTAGGAATCAGAATCATGATTCAATCATGCACCAAAACCATACTTCACCACCAAGGCCAACTTAACTTGTCTGAAGACATACCTGCAACTCCCCCTTTTTGGATGAATTTAAGCTGCAAAATTAGTAATTTAGATGCCAAAGGACCTCCTAAAGACTCAGCAATATCAAACTCAAAGATTAGTGAAGTTGGGATTTTATGGGGAATTTCCAAAGAAAATCGCCCCTGCTGCTAATGTCTGCAGACCTAGGTCTGCAACTTAGGATTCTAAGTCCTACAATGGCTCAAAATGAGTCTCAAAACAGTGCCAAAATGTCAGCAATAAATTCTTGATCAGTTTGTTGTCATAGAGCCACTTCAATATCATATGGAAAAAAATCGACTTTTAGAGGTAGTCTGCAGACTTTTGTATGTAACTCACTCACCTTAGCTTTCTAATGCCTCTGATCAGCTGCAAATGACGTGTTTTGGAATGGAGATCAGTTTGCAAACAAGTGCTGGGAGCTTTGAGCACTTAGAGAATTTATATGATTTTTTTTCAAAAATCGCCCAACCTGGAAAAAATCCAAGACTCGTCTGAAGACACCATGTGTCCAGCCCCTCAATGCCTCGGATTGACCTCAAAAGATGTGCCTTGGGCTAATGATCAATCTGGAAACAAGCCCTGGAAGTTTTGGGCACTTAATGAATTTATTGGATTTTCTAGAAAAAATCACCCAGCTTGGAAAGTCTGCAGACCTTAGCCTGCAAATACCTCACTTTCAGCCTTGGAATGGTCTCCAAAATCTCAGAAAAACATCCCCCCCTAAGTTTGCAATCATTGATGGATTATTTTAAAAGTTTGGGAAATTATGACAACTTTGGATGAAATCAATCTTTATGGAGGGCATCTTAAGATTAAATCTGCATGCATTGATGCCCTCACGACTTACCTCAAGCCTTTAATCTCAGTCCCTGCTGCATTAGATCTCTGCAATTTGTTAATGGCTTCCACTTTGTGCAATTTCCAACTCCTTAAGCTGGATCGATCCCACCTTCAACTTCCTTGTCTCTTTTTTTAGCTACCTTGCCTTGGCTTTTATAGATTCTCATGCTTTTATCTTGCAACTGCCAGCCTCTTAAAGGAGTTTTAGCTTGCTATTTACCCCCCACAAGCAATGTGGGCCAAATATTTTTACCCTTCTAGAAGCTTTCCACTTTATTAATTTCCCATCATTTATTTATTTATTAATTAAAAAAAGCCATAATGGGGAAAAACAACTTGGGTATGGACTCCAAAAGTTTGATTAAGTCCACATTGGCCTTTGAAAAAATGCATCCACATTTTGTTTCCATTCATCCCAAGTAGGGAAATTGACCAAAGTAAGGATATCATTCATTTTCCACACTTAGAAATTTTTGCCTTTGTTTGCTCTCTAAAGGGGAAATTCGATCCATGTGTGGACAAGTAGTTTCCACGCTTAGAAATTTTTTCACTTTCCTTGTCATTCTCAAGGGGAAAAACGACCCATCTCAGGACAAATCCACACTTTGCATCCCCAAAATTTGACTAAGCATACAACCATAAGGGAAACTTACATCTGACGCAGTGCGAGGTGGAAAATCCAAGAATGGATAGTCCAAACCTACACTAGCAACAACAATACAACGGAAACACAACAAGAGAATACTCAAATAGAATTTTCATTCAACATGCCCGACTGTAAGGCCTTCCGGGTTACGGCCAAATACAAAGCAAGAAACAGTTCTGCCATATCCCTCAAGATCCAACTCCAAACCCTAACCCTAGCTAGCCAGATCTGCAACAAAAGGCTACAACAATCTGGTAGGAACCCCAACAAGATCTGCAACAACAGGCTACAACAATCTGGTAGGAACCCCAACAAGATCTAAACTTGTGCACACAGGCCACCAAGCAATCTTCTTGTTCCTAAGCTCGCAAGCTACCAACTCTGCTAATCTGCCCCTTTACAACTACCTTAGACCTTTCTTAAATACATTTCTTCAACCACAAGTCGGCTGGAATAAATAATTAACTCCTAAGCCAAGTCGGCTCCTAAACAAACAAATATTAAATGCAATACAAGTCGGCTCTCAAATAGCCTTACAATTATTTAATTCTCCATGTCGGCCTCTAGATCTACCTAAGAGAATGCAACATAAGCTACCCACATTAAATACATCAAGTCGGCCAACCAAATCTTCAAGAACCCTAGTCGGTAAGCCAAACTATTGAGCGAACTATGTTAGCATCAAATGATGGTAATCGGTAAGCTCTCTACCAGTCTGCGTGTTGTCATTTATTGGCAAAAGAGGATAGAAATTTGTCATCTCTATACAGGCTGACGAAATCTACAATAAAAAAAGGGGCTGGTTTGAATCTCATTGTAACTGGTCGATACACTAAGCATAGAGTATTCCAGTTTTGTAATGACCCTCACTAGTAGGATCACTAAAAACTCCAAAATCTGAACTGTGGCAATTTGTCAAACAGTTGGCATGCACTGAAATGTTTTGCTTGCACTGATGTGTTTCAATATGTTTATTGTTTTTGGCATCCAATTGCAATAGAGATAACAAATCCACAATGTTCAATTGATACTAGACAATGCCAATATGTATATGAAATGCAATGATGTAAGAACAGTACCAAACAAAGATGTATTACAGGGTTGCCAATTACAATATTCAGAATTTCAATGACTTGGCACCTAGGAAATACAATGGACTATAGTAAACAATAATAGAGCCCTTATATCAATGCAAATGCCAATTGAAATATGAAATACTCAGAGTCTGATTACAACAGCGACTGATTCCTAATAATGGATTGACTGTTACAGCAGTGATAGTAATGCAACTCCTTATTACAATTTTGACATCAACATTTACTATTCTTATTGACCAAATACAATGCAAGAACCTGGAATTTTTGATGCAATGTGCTGACTGAATGAGACCAATGCTGAAGACTCCAAATCGCACCCTGAATTGCTCCCAGACTGGCCCAGAACAGTGCCGTACCCTGCTGCTGTACCTGACCGTACAGTACGGACATGTACGGCAGTTATAGTAATTCCTTGCAAGTGTTTTGGCTGCCGAAAATGATGGAAACAGAATCGCCTGGGGTTATATTATAACCTCCCAAATGCATAAAAACAATCTCCAAATGGTTATGAAGATATGAATGAAAATGTGTGTCTCAGGCCCTGGTATGAACTTCACAAAAAATGCACTGAATTGTCTCCAAACCTTGTCAAACTGATCCTCCAATGAAATCCAACATGAAATGGCTGGGTACCATCTCCAATTATGCAACCCTTCAGTAGATATTTCACTACCTCAGTTATGCCAATCTAGGGGAGTTATCGTTCCCAAAGATCAAATGATATTTGCAGACCAAAAGACTACAAATTGCTCCATAATGGAAGAAGTAGAAGAAATCTCAAATCCAAGCATGTCCAAATGAAAGCCCAAGCCCTCTATTTATTCTTTTCCTTGAGAAGTTGCTAGAACTTCTAGAAACATCCAATTATAATGTACTTTATAATAAAATAACATTATAATAATAAAGTACATTTCTCAACTCAAAATTATAACAATGTAGGCCCAAATGTCTCATAACTGAATGTAGGCCCAACTACGACTGAACGTAGGCTCAAGACTGAACGTAGGCTCACTCTGGATGTAGGCTCCACTACAACTGCATGTAGGCCCAAACTGGATGTAGGCTCTACCGAATGTAGGCTCTGTCAGCAATATGCAATCAAATGATCAACATAATGACCCTCTCTCCAAATCATTTGCCTACGAGAGTCGATGATAGGCAAATCTGTCATGCCAAACGATGTCAGCCAAAATGGGGACATGACAAGTTTCAACCAAGAACCGAGCTAAAACCGGTATAGACAAGAGCAGCTAAAAGCAATATACAACTAGTGTCTATAACACAATTAGGACAATATAACCGGTGATCCACGCGAGAGGAAGCACACCGAGGACAATGCAACTGGTGAGACAAGAAAGAAATATTATAAGACTCCGGTATGAATCGAGGAAGGACGGATATATTATAAGACTTCGGTATGAACCGAGGAAGTCATAGTCAACTATCTGTCCCAACCAACTCAGTCTACCGGGATTTATTGCAATACTTCCAGGTAATCTTGAGTTGACTTGGTGATCTGTTTGAGGCGCAAGTAAAGGAATTCAAGGTGCGACTGAAGGATTTAAAGCTGGATTCAGTAGCTTTAAATCAAGGTGTTATCTCCTATGGAGGAAAGTTGCCTGACACGCAACTGCTGTTTTCTTCATGATGTGGATAAAGCTAGAGCATACATCGGATGTTTGTTCAGTGAACCTTTACTTCTCTGAGTGACGTACTTGTAAGATCTCAGGATTAGGTCATGCATTGAGGCGCAGTTAGGGCAACAAAACTGTATATATTCATATGCCTGTTGTGAATAAGAGTTGCCTTCATTCTGCCAAGTAAAAGAGTGAACCTATGTGCTACAATAGCAAGGGTAAAAGAGAATAGAGAAAGAGAGATAATAGATTGTGCAAAAGAGCACAACAGTAGATGAGAATACACCTGTGGAGATCGGTGTTGATTCTTAGTTGAACAAAGAATAGAGATCTTATCAGGCTAATCAAAGCCATCTGTAAAGATCACACTTCTATTGTTTTCTAGCAAACTTGAATAGACATCCCAGTATTTGGGTGGACTCTAACAGGTCCCTTGTATCAAAATCCCTTAACCGGGTGACATTTTTCTAGGTGTTTAAAAGTCCTTTAACTAGGCATGTCCTAGTAGACCTTATTGTAACAAATCTCTTGACGGGGTCGCATCTAGCAAGTGCGCTTTTATCCTTTAACTGGAAAAGCTCTTAACAGGGCGTACTCCAGGAGAGTACAAAATTTGTGAAGTCTCCTCACACCGTGGTTTTTACCCTAACCGGGTTTCCACGTGATAAATCTGGTGTTACTTTGTGATTGTTTACTTACTGCCATTATTTGCTTAAGTCTGTTTTCCTTTTCATGCTGTAAGTTTACTTCACTGGATAGAGTAAGAATAAGTTTTTACTAGTGCTGATTCACCCCTCCCCTCTCAGCACCGGTTGGGACTGTCAATTGGTATCGGAGTCAAGTTTTGTTTCCTTTGCTGTTTGACCACACTAGGAAAAAGTCAAGATGATGAGGAAGGAATGACCCAAGTTTTCAAAAGAAAACTTCACCTTATGGTGTAGCAGAATGAAGCTGTATATGAAGACCATCAGTGACCAGTACTGGAATCACGTTACCACCGATTACAATGAGCCCACTGACATCTTGACACCTGATCAAGAAAAGATCAAAACTGAGCACACAACAGCTATGGATATGATAGCTAGTACGCTACCTGATCATGTGTATGCTGAGATTGAACATCTTGAATCTGCTTGCAAGATGTGGGGCAAGCTGCAAACAGTCTATGGAGGAGATCCTAATGTTCAAAGAGCCAAGGTCGAAAGCCTCAGAGGAAAGTATGATGATATGAAGACAAATGAAGGAGAAGACATTGAGCAATACCAACAACCGGATCAAAGAAGTAATCAATTCCATCAGATGCGCCGGAGGAAAGCTCAGTGAAGAGGAAGTAATCGGCAAAATACTGAGAACTCTCAAACCTCAATATGCTATCAAGATCTCTGCCACTCAAGAGCTCAGATCTGTGACCACCGATCAAGTTACTTTTGACTCCCTTATTGGTAAGCTGTCTGCCTTTGAATTAAGTAACTTTGACAATAGCTTATCTATTCAGGAAGCAGCTTTCAAGTCTTCTGCCAATATCTCTTCCACTAAAAAGGGAAGAGAAACCGGTAACTGCTCTACCGGTAAGATGGGCAACCTTGCTGAAAATCTGCTCTTAGAAGAAATGGAGCAAGAAGAGTTCAAAGCACTCATTGCAAGAAGATTTCCCAAAGGGAAAGGGAAGTACAAGGGAAAGCTCACTTTGAAATGCTTCTCCTGCAACAAAATAGGTCATATTGTTGCAAGATGTCCTGATAATGAACATAAAGATAAAAGAGACTGGTTCAAGAATAAAGCAAAGAAGGAGTGCTATCTTGCAGAAGGAGCCACAGATAATGAATTTGAAGATTCAGAGGATCCAAAAATTGCATTTGTTGCAATAAAGGAGGAGATCCCAGTATTAGAAGAAGTTGCACTCATATCAAGATCTCATCAGTATGATGACTGGATCATTGACAGTGGATGCACTCACCACATGACCGGTGACAAGGGCAAGGTTATCAACCTCGAGCTCAATGATAGTGGATTAGTTACCTTTGGGAACAATGCTCCCTGTGGCATCAAAGACAGGTTCTATCGCTCTCTGCAACAATGCCGTCTATGAGGATGTGTACTGGGTTGAAGGACTCAAGTACAACTTGATGAGTGTTGCACAACTAAACAACAAAGGGTTCCTGCTGGAATTCGGACAAGGTTCTTGCATAGTAAAGAATCAATCTGGAACTCATGTTGCAATCGGTAGACAGAGTAGAGGTAATCTTTTCTATCTTGACTCAATGGAAGGAGCCTGTCTCATAGCCTCAGTCAAAGGAGAATCTAGCAAAATCTGTCTTATGACCAAAGAAGACAACGGCTGGTTATGGCACAGGAGGCTCTGCCACATAAACTTTGATAGTATTGTCAAAGTGAGCAAAAAGAAAATGGTAAGAGGACTTCCTGAGATTACAAAGCCCATCAAAGGCGTTTGTAAAGATTGTCAGTTAGGAAAGCTGACCGGAACATCCTTTAGCAGCAAATCCTTCTCTGCTAAGAATGTTTTAGATCTGGTTCACACTGACCTGTGTGGACCAATGAGAACAAAGAGCTACCATGGAGACCGATATTTTATGCTCTTTGTGGACGACTTCTCTAGAATGATGTGGACACTCTTTCTTAAGGAAAAATTAGAAGCTTTCCACATGTTCAAAATCTACAAAGCTAGAGTGGAAAAAGAGACCGGTAAAAGCTTAAAGTGTCTGAGATCAGACAGAGGAGGTGAATTTACCTCACAAGAGTTCCATCACTACTGTGAGGAACATGGAATAAAAAGACAGCTATCTGCACCAAGGACTCCTCAGCAAAATGGAGTAGCGGAAAGAAGAAACAAAATGTTGATTGATTGTGCAAGAATATTGCTGATTCAAAAAGATCTACCTCATCACTTCTGGAGGGAAGCTGTTAGTACTGCTGTCTACACACTCAACCGAGTTCAAGTCAAGAAGGGAACCAGTAAGACTCCTTATGAACTTTGGTTCAAACATACTCCCAGTGTAGGCTACTTCAAAATCTTTGGTAGTAAGTGCTATGTTAAAAGAGATATGTACTCTGGCAAGTTTGATCCTAAGAGCAATGAGGGAACATTCTTGGGTTACTCTACCAAAAGTAAGGCCTATCGATGTCTGAACAAACGAATAGGGAAGATAGTTGAAAGCATCAATGTAAGAGTTAATGAATCTTCAGAACCGGAAACAAAGACCGATCATGATGAGCATAACATTCTTCAAGGCCTAAACGAAGGGAATGCTTTTGAAATCAACAAAGCTATGATTGAAGGTGACAGAGAAACACACATTAATAGACATCTGGAGCAAGAGAATGTACCTGAAGCCAACAGACTGATACAGGAAGGCGAACAAGTTGATGTCCCGAGCCATGATGAAGACAATACTCAACCGGAAGAACTAGACCGGGAATAGAGACCTGTTCTTCCAAGGTATGTCACATACCATCCTACTGACAATATAATTGGTGACAAACATGGGAACGTCTTGACCAGGAAGAAGGCCAAAGAGAACATCTGTCTACTTTCATGTATCGAGCCCAAATCCACCAAAGAAGCCCTGGAAGATGAGGACTAGGTCAAGGTCATGGATGAAGAAATCGAACAAATAGAGAAGAATGACACATGGGAACTTGTGCCTAGACCTCAGGACAAAAATGTCATTGGGACAAAGTGGGTCTACAGGAACAAACTGAATGAGGATGGTAAAGTCATCACGAATAAAGCAAGACTGGTTTGCAAAGGATATGCTCAGGAAGCTGGACTAAACTATGGAGAAACTTTTGCACCAATGGCTAGATTGGAAGGGGTAAGAATTCTTCTTGCCTATGCAGCTCACAAAAAGTTTAAAGTTTATCAGATGGATGTGAAGTCTGCATTCCTCAATGGAGTACTAGAAGAGGAAGTCTACATTGAGCAACCAGAAGGGTTTACATCTGCTCAAAAGACTGACATGGTCTGCAAACTAAAAAAAGCTCTCTATGGGCTCAAGCAAGCTCCAAGGGCCTGGTATGAAAGGCTACATTCATACCTTCTGACCATTGGATTCACAAGAGCCGGTGACAACAACAATATGTATCTCCAAACCGGAAAAGATGGAAATCTAATTGCTGAAATCTTTGTTGATGGCATCATTTTTCGAGGAGATGACACGATGAGCAAAGCATTTGCTGAAGAAATGAAGAAAGAATTTGAGATGTCTATGATCGGACCCATAAAATTCTTTATTGGACTGCAGGTCCATCAATTGAAAGAAGGTATCTTCATCTCTCAGTCCAAGTACATAAAATAAATTCTTAAGACTTTTGGACTAGAAGATTCCAAACCGGTTGGAACTTCAATGATAACTAATCTCAAGTTATCAAAAGAGGATGATGCCAAAGAAGTAAATAAAACAATGTATCTGTCCATGATAGGAAAATTGCAGTATGCCGTCCACAGCAGACCGGACATTGCTCATGTTGGTGGCATAGTGGCAAGATTCTCAACTATTCCCAAAGAAACACATCTGGTGGCAGTAAAGAGAATCTTCAAATACCTAAAAGGAATCGAGGAATATGGCTTGTGATTCCCACACAAGGGAGGATTCCAAATAAAAGTCTACACTGATGCAGACTGGGCTGGCAACATTGATGACAGAAAGAGCACAAGCGGTGGTGCATTCTTTCTAGGTGGAAGGATTGTATCATGGACAAGTAAGAAGTAGAATTGCATATCACAGTCCACTGCTGAAGCTAAATATGTTGCTGCTGCAATCAACTGCACACAAGTGATTTGTATCAAACAACTGCTGGAAGGTATTCAAGAACAGGTACCTGAACCGATCGCAATTCACTGTAACAGTACCAGTGCCATCAACATATCCAAAAATCCTGTTATGCACTCCAAGACCAAGCACATTGCCATCAAGTATCACTACTTGAGGGAATGATGAAGGGTGCTCCCCTTAATACCACAAACACATAACAGAAACAGAGAAACAACAACAATATGCAAGAACAGAAAATTGGCTTCTTATTATCTCCACAAATGTGGAATTACAAACTTTCAGAATTACAATATGCAAAGCCTCATGGGCATTCCCTTACAATATTTTGTAGGACAGCCTCGAATCAATACCCAGATCTACTTCCCAGAACTATCCCGAACAACACTACGGGCCTTCTTTATATAGGCAATTTCCACCGCCCGAGAAGGTTCCAAAAATTTAACCCTAAGGGCCGACCAAACTTAGAATTATTTTATTTTTCAATTTATTACATCAAAGTCGGCTCAAAATAACTTTTGAAACCCGAACAGAAATTTCGAAGGAAAATTATTTTCCGCCATTTCAGGTGACCCGACTTCCGAAGACCATAAGTCATCACCAGTTGACCCGATGGACTATTATAACCCCATTTCGGAAAGACCACGAAGCGCTCTACAAGCTTGATTAACGCATGCGCCTGTCACCCAAATTTTCGACCTCATCAGAGGCCTCTAAAGCCTTCAAACCTGAGTTCAAAGTTTTTGTACCCTGCTGCCAATACCAAAAATCTTCAATATCTTCAAAACTAGACTTGATCTAGCCACGAAACTTTACTGGCAGGCTGATATGATTGAGATGAACCTCCACATGTAAAATCAGAACATTCCGAGATTTATGACCAACTTACTAAAAACAACAAGTTTCCATAAATAGCAGCTCTGCACAAGATAGCCCTTATTGAATACAAAAACATAAATATTTTTGGGTGATGCAAGATTACTCTTACACCCAGGATGCTCCTGCATCAGGGAACTAGTACAGGATAAAGAAGTAAAATTGGAGTATGTCCCCACCAAAGAACAGATTGTTGACATATTTACAAAGCCATTACCAAAGAGTACTTTTGAGTATCTCAGAGGTAGACTGGGGGTTGTACCCCTCTCAGATCATCAGTAATCATCAACCGGGAGTCATCAGTTCATTACAATTCAACAGAAGGCTACACCTTATCTTTCATGAATTGATGAAAAGGACTGCTGCTTGCAAGGGGAGTAGAGTAGAGAATGAAAATCTCTCTGATTAGCCTTTTTGGCATTATTGTCAAAAAGGGGAAGTGATTGTGGTGGCAATTGGCAATCGGCAATCTAACCGATTGATGAACAGAGGAAGTCATGCAAGACTCCTAAGGGGCCCTTCACAGTTTTGCCATCAATGCCAAAGGGGGAGATTGTTAGCATCAAATGATGGTAACCGGTAAGCTCTCTACCAGTCCGCGTGTTGTCATTTATTTGCAAAAGAGGACAGAAATTTGTCATCTCTATACAGGCTGAAGAAATCTACAATCAAAAAGGGGCTGGTTTGAATCTCATTGTAACCGGTCGATACACTAAGCATAGAGTATTCCAGTTTCAACTAAGAACTGAGCTAAAATTGGTATAGACAAGAGCAACTAAAAGCAATATACAACTAGTGTCTATAACACAACCAGGACAATATAACTGGTGATCCACGCGAGAGGAAGCACACCAACGACAATGCAACCGGTGAGACAAGAAAGAAATATTATAAGACTCCGGTATGAACCGAGGAAGGACGGATATATTATAAGACTTTGGTATGAACTGAGGAAGTCATAGTCAACTATTTGTCCCAACTAGCTCAGTCTACCGGGATTTATTGCAGTACTTCCGAGTAATCTTGAGTTGACTTGGTGATCTATTTGAGGCGCAGGTAAAGGAATTCAAGGCGCGACTGAAGGATTTAAAGCCGGATTCAGTGGCTTTAAATCAAGGTGTTATCTCCTATGGAGGAAAGTTGCCTAACACGCAATTGTTGTTTTCTTCATGATGTGGATAAAACTAGAGCATGCATCGAATGTTTGTTCAGTGAACCTTTACTTCTCTGAGTGACGCTTTTGTAAGATCTTAGGATTAGGTCATGCATTTGAGGTGCAGTTAGGGCAGCAAAACTATATATATTCTTATGCCTGTTGTGAAGAAGAGTTGCCTTCATTTTGCCAAGTAAAAGAGTGAACCTATGTGCTACAATAGCAAAGATGAAAGAGAATAGAGAAAGAGAGATAATAGATTGTGCAAAAGAGCACAACAGTAGATGAGAATACACCTGCGGAGATCGGTGTTGATTCTCAGTTGAGGAAAGAATAGAGATCTTATCAGGCTAAGCAAAGCCATCTGTAAAGATCACACTTCTATTGTTTTCTAGCAAACTTCAATAGACAAATCCCAGTATTTGGGTGGACTCTAACAGGTCCCTTGTATCAAAATCCCTTAATCGGGTGACATCTTTCTAGGTGTTTAAAAGTCTTTTAACCAAGCAGGTCCTAGTAGACCTTATTGTAACAAATCCCTTGACCAGGTCGCATCTAGCAAGTGCGCTTTTATCCTTTAACCGGGAAAGCTCTTAACAGGGCGTACTCCAGGAGAGTACAAAATTTGTGAGGTCTCCTCACACCGTGGTTTTTACCCTAACCGGGTTTCCACGTGATAAATCTGGTGTTACTTTGTGATTGTTTACTTACTGCCATTATTTGCTTAAGTCTGTTTTCCTTTTCGTGCTGTAAGTTTACTTCACTGGATAGAGTAAGAATAAGTTTTTACTAGTGTTGATTCACCCCTCCCCTCTCAGCACCGGTTGAGACTGTCAAACTGGGCATCACCGAGCAAGCATGTTGACCAAGCACCACAAGCATCGCCGAGCATAGGTTTTGCCGAGCGCCAGAAGTTTTACCGAGTTCCCTTCAGTGATCGAGCCCTTCAATGACCGAGCCCCTTAATGACCGAACCCCTCAGTCAAAGCTGCAACCGAGTAACACAGAAACACTCCAACACACCAACATAACACACCATGCATGCAGGATTGCCAACTACCCTAGGATGCTCCTGCATCAACGTCACATTTGGATTCTTCATTCTCATTTTATATCTCTGGATTCCAAGTGGGGAAAAATGACCCATGTCTGGATAAACTCCCAACACTTGAAATTTTTCAGGAAGATGCCACTTAAAGTGGGGGATTTCATGATATGTCTAGATTTTGATCAAAATAAGTAGGGAAACTTGTAGTAAGTTCGGATCTAGTGTATTTTTATAAAGAATAATTGATTTTCCTTAGGATTTTGACAATTTTAAGTATGAAAAATCGATTCTTATAAGGATTTTAAGGCCCTTATGCATAAAATGTCTTTAGAATATATTTTGGACTATTTGACTAGCCAAAATTTAAATACACTTAGGATTTTAGACTCAACCCACTGACTTGGAAGGATTTTAATTTCAATGTTCCCATTTTAAAATCCCAATTTGGCCACTTGATTTCTCAGCCACTCCTCAGTCTTTTAAAGCTCTGAACTGCCAAATATTGCCAAAACCTAACTAACCTAACAACTATGAGCGAAAAGAGGGGGTCCCTAGTTGCAATGGGGCGATGATGTGAAAACCTCACAACAAGGCCCTTTACATTTTTTATAAACTTTGAAACTTGCCAAGCGGGCAACTATTTTAAAGCTTATTAAAATGGCATTAGGAGTTTTTTGGGTCTTGAAACACAACTTACAAGTTACTTTTAAAAATTATAAAATGATAGCACTTGTAGTCGAGCTTTAAGAGTCGATTTCCATGTTGCAAGTCTTAACACAAAAACATAAAGGGGAATTTCAGGTGTCATAAAACATTTAATGAGTTTTATTGAATAGTATATATGTTATACAAAATGTTACAACTTGCATTTCGGGTTTCAATTCCCGATTTGCAAGTTTTTGATTTTAACATATAATAACTTTGCTTATTATTACAATCTTGTAATAGCTTTTTGAAAACCTGAAAATGGCTTAAGACGCAAAAGACAACATTAAAAAGACAACAAATTTAATCAATTTAGGATTTTGAGAGGACTATTAAAATCAGTGTTGAAAATCTCTGCGATATATCGCTAAAATCGCGATATATCGTGCCAAAATCTGCAGGGTGATTTAATCACCGTTAAACTCGGTGCCGGTTTATTGATTATCGCGCAGCGAGATTAATACGAAAAACTCACCAAAACCCGCGAGTTCTGGAGGATTAAATCGGTGGGAAACAAAAGTATAATGTTAAATTAGGGTTTCATAAAATCGTTTTGGTAGACGACGGCTGGAAAGAAGGCCACAATAAGAAAAAACATTGCAACGTTTTGGCAGATGACGGCTAGCAGACGACGGATGGAAAGAAGGTCAACAAATGTATTCGAATCAAATGCCCAAGACATGCGAACAAATTTACAAAGTAATATAATGTTTTCATGCCATACTGATTTGATATTTTTTCGCTACCTTCCCGACTATATTAAGCTAACTATAGATAAATTTAATTAGCGGCTGATAATTAGTTTATATAGATAAACTAATTATCTATATAGTTTATTTAACGAAGTATTGCATTTATAATTATCTATTTAAAAAATTTATAATGACTCGGCAAAAAAGACTATAGTTTATTAATTTATATTTTAAAGTTTATATAGTTTTGGTTTACTATTATTTTGACATAAAATACTATAGTTATATAACTAAAATTTATAAAGTTATTTAATGGTCAAATGATAAATCAATATATGCTCGACAAATTTGGTGTATGTGTATATTTTTAAGAATATTTTAAGAAACTATATATTTTCAAATGTTCGATAAAAGTGCCGATTTATTGCTGATTTTTTCGCCGAGTTTTTGGCGAGTCCGAGTTTTTCAAATTTTTTGGGTCGGCCGAGTTATTGCCGAGTCCGAGTTTTTCAACTTTGATTAAAATTACAAGTATCACAAATAACGTGAACTTGTAATTAAAGTCTAGAAACCCAAAATTAGGTTAAAAACCAAAGAAAATTAAAATAAAAAATAAAAAATTTGACAAAGTAAAGGTGAAAAACCAAGATCAAAACAAGATATGAGTTCATGCTCATGAGTTCTAACCTCATTTTGATTAACACTATGATTTGGCTTTTATTCGTAGGGGTTGCTCTAATTTAGTGAATTTGATATTAGAGACCACATATTTCTTTTCAGATTTAATGGAAAGACCGGTTTAGGTCCGAGCTTTGAGATTGTGTATTCATTGTTCACATTTTCAGCAGTATGTGTTTGTAGATTAGCATTGTCAAAGATTGTGTTGTTAAGTTTCTTTCTTAAGCTACCTAGTTTTAGGACCAGAGTTTTTGAGTGCAGAATCTGCTTATCATAGTTTGAAGATTAACAATTTACGTGACACACATGCTAGGTGAAGGGAACAAAAAGAAAAGTGGTAAATAGGTTTGAACCAAAATGCAGGGTTCTGAATTTTCAGGAACAATAAATATTTTAAGGTTTTTTTATACATATGCAAGAATGATTGAATTTAACTATCATCATACCAAAACTAAACTTAAAATTTACAATCCATTCAACTTTTTGCAAGCACAATGATAGAAAACTCTAATTATTTATTCTTGTATCTATCTAATCTTGGATTTGTGATGTGGCTCTATGGATTTAAGATTTAAGTCAAATATGCAGATGAGTTCTTAGTCTACTATTTTGATTAAATATAATAATTAGAAATGTAAGCTTATTGCTCACCATTTGAACCACTGACATTATCATGACTCAATTTTTTTATAAAGAATATATAAGAGATCTCTACATTTGCAAATGATTATTGTGATAACCAAAGTTGGGAAACTTGGACTCGCCTTGGACTTGGCAGCCCAAAAAATTGATCTCGAACTTGGGCTCGAGAAAAACTCTGTAAAGGACTTGACAAAAGAAAAAAAATGTGGTTTTACAAAAAACAAAAAGAAATTAATGCATTTAGAGAATATAAGAGCCTTAATTGAAACACTAGACATGTCATATGATCTCCAAACACTCAATATTTGAAATTCCCTCATTCATACTCTATAGCTTCAAACACTCAATAACAGCAGAATATGTTTATAAATGTTTACAAAATTACATATAATGATATATCCAAATTTGAAATACAACAAACTCAAGACGACATCTTCCTCTTTCTTCTCCTAATATAACTCTATTTTTTAGGCCTTGAACTAGTAGGTTCTAAGGTATGTAAATGATGAGTTGTTTCTTCTTCTTCTTCAAGATCAAAGTCCTTGTCTTCGTCCTCCTCCATTTCATTGGAATCATCTGATGCTGCTGATTCTCCTTCTTTTGCTGCTCCTTTTTTTAATTCTACAAGATCTTCTTCAGTAAGGAGGACATCATCACCATCATTTTATTCACTAATTGTCCAATCACCATACGGATCAATTTTGCCCAAGTCAATGGCCTCATGTGAAACACCCTCCACCTTTCTATTTGTTGTCCTTAATTTTGACATCACAAAATTGTGGCAACCTTATGCAATTTTCTTATGAATTCGTAGGTGTATCCTCTACGATTTCGATGTTTTGGATAATGTGTTATAAACACAATTCGTCATCCCTGAAATGTTCTTTATTTTGCACATTTCATGCATCCTTTTTGAGGGTTCCCATCAAGTTAATCACTTTATTGCTTGTTAGGACGAGTTTTTCTTCTCCGACTACAAGTGCTTGATTTTTGGTAATCTTCAAGTCCTTTTTTTCGTTTTTCCCTTTCTTGTTAATAATTTTTAATCTTGATTTTCCCTTGAGTCAATAGCCTTTTGAAATACGCTCATTTCGAGCTATCTTAGACATCAAACAGAGTTATGATGCAAAAGGTGGGGTTTTTCAAGCTGACTGCATGTTCTATGAAAAATCCTTCAAAGGTGGGTTTTTCATGGTCAATTGCACGAGTTTGAATTATTTTTAATATATAAAATGGATTTTGATGTCCATTTTCAAATTTCAATTCATTTCGAGTTGATTTAGCTATAGTTTTTAATGTTTTCATAAAATTAGCTTTTAAATGATCTAATTTCATGTTACTTTATTAAAACTATAGTTATATATTAAATTTAATTAAAAATTAAATCACTTAAGTTCACAAGAGTGGGGTTTTTGTTCTTCATTGCATATCATCAACATGCAAATCAATTTTTAAAACCCACCTTTTGAAATTAAGTTATTTAAGCATTAAATATGTTGTTTTTATATGCAATTGCACATGTGAAACATATAAAAGTGGTTTTTTCTAAGCCAAAAACATGTTTTATAAAAATATGCAGTTGTCCTCCAAAAGAGCGTATTTAATCCCCTTGTAGTGTGGTTTTTATATGCAACTCCATATGTAAAACAACGTATTTAAAAGACATAAAGTGACTTTTTCCTAATTAAAAACATATTCTTTCAAACGTGTAATTGCACTTGAAAAGTGCGTTTTTAATAGGAATACACTAAAAATGTTGTTTTTGAACCCAAATACATGTCTTTTTATGTATATTTTTATGTGCAAAGGCATGTTAAAAACAATGTTTTAAACCCAGCTCCTTGGGTGTCGAATTTAGAGGAGATTACATGTCTTTTAAACATGCAAACACACATGTAAAACAACGTTTTTAATACCCAGCTCTTGGGCGTTGTTTTTAAAGTCATTTACATGCTTTCTCTTTCATGTTTTTACCTTTCCAAAGTGCGTTTTTCCCTTGGGCGTCGAATTTGAAGAGGATTGCATGTCTTTTACATGTGCAAAGACATGTTAAAAACAACGCTTTTAAACAGCCTTCTTGGACGTCATTTTCAACTGCATTTGCATATTGCTTTGAATGTGATTTAGCATTTAAAACTTGCGTTCTCAGCCATGATGCCCTAGGTGGCGATTTTATGGTCAAATACATATTTCTTTGCATGTACGTTTTCTCCTCTATTTGGTTGTGTTTCTCCTTGGGCGTTGATTTTTATGGAGATTACATGTATTATAAAAAATGCAAGGCATATGTATTTTGGTAAAAACAGTCCGCTTCTTGATCATTATTCTCCAAAAACATTTCATGATAGAAGGATTTGAGCATCTACAATCATTCTCTCAACTCTAGAATTGATTTTGGGTGAGTTATTTCTTTCTTAGATTGTTTTATTTCCTCATTTTGATTGAAATTCATGCCCTAGACGCTGTTTTTTACCTTCATTGCATATACATTGGAAATGGTCAAAATGGTTGCTATTTCCTTGCATTTAATTTCTCTTTTCTTCCCACTTGGCTGTAAATGCATGTCGACTCTCCAGAATTGAAGGAAAAAGACTAGGAATGTGATCTATATATAGTTTTAAATCCAATCTTTCCTAAATCTGAAAATCCATTGGATTCATTTCAGAATTTGGAAAGATTTCTTCTTGAAGATTGAGGTAATTTCTTCCTTAAGTCTTTTTCCTATTTCTTCCCAAGGTATTTTGTTAACATGTAAACTTTCGTTTTTAGATTTACATGTGTTTAAATTCACGATTCTTCTACTTCTATCTTTCATTTTTAAGTTGCATATGCAAGAGTCTCTCATCTTGCTTGCATATGCAGTCGGGATTAAAAACCCCATTCTTGAAAGAAACTGTCAAAGAAAGCAAGCTCATTGATATGCACATGCAAATCCATTTCCAAATCCCACTTTCATGCTTACACGCTCTCCATTTGCGCTTGTTATATTGCTGCCATGTGACTTGAAAACTCATGATGGTGGTTGCTTGCATATGCTTGCGCATTTACTTATAATGAAAACACAATATCTCATTATAAGTGGATGTCTTTCCATTCAATTCCATGCATTTTCCATATAATATCCTTGCTGTTCGCATATGCTTTCACATTCCAAAAACCCATTTAAAAGTTTTTCACCATAAAAATGCTTGTTTTTAGGTGATCAACTCCATCAGAAGCGCTGGAGGAACGCTCAGTGAAGAGGAGGTGGTTAGCAAAATACTGAGAACTCTTAGACCTCAGTATACCATCAAGATCTCGGCCATTCAAGAGCTCAGATTGGTGACTAAAGATCAAGTCACCTTACACTCCCTAATCGGTAAGCTGACTGCTTTTGAATTAAGCAATTTTGATAATAGCTTACCCATCCAAGAAGCAGCTTTTAAGTCCTTTGCCAATATCTCTTCCACTAAAAAGGGAAGAGAAACCGGTAATTGCTCTATCGGTAAGTCTGGTAACCTTGTTGAGAGTCTTCTCTTAGAGGAGATGGAGCAAGATGAGTTTGAAGCACTCATCTTTAGGAGATTCCCTAGAGGAAAAGGGAAGTACAAGGGAAAGTTCCCTTTGAAATGCTTCTCTTGCAACAAGATAGGACATATTGCTGCAAGGTGTCCTGATAATGAACATAAAGACAAAAGAGACCGGTTCAAGAGCAAAGCAAAAAAGGAATGCTACCTTGCAGAAGGAGCCACGGACAATGAGTCTGAAGACTCAGATGATCTTGAAATTGCATTTGTGGCAATAAAGGAGGAGAGCCCTGTGATAAGTGAAATTGTGCTTATCTCACGATCACATCAATACGATGATTGGATCATCGATAGTGGATGCACTCACCACATGACCGGTGACAAGAACAAATTCATCAGCTTGGAGCTCAATGACAGTAGATTAGTTACCTTTGGAAATGATGCTACTTGTGCCATTAAAGGTAAAGGCTCTATTGCACTCTGCAACGATGCTATCTGTGAAGATGTGTACTGGGTTGAAGGAATCAAGTACAACCTAATGAGTGTTGCACAACTGAATAACAAAGGATTCCTGCTGGAATTCAGACAAGGTTCCTCGTATAGTAAAGAATCAATCTGAAACTCATGTTGCAATCGGTAGACAGAGAAAAGGTAATCTCTTCTACCTAGACTCAATGGAAGGAGCTTGTCTCATAGCCTCGGTCAAAGGAGAATCAAGCAAAATCTGTCTTATGACCAAAGAAGACAACAACTGGTTATGGCACAAGAGGCTCTGCCACATAAACTTTGACAGTATTGTCAAAGTGAGCAAAAAGAAAACGGTAAGAGGACTTCCTGAGATTACAAAGCCCATCAAGGGTGTTTGTAAAGATTGTCAGTTAGGAAAGCTGACTGGAACATCTTTCAACAGTAAGTCCTCTGCTGAGAATGTTCTAGACCTGGTGCACACTGACTTGTGTGGACCAATGAGAACAAAGAGCTACCATGGAGACCGATACTTTATGCTCTTTGTAGACGACTTCTCCAGGATGATGTGGACACTCTTTCTTAAGGAGAAATCAAAAGCTTTCCACATGTTCAAAATCTACAAAGCTAGAGTGGAAAAAGAGACCGGTAAAATCTTGAAGTGTCTGAGATCAGATAGAGGAGGTGAATATACCTCTCATGAGTTCACTCACTACTATGAGGAGCATGGAATAAAAAGACAGCTATCTGCACCAAGGACTCCTCAACAAAATGGAGTAGCAGAAAGAAGAAACAGGACACTGATTGATTGCGCTAGAACCTTGCTGATTCAGAAGGATCTACCTCATCATTTCTGGAGAGAAGCTGTCAGTACTGCTGTCTACACACTCAACTGGATTCAAGTCAAAAAGGGAACCGGTAAGACTCCTTATGAACTATGGTTTAAGCATACCCCTAGTGTAGGCTACTTCAAAATCTTTGGTAGTAAATGTTACATTAAAAGAGATATGTACTCTGGGAAGCTTGATCCTAAGAGTGATGAAGGAACATTTTTGGGTTATTCTACCAAAAGTAAGACGTATCGGTGTTTGAACAAAAGAACATGCAAGATAATTAAAAACATCAATGTAAAAGTTGATGAATCTATAGAACCAGATAAGAACACCGGTCATGATGATCATGACAGTGTTAAAGGCCTAAATGAAGGTAATGCCTTTGAGTTCAATGAAGCAATGACTGAAGATGAAGGAGAAATACACATGGACAAACATCTAGAGCGGGAGATTGTCCCTAAACCCAACAGGCTAACGCAGGATGGTGAACAAGTTGATGCCCAAAACTATGATGAAGATAATGCTCAACCGGAAGAAGTAGACGAACAGAGACCGCTTCTTCCAAGGTATGTCACATATCATTCCACTGACAATATAATTGGTGACAAACATGCAAATATCTTAACCAGGAAAAAGGCTAGAGAGAATATCTGTTTACTTTCCTATATAGAGCCCAAATCCACCAGGGAAGCTCTGGAAGATGACAATTGGGTCAAGGCCATGGAGGAAGAAATTGAGCAAATTGAGAAGAATGATACTTGGGAGCTTGTGCCAAGACCAAAGGACAAAAATGTCATAGGGACCAAGTGGGTCTACAGGAATAAGTTGAATGAGGATGGAAAAGTAATAAGAAATAAGGCAAGATTGGTCTGCAAAGGATACGCCCAGGAAGCTGGACTGGACTATGGAGAAACCTTTGCACCAGTAGCAAGACTGGAAGGAGTGAGAATTCTACTCACCTATGCTGCTCACAAAGGATTCAAAGTATACCAGATGGATGTTAAGTCTGCATTCCTGAATGGAATACTGGAGGAAGAAGTCTACATTGAACAATTGGAAGGCTTCACATCTGCACATAAGTATGGAATGGTCTGTAAACTTAAGAAAGCTCTTTATGGGCTAAAGCAAGCTCCAAGGGCTTGGTATGAGAGGTTGCATTCATACCTTCTGACCATAGGATTCACAAGAACCGGGGACAGCAACAATATGTATCTCAAGATCAGAAAAGATGGAAATTTGATTGCTGAGATCTTCGTGGATGATATCATCTTTGGAGGAGATGACAGGATGAGCAAAGCCTTCGTTGAAGAGATGAAGAAAGAATTTGAGATGTCTATGATAGGTGCAATAAAACTCTTCATTGGACTACAGGTCCATCAGTTGAAAGAAGGAATTTTTATTTCTCAGTCCAAGTATATCAAAGAAATTCTTAAGACCTTTGGACTTGATGATTCTAAACCGGTTGGAACCCCAATGATAACTAACCTCAAGTTATCAAAGGAGGATGATGCTAAAGAAGTGAATGAAAAAATGTATCGGTCCATTATAGGTAACCTACAATATGCTGTTCACATTAGACCGGACATTGCACATGCAGTTGGCATAGTGGCAAGATTCTCTGCAAATCCCAAAGAGACTCATCTAATAGCAGTAAAGAGAATCTTCAGATATCTAAGGGGAACTGAGGATTATGGATTATGGTTTTCTCACAAGGGAGGATTTGAAGTAAAAGTATACACTGATGCAGATTGGGCTGGAAACATTGATGACAGAAAGAGCACAAGTGGTGGTGCATTCTTTCTCGGTGGAAGAATTGTTTCTTGGACAAGCAAGAAACAGAATTGTATATTCTAATCTACTGTAGAGGCCGAATATGTTGCTGCAGCAATCAATTGCACATAGGTGATGTGGATAAAACAATTGCTGGAAGGAATTAAAGAACAGATACCTGAACCGATAGCTATTTATTGTGATAGCACCAGTGCAATTAACATATCCAAGAACCCAGTTATGCACTCCAAGACAAAGCACATTGCTATCAAGTATCATTACTTGAGAGAGCTGGTACAAGACAAGGAGGTGAGACTGGAGTATGTTCCCACCAAAGAACAACTTGTTGATATCTTCACAAAGCCATTACCAAAGAGTACTTTTGAGTATCTCAGAGGTAAACTAGGGGTGATACCGCTTCATGATCTTCAATAAACCTGGAAAGATGGTCATCAGTTCATTATGCTTCAATAGAGGGTTACACCTCATCTTTTCTGGATTGATGACAAAGGAATGCTGCTCATAGGGGGAGCAGCTTAGACAAAGGTAGTCTCTCTGACTAGCCTTTGGCATCATTGTCAAAAAGGGGGAGAGTTTGGCAATAATCGGAGGATAGTAACAGTGGTAGTGGCACAGAGATACAAGCATAGTAAGGTGATTGCCCATCAAAGTTTTGCCATCAATGCCAAAGAGCGAGATTATTGGCATTAAGTGATGATAACCGGTAAGACTGCTATCGGTACTAGTGTTGTCATTGATTGACAAAAAGAGTATAGATACTTGTCATCTCTATAAAGTCTACAGATCCAAGGAGATTTGTATGAAAGGAAGATGGTTTGGCAGAAGTAGTGGCTGTTAAATGAATACCACCGGTCATTATACAAAGCATTAGATTGGGTAGTGTATACAGTATATCAAAGGAGGATTCAATCGAGGGCCTGGCTACAACCGGTGTAGTAAAAAACAGGGACAACAACACCAAACCGATGTCAATAATACAACTGAGGATGGTGCAACCGGTAAGCCAAGGAAAGGGTTAGTAACAGGTCAACAACCCTTACCTGTTCACAACATGAGGATCTCAACTGATCTATTAATAACTCCGGTATGAACCGAGGAAGTCATAGTTAGACTGACTGTTCCAATTAACTCTTTGACAGAGAATTCTTGCACTAAATCCGGAAGTTTTTGAGTTAAACTGGCGATTGGTTTGAAGCAAGCCTGGAGGTTTTAAAGCTGAGATTAGTGGCTTTAAAACTGGCGATCGGATTGAGGCGAGTCTGGAGGATTTAAAGCCAAGACTAGTGGCTTTAAAACAAAACATTATCTCCTATGAAGGAAAGTTGCTTGACATGCAACTACTGCTTTCTTGATTAGACAGATAAAGCAAGGGCATGCATTTGATGTTTCCTCAATAAACTGGTAGTCCACTGAGCAATGAATCCGATAAAGATCTGGAGTTAGGTCATATTTAACGAGCTCAATTAGGGCCAGGACCCTATATATTCTTCTGTCCAAGGCAAATAGAAGTTGCTTTCATTCTGCCGAGTAAAAGAGTGAACCTGTACGCTAAAGAAGCCAAGGGTGAAAAGAAGAAAGAAGTGAGAAAGAAAATTGTGTAGAATAGCACAATAGTAGAGGAGAAGAAACCTGCAGTGACCGGTGATGCTTCTCAGTTGAGCACAAACAAAGATCTTATCAGGCTATGCTTAGCCATCTGTAAAAGGTCAAACCTTCTATTGTTCTCTAGCAATTACAATAGTTAAATCCCAGTATTTGGGTGGAATCTAATAGGTCCCTTGTATCAAATCCCTTAACCGGGTGGCATCTTGCAAGGTGTTCAAAGTCCTTTAATCTGGCAGGTACTAACCGGCCTTATTGTAACAAATCCCTTAACTGGGTCGCACCTAGCAGTGTGTTATTATCCTTTAACCGGGAAAGCTCCTTATAGGGTGTACTCCGGAAGAGTACAAAATTTGTGAGGTCTCCTCACACTTTGGTTTTTACCCTAACCGGGTTTGCACGTGATAAATCTGGTGTCATTGTGTGATTGTTTGCTTACTATTATTATATGCCTATATTTGACTGCCTTTCAGTTGTAAGTTTACTTCACCAGATTTAAAGAGAGAGAAGTTTTAGAAGTGCTGATTCACCCCTCCCCTCTCAGCATCGGTTGGGACTGTCAGCTTTTCCCGCTGTCCCCCAGTCCCCCAGGGCCCGTGTTACACTACAAAAAAATTTGGCTCTAATGTAAGAGGAGTCCGAGTCTCAACAGCCTCAACCTAATGTTAGCAATAGATAAATGTAGTTGATGGATGCTTGGACTTTCGCGAGGGCGACCAAGGGGAGCCGAAGTGGACACATTCAAATTGATTGCAACTACTATGGCTTCTTTTTTTTTTCCCCTTCTTTTTGTATTTCATACTTAGCAAGAAGGACCTTCATGTGTCTAATATTCTTCGGAGTTGAATTGGGGCAACCGTTCACATTTTGTCTAGGTATTTTGGTAAGGTGGTAGTTTAATCTGCGACTCCACCTATCATCTATTTGTCACATTTGGTGCAAGTCACCTCTCCTTTTTTTATTTCCCCGTATCCCATACTTCCATGCTTTGTCTTTTTTTCTTCCTGATTTTGGGGCTTCCTTTTGAGTTGAACTTGACATTGCTGTTTTAACATGAAAAAAATAAAAAAAATCAGTACGGTTTTGTGGAAGTCAACAAAATATTGATGATGAATCATTTGAAAAAAATAGTATTAAAAAACAATATAAAAATATAAGGAAATAAGTTAGGAAGGGAAATGAAATTTTTTGCCAGCATATCCCATTGTTTTTCAAGATTTTTTTGATTTATAATTGATGGAAATGAAAAAAAGGAGAAGAAAAATCCTTTACCTAGATCTCTTTTACCGCTTTGATGTTGTTTCCTCACCTTCTTTAAACCCTACAGACCTGTTTTGAGCAATAACAAATAATAAATGAGAAGAAAATTGAAAAAAAATCAAGTTTTAAAGCCGATTAGGTTTTTTGAGTTTGCTGCAAGAGTCAATCAGCAGGACTTGGGAGTTCTGATGTTAGACTCGGGCGAGTCCTGAGCAAAAACTCGTGAGTCCGACTCTTAGACTCACCTAGACTCGGTTTGTGAGTCCATGACGAGTTGACTCGACTCGCTTATGGACTCGTGAGTCCTTCTGAGTCCAAGGCAAGTCCTCTGATTTTTCCATCTATGGTGATAAATATTATTGACTGCAGATTATTTCCTCTAAGCCAATGGTTTTATGTTTTGAATGGATAAATAATTTCTCTAAATAGTATCATAGAAAAGATGTATTATAAGTATTAAAAACACTTGAATATGCGTGATTGATTGGAAAGACAGCTTTGCCAATCTTGACATTACTTATGATGACAAAATTGGTGTGCAATCCCTTCAAGAACTTTCCCCATTAATAAAATTTCTAAGCAAGCAGAGCTGTAATTGTTAGAAGTTTTTTCTATGATGTAGATTGGCAAGAGTTGATGCAAGTAGCAGAATTTTAATGATTAATAGGGTATTTGTTATCACCCATTATTCCTTTTTCCTTCCACAAGAGTCCTGATTCTTTTTGATGGCCCAGACTTGAAAACCTTCACTTGGTCTCATGACTAAGAGTGATGTTACTATGGTTCTGTTCTAGTTAGTGTTATAGATCTGTAATTGATATTCTTGCTGATTGGTCACCGAGATCCAATCTCAAGACACTTGCAGCTTGCAAAATCTGGTTGTCGTACTGGCAGTATTCGGTATGTTTGTATGCCTGTGCCAAGATTAGAAAAAGATGACACATATTAGGATTGTTAATCCTTCAAAAGTTTTAGAATCTAATTGATATAATTTAGATGAAAAAGGTAAAGATATGTGCCATTGTGAGAAAATTCAAATCTATAATTATTCTGATTGTTTTTATGTGTAGAAAGGTCTAACTGATCTTTCAAATTTCAAAACTACTACATTAACAATCCTTGAATTGAGTATGCTGTGCTGTAGCCAGCTTTAATTTCTTGTTCAGAGGGATCTATTGGAAATTTTGAGGTATGAGTTATTTTGCAATCACAATAGCTAAGTGAGTGTAATTATTGTAAGATAATCAGGTAAGAGGGAACTATTTTTCTGACTTTTCCAAACTACATGCATGTCCTCTTGCCTCAATTTCCAGGATATAGAACTCGATTAAATCTTCCAGTCTGCTAATCATGTAAAAAATTGATTATCTAGTGCACATAATAATGCTGTTAAATAATCGGAAAAACATGTACAATACCAATGTGCCATGATGTTTAAAACTTTAGTTTGTCCTTTTCTCCTCTTGGCAGAGTGACTGATAGGTATTTTCCTTTTTGACGGTTAATATGTAAAATTAAAAAGCCCTTGAGAAAGGCCTATACCATTCAACATTCCTCAAGGAATCACTTCAAGGGATCTTCTCTTATGAGAGATATACTTGCTACACTACTTTATTTTTGCTAACTCAGCACAACCATTTCCTTCTCCATGGTGCTATTACAACAGTATCAATCTCCTATGTATAGCTATTCGTTTAATTTTAGCTGCTGTAGGGTAAAGCCTTAAACTGCAGGTTGCACTTTGACTCACCCATATAAATTACTCTGCAGGTTACTCATCAAACCTGATATGTCTCCCCAAGGATTATATGTGTGACAAGTTGGGAACTCCATAACCTTGCACATAAATCATTATATCATTTACCTAGGTGTATAAACATTCCATCTCCTAGTATAGCCTAATATAATACTTTGCTGATGATTTCACTAACTCAAATCAAGCTTTCTTGGAAGCCATTTGAAACTATGGCTTCAAAATGTGCTAGTGTTTTTCGTTATCTTTTCTCTGTAATTAATAATTGAAATGGTGTACTTGTAGTTATTGGACTCAAATGACAAGAAAATTTATGACATTCTTTATTTAATGACTCAACCAAGAAGAAAAATATTTTGCTGGTTTGTCAAGTCTCAATGATTATCACCACTTGATGTGCCTAGCTTGTTAGACATGGAAACCTGGTAAAAATTTCATAGGCCACTTATGTTGCTGTTCTTGTCCATCGGTTTACTACATCATAGTGGTTGGAGTTTCCCTTCTACCAGTTCATGGACATTTTCTGCTGGTTGTGAAACTTATATGTCATTTTATATCTTTATCAAATTAGTATTGAGGTTATTTTTTCCCTGACAGCGACAGCAGTGGTAGCCATGGGGATTGACTGGTGACGGTTAAATCTGCTTTATAATGGCTCTAGTGAGTAGAGAATTCTTTGCAGCGAGCACTGCAATATTCACAATATTTAAGAAAAAATGTTTAATTTCTTTTTGGGTCTACTCCTCCTGTGACTGACATGTACACACTGAAAGTGTATCTCACTTTTATATTTAAATGGGTGTTTCTCATGCCAATATTATTTTTATCACTCTTCCTAGTCACTAGCTTGCTCTTGATGTTTACATTTTTTAGGTACAAATATGGACTGATACTAACTATAATATTTTTACTGTGTTAAAGGTTGAATGATCCACATATAAATATGACGAAGTGGAAGTTTTCCAAGTTGATGCACAGTTCAAAGGTAAAGTTTACAGATAACTTTTTAAACCGTCTTGTCCAAATCCTAGGGCGTAAGGGTAATTGGAGACGTGCATTGCAAGTAATTCAGTGGCTTCGCAGCCATGAGCAGTACAAGTCCATTGGTAGCAGGTGAGGCTTGTATCTTAAACACAATCTAAGTAGGATAATGAGATTTTGAAATCACATATAGAACGAGGTACTGTATTTTTTTCTAGTTCCAATTGGTGATGGTAGTGTCTCATGAATATATCTATGGGTTTGGTTAATCTTGATTTATATGCATTTGTTGCTTTGTGCAGATCCACTTTGCTTGTACACTTGTTAGATCCATAATATTACTTAAGCACCAAAGGGTATTGATATGCAAGTTACCATAACAAAATTATTAGGGTTTGGATTGGGGCATGGCCATTACCAAATATATCATTGAGAATTAAGTTCATAATTAGAGCATTAAACAACTCCACTTTTACATATCCATCATTACATGTGTATTTCACACATAAATTTTCAAAGCACATGTGCACCCAGAAACATGCAGGCACATACAGAAATACATAGATGCACACGTGCATAACACAGAGCTGCATGCAGACATGTATAGACATACACACAACCATAGAGGATGGCACTAATTTCCTTTCATATCCACTAGAAGTAGATGCACACACACAAACACATGCCCACATATGTTCATAGACACATAAATACATGCATACACATGCATAAGTGTATAAATACATATATCAGTAGATAGATTTCCTCTCAAATCCACTGCAAGAAAATATAATAAATTTAGAATCTAAATTGGACTCATTGGCCATTGAGAACTCCCCAAAAGACAAGGCTACACCAATAGTGCAAGAACTACAACAAATTTCAAGAGATGATCTACAATTTCTCCCACAAAATATGAATGAAATTATGGTTAACCCTATTATTTAATCGAACTTGCTAGCAAATGCTGGTAAAAGGATGTATAATTTATGAAAATTTATGTGCGAATTTAATCTATGTGAGAAAGTTTTAATTTGTAAATTTATGGGTATTTATCTAGAGTCAAGGACACTTACAAAATCTACAGTACTAAGCCATATAGAAATGATGATAATTCCCCAAGGGTATTTCCTGATTATTTTTGCTACAAAAGTAGATAAGGATGCTTTCTTGAGGGAATCTTTAGTATATGAAAACATCAAGATTATTTGTGGGGATTAGGCATTGACCTTAAATTTCATGGAGGCATTACCAAGTATGATGCTAGTTTGGGTCAAATTATGTTTTCTTCCTTGTAAATTTTGGCAAGAAGCAACTTTGAAAAGCAAGAGGCTGCAATACAATAATACATGTAAGCCTAAAAACAAGAGTTCCATTGGGGCATCTCCTATCATTTAGGGGTTTCTCTAAGAATCCCTCTCATGGTAGGGATGGGAATGAAATGTGGCCTTAGCTTCTTCGACAACTTAGGATTTTGACACAGATGTTCTTGAGATGTTTAGTTCATTTGGAAGATGTATTGTGGGTGTCCCTTTTAGCACAATTTAGAGATGTTTAGGTGTTTTGTGAAGGGTAGATGGACTTCCAACTTGGTTTGGGATTTCTCCTTCCAAGATTAGAAATATTCAAACATCATACAACTTCATAATCTGCTCTTACACTTTCTCAACCACTTTATCACTTCACTATTATCATAGGCCAAAGAAACAATATCTTAATAAATTTTGCAAGAAAACCAAGAAGAGCTGCTTCCATTGTTTAAAAAGAAAATAGCAAAAAACATCGAAAAGAATCCCCATTGATGCATGGAATAGAAACCAAGGAATTTGGAATGCTTCAGCTTCCAAAAAAGACAAATATTTGTCTTGTTTAGGATAAGACCAACAACAGTTGAATCAATCTTAGTTGATTGTCTAAAACGTGAAATGGGATGCAACCCATTAGAATAGGACCCCTTTAGATAGTAGGGGTTGACCTTTGTGTAGTGGGGGGAACTATTCCCACTTTTTATGGTAGAGAGGATGGCTTTGGTTCAGTTGTAGGTGATTATGTGCTTTGATGCTTACCTCTCGCCCCTTGCTCAAGCCAAAACTCCTTACTAACGAACCCCTTAATCTCCCTTCTTTGTTTAATCCAACTTTGTAGGGGTGTCGCAGTGGAGAGAATAGTAGCCAGTTTTGTCAAATGAGGTAGGAAAAGGTGGAGCATTATAATTTCCCCTTCATTTGACTAAGGAAATTAACATTTAGTTAGTTGAGGACCCACAATGGACTAATTTAATTCACAATGGAGCCACTTTTATTTAATTTTCCCTCTCATTATGGGTGAACTTGTATTTGAAATATTGGAGGGAAAATCGCGGAAGGGTACTACAAATAGAGCTCTTCGAATAGCAATTAAGCATGTACATTTTTCTTCTTAATCCATTTCTAGTTTTGGAATCAAGGTTTCTCTTGTAGTTTTAGTGGCCAGTCACCACCCTAGTCTGCTTGGCATTCACAATTTTGTGAAGTCTTCTTAAATAGACAAAATTGTAGCTACTTGGGCAATCTTGCAGCCATACAAAGGATCGACATCTGAAGATCAGTTGCTGTGGTTCATCAGACCAAAGAGGCGGCTGGATCTTCTGAGCTTAAGATCAGAGCTTAATGCCATCCATCATCCATTGTGATATTTAGCGATACAACACCTTGGCCCAAAGCGCATACCCACGAATCAGCACTGTCGCAACCTCGGTATCAATGGCATCAAATACTTCCAAAGACATGATATTGGTGGGATACAATACTCATAAACCACAACACCATTGAATCCTTTCATGAAACATAGAAGCACACAATTCAGCTCTTTACATTGGCATTTTGATGATATCACCGCACCATTTGGCTGTTTCTCATCGAATATCAGTAGCATCGAGGATATTGTAGATCTCAGTGGTTGGTCAAACATGATATTCGGCATACTTACCAAGACATTTCATCGGTAAGAGCATCTCAGGACAGCACAATGTCAGAGAGTTAGGTCATCATTGCAGACTTCAGAATTGGGTGCTTACACAGTGATACATATCAAATTAAGTTTCCTAAGGAGTTCCTTTCAATCAAAACTCCCTAATTGCACCTCTTTCGCAAATCCAAACATGGAAAACTTTGCTTGTAGACAAGGTGCAATCAGTTCACATCTCAGCCTAAGTAACTGATTTGCAGATGTATTTCAGATTTCGAAAATAATAAGGTTGCAATCAGAAACAATATCTTCCTTTCTAGCAATTGTGGTGTCTTTCTTTGTAGAATTATACTTGGGATATTTCAATGGTATCAGATCCTTGACCTTGCTAGCCTTTCAAGTTGAGGTTGATGAGGGGAGAAAAAAAGTATTACACCGTCTACCAGAGGAGGAGACATTGCACACAAGATACAATGGGAGATGTGTAATGTCCCTGACTAGGACGGACTTGATTTTACCCTAAAATTCTCAACTAGGGTTTTGATTTCGCTTGGAAATGGCAATTTATTTAGTCTTTGTAATGTTCCCTACTAGGACGCTGCCAATTCCTAATGATTACCATACATCACTATGCATTTAAATCAAATTGAAGTAAGAAACCATGAATGATCCATAATACGTTTGATGGTTAACATACTTATGTTCCGATTCCTTACTTCTCTCCTAAACATCAACCCAAAGGAGGATGGGGATTTACTTGTCAGAGGGTGCTTGGACACCAGCCAACAAGTAGGCTCCCTCAAGGATCCAGGACCCTGTCCATATCCTATCTTGGGATTCACCTACCTTGTGAGGATTTACTACGCCTCTCCCTACCCAACACCAACCTATCTTCTTAAGGGGCTATAGTGAGTGATTAAGGATTAGGCTATGAGTATACTAATATCTCTTGTATTATTCTACTTTCTAATAAATGAGAGACCAATCATAGTCAGCCAAATCATTATGCATTATATCAATATATAAGTCTGTTGTTTGGCTTATAGCAGTCTGATCTGCTGCTTATATTCATACATCTATCTCTTATTCTAATTGATTGAATGTCTTATTCTCTCTTCTTAAATATTGATCCTTATGGATTAAAAGAAGAGATAATTTTCCCATTTCATTCCATAGTGATCCTTACCTTTATATCTCTCAATGTGAGGGAGAGGTCACACCTTTTCGTCATAAATGCCCTTTGGCAAGAGGCACAACCTTTCACCATTAGCATCCTTTGAAAGAGTGCAACTCTTTATTATTTTTGCCCTTTGAAAGGGACACAACCTTTCACAATCAGATCTAGACTTCTTATTTAAATCAGATCTGTATTTTTGATTCCTCATTTTCTGATTATAGACCAAACACTTATTTCCTTGATCCTTTTTGGAGGCCTATTTCAAATGAAGTTTTGTACCTTTTATATCTTCCCATATGAGGGAGGAGTCATGACTTTTCATTATTTTGTCCTCTTGGAAAGTCACAACTGTTGACCCTTTTTTACTATTTAATTATCCTTTATTCTAGGAGATTGTTTTATTAAAGTATTTTCTTATTTTATTTTTAATGATGATTTCCCTTAAATTAAATGATTTCTTATTTTTGTGGGGACATGACAGTCCACCCTTCCCAAGATTGCTTGTCCACAAATAATGTCTGTTTTTATCTACCAAATTGAATTATTTTGCCAATAGCAGAAACCCAAATCAACTTTAGAGATTTGTAATCCTTAGATCCTCCTTGTGATGTAATATGAATTGGAGATTTTACTAAGTGTCTTTTATTATCCTTTTTATAACCAACCCTAAACTGTCTTGAAGAGTTGTTAAAGCATTCCTTGCACCACCATTAGATTCTTTATATATCACAAGGTCGACACCATCCTTAAAGTGTGAGGACAATGTATTGTCCAACATTATTTGCACTTATGTACTGGTATTTCCTAACAATTCTTAATAACAAAACAATAAGTTGGTAATTAGCAAGGTTAGTATCTTAAGATAGTTTTCTCTCATCTTGGGAGAGAAGCAAAGGAAAGAAATCTTGCAGTAGCATAGTTTGAAACCAAGTAAGGGTAACATCAATCCAAAATTAATTTTCTCTATTCATCAATTGCATCTGCAAGGAACCACTTTGGTGTGCCCAACCCTTGCACAGTTTTATATACAAATCCTATCCCTCAAATTTAATGCAATCTCCTTTATATACCTTTCTTCTTTAAATCTGCATATACGCTTCTTACAAATCTGGTAGACTCCTTTACTCCAATCTGCATAAGATATTATATTGAGGCACTTACACACTTCTCATTCATCTCCTTATGTATTTACTTCTACATACCTCTTTACCAAGAGAGGCAACCTTTCACAAATGTGCTATCATTTTTATTTCTTCTCTACTGTAGTAGATCTGAATATATCTTCTATAACTTTTACACTCACTTATTCCACTCATCCTTTTTCAATTCTCATTGTAATCTCTATTTATACTTCAAATCTCTAACAGTCGTATCCTTTTGAAGGGATACTTCATTTAGGAAACATATCCTTTAATTTGTTAATTTTAGTTTTTAGTCATGACAAATATTTAATAATTATATTTCTTTCTTTACAAATCATATCCTTTTTTCTTTTAAGTATTTGCTCCTTCCATTGCTATCGTATCCTTTATCACTACTGTATATATTTGTTCCATCGCTGTCCATATTACTTTGTAATAGCTGCTTGTTGTTAATAAACAGAGAGGTAACTTGCTGTTTTAAATAATTCAAACTTCCCATTCTTCAAAAGATAGTTGTTGCTGTCTATGATATTACTATCATCTGCTGCAAATCTAAATTACTTTTTTTAAAACATAAGAACACCCCCTTTACTTACAGTAAAATCAGAATATTAACATATCTTTATTATCTCATTACAAGGTGCACCTTTCAAGGAATAATTAATTAGTTGCACCACCTTCAAGAAAAGTAACAACTCTTAGATAGAAGTTCACCACCTTAACTGTTTATTGTTTACAATAAACAGTTTGATGATAACTGTGATGTGCATAATAATCTTCATCTGTGTTTGTCGCTGTTGTGTATTCTTAAGGAAGTTGCTGTTTAAAGTTCAGTCGCTGCTAATCTTCATAGACAAATCATTGTCTTTGACTTAAAATACAAAGTGCTATCTTAAGAGTCGGCATTATCAAAATATGTCGTCTCTCATGAATTCGTTATTCTTGTTTGCTCATCACTATTTTATTGTCTTTACATTGCTGCTCTCTGATGAGCTTCACTATAATTAATAAAGTGCTGCCTTGTTATCACACTGGTCTAATATTTGTTGCTAGTTCGATCCATGCCACTGAGTTTGGATTATTGCTTCTGAATAGTTTTCAGATTCCATAAATATTTCAGGTGCGTAATATATTAACTCGAGAGGAAGAGTATTAGACTGTTAGCTATTAGTTTTGCTCTCTTATTCTTACTATAATGTTGGCTTCAATTTCTGTGATTTATGTTGAGCAAACTAATGCGAGTTTCTTTAAACAAGCTTAAGACTTGTTTTGAATGTAGCAGCCAAATCATATAACCAGTGACTCAGAAGAGTTCCCAAGCATTTTTTAAAGCTCAGGGTTGGAGCTCATATTTTTTCCTAGGATATCTTACTTTGAAGAAAGAGGGAAAGGTTAATGTTGTATTAATTTTTTTTTCTAGCTGTATCTGTTCAAAGCAAACGATCATAAAATTGTAGAGTTAAGGTGATGGAGTTCTGAATTATGATTTTATCTTTACACTGCAGGATGGCAGGATCAAATCTCTGATACCAATTGTAATGTACCCGACTAGGACTTACTTGATTTTACCATAAAATTCTCAACTAGGGTTTTGATTTTGCTTGGACATGGCAATTTATTTAGTCTTTGTAATGTTCCCTACATCACTATGCATTTAAATCAAATTGAAGTAAGAAACAATGAATGATTCATAATACATTTGACAGTTAACATACTTATGCCTTGATTCCTTACTTCTCTCCTAAACATTAACCCTAAGGAGGATGGAGATTTACTTGTCATAGTTGGACACCAATTTACAAGTAGGCTCCCTCAAGGCTTTAGATCCCCGTCCATATCTCATCTTGGGATTCACCTACCTTGTGAGGATTTACTCCGCCTCTCGCTACACAACACCAACCAATCCTCCTAAGGGGCTATTGTAATGTCCCCTTTTTAGCGTGACCATGACTATGGATGGCTTAGCCTATCATGTGACCCTTGTAGGCTAATGAAAATGGACAAAGGGTCTCTTCAAGTGGGCATTTACTTCAGGATTGAGTATGTTTTGGTTTGACTTTCGTTTGGCGTCATTTGGACTTCATTTGCTATACTTTTGCCACGTTTACTATTTATAGTAAGCCTAATGTTGTTTGAGAAGGACCCTTTCTATTTTTGGAAAGTGCATTTGGTCACATGGGGAAATAATAGTTGTGACTCATGTTTCAGACGACATATTTAAAGGATAAGTATTTTGGGAGTTATTATTATTTTAGTGGCCAAATTATTATTAAATCATTGAATGGCTTATTATAAAGTTATAATTTAACGTTATAATTTCACTTAAGTTGAGGGTTGAGTTATCATTGGAAGGGGCCATTTATTTAATTCATTCATGGAAGCTTAAGCCAAGGTATTAATTAAAGTATTGGAGTAAATGAATTATTAAAAGGAAAAAGTATATTTATCCCACATTGGCTGGAAATGTGTGTGAGTTCTCCCAAAAAAGTTATGAAAGATTCACATGAGTTCTTTTTCATTATGTTGTTTAAGCATTTTGAAATTGGTGAAGTTTATGAGAGGAAGAAACTAGGGTTTTGTATTCAGCCATTGGAGAGCATGGATTCTTCAATTGTGCAATCATTTGAGGAAGTGAAATAACTTCTGAATTTGATCTTCTAAGAGAGCTTCAAGACAGAGGTTCTAATTGCATTCAAATGGTGATGAATTTATATGTTATAGCAGTGATCTTATTCCAGTATGGCTGCAAATTGAATGTAAGAGGCAGCGTGTGTTATTGAAGGGCTGCGTACTTTTTTCTTTGGGCTGCGTTCAATTTCAAGGGAATCGCGATCACCTTCCAAGCAACTCGTCCTTTGTCTAGGCTGCGTTTAGTTCCTTCAACAACAGCGGTTTTATATATCTATGAAATTAGAGGTGCACATTTGGTATTTGTAATTGCATACATATTTGTAAACATTTCTTTGGTGAAAGAATTGAAAGGATGCATGCCAAGTGTTTGTAGAAATGTCTATTTGCTGTAGATGCACATTTTACATGTAGAAATCATATGTATGCATTCAAATGGTCAAAAAGGATTGCATCGGTATTTCAGTTCTTTGCCTGGATTTCTTAATAATCATTTGCTAGCATTTAAACTTCATTTGAAACCATTTCAAGCAAGCAAATACAATCTGAAAATAAAAGGCAGCGAGATAGAGGTTGCCTGCAAAGTGTTTGACAAAATGTCAAATATTCAAAATTAACAACCAAAATCAAAATTGAGGCAATATCCTAGTGTGGAATATTACAGCTATAGCAAGTGATTAAGGATTAGTCGACGAGTATACTAATATCACCTGTATTATTCTACTTCCTAACAAATGAGCGACCAATCATAGTCAGCCAAATCATTATGAATTATATCAATATATAAGCCTTCTATTTGCCTTATAGCAGTTTGATCTGCTGCTTATATTCATATATCTATCTCTTATTCTAATTGATTGAATGTCTTCTTCTCTCTTCTTAAATATTGATCCTTATAGATTAAAAGAAGAGATAAGTTTCCCATTTCATTCTCTATTGATCCTTACCTTTATATCTCTCAATGTGAGGGAGAGGTCACACCTTTTCATCATAAATGCCCTTTTGCAAGAGACACAACCTTTCACCATTAGCACCCTTTGAAAGAGTGCAACTCTTTATGATTTTTGTGCCTTGAGAGGGACACAACCTTTGACAATCATACCTACACTTCTTATTCAAATTAGATCTGTATTTCTGATTCCCCCTTTTCTGATTACAAAACAAACACTTATTTCCTTGATCCTTTTGGATGCCCATTTCAAATGAATCTTTGTCCCTTTTATATCTTCCCATATGAGGGAGTAGTCACACCTTTTCATTATTTTGCCCTTTTTAAAGAGTCACAACTCTTGACCCTTAATTACAATTTAATTATCTTTTACTCTAAGATATTGTTACCTTAAAGTATTTTGTTTATTTATTCTTAGTGATGATTTCCCTTAAATTAAATGATACATATTTATAGTCACAACTCTTGACCCTTAACAACAACGCATGCCTGGGTATAGGAGGATACATATTTTCAGCTTAACCCCATACTTGAGGATGGAGCAATCAAGTTTGCAGCACTACATCTCGATGGGATTTCTCATGAGTGGTGGCATCATGTAATGATCACCTTGGGACACGATGAAATCACCTCCTATGCTGATTTCATGGAGAGACTCATTGAGAGGTTTGATGGGAAGGACCTTAGAGCTCAACTTCAAGGAGTTAGCACAATTGAAGCAAGGAGGATCAATGGATAGGTACATTGCTGAATTTTAGTGGCTCTCAGTATTGGTGATTGACATATTGGAGAGGAGGCCGATTTTTCTATTCATGGATGTTTTGATGGATCCATTGAGGGGATGGGTCAAGGCCCTTAGCCGCAATACACTATAGGGGGCTATTAAGAAGGTTCGAGACATGGCTTCGTCTATCTCGAAGAATTGGCCCCACCTAAAGCACCCATTTCACAAAAGGATAATGGCAAGAAACCCTTGGAGCACGAATGGCCCTAGAGGTACTAATTAGATGATGTGACTGGACAAGACTTGCAAAGAAGGAACTTGTGCTTCAGTTGCAAGAAGCCATGGGTCCTAGGACATTGAGGCCTTGGTAAGGGAAAGATCCACTACATAAAGGTCATGTCAGACAATGAAGAGGACTACATCGACAACGAAGCCGATGAATCAAGGAACAACCACCTATTGTGAAGAAGTCAACACCCTTTGGGAAGAAGAGTGGGACTATTGCTACCCTTTCTGCTACTTCATGATATAACATTTTTCGAGTGCAAGGTGTACTACATGGACATCGAGTCATTTCCATGCTTAATAGTGAGGCCACTCACAATTTCATTGGTGCTACCTTGGTTGCGAAGAGAGGGCTACAGACAAAAGAAATGAAGGATTTGATGTTAAGGTAGCCAGTGGTTGCTAGCTGCCTTTCACATACTTGGTTCCCTAGTTCAGCATTACACTTGGAGACTACATGATTACCAATGAATTTTTTGTTGTAGCATTGGATGACTACAAAGCTCATTTTGGGAATTCAATGGATGGAGTCCCTTGACAAGTATTCCCAAAGTCTCAAAAGGTTAGAATTCACATTCAAGGTGAAGAGGAAGAAGGTGGTCTTGAAAGGTGTGCCTAAAGGAGCATCTATTGCTGCCTTAGCTAGGCACATGAAGGCAAATTTCAGACATGATGGAGGGTTGAAGAATGAGGACTATGTTGTGGATCCAAGACACAAAGGATTGGATATTGTTCATCGAATCATCAGCCCAAGGGAGACACCCTGAAGACACAAGAGATGTGTGATGGTTGGATACAAAGAGCAAGGAAGGCTAAATCGCTTGCAGCTCAAGCAAGCCAATATCTCCAAGAAATCAAAGAAAGTCGTAGTCATCTAGATCATACAAGACAATGAAGTGAAGCCAATCTTTGATCACTATTCCTTCCTATGGAAGAAGACAAGGAGAGGGAGCATATAGAGGACGAGCTTATTGAGATCAAGGAGCAAATGGAATATGAAGATTGGTGCAAACAAAGGTATGATTCTGAAAATTCTATTGAGGTACCCAACATATATCACGAGGTTCATGAGTTTATCCTTTTAGAGAGTCCATTGAAGGTCAAAATAGATGAGGATGGGATAATCGAGCACACACACAGTAGATCAGCCACTAGTGTTATACCCAAATATGTGAAGGGAGACATAAGTGAGTAAGTCTTGGCCGAGCCTTTGGTCAGTCATGGAGAGTTTGTGGGGCTACCTCTTCTAGGGGCTCTTATGGTATGGTTCAATTTTTTTGGATCACCTTATGAGGATTTGCACATTGGTGGTGATATAGATGATTCAGTTTAGTTTAATCATATGATTATCCTTGGTACATTCCTTTCTCATGACTTATTGATGGAACAGGGAATTGTTCAGTTTTAGGTTATTCAATACTATTGATCACAGAGGCTTGAACCTGTCCATTGGGAATAGTAGCTATTGCGAGTAGTTGGAAATATTTGGATCATCTTCTACTTGTTGGAGAGTGACATTTTGATGAGTTTCTATCCCCCCTCGCCATTGGAGGTACTTGTATTATCGGAGCTAAAGTTTTCAATAGGGTAGATGAAATGTCCCCAACGGATATTTTCCCCAAGCTCCTCAAATATAACTTAGAAGATTTAAACAAATAGATTCATGCAATAATCTATTGATTCAACAAAAATAAACCAACAATATGCTCCAATAAAACCCTCAAGAAATGTTATTGCATTATACAACAACAATACAATAAGCATGGAATTACAAGATAATCCAATTTGAAATACAGTATCCAACAGAGAGATTGGATGACATGAACCTACAAGTGCAATGGTGAACTCTATTGCGAATCCACCTCAAAGATGAATTGGGTTTCCGTCCAATCCATTGAGAAAGCCTGAAGGTTTCCGTCCTCAGGTTTCAGAATCGAAAGCTGGAAGCTTCCCGGATTCTCCAAGAGAAAATGAATTCATAAACTAAGCGTCCACCAAAGGAGTCTCCTTTTCCTTTTTAAAGCAACAAGTTGTGACTCTTCAGTTTCCCTTCTCTGTCCTTTCATATTTCCACTTTATGTCTCAATTTAACCATTGTAAATTAATATGGCCATATAATAATAAAGTGGCATAATAATAGACCATGGAATCTCCTGGCATTAAAATGGATGACCAAACGAACTCGGAAGTAGATGTGTGGTAGCTTGCCGGAAAGCTCTCGACGAAACACTCCAAGTCCAACACGAAATGCCAAGAATATTGAGCCTTGCTAACTTACTATAAATAGTAAGTATCTGGAAACCCTATGGAAACAACTCCGATTGGCCTGAAATTGGAATCACCTAGGCAAAATATAGCATTGATCCAGGTAAAGTCCTAGTTAGCCCACCGGACTAAGGTAAAACGACTAACGATGCAACAAGAAATATTGTGCTAAAAAAAGGGGACATTACAGTCCTCGCTTCCTAGAGATTGCTTTCCCTCAGGCAATCGGTATCTGCATGCTGTGACGAAAATGCCTGGATCCCATACCAACCTCAAGGATGCTGCTCCACCAATCTGTTGTGCTAATCTGATACAAACATGTCCAGAATTGTGAAGCGACTCATGAATACCACACAACAACAATGCATTAATCATACTAATATCGGGATCCCAAATTACCTCGTGTGCATGATCAGTCGAATCAACCTGCCATGTGCTGCCATCATCTACGAGAAGATCCTCAATCCAACTGAGAACCTCACTCCAACTGAAATCACAAGCACTAGTAAGGTCAAATGAAGGTGGGAACCCAACATTATACCAACCGGCTCCCTGAATTATTACTAACCATGAGGATGTTCCTCCTGGGTCCCACAAACAAAAAGGCCATCCACCTTCCCAGCTGTCTGTACTATCTTGTCGATTCATACCCATAATGGGTGGAATGTCCAAAATGTCCAACTGCCACAACACTGCCCTTTTAACATGTATCCCAAATCGGTGTCTGTACTGAAGAAGCAAACTAGCAACACTGCTCGACACGGCTTCCATCTTCATGAAGAGCAGTGTATCAAACGAATCCCCCATTCCACACCTATGCAATGATCGGAAAAGAAAGTCCTCCGTCGGTGGGCTGAATGGGCAACAACATGCATTCCATACAATGTGGCCATAATGTGATGCACTAACCGACTCCTCTGGGACAACTGAATCGGCAATAGGATTCCATAACTGTCTCTCTATACCAAGAGTCATACAATGCACACCATTGTGTGAGAAATTCACACCATCAAGCACGATCAACATACCAAGCTCAGCAATCCCATACTGAATAGACTCTACCCAGACATCATCATCATGCTCAACATCTATGATGGTAGAATTACCATAGGCACTGGATGAATCATTATGGTAATGTGGTTGAGTCCCAGCTGTGTGAAGAGGAGAATGAATCAAGGGATACCCATCAACACTGTCTTCTTTCCTTATGTACTCCTCGGCCATATTGATAGCCAAGTCTCTATCCAAGGCTGTTTGCAATCAACACTATGTCCATTAGTCAAATGTGACAAGGCAGCTGCCTCCTGGTACAATCAACACCCAGTTGAAAAGTACTCTCCTCTGAGATCAAGAGTTGGGACTCCTGATCAATTTCAAGAGGTGTTCCATCATCCAACTCAAAGAGTGGATTTTCAAATGTCCTATCAGCACTCATCTCAAAGAGTGAGTTATCAATCTGCTTGATTTTTACATTATCTCTATGCTTCACCCAATTAGTCTTCTCTCTAGAGTAATTGGCCTCATGTTTGATTCTCAATTCTTGAGTGTCAACCTCATGCATAATCAAAGGATTCCCATCATAACAGTGAATGGAGTCATTTTCCTCATACCTTTCCTTAATTGCTGCTACAAAATCAGACTGGGAGCAACCTGAATTTTCAATTTGCATGCCTTGTTTTGATTTTTCTTCATGTGCAAGAGTTGTATCATATCTTCGTGTTGTGTATTCAACATCCTCAAACTCCTCTTCCTTCCTTGATGCATGTTTCCCATCAAAAGTATCTTGGAATTTTGAAGCAATGTGTTCTTCCTTTTCAAGAGTGTTATCAATATCTTCATGAAGTTTTCTATATACCTTCTTTGTATTTCCTTTTCTCTTAAGCTGCTGATTTGATTTGTAGGTTCCAAACCATCATCATCCTCTTCTGAAACGCCCATAAATTGTGCAAGGGTAAGATGGTCACGTATCTTCTTAGGAAGAATGCAATACTTCTGGTGACTGCTCATAATATCATCATTTGTTGCTATGGCATGCCGCCTCTTACTTGCACCTGTAGATAGTGAAGAAACCTTAGAAGTTCCAAATTTCCTGGAAAGTGTGTCACTTAAATGCTGCAATTTACGTTGGAGTTTTTGTTGCGTTTGTTCAAGGTCTTTCCATGCTTGTGTGTTGCTAAACAATCCCTCCATCATGACCTATCCCGTTGTTCAAACTAAGAACCAATTCCAACTGTGGTAACTATAATGTTCCCATTTTTAATAAATTAATTTTAATTAATTAATAGTCCCAGAATTTAAATAATATTATAAATGGACCTTTAATTAAAAAAAAAAATATTGTATTTGGGTCCCGATCGATTTAGTTTATCTTGGGCCCATATTTTATTATTGTCCATAGGTGTTTGCCGTGTCGGCATTATATTGTAAACCCTCCGGAGTTTCTCCAAAGGGGTATTTATGACCGGCATGTAGGAAGTATATTTCATGTTGAGATTTGATATTTTATTTGTATTTGCGAATTCTTGTTGGGATTTTGCTAGCTACCACTTTGGAGGTGAAAGATCCCCTGTATTTGGTTTATTGCAGTTTCGGTGGTTCATAGCCACCCTAGCCTGTCGTTGGAAATATCATTCCGATATTTCACTGTGCGCCAAATTGTTGTGCTTGTTTGTTTTGGATCTGGCAACTCTGAAACACCATCTTTGTATACATCTATTCGCATCTTTGGCATTAATACAGCTTGTGGTATTGTGGATACTTGACATTCATTGTTCTGGGTCTGTAGCACTATTATTATTGAATCTCAATTATTTCTGGCATCGCTGGTGTTTTGGCGACCATCTACCTCGTATCTATTCTTGTGCTATCATTGTTAATTCATCTTGTGTCTTCTGACTTGCGAATTATTGTTCTGTGTCTGCGATAATCACATTTAATTGTCGACGAAGGAACAAAGGACATCATACGACTTCTGGTAGGTCTTCATCACCAAACGGTCTTCCACCGTATGGTCTCTTCACCATTGGGTGGTCTTCCACCGGACGGTCTCTTCACCATTGGGTGGTCTTCCACCGTACGGTTTCACACAAGCTGTTACAGCCACACTCGATCCATACCAGAAACCGAAAGGCTATCCGAAGGAGGTGTTTTCAGTCACGTTGTGGTTGGGAACATTACAGTGGTATCAGAGCTGGTGATCTTGCCAGCCTGTTGGGATGATTGAGAGATTTTGGGATTCCGATCACACCATGGCGCCCAACAGTGATAGACAGTGGTGGTTGAAGGCTCTATAAAAGATTGGCAAAGAGCTCAGCAAGGGTGTTGATCTTCCATTAGATATATAGGAGGTATGTTTGTGTAAGGTGGACCAATTACCTTCAAGATTTATGCAGAGGATCCTTTCTTCGATTAAGGATGCCTTAAGTCAACCTAGACTTTTGAGACACCATGACAAGGAAGTGAAGTTGGCAACTGCAGCATGTCTCAATGAGATTTTAAGAATCTGGGCTCTTACAGAACCGTATGATGACAACACCATGATAGAGATATTGCATTTGATTGTTGACATCTTTCAGAGCCTTGATGACTTCAGTGGTGACCCTTTTGGTAGGAGATCTACAATATTGGATAATTGTGCAAATGTCAAAGTAAGTAACCTCCTCTTACATCTAGAGTTGCAAGACTTGATCCATGATATGTTTCATCACTTCTTGGTCACAATCAAGGAGTGTCATGATACTAAGGTTTCGGTTGCTATGGAGAGCCTTATGATTTCATGCATTGAAGAGATGGATGAAATATCCAAACCTATCATATCTATGTTGTGGGCTGTTCGTAATCTAGACTGTGTCCCGTCTATGGCAGCGTGTAGATTGGTCAATAATGTATTCAAGCATTGTGAAGAAAAATTAATATCTCATTTGCACAAGTGGGAGAAAGTAGATGACGGCGATAAGGGTGATGCATTACACGAGGAGGGTGAAGGCATGATTACAGGGCTGCTCCAGGAGGATCTACTAAATCTTGCTATTACACCTACATGTGGAGAACACCTAAAAATTGAAGAAGTTGTTTGCATGGATCTTGCCAAGACAACCTGGACATATCAAGGTGACATAAGCTCTGCCACTACTTGTAAAGAGCCTGCTTGGCTCTTACCTCTAATTGGCTACAAACTCAAATTAAATTGCAAATTGTATTGAACTCCGCCAATTATAATTTGTAAATTTCAGTATTGGAATTTATTTTAACAACATAAAGCACTAAAATTATTCTACTGCTCATCAAATTCATCTACAGCTAAGAAATTATCCAAAACATTACAAGAATTAAATAACAGGAAGCATCTTATTAATACAATCTTCCCAAACAAATGACGCCACTTCCTAGAAGTCATACGCAGCACTTGGAGAATGCAATGTAGCTGCCCAGGAAAGTCACACAGCTCTATCAAATCATTTCCAGCTTCCATGAACCCTTAACGCAGCCATTAAGGGAGAGTTCCAAACTCTTCCACTCTAATCACGCAGCCCTCTAACCATTCAGAATTATCCCTGTTAAAAAATGCAGCCACTAAGGCTTCCAATCAAGCAAAGTACGGCTGGTGAGAAAACCGTACTGTTTAGGCATTTCTGTACCTTCCAGGCAGATCTGTACGGCAGCAATAATACCTAGATTCTTTGTCAAATCACGCCTCCAGCAATGGCAATGCAAATTCAGTTAAGCCTCTGCAAATTCAGCAAAAGATTGGGTGTTTTCTCCAACACATGAAGACCAAACACGTGAAACCCTTGTTCTTCCTCAAGGAATTTCGATTTCTTCCTCAGACCACTTTCAATTTCACAAATTTGATATAATGACATAAGGTAATCAAAAGTGCTTTTTCGAATTGTATATATAGTTTTTTTGGAAAAAGCTTCAAATTCACTTTTTTCACTAAAGAGGCTTTTTAAACACTTCTTCATTTTATAACATTAAGTTATAAAGTCATAAAGTTATTAAATTAAAATAATTTAATTTAATAACGATAACTTTAAAATAAAAAGCCGTTGAAGCCCACTGACTGCAACAAACTCATTTCTGACAGAAGAGCCTCAAACTTCAACTGTCCTGCCAGAAATAGCCAACTGCCAAAAATAGACTTACTATAAATAGTAAGTCTCTCAAACTGGAGATCCCCTGAAACCCAATCCAGAAACATTTGACACCTCGTGCAGAAGCCCTGCTAAACTTGGCCATACCCAAAATACCACTTACTAAAAATAGTAAGTTAACCAAACTGACCCGAACGAAGAGCAGACCTGGTAATTTGAACCTCCAGAATGGAATCCCAATACTGGCTCCGCCAATTGACCCCCTTTGATCACCTGATTAGCTTGCGAGGGTCGCCAAACCAAGCTAATCCCAAGAGACTGAAAAACGGGGACATTACAATCCTTGCTTCCCAAGATTGCTTGTCCTCAAGCAATCAGGAAAAAAAACAAGCAACATCACAAACCACCCAGATCCCAAGGATAGTCATAAGTGATGTCTCGATCCTCACCATACTCCGGTGAAGAAAATCCCAACATCAACAGTATAAACACCTGCACTTGAAAAACCGCCCTCAACACCCAAATAATTGACATCACTGAAAACATCATCTGAAGGCCGACTGTAGATGCCGATGCAAAAAACAACCCAGCGGAACTCAACCCAACTGAAACATCAAATCTGTCAAAACTCGAGTCCCTGTCTAACCGACACACACCCAATTGCACTGAGAAGAAGACAATGAACAAATGTGTTTGAATCACTGTTACCAACTCTAACCTCTGATAAACTGTCTTGGGTGTGTGGATATTGCAAGTAGTCTAACTTGCAACTGCCAATTCCACCTGCAAAAGATGGTGATAATCCATCCCATAATGGATGATAAGAAACTAGAGCTGGTCTATACCTGCGTGAGATCAAATCTTCTACTTGTAGGTCAAAAGAAAAATGATAAGCATACCACCATATAATGTCGGTAGAAAGCCCCAATCTCGGTCAATAGCTCATCATTACCCAATTGGGAATCATGAGATGGCTCCAATCTCTGACTCCTCATAACCACAGGCTAGTTAGGATCCCAAGCAACCTTCTCAGCAAACCCAACCTCGAAATCCCTATGGGGAAGCATCGTAGATAGAGTCTCCACAATCTTCCCTACCAACCTCCGAATAGCACAAGAGCCTCGGATGAAAGTACCCTCAGACACTCTGTATGAATCCTCTCACACATCTGCACTCTCAAGTAAATACTCCATGAATGACTCGGTGTAGTAGACATTATACGCGGTAGCATCAACTTGCTCCCCCGCAACCCACAGTTGATCCCTCTAAAAATGTAGCACTGCCAACTGTCCCATGCTATCAGCTATATGAGATGAAGAAATAGATTCACTCCCAGCAAAAGGAAGCAAATCAACATGAGAGCTTGATTCCACTAGTACTCCTACCTCATCTATACCTAGTACACCCACATCCTGAACAGATGTGTCTACCACATCATCATGACGCGCGTCCCCAACCGTAGAAGCCAACTCACCGCCAACCACCTCAATGTGCAACTGAACTGGGTCTGGGGCTGGTGTGGACCGTACATGCTCCAACTCCACGGTCACCTCCTCTAATTGGATCTGTGACTCCTGAAGAGCTCGCTGAGTGCCCTCTAAAGCCTCAGAAGTCGCTGTGAGCTCTTGAGTAAGCTCACTCACCTCCTCTTCTCTGTCCATCAATGCCTCGTATGCCATACTCCCCCACTCAACTAGGTGATCTCGGTCGGCTACCAACTGTAAATAGTTCTATCTCAAAATCTTGACAGCTTCCTGCAAGGAATGAATCTCTGTCAAGGAAAGGTAACCACCACTGTGATCATCTGTCATAGGAGCACCCCAACCATTGATAGCCAACAACTGATGAGTGGCGTCAAAATGCTCGAGAGTAGAAGTAATATCTCTCATCAACATGCAACTGGTAGTCACATGATGAGTCTGCACAACGGGCCTCCTATGAACAACCTCAACTGTGCTGTCCACACTATGAGAGGAAGCTGCATCCAACCAACTCCCTTCAAGATCACCATATCTCAGTGTACTTTCATCCGAGTACACACCTACAAACTGAGTATAGGCATCAGATTCGTCCTCATCTAACCCCGAGAAAGCTGCTGCTGAATCTGACTCAACACAATCTCCAGCTACCTCATCCTCTGCAACCGATTGACAATCCAAATCCTAGGATCCATCCTCACTAACAACTCAGAGTCCTCCCCCAAGGTCTGATAAGTCAAACATGTCTCGCTGCAGGAAGAATCATCCTCATGAGTCACCGACGAAGTAACCCCCTCTCTAGAAGTGGAAGCCCTGGCTGTAACAAACTCTTGCCACTCATATGCTTCCCCCTCCTCATCCGTGTGTCCTTGTAACACAGAATCCTGGAACCCACCACCACCATATGACAATGTTGAGTCCACACCCAAAGTCAGATATAGAAAGCCAGAAACACTACAACACTCATCATCCTCGCTCTGAATATCGGAAATATCTATGATGCTAGTGTCCACATCATCTATCCTCAACTCCACTAACTCTGGCTGCATACACGACTCAATGTCGTCATGTGAATCAACTATACTGTGGCATGAATTTATGTCACCCAACTCAACTGCAACACTCCCATCATGAGTGTCATCACTAGATAGCTCCATGCTCACATCCTCAACACAGGAAAAAACCACTGTCTCCTGTACTGATCCCACACTGCGACTGCTATCATAAACCCCTGAGCTATCAAAGCTCATACGCTCCTCGCAGTCATCGCCCAACATCTCATAGGAGGTTTCATCCCCAATGCAGCTCACAACATCCTCAAAAGTGTCATCCGATGTGTCTATACTATCAGCTTCCACATCTCCTGCTGAAATCTCAACTGCTGACACGTGACTCTGCACACATGACTCAACGTCAGGCTGCGCACCAATAATGCTGGAGCACGAACTATCATCAACTGACCCCGCCGTAATGCCTAGATCACCAACATCATCATTGGGAGACTCCATACATGCATCAGTCCCATCTGAGGAAGCAATTGCCTCCTAAACTGGAGAAACACTACTACATCTGACATAAAAATCTCCAATAACCACTCCCTCTACGGAAGAGTCTGAACACTCAGTGATAACTTTAGCATCAGCTGCCTCTGAACTAACTGTAACGACTCCTCTGGGAGCCTCAAACTATTGATGCTCAGCGCTGCTGTCAACCAAGGGTACTGAAACATCCACATGTTCTTGTGAAATAAATCCAACATCAGCACTGCGGATAGGATTAGCAGGTGCTGTACTAGATATAGGAACATTTGCATCATGAACACCTGTCGGGGAAAACTCAAGCCTTCTTCCTTGCATTCTCGATGTCGGCCTTCTAAAAGCAGAGACCATATACCTCGCTGCCTTGTCTATTGTCACTAGATCCGACAAACTCTTTGCCAATCTTTGCTGATGCAGTCTAAGTCTTTCCATACTTTCTACTAAGGCATTCCTCTCTTTTTCCCATACTATTACAGCGACTTCCAGAACTGGGCCTCCTATATTTAGCCATAGCTAGGGAAAGTGGAAGTGCTGATCACTTTTAAAATAACTTCAGAATATAAATGAATCCAGACCCCATAGGATGGCAAGAAAAATGCTCTGATACCATTGTAAAGAGCTTGACTGGATCTTAACTAGCTAGAAACTGAAATTAAATTGCAAATTGTATTAAAACTCCGCCAATTATAATTTGTAAATTTCAGTATTGGAATTTATTTTGACAACATACAACACTAAAATTATTCTACTGTTCATCAAATTCACCTACAACTAAGAAATTATCCAAAACATTACAAGAATTAAATAACAGGAAGTACCTTATTAATACAATCTTCCCAAACAAATGACGCCACTTCCTAGAAGTCATACGCAGCACTTGGAGAATGCAATGTAGCTGCCCAGGAAAGTCACACAGCTCTATCAAATCATTTCTAGCTTCCATGAACCCTTAACGTAGCCATTAAGGGAGAGTTCCAAACTTTTCCACTCTAATCATGCAGCCCTCTAACCTTTCAGAATTATCCCTGCTAAAAAACGCAGCCACTAAGGCTTCCAATCAAGCAAAGTACAGCTGGTGAGAAAACCTTACTGTTCTGGCATATCCGTACCTTCCAGGCAGATCTATATGGCAGCAATAATACCCATATTCTTTGTCAAATCACGCCTCCAACAATGGCAATGCAAATTCAGTTAAGCCTCTGCAAATTCAGCAAAAGATTGGGTGTTTTCTCCAACACATGAAGACCAAACACGTGAAACCCTTGTTCTTCCTCAAGGAATTTCGATTTCTTCCTCAGACCACTTTCAAATTCACAAATTTTATATAATGACATAAGGTAATCAAAGGTGCTTTTTCGAATTGTATATATAGCTTTTTTGGAAAAAGCTTCAAATTCACTTTTTTCACTAAAGAGGTTTTTTAAACACAACTTCATTTTATAACATTAAGTTATAAAGTCATAAAGTTATTAAATTAAAATAATTTAATTTAATAACGATAACTTTAAAATAAAAAGCCGCTGAAGGCCACTGACTGCAACAAACTCATTTCTGACAGCAGAGCCTCAAACTTCAACTGCCCTGCCAGAAATAGCCAACTGCCAAAAATAGACCTACTATAAATAGTAAGTCTTTGAAACTGGAGATCTCTTGAAACGCAATTCAGAAACATCTGACACCTCGTGCAGACGCCCTGCTAAACCTGGCCATACCCAAAATACCACTTACTAAAAATAGTAAGTTAACCAAACTGACCTGAACGAAGAGCAGACCTGGTAATCTGAACCTCTAGAATGGAATCCCAATATTGGCTGCGCCAGTTGACCCCCTGTGATCACCTGATTAGCTTGCGAGGGTTGCCAAACCAAGTAAATCCCAAGAGACTGAAAAACGGGGACATTACACTACTACATTTCATGAGCCAAGCCTTTAGTTCATTGAGTATGGAGCCCTTGCTTATGTGCAACAAGTTGTGTTTGTTTCCAAGGCTTTGTCTGCCATCGAGGCCCTATTTGTCGCTGAAGCTGTCCGCCAAGATTCACTTCGGGCGGAGATTGCTTTCGGATAGAGATTCCCTTTGGGCCGAGATTACCTTCAGATTGAGATTCCCTTCAGGTCGAGATTGCCTCTAGATCAAGATTCCCTTCGGGTTGAGATTGCCTTCGGGTCAAGATCCCCTTCAGACTGAGATTGCCTTTGGATTGGGATTCCCTTCGAGCCGAGATTGCCTTTGGGTCGAGATCCCCTTCGTGCCCTTCGGGTAGAGATTGCCTTCGGATCGAGAGTCCCTTCGGGCCGAGATTGCGTTCGGGTCGAGGTCCCCTTTGGGCCGAGATTGTCTTCGGGTGAAGATTCCCTTCGGGACGAGATTGCTTTCGGGTCGAGATCCCCTTCGGGTCGAGATTGCTTTCAAGTCGAGATTCCCTTTGGGTTGAGATCCCCTTCGGGCCAAGATTGCCTTCGGGTTGAGATCCCCTTCGGCTTAAGATTGCCTTTGGATCGAGATTCCTTTCGGGCCTAGTTTGCCTTCCGGATGTCTCACAAAATTACCTTCGGGCAGAGATCGCCTTCGGAACATTACAGTAGTGTCGGCGTCAACGTCAGTGTCTGTGGCCATACTGAAAGAGATTGTTGAACATGAGGGTGTGAAAGATTTCATGGATTGGCGTTGTTGGGATCTTGGTGAAGGGCATGACAATGTTTTTAGCAGAGTGGCACAACAAAAGCTTGATGATGGTTTACTAGTCCCAACTAAATCCAACTATGTGCATGTCCAGAATTAGCATAGAGTTTTCAATAGATATTGCTACCAATGTCTGCGCTTGGCCTAGGATCTAAGCATTGATGTGTTTGATGTTTGGTTTCACTGGGATCTTGGTGACTTTGGGCATGACAACAATTATATCAGAGTGGAGCAACAGAAGCTTGATGGTGAGTTACTTTTCTCACCTTCTTCTAGGCGTATGCACGTTGTCATGTTGCGGCTTGAGGATTCTAGTGGATACAGTTATCAGTTTCCGCGCCTAGTTTGGAATCCTAGAGTATTGATGATGGATTGCTTGAGGGAAAGCAATCTCTGGCGGCGAGGATTTGTAATGTCGCCATTTTTAATAAATTAATGGTCTCAGAATTTAAATAATATTATAAATGGACCTTTAATTAAAAAAAAAATAATGTATTGTATTTGGGTCCCGATCGATTTAGTTTATCTCAGGCCCATATTTTATTATTGTCCGTAGGTGTTTGCCATGTTGGCATTCTTTTGTAAACCCTCAGGAGTTTCTTCGAAGGGGTATTTATGACCGGTGTGTAGGAAGTATTTTTCATGTTGAGATTGGATATTTTATTTGTATTTGCGAATTCCTGTTGGGATTTTGCTGGCTACCACTTCGGAGGTGAAAGATCCTCCCTATTTGTTTTATTGCAGTTTCGGTGGTTCACAACCACCCTAGTCTGTCGTTGGAAATATCATTCCGATATTTCACTATGCGCCAAATTGTTGTGCTTGTTTGTTTCGGATCTGGCAACTCTGAAACACCATCTTTGTATACATCTATTCGCATCTTTGGCATTAATACAGCTTGTGGTATTGTGGATACTTGACATTCATTGTTCTGGATTTGTAGCAATATTATTATTGAATCTGAATTATTTCTGGCATCGCTGGTGTTTTGGCGACCATCTAACTCGCATCTGTTCTTGTGCTATCATTGTTAATTCATCTTGTTTCTTCCAACTTGCAAATTATTGTTCTGTGTCTGTAACAATCACATTTAATTGTCGACGAAGGAACAAAGGACATCATACGACTTCTGGCAGGTCTTGACCACCGGACGGTCTTCCACCATACGATGTCTTGACCACCGGACTGTCTTCCACCAGACAGTCTCTTCACCACCAAGCGGTCTTCCACCATACAGTCTCTTCACCACTGGGCGGTCTTCCACCATACGATCTCTTCACAACTGGGCGGTCTTCCGTCGTATGGTCTCTTCACCACCGGACGGTCTTCCACCATACGGTCTCTTCACCGCCGGACGGTCTTCCACCGTACGGTCTCTTCACCACCGGACGGTCTTCCACCGTACGGTCTCTTCACCACCGGACGGTCTTCCACCATACGGTCTCTTCACGACCGGACGGTCTCCCACTGTACGGCCTCTTCACCACCGGACGGTCTCTTCACCACCGTGCAGTCTTCCATCGGATGGTCTCTTCACCACTGGACGGTCTTCCACCCGACGGTCTCTTCACCACCAGGCAGTCTTCCACCGTATGACCTCTTCACCACCGGGCGGTCTTCCACCGTATGACCTCTTCACCACCGGACAGTTTCACACGAGCTGTTACAGCCACACTCGATCCATACTAGAAACCGAAAGGCTATTCGAAGGAGGTGTTTTCAGTCACGTTGTGGTTGGGAACATTACAGTAAACCTGGCCAAATCTGTTTTATGCTGCCCTTACTGTTAGTCTCAGATCTTATTCTACATGCATTACGGAATACAGTGGAGAGATAATCAATGTATACACCAGGCCTGTGTTGGAAGTTCAGGCATATATTTGCTTCAACTTGAACACATTAGAAGTAGTGTTTAGCAGAGATTTCAATGGAGGATTTAGCAGCAATAGAGCATTATGCTGAAGCTAATATTATACTTTAAATTGAAATGGTAGTAACTATACTATATTTTTGTTGACTGTCCATGTGCTCTATTTTCAAGGCAGTAGTTAATGATCCAATCTCCTGCAGTATATCTTTAAGATCCCTTACTAGTTGTGTTCCCAAATTCTCATCACAAATCTTTAAATAATGGCTTAGGCATTTCGACAAATAGTTTGCAGAATTGTTTTGCTGAAGAGTTCTATGATTTTCTGAGTTTGAATTATGTTGAATCTTGAAAGTTCATGAAGCTTTCCTTATAGAGCCTCAATAAATGAAGAATGCTATTAATGACTTGCAAATGAACAACTCTGAGTATTACTCTCAGAACTGCATTAACTTCTCAAGTTGATTCTGTGTGTTTTGTACAGAAATTACAAGAACTCCATTCCATCAGCTCATAAACAACTCTGAATTCTCCCTGTTCGATAAAATGGATATATATATATATGATGTCTTTCCCTTTGTTGTATTCAACTTCAATAAATAGTTAGATACATGTCTCCTGATATTTGCAATAGTGTATTCTGACACATCAATAGAGACTTTGTCAGTAGTAATGTTTCCTTCTTTGCACGGACCTCAAGGTCTTCAAGAATATTTGAATTGAATCCTTTTGTTTATAGGAGAAATCACCAGCTATACTCTTACTATCCACGCCTAAGATCATAAACATCAACAACTTATATCATTGTCTTGAAGAAGGCACGCAGCACAAACTATTGGTATAAGAGACATGAGTTAAAACATAAAATATTAATCTTCGGCACTAATAAGAAAGACAGCATTAGGCTACCAAAATATTTAATACCAACAAAAGATTTCATTCACGGGCATCCATATCTTTGTGTAATTTCTTCACTCGGTTGCAAAGGACAAGTGACTAATACTTTCAACTCTCGTAAACAGAGACTCTCCTAGTGCAGTCTTGGGAACACAAGCCACCTCCACTGTCATGTAATCCTTGTAAGTTCTTTTTTCCGTCATGTAGAATGGCTTAACAATCTTCTGCGAGTATCACTTATTCTCCAAACTCCCGTTATTTTTAACATGCACACTCTATTTTGTCTTCAAGCCTCATGTTCAATCTCTTTGCGGCATGTAGTTTAGTTTTCTGTCTCTAAAGAGGCATGTTCATAACTGTCTAAAAAACTCCTGAATATTCATGCTCACAAGCTAAACTGCCAATACACAAAATTTCGAAGAATCTTTTCAGGAAATTCCTTTCCTTGAACGACTGATAAGAAAACAACTGACGTTCTGTGCACTCCCGAATTTGGCATATGCTTGGAAGAATATTGTCTGGTATTATCTTGTAACGGTCCAGGGAGTTGTTCGAATCTCGGCAATATAAATTGTTTCATCAGAACCCACGACAAATATTTATGGCCCTTGTAATACTGGTAGAAAAACATTCAAATGACTAGTCGAATTATTTAACTCCACAACATGGCAAATATTAATCCCAACTATAATCAAGCCGCCCATATTTCATTTTCAACAATAATCTGACCTTCCAGTTTTGTTGATAATTCCCGACACCTAAACCGAATATTAAAGAAACAACTTCATAAATTGTAACATTCCATGGACTTATAATAAGTCGCTCAAATGTAATTTTGGGACCCACAAAACACCACAGTTTAACAACAATATGTAATTCACAGCAATTACAATATAATAATTTGATCTAAGTCTTTGTGCGGAAAATACACTTTTATTTCAATGTTTATTAGAAAATATTTGCTCCAAACTATAGACTTTGATTTATTAAACCCGTCCGCACTTATAAAAGTCTACCATTGAGCTAGATAGCCTTAAATATTTATTCCAGGCTTAAGCTGAAGCCTTACGACATCCTCTAATATTCGATTGTGCTTGAATATTTATTCAAAATCAAGGTCTTGCTCGATGGACTATTAATACGCATCCGTCTCCATATATATTATTCCTATGTATGTTTGTCGTGTATCCTTCAGGTTCCGCTTTGAAAATAATTCATCTCCTCCTTGTCTAGTAAATAGACGCTTCAATTTCCCAGTCAATTAAGAAGACATTCATAAATTGGGCCCACAATATATAATGTATGATTTCAGAAATGCCAAGAGAATGTGTCGTCTACAGTCAATGATATTTATTTTTTCTCAGCCAATGGAGATAGGCGTGTAAAGAAAGCCCGATATTTTAACCCTTTTGAATGGAATGTTATTTCCTTTGGCCCCCACCAAATATATTTCTCAAAGTTGTTGATTCAATCATTATCACCAGTGTTACATATGACACTTGTTTGATATACTTGTGATTCATAAATGAACAGACATGATAAATAGATGTGTCTCAAACCAATTCATAATCAGTTTAGATAATAACATAGCCACTTGTTATACTTGAATCGCACCTCTTAGTTGGAGGTAATCGCTGTTCATGATATCTTTTAATACGTGCCTCCTCATTACGAAGTCTTTGTTAATTGATAGATTATGATTATTAAATTAGGCAGTGCTTCTTAATCATCGAACCATTTGTTGGATAATGATGGATTGACTAATGCTGGCTTAGTTAGTTCTTTGACCTCCGTCGGTATTCTTCATGCCTGCTAATAATTTAAACAACATCACAAACATTGACTTGTCAATGATATTAGTATTCCTTTACTTGTCAGTACCACCATTTAGAATCATAGTATCTATATATTACTACATACATTAATGGATCATCCTAGTCACTAATCGCTAATATTTGGCTCGATCAATGTTAGTATTAATCATGACCTGTGTGTGTATGTTTCTTCCAGTATTGATTATTTATGTTTTTGTGATCATTTGACTAGGATGACTATATCATCTTGTTGGTAATATTCCTATTGCCGTTGATTGTCGTCTTTACGGCTTCAACATAATTGATGATATAAGGAAGCTACGTATAGTTGCAATCAGTCTTTGACGTCTTCCAATATTGATGCTATAATACAATTGCAACTCGTTCTTCAGAACAAACTAATTAAGCTGCTGATAATCTACTTCAACAATGTAAACTCTTTCTCTCTAGGTCTATAACCCTTGCTTCTTTCATACTTCACATTATGATTGACTAACAAGATTAGTCATTGTGTTTAAATCTTTTCCAATTTTGTGTGTAATTTGCTATGACTTGGTAAATAAATTTCAATCTTTAATCAAAATTTATTATAATCGTGTTTTTAATCTCCCAAATTGGGGATATTACAGTCTTACCCTCTTGGAAAATGCTTGCCCACAAGCATTCCTATACTGTCAACGATTCTTGGATCCCAAACTTGGAAGTGCCATCTCTGCATAACATAATTGTGGACATGAGAATGATGATTCATTCTGATGGAGGTAGAGATCTGAATAGTTAATCTCCATGAACTTAGTAGATGCTTCGTTGATGTCATCTTAACTAGAACACAACGATGGTAACACTTATCTTGTATGAGAGATATGATGGAAGTATGAGTGCACTTTTCTATCAAACTTGAACAATTAATTTGTGAGCTTTGATTCAAAGAAAGAACCCTTTTTGGAATGGCGTCTTTGGGTAGTTTGAATGGGGAGTCTTTAGTGACGGTACTAAGAGAGCTTGTCATAAGATTCCTGTGAAGAACCTAACTAGCTCTTCCTGAATTTATTGCTCAATTTGATATATTTGCAATTTTCGTTTACAAAATAGTTTTGTAAAAACAATTATGATGAACTTCCACTAATTTCAAATAATCCAACCAAGACAATGGATTTTCTCTAATCATTTACTATTTCCATTTTCAATTGAAACAAGAGGCATTAACAATTTATTAACAATAAAATGAACAGCACCTGGCAAATTCTGAAAAAAGATTTGAATTTGTAATGTCTTCCAATAACCATGCCGCAATTCCCAAATGCCTAAGACTCCAGCCCTGTACAGTCACGTGAGCAGGTTGGATCAAAATGTGACCAACTGGTGATGAACGTGGACCCCAGGCAGCAAGAAACGGTCCTTTGGCAAACCGCGTGAGCAGAAAAAAGGAGTGTTGCAGCCTCCTTGACCCCACATGTGACTGCTGCAACACCCAACAACCTTACGTGGAGTGTAGGAGAAGTTTGAAACCAAACGCAGGACTTGGCTAATGATGTACGGTCCTGAATTCAAACACGTGCTGAATCCTTTGTATAAATCGAATACCAATTTATTAATTGCAGCATCAGCAATTAATTAACAGCAGATTTTCCAATAAAATCAACCTAAACAAATTGACAAATTGAATTCTTTGAGAACAATTCAATTTTGCCTGTAGAATTAAAAAAACTTCACCAGAATCCAGTATACCTCAGCACTGGATTTAATTTAGTATGAGGACGAGCTCTCTCTTGAAAGAAGACCAAACTCGACAAATCTTAGAAGAACTCTCTCCAAAAATGAAGACCAAGCTCCAAAAACCCTAGCTTTTCCAAGCCAAGCAGAATTCTCACATTAACAATTTATCAAATCAACAATGAGGTAAATGAAAGTGCTTTTTCGAGTTGTACTTATAGCTTTTTTGGAAAAAGCACAATTTCAATTTTTTAATATAAAAGGCTTTTAAATGATAATTTCACTTTATAACAATAAAGTTATAAAGTACTTAAGTTATTAAATTAAAATACTTTAATTTAATAACGATAACTTTAAAAACAAAGGCATTGAATTCTGCCAACTGAAACAAACTCATTTCCGACACCAAAGCCCAAATGCCAACTGCCCTGCTAGAAATAACCCACTGCCAAAAATAGCTAGTTGCTAAAAATAGACTTACCATAAATAGTAAGTCTCTCAAACTGGAGATTCCCTGAAGCTCGATCCTGAAACATCTGACACTCCATGTAGACAGCCTGCTAATCCTGGCCATACCCAAAGTACCACTTACTAAAAATAGTAAGTTCACCGAATTGACCCGAACGAAGAGCAGACCTGATAAACTGAATCCCCGGAATGGAATCCCAACATTGGCTCTGACATCTGACCCCCTCTAATCACTTGATTAGCTTGCTAGGGTCACCAAACCAAGCTTATCCCAAAAGCCTGAAAAACGGGGACATTACAGTTCTCCCTTCCCAAGATTGCTTGTCCTCAAGCAATCAGGAAAAACAAACAACATCACAATCCACCTGGATCCCAAGGATGGTCATGAATAATGTCCCGATCAACCTCATACTCCTGTGAAGAAGCCAACAACATCAACAGTACCAACATCAGTAACTGGGAATCTGTACTCAACACTTGAACTGATGATGTTGCAACAGGATCGCCACGTGAGAAACTCAACCGAGAGTAACTCACACGGGAGTAACTCAACCAACAGACTAGACTTACTCCCAGTCTTCAAACTAAAAAAATCATCGTACCAGTCATAAAAAGGATGCGCTGAAGAACTGTGTGATTGATAGATACCCTGAATGTGAGGATTAAATGTAAAGCTATAAGCACTCCTCATCGTGTACACCCCTGTAAACTGATTAGCTAGGCCTGACTGGCCTCCTGTGTCATCTGCCTGTTGTGTAGGTGCACAAATCGGATCCCAAACGTCATCATCATCATGACCATACAACTCCTATAAGGGATAATCACTAAGCTCAAACAATGGATTGTCATAGGTCATGCTGACATCCACATCAAATAACGGGTTGTCCACAAAGTGAACAACACCCATCTGCTGATTTGAGCCATAAAATGGTAAACTCTGAGAGATATGATATGTGATTGGCTCTACCTGTATAGACTCATGTCTCTGTGAATCAACACTATCTACAGCACAGAAGGACATAGTGCGTAGACTCCCCTCAGAAATGCCCGACAACACATACTCAATGCCTTGGTACACAAATCTGATCTGCATTGGGCTCACACTAAGGCAGAACTCCTTAATCTCCTGTATCCATTGCGTCCCTAAAACTACATCCATCTCCCCCAAGTCAAACACATAGAAATCAGCTATCAACTCGTAATCACCAAGAAATAAGGAGAGATCTCGGATGCGCCTGGTACAGGTGAAATTGTAGCCATTAGCTACCTTGACTCCAAACCCTGCAAACTCTTGTACCTGAAGCCCACACTGACTAACAAGTCGCTCATGAATAAAGTTGTGCGAAGCTCCAGTATCTAATATAGCAACACAGGGTTGTCCTTCCACTAATCCCTTTAGTCTGAAAGCAGAGGGAAGTGGCACAGAGGTGGACAACACAATCGGAGATAGTTTGGATTTAGTACCAAACTTTGGAGTAGGTCTCTGCTCCTCCTCTGTATCAAAACCAGCATCCTGATGAGAAGACTCAGCCTCACTCTCACCAGAATGAACCCACATAGAGCGATTCGCCTTGCCCTTAGGCCTCATAGCACAAGTATGCTCTCTATCATAAGGCTCTTTGCACCAATAGCAAAGCTGCCTCCTCCTCAAATCCTCTTGCGTGGCATCATGAAGTCTACTTGCAGGCTTCTTTCTATCAACAGCTGGTGGAGGTACCTCATCTATAGGAGGAATAGTAGAACTAGGAGTAGACTTGTCCCGTGAAACAGAAGGCTCAAGATTCCTTGCCTTCTTCATAGCATTTCGTAGAGTAGGTGGATCCAGGGATTTGACCCATCCTCTATACGGCTCTGACAGACACTCTATGAACAACATGACTCTCCTCCTCTCAAAGATGTCATATACCATGACTAACAGATGTTGAAACTCGCTGATGAATGCCTCAAGACCACCTGTCTGTCTCAGTTGAGCTAGCTCTCTGAAGTAGGTCTTCGGATCCTACCGATCAGACTGTTCTATCAGTCTATCTATGAACTCCTGGTACTGCACAATATGATCATGATGCAGAGATACTAACCCATGATACCACCAATTATGAGCAACCCCATCTAGATGTAGCACAACAAATCGAATAGCATCCTCAAACATAGGACGAAGTGAAATAGAAGTGTCCAACTTGTGGACCCATGCTCTGGCTGTAGTCTTCCCACTTCCATTGAAGTGGTCCAAAGTTAAGTTGCTGGTTGCCTGCTTTAATTCATTCTGTCTAGGTCTCTGCCTCGTGTCAGGAGTTGGCCTGCCTTTGGAATGCTCACGCTTCTGCGTTAGATATCTGTCAAAATTTAAATTTCTTTTTAGTGCCTCAGGGAGAGCATCCTAGTCTGCAAAATGTGCCACCATGTCATCGACAAATGGTGCAGGCTCTGGCTCAACACTAACTGCATCCAACTCTGGCCTCAAGAATGTTGGACGATGAGGCCTGTCATAAGTACCAGTATGATCAGCTCTGTAATTGTAATGTACCCACGCACACTATTATCACGGATTCCTCCCTTCAGACCATCGTTATCCTTGCAGAGACCCGAGTGGGAGTGTACGGAGATGACTGAGAGTGACGACCGAATGTGAGGACGTTGAGAGTGGATGTACGGCTATGCTGGAGACCGGTGGTTGCAGTAAGAGGCCGTACAGGCAAGATGGAGGATGTACGTCAGCAGATGATGACCGTACATAGCTGGGATGGAGGCCGTACAACGGCAGAGGAACTGTACGGTGTGATGCAGGAGGCCGTACGGAGCAGGGTGGTCTGTACGCAGGGATGGCCGTACAATGATGATAGGCCATAGGGAGTGACAGGTCTATGGCCGGAGGGTGACTTAGTGTGGCCGTACGGTGGAATTGGTTTGGCTGCACGGTGGCTTGGGAGGGCCGTACGGGAGCTGGTTTGGCCGTACGGTGACTGTGAGGAGCCGTACAGAGGTGGCGAGTGGAGAATGCTGAAGAATGTGTTTCGTAGTACCTCTTAGATGTTTGTATGACATCTTTGCTTCCTTGCCGAAGATTAAATATGATTTCTGAAGGCACAAAACAACTCGTAAGCCAGATATGTTTGCCAGAAAGAACTTATTGAATTTATTGACGGAACTTCGGATTTGCCAGATCCGATACAAGCAGAACTAAGCAGAGTAGGGTGAGGGTTGAATCCCACCGAAACTGCAACCAACCAAATAGGGAGGGTCTCTCACCTCTGAAATGGCGAAAAGTAGAATCCCAACAAGAATTCGCAAATACAAATCAAATATAAAATCTCAACATATCAAATCTAACCTACACGCCGAGCAGAAATACCCGTCGGGGAAAACTCACGAGAGTGCACAAAAGAGCCGACGGCGACAACTAAACTATACCAACAAAAAGAATGGGCCCGAGATAAACTAAATCAATCGCGATCCCTAATACAAAAGTTTTAATAGTCATCTAATGACGGGGATATTACAGTCCTCCCGTCCCAATGATTGCTTGTCCTCAAGCAATTTCAGGCTGGGGTGTTCCAGAATCTCTTTTCCTTCCCAGGTGGCATCTTCAAGGGGAAGGTCCTTCCAGCGCGCAAGAAATTCCTTGATAGCGTGTGTCCTCAATCTTCTCTCTTGGTTGTCGATGATTTCTGCAGGTTCCAATACTAACTTTCCTCCGTCGTCGAGGGGTGGTAGGTCTATAGAGACTGTCACTTGCTGGCCCACGGCTTTCTTCAGACAAGAAATGTGGAAGACGTTGTGGATTCGGCTTCCCTCAGGTAGGTCCAATTCGTATGCAACTTCGCCACTCTCCTTGTCACACGGTACGGTCCGTAGAAGCGCAGTCTCAACTTCTCCTTTCCAAAAGCCTTCAGAGATGATTGTTTGTAAGGTTGAAGTTGGAGGTATACCAGATCCCCTACTTCCAAACTCCTCTCGATTTGGTGCCTGTCAGCATACATTTTCTGCTGATTCTAAGCGTGCTGGTGATTTTCCTTTAGGGACTTCAAAATATTTATTCCTTCCTTCAGCCAGTCTTTGGCCTTCAGTGTGTGATTGTCATTGAGAGCCAAATCCACAAATGAAGGAGGTTCATACTTGTACAAAGCTTTGAAAGGGTCCATTCCAATGGGCATGTGGAAAGTGGTATTGTAGCAGTACTCTCCCAGGTGTAGCCATTTTACCCATGCCCTCTGTTGTGCTGAAACATAATTTCTGAGGTAACCTTCGAGCCATTTGTTTACAATTTCTGTTTGTCCGTCGGTTTGTGGGTGGTAACTGGTGCTTGGTGACAACTCTGTCCCTGCTAGTCGAAACAATTCTTTCCAGAAATTACTGAGGCAACGACTATCTCTGTCGCTCACTATGTTTCGAGGGAGTCCATGCAGACGGAACACCTCTCGGAAGAATAGGTCTGCTACCTGTGAAGCGGAAAACTTTGTTGGAATAGCAAAGAAATGTGCATACTTGGTTAGTCTGTCGACTACCACAAAGATGTAGTCCTTCCCCTGTGCCTTAGGGAGCCTGGAGATGAAATCCATTGATCTACTATCCCACTTCTCTGGAATCAGTAATGGCTGCAGCAAACCCGCCGGTAGAGTGTGTTCGGATTTATTTTGTTGGGAGATGGAACATTCCCGGACGTACTGTAATATATCACTTTTTAGGCCCTTCCAAGAAAATCTTTCCCTAATATGTCGGTAGGTCTTCAAGTAACCTTGATGCTCGGCTAGAGGTGAATCGTGCATTTCTTTCAAAACCTTTTTCTTCAACTTGGATTCAGGCACCAGGTAAATTTTGTCAAGGATATTTGAGATAAGGAATAGATGGCCGGTTTTCTTGACAAGGCGTCAGCTACTACATTATTTTTCCCTTTCACATATTCAATGTCAAAGTCAAAAGCCTGGACTTTACTTACCCATTTCTGTTGTCGCTCATTTAACTCTCGGTGTTCCAAAAAATGCCTGAGATAGTTGTGATCTGTACGGACATTGAACTTGGCTCCGACGAGGTACTGCGAAAACTTTGTCAAGGCATGCATGATGGCCAGCATTTCTTTGTCGTATATAGAATACAACCTCTCCGCTCCTGAGAGCTTCCGACTTTCGAAAGCAATAGGGTGGCGGTCTTGCATTAAGACGGCCTCGATACCCTCTCCGGAGGCATCACACTCCAGGATGAAAGGTGGACTAAAGTCTGGTAGTGCAAGGACTAGACAAGAACTCATAGTCTCCTTGAGTTTCTCAAAAGTCTGATGTGCACATTCATTCCACTAAAAAGATCCCTTCTTCGTTAGGTCGGTGAGGAGCGCGGAGCTGAGAGAACCCCTTCATGAACCGTCTATAGTAACTACACAACCCAAAGAATCCACGTAGTTCTGAAAGAGTCTTCGGAGGTGGCCAATACAGGATAGCCTAAATCTTTTCTTGATGCACTTGAACTCCTCGGCTACTGACAATGTGCCCCAAATATAATATCTCTGTCATCCTGAATTCACGTTTGGATTGTTTAGCGAACAACAGTTGTGACTTCATAATCTAGACCACTTCTTCCAAATGCCTTAAGTCCTCCTCCCATGTCTTGCTGTAGATCTGTATATCATTGAAGAATACCAGTAGGAACTTACACAGCTGTTTGTTAAAAATGTGATTCATGCAAGATTGGAATGTAGTAGGAGCGTTGGTCAATCCAAACGACATGACCAAAAATTCATAATGCCCATAATGGTAACGGAATGCTGTCTTCTCCACATCTTGCTCCCTCATGTGGATTTGGTGATACCCCGAACGGAGGTCTATTTTGGAGAAATAAACGGCACCGTGTAACTCATCCAACAATTCATCAATCCTGGGAATCGGATACCTGTTCTTGATGGTCTTTTTGTTCAGTGCGCGGTAGTCTACACACATTCGCATTGTTCTGTCCTTTTTAACCAGCACTACTGATGATGCAAAGGGATTGGTGCTGGATTTGATCCAACCTTTGTCAAGGAGTTCCTGAATTGTTTTTTCAATTTCATCTTTTAGCCTCCTAGGGTGGCGGTATGGCACAGTGATTACCGGTTTGGCACTAGCTTCCATCTCAATGGTGTGTTCGAATCCTCGGTGTGGTGGTATGCCTGGTGGTATGTCGGCGAAGACCTAGTGGTATATATCCAAAACCCTTTGAAGTTCTTCCTCTTGGTGGTCCGTTCTTTGTCTTTGTATGGGTTCTGTCGAGGCAAAACAGTGTGCGGCCCAAACCACATTGTCGTGTCTAAAGATAGCTTCCATCCGTTGGTCTGAAATTTCCTTCGGTCCTCCATTCGACATCCCTCTCAGCACAACCTTTTTGCCGTTTACCTCGAAGGTGAACTCCATTCACTTGAAACTCTGTGTAGTCATCCAATGTTTCCATCCACTAAATGCCGAGAATGACTTTCATGTCCTCCAGATCCACCACGAAGAAATCATCTGTCACTGTGTGGTTGCCCATGGTGATGCTCAGTTGCGGAACTAGATGAGTGCATTTTAACAGATTTCCTCCCGCTACTTTGACGTCAAATCCCTGGTGTGCCTCCATACACAAACTCCGTTGGCTCACTAGTGATGAGTTAATGAAGTTGAGTGTGGCTCCGCTGTCAAGCATGACCACGACCTGTTGTCCTTGGAGGGTGCCCCGGACCCGGAACACAGTGCATCTCAGAGTTCCCACCAGAGTAGCAATGGTGCCTCCTCTTTTGAAGAGTGTGGCAAGTCTTTCTGCGCGATTGATGTTTACCTCTCCCGAAGTTTGTTGTTCAGCTGCTTCGGCCTCGAGTGTTTGTTCTTCCTCTCCATCAGACGAAACCTCAATGTAATGGATTTTTCCTTTACCAAGGCATCGATGTCCCGGTACCCATGGCTCCTTACAGTTGAAACAGAGTTTCTTCCTTCTGAGTTCCTGTCTAGTTTCCTCATGCAATGGAGGCTTCCTAGGTGGAGGTCTACTGTCTCTTTCCCGTGGAGCGAGAGGTGGTTTGGACTGCGAGTGATATTTGGTGGATGAAGACAAAAATCTCGCCATGTTGCGTGCCTTCTTAATTGCTTTCGTGAGTGTAATGGGGTTGAATCCTTTCACCCACCCTTTCAAGGTTTTCGCCAGTCCATCCATGAATAGTACCACCAATCGTCTTTCTGAAATATCAGTCACCAAGACAAACAATCTCTGAATTTATGTTATGTAATCATCGACTGTGCCAGATTGCTTTAACTGAGCCAATTCTTTGAAATTCAGTTCTGGATCCTTTCCATCGAAATGGTCTATCAACCTCTCCGTGAATTCAGCGTAGGAATTTATTTGGTCGTGGCCGAGAGTAACGATGCCATGATGCCACCATTCATGGGCTATTCCTTCGAGATGTAGTGCTGCAAATTTGATGGCCTCATCTTCCGGCATAGGGTTGAGCTGGAATTATGTGTTTGCTTTTTGCACCCATGCTCTAGCTGTGATAGTTCCAGACCCATCAAAGGAGGATAGATTAACTTTGCCCATCTTCCGTCTCAGATCATCATTATGATAGCCATGCTTGTTTCCACCAGAGTACCTCATTCTCAGCTCAGCATAATCTTTGTAGGATATATCTCCTTCCATATTTGCGTTCCTCCAATCTTCCCGAAGCTGATCTTGTATTTCTTGGAAGGTTGGTTGCTTTCCTCGCCGTTCTTCCGACTGTGGAGGGAAAGTTGGCATTGACGGTCGAGAGTGTAAGGGTTGGGGATTTGCCCGTCCCGAGACAGAATTGTCGCGTTGTTCCGCGGATATCTTGCTTTAGGCCAATTTTCACAGTCTCTTCCATGAGGCGTTGAGTGTCATTTATCTGTACTTGGTTCTTAGTGAGTTCTCTCAGAAGAGTCATGACTTTAGCCGTAGGGTCTTGGGGATCGCCCATTCTACCGACTGAGTGAGATGTGCTCCTTTTCCTTGAATAAACTCTCATTCAATACCCACAAGCTAGCAGAATCACCAGCTCTGATACCACTGTAATGTACCCATGCACACTGTTATCATGGATTCCTCCCTTCAGACCCTCGTTATCCTTGCAGAGACTCGAGTGGGAGCGTACGAAGATGACTGAGAGTGACGACCGAATGTGAGGACCGTACGGTACACAAGAGTTGACCCTGAGAGTGGATGCACGGCTATGCTGGAGACCGGTGGTTGCAGTAAGAGGTCATACGGGCAGGATGGAGGAAGTACGGCAACAGATGATGACCGTACGTAGCTGGGATGGAGGTCGTACGATGGAGAGGAACCGTACGGTGTGATGCAGGAGGCCATATGGAGCAGGGTGGTCCATACGCAAGGATGGCCGTATGATGATGACAAGCCATACAGAGTGACAAGACTATGACCAGAGGGTGACTTAGTGTGGCTGTATGGTGGAATTGGTTTGGCCACACGGTGGCTTGGGAGGGCCGTACGGGAGGTGGTTTGGCCGTATGGTGACTGTGAGGAGCCGTACGAAGGTGGCGAGTGGAGAATGCTGAAGAATGTGTTTCGTAGTACCTCTCAGATGTTTGTATGATGTCTTTGCTTCCTTGCCGAAGATTAAATATGATTTCTGAAGGCACAGAACAACTCGCAAGCCAGATATGTTTGCCAAAAAGAACTTATTGAATTTATTGACGGAACTTCGGATTTGCCAGATCCGATACAAGCAGAACCAAGCAGAGTAGGGTGGGGGTTGAATCCCACCGAAACTGCAACCAACCAAATAGGGAGGGTCTCTCACCTTCGAAATGGTGAAAAGTAGAATCCCAACAGGAATTCGCAAATACAAATCAAATATAAAATCTCAACATATCAAACCTAACCTACACGCTGAGCATAAATACTCGTCGGGGAAAACTCCCGAGAGTGCACAAAAGAGCCGACGGCGACAACTAAACTATGCCAACAAAAAGAAAGAATGGGCCCGACATAAACTAAATCAATCGCGACCCCTAATACAAAAGTTTTAATAGTCATTTAATGACGGGGATATTACAGTAATCTTGCCTGTCATCAACTCGCCTATCATCGACTCACCTGTCATCAGCTCGTGACTTGTGTGAGCTGACTGAAACACTACACGCACCTCTATCTCTAGCACCTGGTTATGCAATGCGTTGTAGAGTGTTTGAAAGTTGTTGCAATACAGTTGCAAGATGATGTTGACCATCAGCAATATCTCTGAAAGCATCTCTGGCCTCCCTATCCATATCTTTTCCGGTATCATTCCTATTTTCTGCCTGTTCATTCTATGGCCCCTGTTCACTACCTTCAGGAGATGGTGAATTTCTCCCCCTGCGGGTATAGTGTACACCCGATACAAATCTATCTACCATTATTAATTTTCATACCCTTACAGGATGGCAAGATTAGTGTTCTCATACCACTGTGAAGAACCTAACTAGGTCTTCCTGAATTTATTGCTCAATTTGATATATTTGCAATTTTCGTTTCCAAAATAGTTTCATAAAAACAATTATGATGAACTTCCACTAATTTCAAATAATCCAACCAAGACAATGGATTTTCTCTAATCATTTATTATTTCCATTTTCAATTCAAACAAGAGGCATTAACAATTTATTAACAATAAAATGAACAACACCTGGCAAATTCCGAAAAAAGCTTTGTATTTGTAATGTCTTCTAATAACCATGCCGCAATTCACAAATGCCTAAGACTCTAGCCCTGTACAGTCATGTGAGCAAGTTGGATCAAAACGTGACCAATTGGTGATGAACGTGGACCCTAGGCAGCAAGAAACGGTCCTTTGGCAAACTGCATGAGCAGAAAAAAGGAGTGTTGCAGCCTCCTTGACCCCACACGTGATTGCTGCAACACCCAATAGCCTTATGTGGAGTGTAGGAGCAGTCTGAAACCAAACACAGGACTTGGCTAATGATGTACAGTCTTGAATTCAAACACGTGCTGAATCCTTTGTATAAATCGAACACCAATTTATTAATTGCAGCATCAACAATTAATTAATAGCAGATTTCCCAATAAAATCAACCTCAGCAAATTGACAAATTGAATTATTTGAGAACAATTCAATTTTGCCTATAGAATTAAAAAAACTTCAGCAGAATCCAGTATACCTCAACATTGGATTTAATTCAGTATCAGAATGAGCTCTCTCTTGGAAGAAGACCAAACTCGACAAATCTCAGAAGAACTCTCTCCAAAAATGAAGACCAAGCTTTAGAAACCCTAGCTTTTCCAAGCCAAGCAGAATTCTCACATAAACAATTTATCAAATCAACAATGGGGTAAATGAAAGTGCTTTTCGGAGTTGTACTTATAGCTTTTTCGAAAAAAGCACAATTTCACTTTTTTAATATAAAAGGCTTTTAAATGATAATTTCACTTTATAACAATAAAGTTATGGAGTACTTGAGTTATTAAATTAAAATACTTTAATTTAATAAGGATAACTTTAAAAACAAAGCCACTGAATTCTGCTAACTGAAACAAACTCATTTCTGACACCAGAGCCCAAACGCCAACTACCCTGCCGGAAATAACCCACTGCCAAAAATAGCCAGCTGCTAAAAGTAGACTTACTATAAATAGTAAGTCTCTCAAACTGGAGATTCCTTGTAGCTCGATCCTGAAACATTTGACACTCCATGTAGACACCTTGCTAATCCCGGCCATACCCAAAATACCACTTACTAAAAATAGTAAGTCAACCAAATTGACCCGAACAAAGAGCAGACCTGATAAATTGAATCCCTAGAATGGAATCCCAACACTGGCTTTGACATCTGACCCCGTCTGATCACCTGATTAGCTTGCGAGGGTCGCCAAACCAAGCTAATCCCAAAAGCCTGAAAAACGGGGACATTACTGTTATAATATTTTTCATCATGCAAAATAATAGACAAATAGTAAGGGTGCATTTAGGTTCTTTCATTCAACAGTGCTTTTCAGGTTATGTGAATTAGCATTTCTGTTATTTCATTCATATTAGATTGATAGATTGTACTCTAAGTATTGATCACATGTCAAAACTTTCAAATTCATAATTGATCATTACATTGTGCATTCATACTGAATGTAATTTACAAATGTTCATTCATACTTCGTATTTCTTATCAATAAGTAGAGTACAAAGTGCAGAATAGAAAGAAGAGATAGGTTATGAGTGAGTCCTCTGCATTGCCTTGAAGAGTCTGCATCTCTGGAGCTGGTTGTCGTATTTGGTCCTAGTCATGCGGGTCTCTGTCTGAGTCTGCATCTGTCTGGTCCTAAGTCTTTAGGGGTTGTCCTGCATCATGGTTAAGGATTTGTTAGATCCGACTGGATCTAAGCAATGCAAAAAGAACGAAACATCATACATGATCAAATTCTTTCATAGCTGCATATATTTCTGATATTCAATGCAGTAACAAGATGAGCATGCACACAAAGTGAAAAGTAGTGTTAAAGGATAGCAGTGTCGCATTATGTTAGTGAGCACACCAGTGGTTTAATGGATGCCCAAAATTGACCACTGGGTCATGTTCACTAACCGAATTTGTTAGTTTTGATGTTTTCAAGCTGAAAAGAGAAATGCATTGTTCATAACAGACTGGTATTCTTCACAGTCAAGAATTAAAAGAGATGTAGAATACTTTTCATCATGGTGTTCGCAGAATCAGTGTGTTGTACAGTTTTTGCTCATTTGTTGGATAGATGCTGAAATGTCAAGTACAAATTCACAGAAGTTTGTTTATGAGTGTCACGAGCCCGTGCTCGAACTTCATAAACAAGTTTCGGTGCTGGTGTTACATTTATTTTAAATCTTGATCTCTACTTGTGCATATGCTAACAAGAACATAGTTCCTATTCAATGTGCAATAAAATTGATAAATAGATAAAAGCTGTATCATGCTGTTTCTTATTGACTACAGGAAGGAACAACCAAGGCAATAATACCAAGTGCCAAATGCATGTTTATTCAATGCTGAATGAGGATACCAGGAAGTGTATTTTAAAATTGTAGTGTTCAGCCAAAAAAGAAGCATGTACTTTTTGACATATTAGTAAGGATGAAAGTCTATGCACTAGTTCTTATTATGTTCTCAACCAAAAGCCAGTCAAGCATATGTGTATCTATGGTGAATATCACAGCCAAAGAGAATTAAGTTTCCATCTGGCCATAAATCTCGAAGGCCCTAAAACTTATGCAAAATGGAGATAAGAGATTTTAGATTCAAAACAGGTATAGTACAAGAACTAAGCCCCAATGAAATGTACTATCTGTTGTGCAAGCATCAAATTACACAACTTGTGTTCATGTTCAAAGTTGTGGAATCATTAAGCAAATGAGTTTCAAATCTCGAAGGCCAAGCTCGAGATCAAGTTTTAAAGACAAGGAACCCGAGTTAAAGTAAAGACTAAAGCTCTTGGTGTGAATAAGGTATAGTGACAGCCAGTGGAAAGAAGCCGAGATTCAGCAATAAAGCCTGTAAATCACAAGCCCGAGCTTATCACATTACAAATAAAAGAAAACAACAAACTGTGCAAAGTGAGATCTTAGTCTCAGTTCTTATTAAGTGCCGTGAATCATGGTATGGGTTCGCAGTTTACAAATCAAAAAGAACTCTCATATATCCGAGTTTATGCAAGATTGAGCTGAAGAGAACACCAGTCTTTTGACTGTTATTACAAAATCATAAACCGTGACTGCATTATCAAAGGAAACAACAACATTGAAGCAATAGTTACACATGGAAAGCCCACGATTTTGCTGTAGGTTTCGATTTCATTGCATTACATTACATGAAGATAAACACTAGTCGGCTGTAACTTATATTCATAGCTTCTTATTATTAAAAACAACAGTTATTCTGAGAAACACCTGTGAAGAAGTGATAACATAAACTGCAAGAAATAAGCTCGAGATAACTTACAAGTTCGGTGAACGTGAGGTTGTGTTCAATGCCGAGTTCCTTGTTTTGGCATGAGCATCAGTCAATATAAAATAGCCAGTGATCTCCAGTATGACAGAGGGCTCGAGTTCAGTAGTGGAGTTCTCTCACAGATAACTAAGCTTCATTAGAGGTTTTCGAAATCTTTCCTATATGTTGGGGTTTTCGTTTCCCCTAAATCTTCTTTGTGAAGAATAACATAGACATAACTGCCGAGACCAATAAGCATAACAAAATTTGGAATCTGCCAAGCAAATTCAATGCCTTTAATGCGTATGCAGTTCCAGCAGAGCCTCGAAAACTGCTCATAGTGCCACCTTGCACCTTCATCTCCTCGTTTTTGCAATTGTATTGCAAGTGGATTGAAGGTCATATCGACTTCTCCACATTGCATATTGTATGTAATGTACACTAAGAGTATTTTAGCTAAGTTAGGGATGAAGTTAGGTTAATTGATATTAAATTTTTATTTAATATTAATTTCTTTTAAATTTTTGGCAATTTTCTTTGTAAAAAGGATTTAATTCCTTATATTAGGCCAAAAATTTAGGGAAGAGACATTTTGTGAAAATGGTTAGTGGCACATTTTTAGGCTAAAATTGGGCATTTTTGAGGAGCTTACAGTTTCGGATTTGAGGCTAGGGTGGCTTATAAAATTGATTTTTTATGATCAATTCAAGGTTGCAGATTTTGGAGAGAGGGCATTTTAGTGAACATATTGTTGCTAGATGTTTCGAAGGCCATTTTTGTAATCATCTTGTCAGATTTTTGAAGAAATGAACCAGATTCTTTGACTCCCATTTTGTGTACTTGTTTTCAATATCGAATCCTGTTTCATCTTTTCTAGCAAGTGTTAAAATTGGTTATTATCTGAAAGAAGTGAATGAAATTCTATTCCTTCTCAAGAAAATTAGCTGTCCCTAGGCGTTGCATGAGAAATGTATGTTGTTGATTACTCAAGCTGTTTGTGGTAGAACCTTGATAGCATGAGTTTATTAACCTATATGTTGAACAGAGAATCAAATTGTTAAAAGTATTCGTTTGTAAGTCAGGATTGAAATTATCTTTTTCGAGAAGTCTGAATTATTCATTGGTGTATCACCCTAATCTTTTTAGTTTAGTATTCTTTTCCCTTTTCCCAATAGTTTGCAGATCAGGAAAGTGATATTCCATATTTTATAAGAACCGGCCTAGAATCTAGAGATTCCTCTTCATTCATAGTCTACCCACAGCTAGGAGAGGTTTCCATTGTCAGGATAGAATTGTTGTTAGCCTTAATGCCTGATGTAAGGTAACAATTCTAAGACTGAACAATTACAATTCCAAATGGTTCGCAATGCTTCCTTGAGGGAAGATGCACTGGGATCCCAAAACTTATTTTCATCTTTTCCTTTATATGATTTCAAACTAGCCTCTTCATTTACTTTGAGTGGGTAGTCATAACTTCCATCCACTTGCTTTTGTATTTTATCTTCCCATAAGTTTGATGTTTTAAATTCTTGTTCGTCCATCTCAGGATGATTAGATCGGATACAAGTGGTGATTTCAGATTTTCTTGCACTAGATGCATTAACTCTCTCAAATATGGATGAAAAGTCTCCTTTGGAAGATGGAAGAGAGTTTTGGTTAACAATCAATGCCACCAAACTTGAATTATGGTTCCAAGATTAAACATCTATGTTGTCATTTCTTGTACAGGATCATGAGGATGTGAGGTTATCCTTATCATCCTTGTGTATCCATTTACTTGAGCTATTTGTGATACATGGCGAGTCAATAGCCTCTTCTTCCTTTCCTTGGACTAGTGGTGTTTGATGAGCATCTCTTTCTTTGACCTTCTCTTAGTTTTCATCTTTTGTAACTACACCTTTTTCTTTTGGTGTTACCATTTCCAATGCCTCCTTTTCTGATGCAACAGTTGCATTGCAATTATTCATCTTGTAGTCCTTAAGGTGTTTTTGTTCTTTACTTCCCCTTCTTAGGTCTAGTTGATGAATTCTTTGCTCCTTAGACTAGTACCTCCCTTGTAATTCAATGTAGTCATCTAAGGATATATCTTGTTATAGACTACTTTTTAACCAATCATGTCGCCAGTGATCCCGTAGATTGACTAAGGTGTGTTTTTTGCTTTCTTGTTCTTCTTTTGGAAGAAAAGTAGGTAATGTTGGTCTAAATCTAAGAGTATGATGTCTGGAACATTAATCGTTTCTTCTTTTTTCCTCTTTGCTATGATCATTATTAGTTAGTAATCCCAACAATTTAGCCAATTGTTCTTGAATAATTCTGTCCTTTGATGAATTGATCCAAGCGATTTTTAAGTCTTTCATTTTCTCCCATTTTTGACCCTCTATGTTATTCTAGTTCCTCAATTGTTTTCTTTTTTACGAATCTGAAATATGTTTCCCACTGGCTGGTAGGAATTCTGAGCTCTGATAGCAATTTGTTATGTCCTTTTTTATCGAATTTGAGACACTCCGTCAATTCTATAATTACAACTTATTTTGATGATGATAAAATGCTTTATTTGATGTTTAATTCCAAATGCAAATGCCGAGTACAGTGGAAATGAATATTAATTCCGAATGCATACACTTAATTATAATGGAAATAGCTATTAATTCCAAATGCATACGCTTCCAAATCAGTTAGAAGGTTGTTGTAATGTCCCCTTTTTAGCGCGACCATGACTATGGATGGATTAGCCTATCATGTGACCCTGTGCTTAGTGGGGCAGCCACTAGTCCTATCTGCAGTTATGATGTTGGAGATTCTAAACAGGGACATGTGGATGTGTCCATTTCATTAGAGGACAACAACATAGAGTTCAAGCAGTTTGAGGATTCCAGAGTTAGTGATTCAAAAAATGCTGAGGACATGCTAACTACCTTTGATGGAAGTCTTACATCAATTGGTAGTAGCGGGGATATGAATAATACAAGGTCTGATTTTAAGGACAGCAGTCCCTTATGTGAGTATGTTGATGATGTTCTAGATAGTGCGAGTGCAGAAGATGCAGTTCATACCACTGCTAGTCTAGACCTTCTTGATGGGACTGTTATTTTTGAAGACTGCGAGGATACGGGCACTAACAATTCTGATTTTTATGGCAGCAGTCATAGTGTTGGTTCACTGCAGGAGACAATAGTCTTCTCCTGTGTGGAGGATGAGAGCATGGAGCTACCTAGTGATGGCACTCACGATTTGAGTGTTGAGGAGTTACACGATGTAGATTTGTGCCATAGAGATGTTGATTCACATGATGACATTGAGTCATGTATGCAGCAACAGGAGATAATAGAGGAGTCTCAGTTAGATGATGTTGATACTAGTGATGTGGGCACCTCTGATGATTGGTATGTGGATGATGCATGTTGTAGTGAGTTTGGTCTATCATTCCAGATGTTGAGTGATGACTCAAAGTTGTCATTGGATGATGATAGGTCCCAGGATCGTGGTTTACAGGGACTTATTGTTGAGGGGGAAGACAAGGCATGCAGGGAGTTTGATACAGCAATGACCTCCACTCCTTTAGATAAGATATTTGCAGAGGTACCTAGCAGTAGTACCTCATTGATGGACATGTGCGAGGTTGTTAGTGCACATGATGTTTGTGATCATGTGGTGAGTAGTGAGGATACAGTTTCCTATCGCAGTGCGGTTAGTGAGTCAGAGAGCTTATGTAGGTCCCAGGGTATGCAGAGACATCATGTGACCAGACAGCTGAAGGTGAGTGATAGTGATATTTCTTCAGCTCTTGTGCATTATGATGCTATCTGGCAAATGTTGGTTGTATATGGTTGGGGTGCTCCTATGTCAGATGAGCACGATGGTAGTTGCCTTTCCCTAGAAGAGATTCATTCACTTCAAGAGGCTGTCAGGATCTTGAAGCATAATTATTTATAGTTGGTAGTTGACAGCGATTACCTTCTTGAGTGGGGTAGCACTTGTTACGAGGCATTGTTAGGGAAAGAGGAGGAGGTAGCTGAGCTCACCCATGAGCTTGAGGCGACTCCAAGGTGTTGGAGAGAACCCAGTTGGCTCTCGAGGAGTTACAGCTGCAGTTGAGAGAGGTGGTCGTGGAGTTGGAGTGTGTACAGTCTACGCCAACCCCAGATCCAATTTAGCTATGTATAGAGGTGGTTGGTGGTGAGTTGACTTCCACGGATAGGGATGATGGATGTGATGAGGATACAGTTACATTCATCCTTGATATGAGTGCAGTAGCTACAGATGAGATGAGTGCATGAGTTGAGGACTGGAAAGAGCTTCCTCTTATACTAGGTCCTCCAGTAGTTAGCACGATGACAAATGATACAGAACAAGTTATTGAGAGTCCTGATGTAGTAGTTGTGGATTCATCAGAGAGTTGTGTGCCAATTCATGACACTACTCCATCTTCTTCACAGGATATGGGTAGGGTATCATCTGGGTTGGTGGTTAGCTCTCATGTTGATTTGTTTCCTTCTTCCAGAGGCAAATCTGTTAGTCCTAACCGGTTTCTAAGAGGGGGGGGTGGTGAATCAGTAATTTCAATTTCTAATTCTTCTTTTAAGCAAACAGATATTCTTGCTAATACATAAATTAAAAGAGTATTATAACACCCATAAACAAAAATTGAATACACAGGTCAACACGACATTTATACGTGGAAACCCTCGGTTAGAAGGAAAAAATCACGGTGGGACAAAACCCACAAACTCCACTACTACAGTAATAAAGCTGCCCTGTTAGAGGCTTACAAAGGACTGGTAAGAGTGCTACCCGGTTAAGGGATTTGATAGAAGACCTGTTAGGATCTTGACCCTGTTAGGAGTCGCCTTGTTAGAGGACTTAAAACACCAATAAAGATGTTACCCAATAAAGGGATTTGTACAAAGAACCTGTAAGGGTTCACCCTGATTGAGGGATTTAATTATGCTTCACAACTTAAAGATATTATCTTATGATGACACTATCTCTGTGGATTCAGATCATACCTGTTCACCCTTTCTTTTGGTTGGTTGTTGAATCTTTCTCTCCCTTTCACCTTTTGTGACTGTGTTTCCTCTCAGAAGATTTTACTCTCCTGCTTTCCTTCGCTCTATAATCTTGATATTCAACAACACATCTTTCATGTCTTTCAACCTGTATTTATAAGAAATTGTCTTATTAAAAATACATCTCACAGTTCCGCCAAGCTATAAACTGTCCCATAAATCAAGCATGCAAAACCCTTGATTAAAAAGCTTGCAAACTGATCCCGAGTTTACCTCGAAATGCACGCAGAAAAAACAAGGCTAACTTCAGTTCCATTGAAAAAGCTAACTCCAGTTTAAGTGAAAATGCTCTGCATAATCCAGTTCGCATTATCATGCACTTAATCGTGTAGAACTTGTATTCGGTTAGTCATATGTTCCTTGTGTGTTTGCCTAACCCGGTTGGACAAAACTTGGACCGATATAAGCGTGACCGGTTAAAGTACATTGCTTTCTTGCTCAGTCTACCGATTCACAATTATGAGTATCGGTGTGATGTACTGGTGTTCCGGTGGAATTGATGTTTGCCAATGACTTTATTAATGACAACTAAGTTTATGTCAACAATCTTCCCCTTTGGCATTGGTGGCAAAACATATCAATACATCACCTGTAGACTTCCCCTGCTGTAGACTTCCCCTGTAGATCTGCTTGTCTAATCTGCTTGTCTACCTATAGCATAATCGTACACACTGTTGCTTTTATCTGTCACTTTTTTTCTTGTCTTCTCTGCACTTATATCTTCCCCTTTTTGCCTCCAAAGGACAAAGGGTTGTTACTCTTTACAATTGTAGCTTATTGAAGATATCCTTATAAATCATCTTTGCAGAATCAAGGAATGGTTTCCAGATACTTGTTAGATGATCTAAATTATTTCTTGCAGGTTGTAGTGAGACAATGAGATTTTCCACATCTTCCACAGTCTTGTAATTAGGTTCCTTGATCAATTTGTCTGTATCAGTTGCCGTTGTCTGCATCAGATCAAAAGTTGGTGCAATGAACAATTGGAATCCAACAAGATCTTGGATTCTTTTTGTATTTTCTTCGGACCCTTTCCTTAAGGTGAGAGCAAGACTTGTTAGCTCTCGGATGTACTCAGTTGCAAAAGAGCTCTTAGCATCAAATTTTGATGTTAAAAACCTTTATCTCTTCTGTTGTCCTGTTTGTTCTCTTAGTTATATCCTTCACAAAGTCTTCAAAGATGGAAGTCCTTGTGATCAACCTTCCAGCTTCTTGTATCTGTTGCCGTAGCTCTCCAGTTCTTGTAGATACAGTGGCTTTGAGTTCTTCAACCTGTTTGTGAAGAATATTTATTCTATTCTTCTCGTAATGATCAATGGCAACTGTTTCTGGGTCAGTGACATCTTCCCCAATCGCTTATGCCAGAACCTCCAATTGATCAATCACCGGTTCATCTTCATCTATCTCAGCATCAGGTACAAAATTGTACAAGATATTCTTTACACTTGTAAGAACCATATCTTGTTTTCTCTTTGTAAGCTCCTTCAGCTGCCTTGTCGACATTTTGCTTATGTCAACAACTGTCTCTTTTTCTTTAGATGGGCTAACTTTGCGTCGTTTTGATTCAGGATCTGTAGCAAAAGATAGCTTCCTCTTAGATGTTGATGTACTTGGAACGTATACCAGTTCCTTCTGTCTACTTCCCTGTGCAGGTTCTTCTTCTATAGGCTTCTCTTGTTCTTCTGTAATAGAAAACTCTTGTTGTTGAGGTATTTGTTGTTGTAGGGTCTCCTCTTGTCGTACCTCTTCTTCTGGATGTACTTCCCCTTTTGGTTGTACTCCTTCCGGTGGTTTCTCAGTCTGTTGCTGCTCTTTCGCAACCTGTTGACCATTTAAAATAGCTTATGCTTTATCTGTTTCTTGTTCTGCCGTCATCTTTGTTGACGACTCTCCCTGTTCTTGTTCTTCTGGTCTCATAGATGTATCATGTTCACTTGTTGGAACTTCTTCTCCAAGATTAACCTGTTCACTGACCGTGAATTGTTCAGGTATAACTTCCTTCTCACCGGTGGTTCCTTGTTCACCTATGGAAACTTGTTCACCAGTGGTGAACTGTACCGGTGGAACCATCTCCTTTTCAGGTTCATCTAGTGATATATCCTGTGGACCTGTAGACGTAAGAGTGTTGAAGTCATATTTTTGCCAAAATTCTAGAGAATCTTCATACACATCTTTTTCTTGTCCATTAATGATATTGGCAACCGTGTTTTTTGTGTCCAAATTGAGTGACACTGCTTCCATCAGAATTTTTATTGTCTCATTGTTAAGATCTGGTCTGACTTTTGTCAAAGTTCCCCTTATCATTTTATTGTTATGTGCTAGACCAGTTCTCTATTTGGTCATTAGCCTTTTATTCAATTCAGTAGGAAAGTGAGGCCTGTAGTCCCTAGGACTTCTATTCAAATCTAAAAAGGTTTATAATAGAGCAATCTCAATTTTCTCCTTATTGTCATCGCCCAGAACAGTGAACCACTTTGCATTATTTGATACTTAACCGAAATCCATAATTTCATCAACTATATGTTAGTCCTAACCTGTTACTGAGAGGGGGGGGATGAATCAGTAATTTCAATTTCTAGTTCTTCTTTTAAGAAAACAGATTTTCTTGCTAATACAGAAATTAAAGGAGTATTATAACGCCCATAAACAAAAATTGAATAAACAAATCAACACAACATTTATACGTGGAAACCGTCGGTTAGAAGGAAAAAATCATGGTGTGACAGAACCCACAAAATCCACTACTGCAGTAATAAAGCTGCCCTGTTAGAGGCTTACAAAGCACTGGTAAGAGTGCTACCCGGTTAAGGGATTTGATAGAAGACCTGTTAGGATCTTGACCCTGTTAGGAGTCGCCTTGTCAAAGGACTTAAAACCCCAATAAAGATGTTACCCGGTAAAGGGATTTATACAAAGAACCTATAGGGTTCAACTTGATTGAGGGAATTTAATTATGCTTCACAACTCAAAGCAATGATCTTATGATGACACTCTAACTGTCGAATCGGATCATACCTTTTCACCCTTTCCCTTCTTGGCCGTTGAATCTTTCTCTCCCTTTCACCTTTTGTGACTGTGTTTCCTCTTAGAAGATTATGCTCTCCTTCTCTCCTTCGCTCTATGCTCTTGATATTCAACAACACATCTTTCATGTCTTTCAACCTGTATTTATAAGAAATTGTCTTATTAAAAATACATCTCATAGTTCCACCAAGCTGTAAACTGTCCCATAAATCAAGCATGCAAAACCCTTGATTAAAAAGCTTGGAAACTGATCTTGAGTTTACCTCGAAACATTCGCAGAAAAAACGAAGCTAACTTCAGTTACATTGAAAAAGCTAACTCCAGTTTAACTGAAAAATGCTCCTCATAATCCGGTTCGGATTACCTTGCACTTAACCGGTGTCTGACTTGTATCCGGTTAGTCATCTGTTCCCTGTGTGTTTGCCTAATCCGGTTGGACAAAACTTGGACCGGTATAAGTGTGACTAGTTAAAGTACACCGCTTTCTTGCTTAGTGTACCAGTTCTCAATTAAGAGTACCAGTGTGATGTACTAGTGTTTCGGTGGGATTGATGTTTGCCAATAACTTTACCAGTGACAACTTTATGTCAACAATCTTCCCCTTTGGCATTGGTGGGAAAACATATCAATACATCATCTGTAAACTTCCCCAGTAGATCAGCTCATCTACCTGTAGCATATATCTGACACACTATTACTGATATCATCTCTCTCTTCTCTATTTTCTGCACTTTTATCTTCTTTATTCTCTTGTTGTCCTCAATTTTGACATCATAAAATTGTGGCAACCCTACAAAATTTTTCTTATGAATTCGTCGGTGTATCCTCTACGATTTCGATGTTTTGGATAATGTATTATAAAGACTATTCATCATCCCTGAAATGCTCTTTATTTTGCACATTTCATGCATCCTTTTTGAAGGTTTCCGTCAAGTTAATCACCTTATTGCTTCTCAGGATGAGTTTTTCTTCTCCGACTGCAAGCACTTGATTTTTGGTAACATTTAAGTCCCTTTCTCCGTTTTTCTCTTTCTTGTTAATATTTTTTAATCTTGATTTTCCATTGAGTCAATAGCCCTTTGAAATACACTCGTTTCGAGCTATCTAGACATCAAACGAGTTGTATAACTCAAGTTATAATGCAAAAGGTGGGGTTTTTTAGGGTGATTGCATATTCTTTGAAAAATCCTTAAAAGGTAGGTTTTTCAAAGTCGATTGCATGAGTTTGAATTATATTTAATATATAAAATGGATTTCGATGTCCATTTTCAAATTTCAACTTATTTCGAGTTGATTTAGCTATAGTTTTTAATGTTTTCGTGAAATTAGCTTTAAAATAATCTAATTTTGTGAAGAGACTTGATCGCTCTTAATATTGCAACATGTATTTTAAAATAAATCTGATAATTGAATTTCCTGTACTCCTTTGAAATTTAAATTTCTACCAACTTTGAATTTATCATAATCAACAAAGTTCAGATAATGTTTATTGGATTCAATTCTTATCATAATGATGAATTACATAACAATTATTATCAATGCTAAATCAATTTCGAAATTTAATTGGCACCTTATCGTTCACGCTGGCAGCAAACTATTGGCGGCGAACTATATTCTTCCTGAAGTTCACGACACTTATCTCTTCCTTGGGCGGCGGCTGCAACTGAACATTCTCAATGTGCCTCATCGGCAACAATGAAACCCCCGTGAAACCCTCTGCTGGAATTGCATACGATTGGCTTGCAGATCCGTACGGCCTTGTGTGTAATCCGTACGGCTCAGAATTAAAATGCAGCCTGTAGATATTTATTCGCTGACTTTCACAACACAATTCATTGGCATAATTGATTTGCATTTAGTGAGCCAATTTCAAAATGCAATCATTTCTAGAAGAGATAGCATTTCTTCTAGAAGTCAAACTCAAACCCTTGTCTTCCTAAATTCGATTTCTTGTGATGAATATCTTCAGCCAGCCACTTAAAAAACCCTCTACAAACTAGTATACGTCAGCACCAATTTGTATTTTCTCCAGTAAAATCAGAATGTAGTTCTCAGAATTCAGAAGCAAAATTCATCATCAATCAGTGATGATTCAAATTGCAGATAGAGGAACTAGTCGTCAAAACCCTAGCCATTTCTCACAGCCAAGAAACTTCATAAATTTTATCAAATCAACAATGAATGATGAAAGTGCTTTTTCGAATTGAATATATAGCTTTTTTGGAAAAAGCTTCAATTTCACTTTTTTCATTTAAAAGGCTTTTTTATCACAACTTCATTTTATAACATTAAAGTTATAAAGTAATAATTTATTAAATTAAAATAATTTAATTTAATAACGATAACTTTAAAATAAAAAGCCACTGAAGCCCACTGACTGCAACAAACACATTTCTGACATCAGAGCCTCAAACTTCAACTGCCCTGCTAGAAATAACCAATTGCCAAAAATAGCCAACTGCCAAAAATAGACTTACTATAAAAAGTCCTTCAAACTGGAGATTCCTTGAAACTTAGTCCAGAAACATCTGACACCCTGTGCAGACACCCTGCTAAATCTGGCCATACCCAAAAATACCACTTACTAAAAATAGTAAGTTGACCAAATTGACCCGAACAAAGAGCAGACCTGGTAATCTGAACCTCCAGAATAGAATCGCAACACTGGCTCCGCCAACTGATCCTCTCTGATCGCCTGATTAGCTTGCGAGGGTCACCAAACTAAGTTAATCCCAATAGTGTGAAAAAAGGGGACATTACAATCCTCCCTTCCCAAGATTGCTTGTCCTCAAGCAATCAGGAAAAACAAGCAACATCACAATCCACTCGGATCCCAAGGATGGTCATGAGTAATGTCCCGATCAACCTCATATTCTTGTAAAGAAGTCAACCACATCAGCAGTACCGACATCAGCAACTGAAAAACTGCACTCAACACCTGAACTGATGATGTTGCAACAGGATCGCATCGTGGGAGAAACTTAACCGAGAGTAACTCACATGGGAGTAACTCAACCAACAGACTGGACTTACTCCCAGTCCTCAAACCAACCAAATCATCATACTAGTCATCAAAAGGATGCGCTGAAGAACTGTGTGACTGATAGATATCCTGAACGTGAGGATCGCATGTAAAGCTATAGGCACTCCTCACTATGTACACCTCGATAAATTTGCCAACTAGGTCTAACTGACCTCCTGTAAAATCCTCCTGATTCCCGGGTGTACTAATAGGATCCCAAACATCATCATCATCATCGTACAACACCTTTAAGGGATCATCACTAAGCTCAAACAACGGGTTGTCATAAGTCATAACAACATCCACCTCAAATAAAGGATTGTTCACAAAATGAACAACACCCATCTGCTGATCTATGCCATAATACGGTGAACTCTGAGAGACATGATGTGTAATCTCCTCTATCTAAATTGACTAATGGCTCTGTAAATCCTCCCTATCTGCAATAAGTCCCTGTAAATTATGATCTTGGGACCTATCATCATCCGATAACCACTCCGAGTCATCATCCAATATCTGATACGATATACCAGACTCGCTGCAACATGAATCATCCTCATAGATAAGTTTGTTGGTGTCCACAACATCCCCTACACTTGCCCTGTCATCAACGTCATCAATAAGCTCACACATAGCATTGCTGTCATAAAAATCAGAATCTATAGCGTTAGTAATTTCATTGCTACTGGTTGATGTAGGGCTGCCATCATTGGTGTCTATCATGACATCAGCATTCTCCTCATCACGAGCTCTTGTCTCATGGATATGATGAGACTCAATGCAACTGTCCTCAAGCAAGTCTGTCATAGCCACATCCTCCTGAGAAGAGCCTCTGGAATGCTCTCTCTTCTGTATCAAATACCTGTCAAAATTCAAATTCCTCTTAATTACTTCTGGAAGAGCATTCGACTCTGCAAACTGTGCCACCATGTCATCAACAAATGGTGTTAGCTCTGTCTCTACACTAACTGCATCCAGCTCAGCCCTCAAAAAAGTAGGATGAAGAGGGCTATCATAAATACCTGTATGGTCAGCTCTATAATCATGCCTGTTATCTGCTCGTGACCTGTGTGATCTAATTGAAACACTCCTCGCACCTCTGTCTCTAGCATGATCACCTGGTAATGCGATGCGCTGTAGAGTGTTTGAAAGCTGTTGCAATACAATTGCAACATGATGCTGACCATCTGCTATATTCCTAAAGGCATCTTTGGCCTCCCTGCCAACATCATTTTCGATATTATTCCTATTTCCTGCCTGTTCATTCTGTGGGCCTTGTTCATTACCTTCAGGAGGTGGTGAATTTCTATCCTTGCGGGTATAGTACCCTCCTGGTATAAATCTATCTGCCATTATTTTATTTTCATACCTTTCAGGATGGCAAGATCAGTGCTTTGATACCATTGTGAAGAGCCTTGATCGCTCTTAATATTGCAACATGTATTTTAAAATAAATCTGATAATTGAATTTCCTGTACTCCTTTGAAATTTAAATTTCTACCAACTTTGAATTTATCATAATCAACAAAGTTCAGATAATGTTTATTGGATTCAATTCTTATCACAATGATCAATTACATAACAATTATTATCAATGCTAAATCAATTTCGAAATTTAATTGGCACCTTATTGTTCACGATGGCAGCAAACTACTAGCGGCAAACTATATTCTTCCTGAAGTTCACGACACTTATCTCTTCCTTGGGCGGCGGGTGCAACTGAACATTCTCAATGTGCCTCATCAACGACAATGTAACCCCCACGAAACCCTCTGCTTGAATTGTGTACAGCTGACCTGCAGATCCGTACGGCCCTGTGTGTAATCCGTACGGCTTATAATTAAAACGCAGCCTATAGATATTTATTCACTAGCTTTCACAACACAATTCATTGGCATAATTTATTGGCATTTAGTGAGCTAATTTCAAAATACAATCATTTCTAGAAGAGATAGCATTTCTTCTAGAAGTCAAACTCAAACCCTTGTCTTCCTAAATTCGATTTTCTGTGATGAATATCTTCAGCCAGCCACTTAAAAAACCCTCTACAAACCAATATACGTCAACACCAATTTGTATTTTCTCCAGTAAAATCAGAATGTAGTTGTAATGTCCCCATTTTTGTAAGCATCAGAGTTTAATGGATTAGCCTATTAATTTTCCCTCGTAGGCTAATGAGGTTGGATAGAGGGTCTCTTGAGAGATGCAACTTCTTCAGTGATCAGAGTTTTGCAGATTTGGCTTTCGTTTGAGGTCTCTACGACTCCGTATGCAATGATTTCTATTTATAGTGAGTTTATTGCTATATATAGCAATTTTTGGAGTGATAGAGATGGACCCTTTCTATTTTTAGAAATGGTATTTGGTCACATGGGGAATTATAGGATGAACTCCTAGTTCAGACGACAGAGTGAAATAATAAGTAGTTTGAGAGTAATTAATAATTTTGTGGCCAAAATGATATTAAATTGTAAAAATAGTTTATTATAAAGTTATAACATAACTTTATAATTTCACTTAAGTTGAGGGTCTATTCATCATTGGAAGGGGACCAGTTGAGCAATTAATTATAAATGTCAAAGTTAATGAATTATTAAAAAATTTCCTAAGTTGAAATGAAATAACATTTAAATTGTTATTTAAAATGCTTTTTGGGGAAATTGGACTTCTTGAAGGTATTTAATAGTTGCAAGAGAAAGAGAATTCATTATGTTGATTGCTTGATTTGATATCCTTTCTCTGGAGCATTGGAGTTTGTGAGATTTGGAGCATTGGAGTTTGTGAGAAACCAAGGGTTTCAGCAGAGTTCTGAGCTTATCGGTATTGGATAGCGTTGCTTCTTCTTTGTAGCAGTAGTCAGAGGGTGTGAAATATTCACCTAATATTGCTTCTTGGGTTGGCTTCATATAGAGGTCAGCATTGTACTGATTGGAGAAATAAATTTCAGAATTTATTGAGAGATTGAAGGCATATTTTATGGCAGATTAAGGGCATCAGTTTGAGAAGTTATAGGCTGTTTATAGTGGTTTGAAATCATTGCTTTTTGCTGGTTCTTCATTTGACCTACCCTCTCTTCCATACTTGGTTCGATTTTGTCGAAGGAGGCACCGAACAAATCAGTAAGAATTTTTAAAAGGGATGCCTAGCTGAACCACAGTGATTGATATCATCAGTTTGGAGATTGGTGGCTGATAGAAGGAGATATGAGCTGCTGTATGCTTGCTTTTTCGGCCATCAAGGGTTTCAAAGTAATTTCTACAATGAAAATGGGTATGCTTTTTATTGTAAAACATTCTAGTGCTATGTATTGAAGGAAAAGTAATAAAGATTGTCTTCTGTGCCCAAAGTATTGTTAGTGTTAATTTTCAGAAGTTTTATTTCAGCATATGTACTGCTTTTTATGTTAAACCATCTTTGTACATCAATGCCTCATAAGTTGTACTCCCCCACTCAACTAGGTGATCTCGGTCGGCTACTATTTGTAAGTAGTTCTGTCTCAAAATCTTGACATCCTCATGCAAAGAATGAATCTCTGTCAATGAAAGGTAACCACCACTGGGCTCATCTGTCATAGGAAGACCCCAACCATAAACAACCAACACCTGACGAGCAACATCAAAATGCTCGAGAGTGGATGTAATGACCCTTACTATAAAGGCCACTAAAACCCCCAAATCTGAACTGAGACAATTCGTCAAACAGTTGGCATGTATTGAACGGTTTGCTTGCGAAGATGTGTTTCAAAGTGTTTATTGTTTGAGCATCAAATGTTATTGAGATAACAATACCAATATAGAAAGTAGCACAAAGAACAACAATGCAACTCTAATATCAATGCAAAGATCCCTATGGTAATGTATCATATTTTTCTCAAATTCTGATTTGCGATGTATGACTGTTCCAACAATTGAATATAAGCACTGTCTATGGACTGATTACAACACAATAGCTAAGACATGAGATATATGAACCATCTTTCACGAACAAGTCTTATCAATGCACTTTTCCTAAACCAATAGCAAGTCTGAATACATTGACTGTTACATGTCAAAATATATGGTAGTGCTGTTACCCACAAACCCTCTTACTTCTATGACAATTTAGTTATAACAGAGACTGCTATAACAGTAATAGTAACCATGCAATTATGACCAAAGAACAGGGTTTAACAACTCTCAAATCTGGACAGTTACTATAAGTCTGAATACATGCGACTTTTACATAATTTATTGACTTGCACAAAGTACTCAAAAACACATAGAAAGAACCTGATTATCGCTCCTTATAATCTGCTATGAAATGGTGATGAAGACACCAAACTGCCAACCGAACTTTGCAAACTGTCCTTGCTGGGGCTGCCGTACCAGGCCGTACATGTACGGCTTTCCTAGGAAATTCAGTGAGGGTTTTTAACACCCCAAATTGCTATGAAAGGGACCGCCAGGATTGTGCTAAGATCCTCCAAAAAGCATAAAAAGATTCTCCAAGTAGATTAGGAGATATGAGCAATTTATTGGTTCCAAACCCTGATATTGCAATTCTGAAAATGTGCCAGTTTGTTTTCAATCCTTTGCCAAATTGATTCACCAATGCCAATGATGAATTTCAAACCTTATTCCAACCAGTTACAAACCCTTCAGACAATTTCTCAATGAAGTACAATTGAGATGGCTGAATACCAACCCAAACTTGCAACCCTTCAGTAGATATTTCACTACCTCAGTTATGCCAATCTAGGGGAGTGATTCGTTCCCAAAGATCGAATAGTATTTGTAGACCCAAAGGACTACAAATTGCTTCACAATGAAGAAGTAGAAGAAATCCCAAATCCAAGCATGTAGAAATGATAGCCCAAGCCCCCTATTTATTCTTTTTTTTGAGAAGTTACTAGAACTTCTAGAAACATCTAATTATAATTTACTTTATAATAAAATAACATTATAATAATAAAGTACATTTCTCAACTCAAAAATATAACAATGTAGGCCAAGATGTCTCATAACCGAATGTAGGCCCAACTAGACTGAATGTAGGCTCGGACTGGATGTAGGCTCGCTTCTGGACGTAGGCTCCACTACAACTGCATGTAGGCCTCAAACTGGATGTAGGCTTTGCCGAATGTAGGCTCTGTCAGCAATAAGCAATCAAATGATCCACACAATGACTCTCTCTCCAAACTATTTGCCTACGAGAGTCGATGATAGGCAAACCTGTCATGAACGAACATGTCTCTAGAAAGGGGACATGACAGTGGAAGTAATATCTCTCTCATCAACTCGCAACTGACTAGTCACATGATGACTCTGCACAAGAGGCCTCCTATGAACGACCTCAAACGCAATGTCTACACTATGAGAGGAAGCTGCATCCAACAAACTCCCCTCAAGATCACTGTCTCTCTGTGTAGTTTCATCTGAGTACATATCTACAAACTGAGTACAAGCATCGGACACTTCCTAATCGAACCTCGGAGAAGCTGCTGCTGAATCCGACTCAACACAATCTCCAGCTCCCTCATCCCCTTCAACCATTTGACAGTCCAGATCTTGGAATACATCCACATGAGTTACCGACGAGGTAAACCCCCTCTCTAGAAGTGGAAGCCCTGGCTGTAGCAAACTCCTGCCACTCATAAGCTTCCCTGTCCTCATCTGTGAGTCCCTGTAACACAGAATCCTGGAACCCACCACCACCATATGACAACGCTGAATCTACACCCAAAGTCAGATATAGAAAGCTAGAAACACTACAACACTCATCATCCTCGCTCTCAGCATCGGAGATATCTACAATGCTAGTTTACACATCATCTATTTGTATTTCCTCTACTAACTCTAGCTGCATACACGACTCAATGTCGTCATGTGAATCAACTAAACTATGGCATAAAACTATGTTGCCCAAATCAACTGCAACACTCCCATCCTGAGTGTCATCACTAGAAAGCTTCATGCTCACATCCTCAACACAGGGAAAAACCACTGTCTCCTGTACTGATCCCACACTGCGATTACTATCATAAACTTCTGAGCTGTCAGAGCTCATATGTGCTTCCCAGTCATCACCCAACAACTTGCAGGGGGTGTCATCTCCAATGCAACTCACAGCATCCTCAAAAGTGTCATCAGATGTGTCTATACTATCAGCTCCCACATCTTCTACTGAAATCTCAACTGCTGACACGTGACTCTGCACACATGACTCAACGTTAGGCTGTGCACCAATAATGCTGGAGCACGCACTTTCATCAACTGACTCCGTTGTGGTACCACAATCATCAACCTCACCACTGGGAGACTCCGTACATGCCTCGGTCCCATCTGAGGAATCAACTGGCTCTTGAACTGGAGAAACACTACTACAACTGACATAAAAATCTCCGATAATAACTTCCTCCATGGGAGAATCTGAACACTTAGTGATAACTACAACATCAACTGCCTCTGTACAATCCGTAGTGACTGCTCTGGGAGCCTCAACCTGGTGATGCTCAGCGGTGCTATCAACCAATGGCACTGAAACATCCACTGGCTCCTGTGCAATAAATCCATCCCCAGCACTGCGGATGGGAATAGTAGGTGCTGAACTAGATGTAGGAACACCAGCATCATGGACAATTGTCAGAGAAAACTCGAGCCTTCTCCCCTGCAAACTCGATGTCAGCCTTCTAAAGGAAGAGACCATATATCTCGCTGCCCTGTCTACTGTAACTGGATTCGACAAACTCTCTGCCAATCACTGCTGATGTAGTCTAAGTCTCTCCACGCTTTCTACTAAAGCATTTAATTTCTCTCTATTTCCCTTACTACTGCGACGACTTCTGGAACTGGGCCTCCTATATTTATCCATAGCTAGAGAAAATGGAAGTGTTGATCACTTTTAAAAAACTTCTAAATAAAAAATGAATCCAGACCCCACATGATGGCAGGAAAAAGACTTTGATACCACTGTAAAGAACCCTGGCTGGATCTTATTAACAAACTAGCTCTTTTCTCAAATGAAATTGCACTTTTAAATTACTTCCAGAATTTAAGAACAATAAATATGAAATTCAATGAACTCTTTTAGATTTTCACCATTTATTAAAATGATACCACTAATTACAACACCACTGACTTGCTTGCAAAAAACTGAATTGGACCAAATATTGTAAACTAAAATTCTTTCTACAAATCTAACAAGATAACCAGGCACCTTAAATGAGTTTCGGTTGCAAATGTACAATTCTGGGCATATCTCTACAAACCGCCAGTAATGAATGCTGAAACCCTCACGCAATGGAGTCATTAATGACGCCAAGACAATATGAATGATGCTGGCAGCCTCCAAGAAATGCTGGCGTTACATACTGCAAAATCCACCTCCCACAATCAATCATGCAAGGCAGGGAAGTGTACGACCAACCTGATTATGTACGGCTGTAGCAGGGAGCCGTACGACCTCTAACAATCACAAAATGCAGTCTTCAATCTCTACCTGTAGACCATGGCACAATTCATTGGCTTCCAGACCAACTCAAAGTGAATATCCTTGAGAATTTCTCGTTTCTCAATGAATTTTCGGTTCAAACTCTCATTCTTCCATTTCCACTTTCTCTTTCCAAACACTTTCACACTTCACAAATTTGATATAATGACATAAGGTAATGAAAGTGCTTTTTTGAGTTGTATATATAGCTTTTTCAGAAAAAGCACAATTTCACTTTTCTCATATAAAAGGCTTTTTAATGATAACTTCACTTTATAACATTAAAGTTATAAAGTAATTAAGTTATTAAATTAAAATAATTTAATTTAATAACGATAACTTTAAAAACCAAAGCCACTCAATCTTGCTGACTGTAACAAACTCATTTCCGACACCAAAGCCTCAAACGCCAACTGCCCTATCGAAAATAAACCACTGCCAAAAATAGCCAACTACTAAAACTAGACTTACTATAAATAGTAAGTCTCTCAAACTGGAGATTCTCTGAAACTCGATCTTGAGACATCTGACACTCCGTGCAGACACCCTGCTAATCCTGGCCATACCCAAAATACCACTTTCTAAAAATAGTAAGTTGACCAAAATGATCCGAACGAAGAGCAGACCTAGTAATCTGAACCTCCAGAATGGAATCCCAACACTGGCTTTGCCAGCTGACTGCCTGTAATCGCCTGATTAGCCTGTGAGGGTCGCCAAACCAAGCTAATCTCAAAAGTCTGAAAACGGGGACATTACAAGGTATCAAAAGCAGCGTGAGGAAGCCAATGACATGATAGCCTCTCTTGAGAATAGACTGAGGAGGTCTCTTGCCAAGAGGAAAGAGCTGGCTCTGCAACTAAGTGAGAGTCATGAAACCATTGATGAACTCTATGGGCAGAGTGGATTTGATGAAGCAGAAGAGGCTGTCTCTGATCTCACGGAGAAAAATCAGAATCTGACCGATCAAATGTCAAATCTGAAAACGGAGCAGGAGGGTCATGCTCTGAGGATGACTGAACTCATCGAAGCCAAAAGAAAAGTTGAGGATGAGAATAATACTGCCATAGAAGCACAGTTAATTGCTGAAAGAGCAAGAAATCTGGCTGAAGATGCACTAAGAGAGAGTGATGCTCTCATATTGCAACTGCATGCAGACATGCAAGGCTTAAATCAAGAGAATGCAATCATGCATGAGCATTTGCATGACAAAGATGAAGCATGCAAAAAGATGGCTGCTGAATTGGATCAAATAAAGGAACAGCTGAAAACTCTTGAAGAGAGGAATGAGAAACTCAAAAGGTATAATTAAAGTTTTGAGAAGTTTGATGAGCAACTAACAGCTCAAAGAAAGCACAAGGATCCCAAAGGACTTAGGTACATCGGTCAAAGCAACAATGAAATCGGTGAGTCCTCTAGAGACAAGCAAGACAAGAAGGAAAAGAAGAAACCGATAGAAGACAAAGGTAAAAAGTTCTTCAAACCCTCTTGCAAACATTGCGGCAAACCGGGATGTAAAACCAATGACTGCGGAAATGCATCGGTAAAACCAATAAGTGCTAACAGTTACTGCTGCAACTGTTACAAGGTTGGTCACAAGACCTTTGAATGTAGGTCTCGCTCCAACAGTGTGTCCAGTGGAAGTAGGGGAAGCTTCAAGGGTTATTGCTATGCTTGCAATAAGTCTGGACACAAGGCGGAAAAATGCAGGTCCAAAACAATGGCATTTAAATCCCCACCGAGACCTGTATTCCATAATAGGAATGTAAAATGGAGCACATCCAACTGTGCTACCTGTGGACCATCAGGGCATAGGAACTCTGATTGTCACTCACGCATGGACAGGGAAAGAAGGGAATATCCATGGAGAGGAACCAGAATGGCTTGTTACAACTGTAACAAGATTGGGCATCTGGCCAAGGAATGCAGGAACGGGTCAATGAACAAAGGCAAAGGACCGGCCAAACCGGTCAAGAAGTTGTCCCCCAAGCAGAAGGATAATGTGAGTAAAGAGACCAACAGGGAAGTCAAGAAGACTTGGTCTATAAAGGGGACAAAGAGTTTCGCTGAGGAGAAATCCGAGGTAAGGTCATCATCTACTGATGGTGATATCTCTTCAACAAATTAAGCCTTAGAGATTAAGGGGAACAGGTAGTCAGCCTATTGTTCCCGGAGGAATTGGTGAGTTGTGATCTCACTCAATCAAGAAGTGGAACCGGGAAGGACTCATTGGTCTAACATGTGAACCAGACAGGTAAGTGTTGCTAACGTAGCAAGATGGATATTGCAGCCGAAGATATGTAAACAGGTAACGAGTATGTGAACCGGTTGTCGAAAGAAAGGTTAGGTAAGGGTAATTAATACAGTAACCGTTAACAAATGTTACCATTTGCTAATTACCGTTGCGACCTAAGTCTATAAAAGGGAAAGTCGATTACTCATTTCACTTTACATTGTGATGTGTGATTATTATTTTCAAAGCTTGAGTAATCTTTTCTTGTAATTTACGATCTTTTCTTAGCAAATTCCGTGCACATATCAGTCTAGTAACATGGCATCTTCATCTTCTGTGGTGAGCCTAATAAGTGCAAATCAACTGGATAGAGTAGTTTACGACATCATGGCGATTCAAAACCAAGTGAATGATATGGCGAGAGCTCTATCATCCGTCCTTGAAGGTGTCTTGCTAACTGAGGATGTAACGGCATTCATCCACAACAAACAAGAGGAACTAGGTGAAAGATTCATTCAAAAAGAATACCTTTCTTTGTGAAGACAGGAAGCTTCAATCAAAATACGAGAACCTAGAATCATCGGGTTTGATAAACGGAGTAAAATATGCAACCGTGTGTCGACCGGATTGGATCAGACTTGTGCTTAGTAGGGTTCATGAACCAGGGATGTGGCTTGCGAAAGGCACGGTTACACCAATCACGAAAGAAGACCTACGCAGGGTAACTAGTTATAATGTCGTAGGGGAAGCTCTAACCCTAAGGACAATAGCTAATGGAGAAGTCACATGGTTGATGAAGCCTAGATACGACAGTCAAATGATGAGTGTGAATGATATTGAAGATGATGGCGTTTGGTTTGCTGTAGCGGTTATCGGCTACAAGGTATATCAGTCGAGTAACCTGAATAGCATACCAGGAGGTGTGATAGATGCTGCACACAGGATTATGCACAATAATGCGAGATATGACATATGTGCTATGCTGAGGAGCTAAATCTTTGAAACCCTAAAGAAGCTCGGCTTGGTCAAGAAGAAGTTTCTAAAGTATGGGACATTGCTGGTATGTTTGTTTTATTACCTAAACTTCTTTCCAGGCAGAGGCGAGGTAACATGGCTAGAAGATAAACCGGTAATGGTTCAGATAGGTGAGTTAGCAAATAACTTGGGGAACCGGTTTAATAAGGTCATGACAGATTATTTTAAAGCCTTTCAGCTAAGTATGCATAACAGGGAAAGAATTCCCTCTACCATTGTTGAAGAATACTGTAAGAACCGTTCAAAGCTCTAACTGCTGAAGTGACTATGCTTGTTTTGGTTTTTTATTCTTTTCCATTTTTTTTTTTGTTTTTGAGATGGTTTGACATAAAAAGCAATACATATGCTAAAATAAAACTTTTGAAAATTAACACTAACAATACTTTGGGCATAGAAGACAATCTTTATTACTTTTCCTTCAATAAATAGCACTAGAATGTTTTACTTTAAAAAACATACCCATTTTCATTGTAGAAATTACTTCGAAACCCTTGCTGGCCAAAAAAGCAAGCATACAACAACTCATATCTCCTTCTATCAGCAACCAATCTCCAAACTGATGATATCAATCACTATAGTTCAGCTAGGCACCCCTTTTAGGAATTCTTATTGATTTTTGTGGTGCTTCCTTCAACAAAATTGAACCAAGTATGGAAGGGAGGGTAGGGCAAATGAATAACCAGCAAAAAACAATGATTTCAAACCACTATAAACAGCCAATAGCTTCTCAATTTGATGCTCTCAATCTGCCATAAAATAAATCTTCAATCTACCAACAAATTGTGAAATTTATTTCTCCAATTAGTACAATGCTGACCTCTATATGAAGCCAACCCAATAAGCAATATCTTGTGAATATTTCACACCCTTTGACTGCTGCTACAAAGAAGAAGCAACGCTATCCAATGCCGATAAGCTCAGAACTCTGTTGAAACCCTTGGTTTCTCACAAACTCCAATGCTCCAGAGAAAGGATATCAAATCAAGCAATCAACATAATGAATTCTCTTTCTCTTGCAACTAGTAAATACCTTCAAGAAGTCCAATTTCCCCAAAAAACATTTTAAATAACATTTTAAATGTTATTTCATTTCAACTTAGGAAATCTTTTAATAATTCATTAAGTTTGACATTTATAATTAATTACTCAACTGGTCCCCTTCCAATGATGAATAGACCCTCAACTTAAGTGAAATTATAAAGTTATGTTATAACTTTATAATAAACAATTTTTACAATTTAATATCATTTTGGCCACAAAATTATTAATAACTCTCAAAGTGCTTATTATTTCACTCTGTCCTTTGAATTGGGAGTTCATGTAATTCCCCATGTGACCAAATGACTCCAAAAATTGCTATATATAGAAATAAACTCACTATAAATAGAAATTACTGCATACGGAGTCCTAGAGACCTCGAACGAAAGCCAAATCTGCAAAACTCCGATCACTGAAGAAGTTGCATTTCTCAAGAGACGCTCTATCCAACCTCATTAGCCTACGAGGGTAAAAAAAAAGGCTAATCCATTGAACTTTGATGCTCACAAAAATGGGGACATTACAAATACAAGGAAGAGATGTGTTTTATGGTGACCACCGATCATTGCATTATCCAGGCTGTGGAGCCAAGGTCTGAGTATGCACCGGAGCTTGGTTATGAAATTACATCTAAGGTTGACAAGACGTATGCAAACGCACTTCAAGAAAGTGACTTAGATCTCTCGGCATATCGGTTTGGCACCTATCAAGAGATTCAATCTAATTTGAAGAAAAAGGCATCTTCTAAGGAACCTAAGAAGGTGTATGTTAAAAGAACTCCCACTCCTAGGAAGAGGAAGCCAGTGGCTGAAGGACCAAAGGTTCAAAGAAATAAGACACAGCCAGCGTCTAGTGCACAAGGTGAGGAAATGGAGATAATAGAAACTGAAGAAACCGCTACTCTTCACAGAAAGAGAAAGACCGGGAAAATGGTAAAAGAGGATGCACCCAGAGGAAGGAAACCAACCATAGATGAAGTGGTTGAAGGAATGAAGGAAACAGGTGGATTGGGTGGAGTAGGAAGAAGATATGAGCTTGGTAATGAAGGAGATAAGAGAAAGCTTGAAGAAGCTGTAGTTTATGTTCTTCCCAAGTTCAACTTAACACCCGTTGTACTTCACAAAACCATAACTAAAGATCTACTAGGAATAATCGAAGGTAGATTGAAATCTTCCTCAGATAAGGAAAGAGAACCGAGGATAACATTTCTGTTAGAAGAACAAAATCACCTTAGCCTGCAAGAGGCAACTAATCAAGCTGACCTGTACAAACAGAGTTTCAATATCAGAAAGAGAATTGGATTGAAGTGGATAAGTACATGATGAAGGGGTTGCCACATGGATGACTATTCTGAAGCAGCAAGATCAAGCTAAAGTAGAATGCCAAAAGACCACAGAGCCACCAGTAAAAGAGACTGGAAAAGGAAAGGGCATACTAGTAGTAGAGACTCCGATACGAGAAAAGACTGCAACAGAACCGGTCATTGTGAATATCACTAGAGACATAGGTGGTGATCTTACTCCACCAACTCTACTTGGATCTCCAGTAAAAGGTAAAGCTCGAACTTTGACCGTAGATAACATAGTTGATGAAATTATGGATTTTGGTGAAGTGTCAAATGCTGCAAAATGGTTCAGTGTTCTGGGAGATGAGGATAAGGAGAAAATTGAGATTTCTCTGTTGGAAACCTTTTTAGACTTCAACAGAAGTCCTAGGACTACAAGCCTCACTTTCTACCTGAATTGAATAAAAGGCTAATGACCAAATGGAGAACCGGTCTAGCTCAAAACAATAAGATGATAAGGGAAACTTTGGCAAAAGTTAAACTTGATCTTAACGAAGAGACAATAAAAATCTTGATGGAAGCAGTGTCACTCAATCTGGACACTAAGAACAGGGTTGCCAAGATCATTAATGGACAGGAAAAAAATGTGTATGAAGATTCTCTAGATTGTTGGTAAAAAAATGACTTCAACACTCTTAAGTCTATAGGTCCACAGGACATCTCACAAGATGAACTCGAAAAAGAAATGGTTTCACCGGTACAGTTCACAACTGGTGAACAAGCATCCACAGGTGAACAAGCAACAAGTGGTGAGATGTAAGTTATACCTGAACAGTTCACAACCAATGAATAGGTTAATCTGGGAGAAGAAGTTCCAACATGTGAACATGATACATCTATGAGACCAGAAGAACAAGAACAGGGAGAGTCATCGGCAAAGATGACTGCAGAAAAAGAAACAGTAGAGCAAAAACTGTTGTAAATGGTCAACAAGTTGCGGAAGAGCAACAACAGACTGAGCAACCACCTGAAGGAGTACAACCAGAAGGGGAAGTACATCCAGAAGAAGAGGCACGACAAGAGGAGACACTACAACAGAAATACCTCAACAACACGAGTTCCCTGTTACGAAAGAATAGGAGAAGCCTGCAGTAGAAGAACCGACACAAGAAACAAGGCAGAAGGAACCGGTAGATGTTCGAAGTACATCTACATCAAAGAGAAAGCTAACCTTTGCAATAGATTCTGCATCATAGAGAAGCAAAGTTAGTGAAATTGTTGTTGACATAAGCAAAATGTCAGCAAGGCAGGTAAGGATCTCACTAAGAGAAAACATGATATTGTTCTCTCTAGTGTAAGGAATATCTTGTACAATTTTGTACCTGATACAGATATAGATGAAGACAAACCGGTGATTGATCAATTGGACGTACTAGCACAAGCAATTGGGGAAGATGTCACTGACCCAGAAACAGTTGATCACTATGAGAAGAAAAGAATAGATATTCTTCACAAACAAGTTGAAGAGCTCAAAGCCATTGTATCTACAAGAACCAGAGAGCTTCAGCAACAGATAGAGGAAGCTAGAAGGTTGATCACAAGGACTTCCAACTTTGAAGACTTTATGAAAGATATAACTGAGAGAATGAATAGGACAACAAAAGATATAAAGTTTTTAACATCAAAATTTGATGCTAAGAGCTCTTCTACAACAGAGTACAGACGAGAGCTGACAAGTCTTGCTCTCACCTTAAGGAAAGCGTCAGAAGAAAATACAAAAAGAATCCAAGATCTTGTTGGATTCTAGTTGTTCATTGCACCAACTTTTGATCTGATGCAGAAAACAACAACTGATACAGACAGACTGCTCAAGGAACCTGATTACAAGACAGTGGAAGACATGGAAAATCTCATTGTCTCAGTGTAAGCTGCAAGGAATAATTTAGATCATGTAACAGGTATCTAGAAACCTTTTCTAGAATCTGCAAAGAAGATCTACAAAAACATCTTCAACAAGTTACAGATGTAAAATGTAAAAAATGTGAAAAGTAACAACCCTTTGTCCTTTGGAGGCAAAAAGGGGAAGATGTAAGTGCAGAGAATAAGGAAGATGTAAGTGCAGAGATGTTGGCTAAAATTTTTGTAGCCGCTAAGACTACACCTTACAAAAGTGTAATTTTAGGCAACGGTATAATGAGATAAATCTCTCCTCTCAGCAATAAAGGAGGCTCCCTTCTTCTCGTAGGTGGCTTCAGTAGGATTTTGACTAAAACTGAATAAAGGGTGATTCTTTCAACCTTTTCCTCTTTTTTCAGGAAAAGATTCACAAGCAAAAACAACTTATTAATTCTACAAGGATTTCCTACTGCTACGATAATACCGGTGACTTCGCAATTGACGTAAGAACAACTCCTAAGGCATCAGTTACAAAAATATTTGGTGGATTAAGACAAGGGCCCAAAGTCTCTTGCAATTAATCCTATTTGAAGAAAACAAGAACTGATAGTGAGGCTCAAAGTCTCTCTCTAATAATTCCAAAATTAAAAGAAAAACACTCAAAATTGAAGCTCAAAGTCTTCAACTCTCAGTATTTATAGCCACTATTAACTATAGCAATCCTCCTCTTGTAGCTCAAAGTCTCAAAAGATGAACTGAAACTCCAATGATTTACACAAGTTAAACTATAAAATGAACTCAAGAACGATTAAACAATGTAACATAAGAAAACATCATTCAATCACAAGATTTGCAACACAAAGTTAAGAAAATCCTGTTACTTTCATTCACTTTTGAAAATTCGTACAATGAAACACAAAGTTTTCACCACACAAGTTCTCGAGCATAGCTTTCTTGCAAAAAACAAAAGATAAAATATTTACAATGAGCTCTCTCCTTTATATAGGAAAATAGGAGAGAAAAGGGGAAACCCTCAACCACTTTGATTTATTCAACAACCTACTAATTACTTTTGACTTATTCATAATATTGGTATACAAGAATATGTTTTACTGTAGTTATTAATAACATGATTACATAATACCGGTATACAACAATATGTTTTCCTGTAGTTACAATTATTATATGTACTACATGTAATCTATCAATCATATGCTAACAAAACAGAGAAAAAGTGTCCCAGACACTTAGGAATCAGCATCAAAGGGTATTTACATAAGCCTCAAACTTACGAAGAGACTCGTGTATAATACTTGGATCAGGTGCGCCTGTATGCTCAGCAATCGCAGTAACCTTGCGTAAAGCATGTGACTTTGTATAGCTGGTTACTTGGCTTTGGAGCTCATTCAAGGACATTTTGTATTCCATGAATCGGTCAAGAATGGTGAGATTGAAATCATCTGCATCAAGCTGAAGGTGGATTGTCTCTGAAAACATCGTCATCACAAATCCTTCAATCAGCTCACTGCCTTTTGAGAATACTTCACAAGACAGTTTATTGAACTCATTTTTCATTTGACATTCCTGTTCATTCCATGAGTTCAATGCTGATTGCAAATCTGTGACCAATTTACTTAAAACTCTTTCCTTGTTGATCATTAAATCAAGAGACTCAAAATATGTATCAACAAAAGAAATGATTTCATATTGACACAACTTATTAAGATTGAACTCTTGCATGGTTCTCCAAACATTCAAATCTTCATTCAAGACTTTCAGCTGCTGATGAAAGTCCCTTATTTCATTGACAGTCAAGCGTATATGCCTTAAACCCTTGTATGAATCCTTAATCACCCGCATTCCTTGTGTTTCTATTTCATCAGACCATTCATCAATTGCTTTTGCCTTCCTTTGACATTTCTCTTAATCCTTAGGGCCTGATATTGAAATGGGAGCAGCATTCTGAGAATTGTTCATCATTTCTATAGTTTCAAGGAGGTGCATTTTCCTCCTTCAACCTGTTTTTCTTTTCCCACAGCTTATCATTCCTCTGTGCGAGTTGTGCAATGGTGTAGTATGAATAAAGTAATAGTGTATTACTTCTAGTTATGTCTTGTTGGGAGGGTAGTTAGGAGCGAGGAGGTGCGTTCGTTGGTTTTCCCAACCAACCGACTATCTTATAAGCACTTTGGTCTTTGATGTAAAACTATTGGTTTGTGGTATCAAAAGAGAATATAGCATTTCCTCACCATTCTGGTATTCTGGTACTTTGGTATATTGGTGTGGTATTTTGGTAGTATGTTACTTGACATTGATGATTATTGTACTGTTAGTATCATTGATACTAAGTTCTATTCTGTATCTTTTGCCTATATAACCTTTTTGCATTTTGGCGCCATTGCCTAAGTTTGAACCTGGAGGTCCCGACTTGGGCAAGATGGAGTAATGGGAAGGCCCTTCCTACCACGTGTACTGATAATGAATAGTGATGGAGAAGAGGAGGAAATAACAAGGGAAGATCAAGTGACATGAGACTTGGTGTCGGCCTGGGAAGTCTCTGTTGACCAGTATGTGCAAGGAGAAGCTCGAGAGAGAAGGGTTCCCGAGAGTGCGGTACGGGACGAGCTTTCAGTGCCACCAGCAGTGTATGATCTACTTGGACAAATCCCTCGACTATTGGCACGAAATCTGGTATGCGTGGAGGAGGAAGAGAGGGGACTGGAAGGGAGAGGAGGAGACAAGTACTCCACCAGTCAGCCGAAAGGACATAGGAAGTGGAGGAGCGTGATATACCAAGGAAGACAAGGAGGGATTAAAATAATTCATGCCCCTGCTTCCAAACAAGTACCCCAAACGACGACCGGAAGAAGAAACTGAAGGAGAGGCTGCGAGGTGGATCCTAGGGTTACACCAAGAGGAAGAGAGGCGTCGCTATTTGAGAAGCTTGGCGGATCTATCTTGGAGTACAAGACAAATCAACGAAAAGCTTATTGAACACACAATAGAAGGTCTAGCCAAATTAGCCATTTCAGAAACCTCAGGAAGGAAGGGAGGAAGTATCCTGAAACAACCACTAAGTGGGCAAGAACAATTGCAAGGGGAAATAGAGAGTACTAGCATAGGAGGAGGGAGCATTCTGGCAGGAGGGAATGTCAGCGCCCCGATAGGAGGAAATGTCCCGGCAGGAGGTAGTGTCCCGACAGGAAGCACCTCGGCAAGAGGAAGTGTCCCAGCAGGAGGAAGTGTCCCGGCAAGAAACACCCCAGCAGGAGGAAGTGTCCTGACAGGAAGTCTCCCGGTAGGAAGCACCTCGGCAGGAGGAAGCGTCCCGACAGGAAGCGTTCTGGCAGGAGGGAGCGTCCCGACAGGAGGGAAGAAAATGGCAGGAGTTAAGCAAAAACTTCCCAGATTCACTGGAGATGGGTCGGAGGACCCTGCATGGCATTGTAAAACGTGCATCACCATATGGCAGGCCAATGGAGAAAACGATGCAAATCAATGGTTACAAGCCTCTCTGGCCACCCTAAGAGGGATCGCTATTGATTGGTATATAGACTTGGAGGCCAGTTAGAGAGCCACCTGGAAGGACCTCCGTAATGCATTCGAGGAGGAATTCAGACTCTTACGGGATGATGATGAGATAGTTACAGAAATTTATAACACCAAACAAAGGAAAAATGAATAAGTTAGAAGTTACACAAGGAAACTCAGAGAATTGGTAGGGAAGTTGGATAACAAACCTGTGGACGGGTTGAAAAAAAGATGGTTTATTGAAGGAGTAGCCCGATCCCTGAAGCGAAAAATGAAGATAGTGCCACCAGCGTCTTTTAAAGAAGCATGCACCCGAGCTATGGACATAGAAAGTGAGAATAAAACTTCCAAGGCTAAACAACAAGGAAGCAGAAGTGAAAGTTCAGAAGAAAGTGGGGATGAATCTAAAACCATCCAAGCCTAGAGGAAAGACATGATGCGGCTAATGAAGGAAGTGGCAGGAAGCAAGGAGGAAAAGGAGGGTAGGGAACTCTGGTGCACAGATTGTGAGGAGGGACATACTAAAGGGACTTGTCCGCGCAAAGCCTTCTGTGACATCTGTCAGGTGTTAGGACACACAATCAAAGAACGCCCTTACAACTTGAAGCCACGGAGTGCTCAAGTATTTTTCACAAAAGGATAACAATCCACACCACCGGTCACGCCTCCACGTAACACTAATACGGAAGCATCACCAAGAGGGTATCGAAACAATAGACAGGGAAGGAATAACAACAGTAATAACAACAGACCTCGGAGAGCAATCCAGTATGATTCTAAAGGAAGACCCATGATCCAATGTAGGTGATGTAACCAATGGGGACACTTCGCACGAGATTGCCAGAACGGGGGAGGGAATGGAGGAATGTTGTGTAAATGGTGTGGACCGGGCAACCATGAGGATGCAAATTGCCCTAAACAAAAGGGGGTAAATAGGCTGGACATTGTAGACTCTGAGTGGGAAGTATTGGCCCTCACAAGAATGCAGGCAAGGAAACTTGAATACCCTGACATGGCTACAGAAAGAGGAAGATTTGAAGAAGCCACAAAAGACATTAGGCATAGTACAGAGGAAAGGAGGGAAAGTACGGCTAAAACCCCAAACAAGGGGCCAATACCGAACATCATGAAACAGGTGTTGGAAACTACCATCCCGATAAAAGTCATGGATTTATTGGAGACGGTACCGCAGCTTCGGGTGGCCATATCACAAGGAATAAGGAATCAAGAAGAAAGTTTCAGGAGGGAAGAGAAGACAGAGAAACCAGAAGAGGAAACAGGGTAGAAAAAGGATACCCTATTCACCATTGGGACAGGAAGGACACCTGTAGTAGTGGAAATGGAGATAATGGGATATAAACTATCTAACACTATTGTGGATGAAGGGTTTAGTGTGAATGTCTTACCTGAAGAGACTTGGAAGGCGCTAGGGAAACCCACACTCTGGCCACCCACATTCCAATTAGTGGGAGCAGACCAACACGGAATCAAGCCGATAGGAACCTTGGTGGGACAAAAGGTAATAATTGGTACACAAGAGTTCTTCCTTGACTTTGTGGTGATTACCTTGGAAAAGAAGGGGTACGATGCCTTGCTCAGGAGGGGTTGGCTGATTGCAGCCAAGGCCACCCACAATTGGAAAAGAAACACCCTATCCATAGAGGTAGATGGGAGAAAATATGTAATAGATTTGAGAAACCAGTGTGTGAGTTAGGATCTAGCATCTGACTCAGAGGAAGAGGACCGAGAAGGAACAAAACCAGATGATGGAGTCCTCCGGTTGGGGGAATGCTCTGAAGATGAAACTAACTCCCTCAACGGGCTATTTCATTGGCAGATGGGAGACTATGAGGTCTTCCAGCCAGAATGCAATATGCTGCAAATTCAAGAAACAAAAGAAAGTTACCCAGAGGGGTATAAGGAATATAAGGAGGGTACAACAACCATCAATGAGAAGCCTGCACACATATTTGAAGAAAAGGTGGAATACAAGAGAGCCAAATTGCAAACTATTAACCTTGGAGGAAAGGATGAACACAAGGAAATCTTAATAGGAGACGATTGAGACCCTATACTGAAGATAGCAGCCTTCAAAATTTTCTTGGAATACAAGGATGTATTTGCATGGACATATAAGGACTTAAAAGAAGTTCCACCTGAATTGTGCGTCCATCGAATACCATTAATACCAGGTGCAAGGCCTATGCGTAGACGACCATATGGGATGAACAGGAACTATGCTCCGAAGGTACAGAAGGAAATCACAAAGATGTTGCAAGCAGGGATCATATTTAAGGTGCAAACCAGTGATTGGGTGTCCCCCATAGTCATCTCTTTGAAGAAGGATGGCGTGGAAATTCGGATATGTGTAGACCTCAGGTGCTTGAATGTGGTAACTATAAAAGACCCCTTTCCTATCCCCTTTACAGATAGTATCCTTGAAGAGGTAGCTGGCTATGAAATATACTCCTTTATGGACGGGTTTTCAGGCTATAACCAAATCAGCATTGTTGAGGAGGATAAGCTGAAGACCACTTTTGTGGTGGAAGATGGGGTGTATGCCTATAATAGAATGCCATTTGGGCTATGTAATGCACCAGCCACCTGCCAAAGAATCATATTACATATCTTTCAGGGTATGTCTGTGGGTAATTTTAGAGCTTTACTCGATGATTGGTCGGTTTATAGCGGGAAGGAACACCTTAAGATCTTGGGTGAGTGTATGGATCGATGCAGAAGAGCTAGATTAGCCCTGAATCCAAAGAAATGCAGATTCATGGTACCTCAAGGCAGACTCCTGGGCCATATAGTATGCAAGGAGGGCCTAAAAACAGACCCTGACAAGATCCGGGTAATATTAGAAATGGAAGCTCCATCAGACGTCACGGGGGTGAAGTCCTTCCTCAGACATGTGGGGTACTATAGAAGGATCATAAAAGGATTTGCCGGAGTGTCTCTACCACTAGAAAAGCTCACCAGGAAAGGGGAAAAGTTCTACTGGGAGAAGGAACAGGAGGAGGCATTCTAGGAACTAAAGGAGAGACTTGTAAACTCTCCAATACTCATATACCTAGAATGTGACAAAGAATTTCATGTCCATGTGGATGCTTCCAACTACGCAATAGGAGCCACCATGACACAAATGGGGAAGGAAAGACCGGACCATCCAGTGTACTTCGCCAGCCGGCTTCTCTCCAAAGCAGAGCAGAACTACAGTACCACCGAGCGGGAGGCTCTAGGAATGGTTTATGCAGTACAAAAATTCAGACATTACTTACTGGCCACCCCCTTTAAATTTTTTGTGGATCATCAAGCACTCATGTATCTTGTGAATAAACCTGTAATCCAAGGGAGAGTAAGTAGATGGCTAATCCTCTTACAAGAATTTACTTTTAAAATCATAGTCTGGCCTGGAAAAAATCATATAATCGCAGACCAATTATCCAGAATCAAGTCCGGAGAAGCTGCAGGAAGCGGAATAAATGAGGATTTTCCTGATGCCCATTTATTTTGAATTGCCGTATTACCCAAATGGTACGAAGGGGTAGGCTAGTACTTGTTAACGGCTACCTTTCCGAAGGAAATGAGTATAAAAGAAAGAAGGAAAATTGCACTTAAAAGAGGGACATTCCAGTTGATTGAGGGTCTGCTATACAAGAAGGGGCCAGATGGGATTTTAAGAAGATGTGTTATATAGGAGGAGATCTCAGGAGTCCTGAGGAAGTCTCACGAAGGACTAGCAAGGGATCATATGGGGCCGGATGCAACAACATGGAAGGTATTGTTGGCAGGTCTATGGTGGCTTACGCTGTACGCGGATGCTAGAGAATGGATCCTGAGTCGTGATAATTGTCAAAGGGTAGGGAAACCCTTGAAAACAGACTTTATGCCGTTGTTTCCTTCCCAACCGTAGGAGTTGTTCGAGCGGTGGGGCCTAGATTTTGTGGGGCCTCTTCCTGTGAGCAATAACCACAGATGTAGGTACATAGTGGTGGCGACAGAGTACCTCACAAAATGGGCAGAGGCAAGAGCGCTCTCAGACAACACAACTCGGAGTACTACCAAATTCCTTTATGAACACATAGTAACAAGGTTTGGGATACCGCTACAGCTCACAAGTGATAGGGGGGTGCACTTTGTGAATGAGACTATCAGGACAATGACAAGTGAGTATAGAATTTTTCACTCATTCTCCAGTCCATACTACCCAAGAGCTAATGGTCAAGTAGAGTCGATAAATAAAATATTAGTAACAATCCTATACAAGACTTGTGGAGTAGAAAAGGGAGATTCGGAAGAGAGATTACCGGCAGTATTGTGGGCCTACAGAACGACTTACAAAGCCACCACAGGGCAAACACCATTTCACCTAATGTATGGGCAGGAGGCAGTGATGCCTATGGAATTCGGGGTACCGAGTCTAAGAATAGCAGTGGAACACAGATTGGGAGATGTGGATAGTCTAAAAGAAAGGCTCAGCTCACTAATAAAGCTAGATGAAAAGCGAATGATGGCCCAATGGGCAACTGGAGTGGCACAGGAAAGACGGAAATTTTGGCATGATAAGCACTTCAAGAGGATGAATTTTAGACTTGGTCAGTTGGTACTCAGCTATAATGGGAAAAATGCTATCAAACCGAGTAAGTTCAAAATACGTTGGTTGGGACCTTACAAAGTTATGGAAGTGAGAGAGAATGGAGCCATAAAACTATCCACATTGGATAATAATCCTATAAAGGACTTAGTAAATGGATCGAAATTAAGACCCTATACTCAGAAAAAGGAAAGCATCCCTCTATATCACTTGGAAATAAGAGAAGAAATAAAAGAAAAAGCTAAAGAGGATGTTAAGTGGGAAATAATAGGACCAAACCCTAACAGCCATGAAGGTTATAAAAGACTCCAATCTAGAAGCATAATTCATTCCGCGTTGTACGAAGAAGAGAGGAGCATTCAGGCAGAGCAGAGCACCCACGTTTAGACCCAACACAAGGAAGTCATTTTCCGTACGCCGTACGGACAGGAGGAAGGAAGAGCCTTAGGCCACACTGCCGTATGAAGGGAGCAGAAGGAGCCGTACGAAGTAGTCAACCAGCGTACGGACGTGGCTGCAAGGAGTATGGGGCCGTACGAGGAAGTGGAGTACCGTATGCCATGCGGGCAGGAAGACAACAAACACGGATTGGAGTGCTGTACGAGGGGGTGGAGTGTTGTACGCAGGACAAGGAAGTTGTGTGTCGTACACAGTACGTATGAACAGGGCCATACGGGGAAGAAGGAAACGTATGGAAAAGACCAAGTGGACAGAGAAGATTGTACGATTGGGAATCACCAGTACGGGCAGGGCCGTACGGATGCAAAGCAGGAGGACAAACACGGTCATACGAGCAGGAACAAACTGGGTCGTACGCAGGCAATAAGGTATACAAGGACACCCGTACACAAGCTGTACGAAGGAAGGAAATCACAACAGTACAAGTAAGGGAAAAATAGCGGAAAAAAAGAACGGCATAGGAAACGGTTGGTGCAAAAGAAATTTTAAAAGCACACAACTATTGATCAGAAACTATAAGATGGTGAAAATTAGTGTGGGAAACTTGAGCAAAGGGAAGATCATTGACTGCAAACGGAAAAATCAGGTTCTACAAGTAAAGAAGGGGACGAAGATGACCAACCAGAAGAGCAAAAAGAATGTCCTTGAGAAAAATACGGCTACTAATATCAATTTTGAAAGCATAATAGGAAGTGAATGTTATGCCTGGTGGGAGAATGCGGAGGAGAAGCACATCCTTAAGGAGGCACTGCGCAAGGCAGAGGTAGAGAAAATTATTTTTATGCCCATCTTTGATCTAAAAGAGTTTGAATGTATATTGCGGGCTATGGTGGAGGGCTATGACAGGCAGGCCCACAAATCTGTTATCAAGTACGCTCAGCAAGATGTAACTATTTCCTACTCTGCCAAGGAAATAAACAAGGTATTTGGAATACCTGACCGGGGATAGGAAATCACGAAAGCTTCAAAAACACCAATGGCCATGGAGGAGAAGAAGAAGTGGCTGGAGTTAATCTGTAAGAAGAACCTCACCAATCAAGTATGGAATGATATTCTAAGCAAAAAGAACAGCAGGGGCCTGAAAAAGAATTTCATGGCTAATGCAGAGTGGAGATGCATTGTAGACTTGGTTAAGAGCAAAGTTACTGCTGGAAGTCGCACATCAAATATTGCCATCTGGATGTTGCCAGTAGTTGATAGGCTAAATAGAGGATAGATATACAATTGGGCACATTTCCTGTTTGATAGGTCACGGGAATTCATGGAATTGAAACATAAAGCATTCTATATGCCCCACCATGCAATAGCCTTATTTCTGGAAGCAGTTCAACTGCAGGTAGCGGCAGAGCACAGAGGACCGCTGATTCCAGCGAGCAGGGTGGAAGCCTACAAACCAGCCATGTCATACTGGTTTCACTTGGACACCATGGGAATAGGATTAGGTGGGGGTGAACCACGAACAAAGAAACTCAGACAGGAAGTGGGGAAGAGTTTCTCTGCTGAAGAGTCTTCTAGCCAGGAAGAAGTAGGAGAGGACAGTACGGAAGATGACAGTGACACATCTTCAGACTCCCAGGAGGAAGAGATCCACCTTGGCCATCTAAAAGGCACACCGCGAGATGTTACATTTTTGCCACCAGGGGAAGGGCCATTGCCAGGAGGGGTACCTGAGTACGTAAAGATTCATAAAACCACTAGCACCATGGCAGAGGGAGGAAGTACCATGATGAGTATGGAGGAAGAAGGGAATAGACAGGAGAAGATTCTGAGATGGGGAGCCACAAGACTTTCCTTGCCTGGCATGGATAATCTGATTCCGGCAGATCAACAGACATAGACCAAGGTCATAGACCTCAGAGGAGGGAAAGCGTGTAGCCACAAGATAAGACTCCACACCCCACAAGGTATTGAAGTAACCCAACCAGTTGCCTTGGTGGTACAGGCCGAGGGGAATAGGGGCTTAGAGGGTACAGAGGGACAGAAAGATATACAAGGGGAGGATGTAGGAGAAGACAAAATTTTGGAAGAAGCAGATAGATTGCTTGAGGAAGTGGGAATGGTACTTCCACCTTCACCACAACCCAACGAGGCCAGAGAGGACACATCAGGAACCCAAAATCAACCTTGGGGTGGGGCCGGGATGATCACATTGGAAGATAGGGCAGCAAGGTTCCTTAAGGAGTTGGTAGCTATGGAGCAGGCCACGAGGGAAATCATGGAGCAAGCCAAGAGCCAGAATGGGGAAGCCATAGTCGAAGCAGCAAAGTCCTTGGAAGCTTCCGTGAAAGGAGCTTGTGAAGCAGATTGGAGCTTACTTCAGCAGGGGGATACACAAGAAGAGAATTTGTAGAAATATGGATAACCTCAGGTATCATACCACATGAACAGGGGCAGGCACCACTCATGCACACTTTGGCAGAGATAGAGGGGGCCTTTAGGAAGACCTACTTGGAGCTCCAACAAGAAAGGGAGCTGACTAGTGGCATGAAGGAGTGGGTAGAAGAAAGGGTTGCATGGCAGAAGGAACGAGTGGTCCTGGAAGAGACAGCGGCACAAGCGGAAGCAAAGAAGATGGATGCTTTGTGGGTGCTCCAGGGAGTTTGGGCCAAGTAGAAGTTGGCAAAACGAGAGCTGTCATGCATCCGGGAACAAGCTTCGAATCCAAGGACGTCTTCACAACCCCATTCCGAAGCTTAATTTTGTTTTTAGCACTGTTGTCGTGTGGAATACTATTTTTTTGGGGGGGGATAAATGTAGTATGAATAAAGTAATAGTGTATTACTTCTAGTTATGTCTTGTTGGGAGGGTAGTTAGGAGCGAGGAGGTGCGTCTGTTGGTTTTCCCAACCAACTGACTATCTTATAAGCACTTTGGTCTTTGATGTAAAACTGTTGGTTTGTGGTATCAATAGAGATATTAGCATTTCCTTGCCATTCTGGTATTCTGGTACTTTGGTATATTGGTATGGTATTTTGGTAGTATGTTACTTGACATTGATGATTAATGTACTGTTAGTATCATTGATACTAAGTTCTATTTTGTATCTTTTGCCTGTATAACCTTTCTACAAATGGCATCCTAAGCATCTTGTTGACAACTCAAACGTGTCTGCTTGCCAAGCTCTACCCTTGTGAGTTTATAATCAGAAAGTTGCCCCTCCTTTGTAGGTCTATCAATCAAAAGCTCAACAATCTCAACATACTTGCTTGCATTATCTTCAACCACAATCCTCGACACTGTTTTGGCCTTCTTATTCTTTGGAGCTTTAGGCTTTGAAACTTGTTTGAGATAAAAACCCTCCAATGGAATTTCTTCCTTCTTTCTTTTTTGGGTTATGGCACTCAGCTAAGAAGGCAAAAAAAATGAAGAAGATGATGTTACTGTAGATGTAATCGCTAGAGTGGTAACCGGATCTGCCTGTGCAACTGTAGCCACAAGAGGAGGACCCTCTGTTAAGATTGCCATGGGAGTAGGGCTTCTATGAGTAACCTCTGATATGAATTGCTCCAACTGCACTGAAGTGGTATCAAGCACCGTCATGGAAGATCTGGCCATAGAAGGAATAGTCATGGGGTATGCATCAAACACTCTCAAAGTTGTGGTAAGAGTCCTCAAATATAACAATAGGAGCAACTGATGAAATAGGCAAGGTAGGTGTCACAATGATAGAGTCCATAGGAGGAATCTACTTCATAGAAAATACATCTGTAGCTGTACCCAAAGGTGAATCAGGAGACTCATCTGACACAGGCGCTGAATCAGGAAGTGTTGTGGTAACTGAAGTATCCACGGGAAGAGATGCAACACGTGAAGATACCTTAGGTGAATCAAGCATCTCATCATCACTGGAAATTACTTGAACCTTTTCAAGTTCCGTGCTTTTGACTTCAAGAACTCTTCCAGTGTCCTTAACTCCCTTGATGGTAAGCTTTGGAATGGTAGGTTCAGTTGTTGAAGAGGACGCGTCATCTTTGGTTCTACCTTTAATCTCTGATCTCCTACCAATCGGGCCACCATGATCAAAATCCTTTCCTGATCTAATTTTGATGCTTTTCAAACCCCTTCTCTTCAGCTAAATATTGGTATTTGCCAGAATAGACTGAAAATGATCCCATACGAAAATGCTCTCTTTACATGACCAAGATGGAGACAAAATAGGCAAATTCTCAACATGATTGTTAGTATAATCTGGATCAAGGATATCACCATCATCTTCAACCCCAAGAGGAAATTTTGCAAGGTTGAAGTCAACAATTTGTTTAGTAGTCAAGCGACAGTAATCCATCCTTAATACATCTGCCTTCGTGCAAAGATCAATCCATATGTCTTCAAGTCGATACACATGCACAAACTGCCTCCTCATCTTATCATTAAGCCCTTGCCAATCAAAATGGCTCCTAGCCATGAATTTCTTCAAAGTAATCCTCTGAAGTTCATACTCCATATTCTTGGCTTTTGGCACTGTATCAATGGAATATCCTCCGATTTTCAGTGGGTTTCATGAGGAAATCCCCACACCTGGCCTATGTAATGTGTTTTGATGCATCTGAACAGCCAGGAGTTGCCTAGCCAACTCCATGAGAATGATTTTGTCGGTTGGGTATCTTGGGAGTGTATGAGGTTCGCCTTTGAAGTAGCCAACCCGCATGTAGGTGTAATTAGGAAACTGGAGAAACAAGCAGCCATACTTGTTCACCTTGACCCACGCCTCATCAGATACACACTTGTTTGGAAGACTTTTATCAAATAAGCACATAAAATGCCCATAAAAAGCATCTTGCACCCTGCGGTAATGAGACCGGCTAATCTTCAACACAAGATGAGGAAAATATTCCCATACAGGAACCAATGATTTGTCTCCTTTGGTAGATAAACTAGAAAAAGAACCAAGTGAAGTAGCGATGTACACTAGGTATGAGTTCATATAAAAAGTACAAGTATTGACAACTTGAGACAACTGTTCATATAGCATATCGTTGATCATTTCTCCCCAGAATATTTTCTTCTTTGATCAGACAATGAGAGAAATATATTTGTACATCCAAGGTTCAAAGGTGTTTGATGTCTTCAACCCTGCAAGGCGATTGAATAATGTGATGAGGTCACTAATCTTCTCTTTGAACTCTGTGCGACGGATTCGCTTTGGCCATCTTGCAATATTAGGCCTTTTAGTAATCAGCCATTTTTCATCAATATACTTGGTACAATAAGAAGTGTCTTTATTCCACCTCTCTAGAGCTTTTTGTTTGTTAATATTAATAACAACAGGAACCGGTGGCACTTGAAAGATCCTGTCAATGGTTTTTGGGTCAAGACTAATAATAGTCTTTCCATCTTGATCATTGATGGTCCTAGATGATGGATCGAAATTCCTCGCACATGCAAGCACGAATTCTGGCTCAAGGGCAGCCAATGGAAATGTAGAAACAAGATGGATATTGCTTTGCTTGATGCAAACCATGTCTTCTAGAACTGCAGCATCAACCCTTTGAAGGAAATCTTCAAAGTTCATGTGTGAGATGTTGGTATCTTTAATCTCTTCACAATAAGAAATAACTTGTGAAGGCAGGACAAAATTATGGTACAAGTCATATTGGTACTTCATCTTCTTCTTCTCCTTTTCTTTGGCAGGCGTAATCCCTTCAGACATAGCAACTCTGTGAGATCGAGCAATTGTCACATAAAAACTCCACAATGTGAGAACGTCTTCTTGAGAAAGATCCATTTGTATAATTTCATACAAGGGGAAGAACTTAGAATAATGAATGGTGTATGCAGATGACCGGTAATTGGAGAAATGAATTGGTTTCAGCTCAAAAGAGAACTCAAGAACGAGTTTCTTAAGGGTAATCGCATATGTAGACAGCGGGAATTATGAAGGGTAAGAAGGTAAGTGAATGGATGGATATCATTTCTTCTTATAATGGAGTTGAATTAACCACCATCATGAGTTTGAAGTCATATGGCAGTGGTAAGGACAGCGGTTTATGCAAGTGGGTTTTTTGAAGGATAATACATGTATGGACTTGCATTGAACTTATTCTCTTTTTCATCCTAGAACGGGGTTTTTAATCCCAACTGCATATGCAAGCAAGATGAGACTCTTGCATATGCAACTTTGAGAATGAAAGATAGAAGTAGAAGAATCACAAATTTAAATACATGTAAATCTAAAAATGAAAGTTTACATGTTAACAAAATACATTGGGAAGAAAATAGGAAAAAGACTTAAGGAAGAAATTACCTCAATCCTCAAGATGAACTCTTTCAAAATCTTGAGCAAAATCTGAAATGAATCCAATGGATTTTCAGATTTAGGAAAGATTAAATTGAAAAACTATATATAGATCACTTTCCTAGTCTTTTTCCTTCAATTTTGGATAGTCAATATGCATATACAGCCAAGTGGGAAGAAGTGAGAGATTAAATGCAAAGAAATAGCAACCATTTTGACAATTTCTAATTGCATATGCAATGCAGATAAAAAAACGACGTCTAGAGCATGAGATTCAATCAAAATGATGAAATAAAACAATCCAAGGAAGAAATAACTTACCCACAATCAATTCTAGAGCTGAGAGAACAATTATAGATGCTCCAATCCCTCTAGCATGAAGCGTTTTTGGAGAATAATGATAAAAAAACAGACTGTTTTTACCAAAATACACATGCCTTGCGTTTTTAATAACATATGCAGTCCCGTCCAAATTCGACGAACAACAGAGAACGCAGCCAAATAAATGAGAATACGCACTTTTCAAATGCTCAAACACATGCAAAGAAACATGTAATCCTTCATAAAATCGCCATCTAGGGCTTCATGGCTGGAAACGCATTGTTTGGATGCAAAAACACATTCAAAACAATGTGTAAATGCTCTTGAAAAACACATTCAAAACAAATAAAATTTTGGAATCATTTTCTAAAGTCTGATATGAAAAATCAGACTCGTTGAAGCATGAGTCATCTTCATAAATTACATCAGTAGTACCCAAATCATGAGTACTAACATCATCCACCTATAAAACCTTTGCTATCTCATGTGGATGCAAACATAATTCACTACTGTCATAAAAATCAGAATTATTAGTACTTGTATTTTCTATGCAATCCTCAAAAGTGACACTCCCATCTTGCGAGTCAAGACTCAAGGAGACATCCACTACATCTTCTGCGCTGGCCCTGTCATCAACAACATCATTATGCTTAAACAAGGGACTTCTATCATGAAAATCAGAATTGTTATCATGGCTGATAACAACTTCTGGATTGCTGAAAGTACCAACATTCTCCTCAAAACTCACCTTTTGATCTTGGACATCTATTAGAGTTTCATAAGTATGAACAACATCACAAGAAACTTTATCTTCATGTGGCTGATTGAATGCAACTGGTTTATCTTCGAACATCACCAACTCCTCCCCAGTCTGGAAGTCATCATGAAGTGTTTTGTGCCCAACATCACCCTTAATGTAAGCCTGATTTTTAATCTCCAGTGGATCAGCTACATGCCGATCACTAGTTGTTGAAAGTTCATTGTAAAGATTTCTTGATGTCCCACTTGTAGAGACCTCTTATTTCTCTTCCTTTATGTTTTGTGATGTAGACCCCTTAAAAATGGATGTCATATGTCGTACTAAACCGTCCATGGTAGCCGGGTTTGAAAGCAATTCATCTATTCTTTTTTTATTTTGCTTAATCTTCTCTAAGTTTTTCATTATGGCATTTGTCTGCTTCTTGGAAATAATCATACTATTCAATTGGTTTTCTTGTTTAATTGATTTCCTGGACTTTTCCATAACTGAGACAACTGCAAGAGTGCTGGACACTCAAAATCAAATGTGTGAGCTCAATGATTTAAAAAAAAAATCAAACGCCAAAAATTTGTACTGCTTGAAAATGGTATGCAACTGAAAAAGTTGACATACAACTGAAAAATCTGACATGCAACCTCACAGGATGGTAGGAAACTACTCTGATACCACTGTAAGAACCCCTAGGAGGTGAGTGGGCTTACCCAGGAGCTCACAGTGACTACTGAGGTTTTAGAGGACACTCAGTGGGCTCTTCAGGAGTCGCAGATCCAGTTAGAGGAGGTGACCGTGGAGTTGGAGCATTTACGGTCCACACCAGCTCCAGACCCAGTTCGATTGTACATTGAGGTGGTTGGTGGTGAGTTTTTTCCTATGGTTGGTGATGAGGAACATGATGTTGTGTCAGACACATCTTCAGGATATGGGAACACTTGGTATAGATGAGGTAGGAGTACCAGTGGAGGCAAGCTCTCAGGTTGATTTGCTTCCTTTTGCTGGAAGTGAATCTATTTCATCATCTCACATGGTTGATAGCACGAGACAATTGGTTGTGCCACATTTTCAGAGGGATCAGTTGTGGATTGCGGGGAAGCAAGTTGATGCTTCCTCGTATAATTTCTACTACACCGAGTCATTTCTGGAGTATTTACTTGAGAGTGCAGATGTGCGACAATTTTCTTATAGAGTGTCTAATGGTACTCTCATTTGAGGCTCTTGTGCTATTCGGAGGTTGGGAAGATTGTGGAGACTCTATCTACTATGCTTCCCCACAGGGATTTCGAGGTTGGGTTTGTTGAGAGGGTTGCTCAGGTTCCTACCCAGGCTACAGTTATGCGGAGTCAGAGATTGGAGTCATCTCATGATTCCTAGTTTGGTAATGATGAGCTATTGACAAAGATTGGGGCTTCCGACTGGCAGTATACAGTGGGGTATGTTCATCATTTGTCTTTTGACCCACCAGTAGAAGAATTCATCTCACGTAGGGGTAGTTTGGTTCCAGTTTCTTATCATCCATTATGGGATGGATTAGCACCATTTTTTGCAGATGGATTTGGCAGTTGCAAGTTAGATTACTTGCAGTATCCACACACTCAGGACTGTTTATCAGAGGGCAGAGTTGATAACAGTGATTCAGGCACATTTGGTCACTGTCATTTTCTCAGTGCAGTTGGGTGTGAGTGTCGGATAGACAGGGACTTAGGTTTTGATAGAGTTGTTATTTCAGTTGGGTTGAGTTCCGCTAGGTTGTTTCCTGTAGCAGCATCTGTAGTTGGTCTTCGGATGTTGTTTTCAGTGGTGTCCGTTCTGTTGATGTTGGTTTTTTCTTCACAGGAGTATGGTGAGGATCGAGACATTACTTATGACCATCCTTGGGATGCAGGTGGTTTATGATGTGGCTTGTTTTTCTTGATTTCTTGAGGACAAGCAATCTTGGGAAGGGAGGACTGTAATATCCCCGTTTTTAGACTTTTGGTATTAGCTTGGTTTGGCGATCCTCACAGGGTAATCAGGTGATCAGAGGGGGTCAGTTGGCGGAGCCAGTGTTGGGATTCTATTCTAGAGGTTCAGATTACCAGGTTTGTTCTTCGTTCGGGTCATTTTGGTCAACTTACTATTTTTAGTAAGTGGTATTTTGGGTATGGCTAGGATTAGCAGGGTGTTTGCACGGAGTGTCATATGTCTCAGGATCGAGTTTCAGGGAATCTCCAGTTTGAGAGACTTACTATTTATAGTAAGTCTATTTTTAGCAGTTGGCTATTTTTGGCAATGGTTTATTTCCGGCAGGGCAGTTGGCGTTTGAAGCTTTGGTGTCGGAAATGAGTTTGTTACAGTCAGCAAGATTCAGTGGCTTTGGTTTTTAAAGTTATCGTTATTAAATTAAATTATTTTAATTTAACAACTTAATTACTTTATAACTTTAATGTTATAAAGTGAAGTTATCATTAAAAAGCCTTTTATATGAGAAAAGTGAAACTGTAATTTTTTTGAAAAAGCTATATATACAACTCAAAAAAGCACTTTCATTACCTTATGTCATTATATCAAATTTGTGAAGTCTGACAGTGTTTGGAAGGAGAAAGTGGAAATGGAAGAATGAGGGTTTGAACCGAAAACTCATTGAGAAATGAGAAATTCTCAAGGATATGCGCTTTGAGTTGCTTTGGATGCCAATGAATTGTGCCATGGTCTATAGGCAGAGATTGAAGACTGCATTTTGTGATTGTTAGAGGCCGTACGGCTCCCTGTTGTAGATGTACATAATCAGGTTGGGCGTACACTTCCCTGCCTTGCGTGATTGATTGTGGGAGGTGGATTTTGCAATATGTAACGCCTGCATGTCTTGGAGGCTGCCAGCATCATTCATATTGTCTTGGCGTCATTAATGACTCCCTTGTGTGAGGGTTTCGGCATTCATTATTGGTGGTTTGTAGAGACATGCCCAGAATTGTACATTTACAGCCGAAACTCATTTAAGGTGCCTAGTTATCTTGTTAGATTTGTAGAAAGAATTTTAGTTTAGAATATTTGCTCAAATTCAGTTTTTTGCAAGCAAGTCGGTGGTGTTGTAATTAGTGGTATCATTTTAATAAATGGTGAAAATCTAAAAGAGTTCATTGAATTTCATATTTATTGTTCTTAAATTTTGGAAGTAATTTAAAAGTGCAATTTCATTTGAGAAAAGAGCTAGTTTGTTAATAAGAGCCAGCCAGGGCTCTTTACATACCTGTAACCCTCCATGATCTTTTTCTCAAGCGGTTAAACTTTCTATCTCTGAGAACCTAGACTCTGATGCCAATTGTTAGTCCTAACTTGTGACTGAGAGGGGTGGTGATTCAGTAATTTCAATTTCTAATTCTTCTTTTAAGAAAACAAATTTTCTTTCTAATACAGAAATTAAAATAATATTATAACACTCATAAATAGAAATTGAATACACAGGTCAACACAACATTTATAAGTGGAAAGCCTCGGTTAGAAGGAAAAAACCACGGTGAGATAGAACCCACAAACTCCACTACTGCAGTAATAAAGCTGCCCTGTTAGAGGCTTACAAAACATTGGTAAGAGTGCTACCCGGTTAAGGGATTTGATAGAAGACCTGTTAGCATCTTGACCCTGTTAGGATTCGCCTTATCAGAGTACTTGAAACACCAATAAAGATGTTACCTGGTAAAGGGATTTATACAAAGAACTTGTAAGGGTTCACCCTGATTGAGGCATTTTAATTATGCTTCACAACTCAAAGCAATGATCTTATGATGACACTAATTGTCAAATCAAATCATACCTGTTCACCCTTTCTCTGCTTGGCTGTTGAATCTTTCTCTCCGTTTTACCTTTTGTGACTGTGTTTCCTCTCAGAAGATTTCGTTTTCCTGCTCTCCTTCGCTCGATGCTCTTGATATCCAACAACACATCTTTCATGTCTTTCGACCTGTATTTATAAGAGATGATCTTATTAAAAATACATGTCATAGTTCAGCCAAGTTGTAAACTTTACCATAAATCAAGCATGCAAAACCCTTGATTAAAAAGCTTGCAAACTAATCCTGAGTCTACCTCGAAACGCTCGCAGAAAACAGAAAGCGAACTTCAGTTCCACTAAAAAAGTTAACTCCAGTTTAACTGAAAAATGCTCCGTATAATCCGGTTCGGATTACTATGCACTTAACCGGTGTCTGACTTGTATCCGGTTAGTCATTTGTTCCCTGTGTGTTTGCCTAATCGGGTTGGACGAAATCTGGACCGGTATAAGCATGACCGGTTAAAGTACACTGCTTTCTTGCTTAGTCTACCGGTTCACAATTAAGAGTATTGGTGTGATGTACTGGTGTTCCGGTGGGATTGATGTTTGTCAATAACTTTACCAATGACAAATAACTTTATCTCAACACTATATTGTCTACGATTAAAGTTTGAGCTTTACCTTTTTCTGGGGAAGCAAGTAGGGTTGGTGGAGTGAGATCATCACCTGTGTCTCCAGTTATATCCACGATGACCGGTTCAGTTGCAGTCTTTTCTTGTACTGGAGTATCTACTCCCAATATGCCCTTTCCATTTCCAGTCTCTTTTACTGGTGGCTCTGTGGTCTTTTGGCATTTTGCTTCAGCTTGATGTTGCTGCTTTAGAACAGTTGTCCATGTGGCAACCCCTTCATCGTGTACTTTATCCACTTCACCAATCAGGACCTGACCAATTCTATTTCTGATATTGAAACTTTGTTTGTACAAGTCAGCTTGATTAGTTGCCTCTTGCAGGCTAAGGTGATTTTGTACTTCTAGCAGAGCCCTTATACTCAATTCTCTTTCCTTATCTAAGGAAGATTTCCATCTAACTTCAATTATTTCTAGTAGATCATCAGGTATGGTTTTGTGAAGTACAACGGGTGTTAAGTTGAACTTGTGAAGAATGTGAACTATAACTTCTTCAAGCTTTCTCTTATCTCCTCTATTACCAAGCTCATATCTTCTTCCTACTCCACCCAATCCACCTGTTTCCTTCATTCCTTCAACCACTTCATCTATGGTTGGTTTCCTTCCTCTAGGTGCATCCTCTTTTACCGGTTTCCCGGTCTTTCTCTTTCTGTGAAGAGTAGTGGTTTCTTCAGTTTCTGTTTCCTCCATTTCCTCACTTTGTGCACTCGATGCTGGTTGTGTCTTCTTTCTTTGAACCTTTGGTTCTTCAGCCACTGGCTTCCTCTTCCTAGGAGTGGGAGTTCTTTTCACATACACCTTATTAGGTTCCTTAGAAGATGCCTTTTTCTTCAAATTAGATTGAATCTCTTGATAGGTGCCAAACCGATATGCTGAGAGATCTAAGTTGCTTTCTTGTAGTGCATCAACATATGCCTTTGCAACCTTAGATGTAATCTCATAACTGAGCTCCGATGCATACTCGGACCTTGGCTCTACAGCCTGGATAATGCAATGATCGGTGCTCATCAGAAAACACATCTCTTCCTTGTATTCTTCAACAATGGTAGAGGGAGTTCTTTCCCTGTTGTGCATTCTTAGCTGAAAGGCTTCAAAATAATCAGTCATGACCTTATTAAACCGGTTCCCCAAGTTATTTGCTAAATCAACCTATCTGAACCATTACCGGTTTATCTTCTAGCCATGTTACCTTGCCTATGCCTAGAAAGAAGTTTTGGTAATAGAAGAACAAACATTCCAGTAATGTCCCATACTTTAGAAACTACTTCTTGACCAAGCCGAGCTTCTTTAGGTTTTCAAAGATTTGGTTCCTCAACATAGCACATATGTCGTATTTCACATTATCGTGCATAATCCTGTGCACTGCATGTATCGCACCTCTCGGCATGCTATTGAGGTTACTCGATTGGTATAGTTTAAAGCTGATAACTGCTGTCGCAAACCGAACGCCATCATCTTCAATATCGTTCACAGTCATCATCCGATTGTCGTATTTGGACTTTGTCAACCGTGTGACTTCTGTATTGGCTACTGTCCTTAGGGTTATAGCTTCCCCTACGACATTGTAACCATTTACCTTGTGTAGATCTTCTTTTGTGATCGGTGTAACTGCGCCTTTCGCAAGCCACATCCTTGATTCATGAACCCTGTTCAGAACTAGTCTAATCCAATCCGGTCGACACACGGTTCGATATTTTACTCCGTTGATCAAACCCGATGATTCCAGCTTCTCGTATTTTGATTGAAGCTTCTTGTCTTCACAAAGTGAGAGGTATTCTCTTTGAATGAATGTTTCACCCAGTTCCTCTTGTTTGTTGTGGATGAATGTCGTTATATCCTTAGTTAGCAAGACACCTTCAGGGACGAATGAGAGAGCTCCCGTCATATGGTTCGCTTGGTTTTGAACCGCCATGATGTTGTAAACTGGTCTGTCCAGTTGATTTGCACTTTATAAGACTCACCACAAAAGATGAAGATGCCATGTTACTAGACTGGTATGTGCAGAAAGTTCTTAATAAAATTGACGGAATTTGCTAAGCAAAGAATGTAAATCACAACAAGAAAAGATTACACAAGCTTTGAAAATAATAATCACAAATCACAATGTAAAGTGAAATGAGTAATCGACTTTCCCTTTTATAAACTTAGGTCGTAACGGTAATTAGAAAACGGTAACATTTGTTAACGGTTAGTGTATTAATTACCCTTACCTACCATTTCTTTTGACAACCAGTTCATAGACTCTTTACCTGTTTATAAATCCTCGGTTGCAGTATCCACCTTGCTACGTCAGCAACTCTTACCTGTTAGGTTCACATGTTAGACCGGTGACTCCTTGGTTCCACTTCTTGACTGAGTGAGATCACAGCTCACCAATTCCTCTGGGAATAGTAGGCTAACTACTTGTTCTTGTTAACCCTTTAGGCTTAATTTGCTGAGGAGATATCACCATCAGTAGATGATGACCTTACCTCGGATTTCTCCTCAACAAAACTCTTTGTCCCCTTTATAGACCAAGTCTTCTTGACTTCCTTGCTGGTCTTTTTACTCACGTTATCCTTTTGGTTGGGGGACAACTTGTTGACCGGTTTGGTCTATCCTTTGTCTTTGTTCATCGACCGGTTCTTGCATTCCTTGGCTAGATGCCCAATCTTGTTACAGTTGTAACAAGCCATTCTGGTTTCTCTCCATGGATTAACCCTTCTTTCCCTGTTCATTGGTGAGTGACAATTAGAGGTCCTATGCCCCTGATGGTCTACAAGTAGCATAGTTGGATGTGCTCCGGTTTACATTCCTATTATGGAATACCGGTCTCGGTGGGGATTTGAATGCGATTGTTTTGGACCTGCATTCTTCTGCTTTGCATCCAATTTATTGCAAGCATACCAATAACCCTTGAAGCTTCCCCTGGTTCCACTGGACACACTGTTGGAGCGAGATGTTCATTCAAATGTCTTGTGACCATACTTGTAACAGTTGCTGCAGTAGCTGTCAGAAGTAAATGGTTCTATTGGTGCATTTCTGCATTCATTGGTTTTATGACCCGGTTTGCCACAATGTTTGTAAGAGGATTTGAAGGTCTTCTTACCTTTTTCTTCTGTCGGTTTCTTCTTTTCCTTCTTGCCTTGCTTGTCTCCAGAGGACTCACCGGTTTCATTGTTGCTTTGACCGATGTACCCAAGTCCTGTGGGATCCTTGTGCTTTCTTTGAGCTCTCAGTTCCTCATCAAGCTTCTCAAAACTTTAATTATACCTTCTGAGTTTCTCATTCCTTTCTTCTAGAGTTTCTAGCTGTTCGTTTATTTGATCCAATTCAGCAGCCATCTTTTTGCATGCTTCATCTTTGTCATGCAAATGCTCATGCATGATTGCATTCTCTTGATTTATGCCTTGCATATCTGCATGGAGTTGTAATATGAGAGCATCACTCTCTCTTAGTGCATCTTCAGCCAGATTTCGTGCTCTTTCAGCAATTAACTGTGCTTCTATGGCACTAGTTTTTTCATCCTCAGTTTTTCTTTTGGCTTCGATGAGTTCAGTCATCCTCAGAGCATGACCCTCCTGCTCCCTTTTCAGATTTGAGATTTGATCGGTCATATTCTGATTTTTCTCCATGAGATTAGAGACCACCTCTCCGGCTTCATCAGATCCACTCTGCCCAGAGAGTTCCTCAAGGGTTTAATGACTCTCACTTATTTGCAGAGCCAACTCTTTCCTCTTGGCAAGAGACCTTCTCAGTCTATTCTGAAGAGAGGCTATCATGTCATTGGCTTCCTCAAGCTACTTTTGATACCTGTAACCTCCATGATCTTTTCTCAAGCGGTTAAACTTATTATTTCTAAGAACCTAAGCTCTGATACCAATTGTTAGTCCTAACTGGTTACTGAGAGGAGGGGTGAATCAGTAATTTTAATTTCTAATTCTTCTTTTAAGCAAACAAATATTCTTGCTAATACAAAAATTAAAAGAATATTATAATACCCATAAACAGAAATTGAATACACAGGTAAACACAACATTTATATGTGGAAACCCTCGGTTAGAAGGAAAAAACCACGGTGGGACAGAATCCATAAACTCCACTACTGCAGTAATAAAGCTTTCATGTTAGAGGCTTAGAAAGCACTGGTAAGAGTGCTACTCGGTTAAGGGATTTGATAGAAGACCTGTTAGGATCTTGACCCTATTAGGAGTCGCTTTGTCAGAGGACTTAAAACACCAATAAAGATGTTACCCGGTAAAGGGATTTGTACAAAAAACCTGTAAGGGTTCACCCTGATTAAGGGATTTAATTATGCTTCACAACTTAAAGCAATGATTTTATGATGACACTATCTTTGTCGATTCAGATCATACTTGTTGACCCTTTCCTCTGCTTGGCTGTTGAATCTTTCTATCCCTTTCACCTTTTGTGACCGTGTTTCCTCTCAGAAGATTTTGCTCTCCTTCTCTCCTTCACTTTGTACTCTTTATATTCAACAACACATGTTTCATGTCTTTCGACTTGTATTTATAAGAAATTGTCTTATTAAAAATACATCTCATAGTTCCACCAAGTTGTAAATAGTCCCATAAATCAAGAATGCAAAACCCTTGATTAAAAATCTTGCAAACTGATCCCAAGTTTACCTCGAAACGCTCGTAGAAAAAACAAAGCTAACTTTAGTTCCATTGAAAAAGCTACCTCCAGTTTAATTGAAAAACGTTTTGCATAATCCAGTTCAGATTATCATGCACTTAACCGGTGTAGAACTTGTATCCGATTAGTCATTTGTTCCCTGTGTGTTTTCCTAACCTGATTGGACAAAACCTGGACTAGTATAAGTGAGACCGGTTAATGTACACCGCTTATTTGCTTAGTCTACCGGTTCACAATTATGTGTACCGGTGTGATGTACCGGTGTTTTGGTGGAATTGATGTTTGCCAATGACTTTACCAATGACAACTAAGTTTATGTCAACAAAATCTGTTACTTCATCTCGTACAGCTGATAGTGATAGACAGTTGGTAGTGCCACAGTTTCAAAGGGATCAGTTGTGGGTTGCAGGGGAGCAGGTTGATGCCACTTCATATAATTTCTGCTACACAAAATAATTCATTGAGTATTTGGTTGATAGTCCGAGATTTTAGGAGGGACCATTTGGAGCTTTTGAGGGTACTCTCATTCGAGGTTCTTGCAGTATTCAGGTTTTGTTGGGAAAGATTGTAGAGACTGACTACAATGCTTCCCCACAGGGATTTTGTGGTTGGGTTTGCTGAGAGGGTTACCTAGGATCCTGCCCAACCAGTTGTTTGGAGATAGAGATTGGACCCATCTTTTGGTTCTTGGTTTGATGATGATGAGCCTCTGACGAAGATCAGAGCATTTTATTGCAACTACACAGTGAGGAGTGCTCATCATTTTTCTTTTGACCCACAGGTAGAGGACTTGGTTTCATGTAGGTGTGGGTTGGCTCTAGGTTCATACCATCCTTTATGGGATGGGCTTACACCCTCTTCAGTTGATAGGGTTAGTTGTTGCAAGTTCACAGGAGGCTACTTGCAGAGTCTATATATCAATGACGGTTTTGCAGATGATGGATATCTAGGTTATGGTAGAGATGGTTTTGGGAGTGTTAGTTCCCGTTGCACAAATAGACTTCATACTCATGACAGATTGGTAGGGTGTGTAGGGATTTTTGATCTAGCAGATGATATTGGATATCCATTTTTCCTTGTTATGGATCGATGTGAGTTTAGTCTCTACTGGGATCTAGGTAGAGATAGGAGTGGCACTGCATGTTCAAGAGAACTTTCTGGATAGTGTTATCATCACAGGAGTTTGCAGGTGACGCAAGGGACATTATAAATATTTATCCTTGGGATCCAGGTGGATCATTATGTTTCTTTGATTCTTGTGATTGCTTGAGGACAAGCAATCTTGGGGAGGGAGGACTGTAATGTCCCCTTTTTAGCGTGACCATAACTATGGATGGATTAGCCTATCATGTGACCCTCGTAGGCTATTGGGGATGGATAGAGGGTCTCTTTCAGTAGGCATCTACTTCAGGATTCAGTATGTTTTGGTTTGGCTTTCGTTTGGCATCATTTGGACTTTATTTGTATACTTTTTCCACGTTTACTATTTATAGTAAGGCTGATGTTGTTCTAGAAGGACCCTTTCTATTTTTGGAAAGTGCATTTAGTCATGTGGGGAAATAATAAGTGTGACTCCTGTTTCAAACGACATATTTAAAGGATAAGTATTTTGGGAGTTATTATTATTTTAGTGGCCAAATTATTATTAAATCATTAAATGGCTTATTATAAAGTTATAATTTAACTTTATAATTTCACTTAAGTTGAAGGTTGAGTCATCATTAGAAGGGGCCATTTAATCAATTAATTCATGTAAGTTTAAGCCAAGGTATTAATTAAAGTATTGGAGTAAATGAATTATTAAAAGGAAAAAAGTATATTTATCCCACATTGGTTCGAAAAGTTAGCGAGCTCTCCCACAAAAGTTATAAAAGACTCAAATGAGTTCTTTTTCATTATGTGATTGATGAAATTTTGCTTGTGTTCTTTTGAAGACTATGGAGTTTCCAAGGGTTTCAGCATTTGCTTGAAGAATTGAGAATTCTTCCATGTTATTGCAGCCTAAGTCATAGGGTTCACCGAATTTTCGGCTTCAGGTTTGAAATTCGGTGAACCCATAAAAAATAAAAAAAATTTGTTGAACTTCGGTCAAAAATTCGGAGGGCAGAAAATTATTTATCGTTTTGCAGAAAATATTTTGATTACTGCGATTTTTGGGGGGTTTTCGGCCAAATATTTTAATAAATGAATGCCTCCGTTGACGGCTAGGGCATCTTTATCCATCGTCGTCATCCATCTGTTCGGCACAGCTTACTTAGTCTTGTCGCTTGCAGCCGACGGCCATTATCTATATCTATGTTTACTCAGTCTTGTTGCTCATAGCCGACGGCCATTACTCAGTCTTGCCGCTTGCGACCGACGGTTTGCAGGGATTATAAGATTTTCAATAGTTTAGAAGATTTTCATTTCATTTTTAAAGTTTGAATAGTTTATTTAAATTTATGTTATTTTTATTTCTTTTATCAATGTTAAAATATTACAATTTATCTTAGTAGGATATAAATTTTGTATATAAATTTTTAATTATTAAACTATAAAACAGTAATATTTTGTAAACTGTAAAACTTAATACTTTTAATTATATTAGAACATTATACTTTTAATTTATATTAAAACATTATAAGTTTTTTAAACTGTCTACATTTATATTTATATTTGTAAACATTATTCTTTTTATTGATTTTTTTATTATGTATTTATTTATTTATTTTAATTAGTAAGTTGTAAAACAGTAATATTTATATGTTTATTTATTATTATTAATTTATTCATTATTATATTATTTTTAAATTATTATAATTTATACTTAGATTTTTTAAAAAAATTATATAAGGCGAATTTAATGTCGAATTTTTTTTCGAATTTTTTGACCTTGCCGAACTTCATAGTTGTTGAACTCGAACTCGAACTCGAATCTTGTGACTTAGATTGCAGCCATTTGAGTTGGTGAAATATCCAACGAATTTGGCATTCAAGTGAGCTTCATTCATGAGTTCTATTTGTGCTTAAAAGTGAAGTATTTCATCTAGGGTTTGAAGAATTGGAAGGTATATCTATAAAAGACCTAGATTTTCATTCTTGGCAGCCATTCTATATCAGATTTAACTATTTAATCGTTGCTACAGTACCTATGAACAATGACGCTACAGTACTTTGAACAGTAGCTGCTATAGTAATTTCCTCTTGGCACATGGGGTTTATATAAAGCAATGGTTAAAGTTTGTCAAGTGCAGATTACATACTTGTTGGAGAATATTTATGGGACTTTGATTGCTGGTTTGTAGTTCCAGAATTTGCTGTCATAATAGTTTTCAGACCTGCAGTTCGTTCTAGGTGTTTATTCTCTATATATGCAAGTATTTACATTGTTATTATTTGCATCTCTTTCAATTAAAGGAAGTTTGGAGTTAACATGCCAAGTGTTTTCTAAAATGTCCATTGGCTGTAGGTGCACATTTTAAATGTAGAAATCATATGTATGCATTCAAATGGGCAAAATAGATTGCATTTGCATTTTAGTTCTTTGCCTGGATATCTTAATAATTATTTGCTAGCATTTAAAACCATTTCAAGCAAGCAAATACAATCTGAAAATAAAAAACAGCGAGATTGAGGTTGAATGCTAAGTGTTTGACAAAATGTCAAACATCTGAAAAAATAAAGCAATTTGATGTTTGTTAGAGTTAGAACCAGCAGGGGTTCTTACAGTTGCATAACAATAATTGCAACTACTGTATTTGATATGGCAATGTAACATATGCTTAATAATCTGAATGGTTGTCTCTGATATGTGCTCTTGATCCACGCTGCATATATAGGTTGATATAATGGCAATTGATATCTCCAATTACAGAGATATTGAGTACAATAATGAATGGATATTGTACAGGCTGTGTTTGATCAGTATTTATCTCTATGCACTGCCAATGAAGCCATCTCTGATATATCTGGAATGGATTATGCTTCTGGATGATGTCGTCTTTGATATTTATATAAATGCTTGCACCTTCAGTTACTGTCGAAAATCGGTTGCTCTAGCTGAGCGATCCACAAGGGACCATTATATATTCAAATCTATATTCAATGCTGCCTGGAGAGAATAAGCTGATTCTCATGATATACTTGTGATTCACAAATGAGTAGACATGATGAATAGATGTGTCTCTAACCAATTTATAATCAGTTTAGTTAATAACATAGCCACTTGTTATAGTTGAATCACACCTCTTAGTTGGGGGTAATCACTGCTCATGGTATCTTTTAATACATGCCTCCTCATTACAAAGTCTTTGTTCATTGATAGATTATGATTATTAAATCAAGCAATGCTTATCTTAATCATCAAAACCATCTGCTGGATAATGATGGATGGACTAATCTTGGCTTAGTCAGTTCTTTGACCTCCGTCGGTATTCTTCCTGCCCGCTAATAACTTAAATAACATCACAAACATTGACTTGTCAATGATATTAGTATTCCTTTATTTGTCGTTACCATCATTTATAATCATAGTATAGTATATATTACTACATACGTCAATGTATATATTACTACATACGTCAATGAATCATCCTAGCCACTAATCGCTAATATTTGGCTCGATCGATTTTACTATTAATCATGACCTGTGTGTGTCTATGTTTCTTTTGGTATCGATTATTTATATTTCCGTGATCATTTGACTAGGCCGACTATATCATCTTGTTGGTAACATTCCGATCGTCGTTGATTGTCTTCATTACGGCTTTGACATAATTGATGATATATGCAATCTGTGTAAAGTTGCAATGAGTCTTCGACATCTTCCAATATTGATGCTATAATACAATTGCAACTCGATCCAATATGTTTTGTTCTTCAGAAAAAACTAATTAAGTCGCTGATAATCCACTTAAACATTGTAAACTCTTTCTCTTTGGGTCGATAATCCTTACTTCATTCATACTTCACATCACGATTGACTAACAAGATTAGTTGTCGTGTTTAGATCTTTTCCAATTTTGTGTGTAATTTGCTATGACTTGGTAAATAAATTTCAATCTTTAATTAAAATTTATTTTAATCATGTTTTTCAATCTCCCAAATTGGGGATATAAGAACTAGTCTATGGTTGGGAGGTGAAGTATCTAATGATGCTCTCCCTCTCCCAATTATGCCGAGACTCGTAAGATATTTCTAGGATGGAAGAACTAAACAATATTCCCTTTTTTCTCTCTCCTTGTATATGCATATCTTTTGAAAGAAACGAGTTGTTAAATTTGTTGTTTGGTAATTTTCAAGTTCATTTGAAAAAGATTTCAATTCTGTTTCAGTTTTAAAATTAATGAAAAGTGAAACTTATGTTAATACTTACCGGTTACTGAGAGGGGGGGGGGGGGGTGAATCAGTAAATACTCACTGTTATACGTTTAATTCTGAACTTCTTTGATTAACCTTAACTGATAAATAGTATATAACAGTCATTCATAAGTATAGACAGAATCACATAGTCTAACACAAGTATTTATACGTGGAAACCCTCGATTAGAAGGGAAAAACCACGGTGAGACAGAGCTCACAACTTCACTACTTCAGAATGAAGGCGCCCTGTTAGGAGCTTACAAAGCACTGGTTAAGGTGCTACCTGGTTAAGGGATTTTGCAAGAGATCAGTTAAGATCTAAACCCTGTTAGGAGCTGCCTGGTTACAGGACTTTGAACATCAACAAGATGTTACCCTGTTAGGGGATTTTTACAATGAACCGATTAGGTCCACCTTAATATAGGGATTTGAATATGCTTTTACTACTAATAAAAGTAATGATCTGTTAATACACTGAATGTCTGAATAGATCATACCTCTTTCTCTGGTTGCCTGGCTGTTGATCTCTACTACCTCTGTGTTTGCAGCTCTTCTCTCAGAAGATGTCTCTTCTCTGCTCTATGCAATCACCCATGATCAACAACTTTCTTGCATCCTATGACCTGTATTTATGCAAGAGTTCATCGCAATGAAACCCTTAACTCACAGAACCGCCAGACTGTAAACTCACCAATAAATCATGCAATTAGCAAAAAGCTATGCGTTATGATCTGGAGTTTACCATGAGATTATCCGAAGAAATAAAGCTAACTTCAGATAAAAAGCTAACTCCACTTCTCAACGGTGGATATCCCGTATAATCCGGTCTTAACTCAAATTGCTTCCGTAGGATTTGGTGCAGATCTTTTAGGCAGTTCGACCGGTGTATCTCGTTCCCGGTTCCAACTCTGTATGAACTCTAAGACTGGTACTGGATCGGTCTACCGGTGTATACCATTCATTGCATCAACCGGTGCATACACTCTGTTTGCAGTCTACCGGTGGCTTCTAAGTAACGTGAGTGACCGGTGAACTTTTACCGGTACATGGTTTTTACACTAATGACAACTTAAATTGCTAACAAGTTATATTTTATCCATTGTAATAAATTTTATGATGAAAATTTTGACTATTATTTATATTGAGAATCTTAACTTGTTATAAGTTACATCAAGAAAGGATGATGACATTGATGTCAAGATGAGGAATTACAAGAAGAATCTTTGAAAGAAACTCACGCACGAGGAAAAAAGTGCATCAAGGTTCAAGGCAGTTAAGGTGTCATTTGAGCAATCCAAATCTTTTGTGAATAATAGCAATAGAGAGGAGTAGCCTTGAAGGTAATAAAACTGGATAGCACAAAGATGAAAAAATATTATTCAGTTGCAGTGATCAGAAAACTAAGGAAGAGACGGAAGGTAAGAAGACTCCAACAAAGAAGGATGATGTTCATCTACCAGCCATGGATAAAGGAGGCATGTCACCTTGGCAAATTAAAATTCAAAGGATCAAGAAGTAGAGAGAAAGGAGTACAGAGCAAGGGGGACTACAAAAGAATTTCCGATACACGGAGAAGTGTTTTCTTATTACATTTGATGTGAGTATATGCATGGATGTTTCTCATGATACATTTCTGGATAGATGTTTCATGAACATCCCTTTCCCATTGATGTCAAAGGGGGAGAGATATATAATGGAAGAGAGTTAGAGAAAAGAAAAAGGATTATGTTTCCATCCATAAAAAGGGGGATGATTGTTTGAAATATTGTCATTGATGTCAGAGGGATTCATTCTTGTCATTGATGTCAAACAAGTATGGACAAGATTATTGTCATTTGTGTCAAAATTGTATTGATGCAATTGTTGTTGTAATTGAATCAGACTAAGAGTGACTATGACACAAGGAGAACAAAGAATATAAAAAGGATTGTTCGAAGAATAGCAATGCACGAAGACATGGATTATGGACAGAAAATATGGATAAAGATCAGTGATTGAGTAAAGACTCTAATGAAATATAAAAAAAGAAGTGACTTTATGTATGACAAGAAAGAAGCAACAAATTAATTGAAGACATTAACATTACCATGTTAAGGTTGCCATTGGTATGCAGTGATTACACATACAAAGGAACAGTGATAATGATCAGTGATTACTGATAAGTTAAGATGGCAGACCTCATCATGATCAATTATAAGTCTGAATATATTGCGGACTTCATATGTTTGACAAGGTTGACTACAGAGAATAAAGGAACAGTGATTGGACAAGACAACAATCCATATTAATACAGAGAATAAAGGAACAACGATTGAACAGGACAACAGTTCATATTAATAAAATGTCTCATTATATACAGCAATAGTAAAACAAGCAAGCCATTAGTCAAACAATCTGTATTAATGCAATGTCTCTATTAATAAGATGTCTTATAAAGAGGCAAGAAAACCAATTAGTCAAACAAAGTAAGAGGTGTGATTAAAACTAAAGCCATTTGTTTAATAAGCAAACAGCAAATACATCAAGGGTTTGATTTGTATATAGGTGCAATGTGATATTACTAAGCACTAAGTGACAGAAAGAAAAGAATAGCAAATGATATATCTAGCAAGATTGAAGCATTGATAACAACGATTATCAAGAAGATAAATAAATAAAAACAAATGTTGAGTAAAATGAAGATTAGATAATGCTAAGTCAATTTACTTATGAAGCGATTTGGTTGAGGAATGCTTTTAATAAAACAAATAATGTTTTTGCAATGGTAGCAATTCATATTTGTAAAGACGTGATTCAATAAAACAAACTATTGTTGAAGGTGGAGAGATGCGTTTTGCTAAAGAAATATCTTTACCGAAGGGGTGCAACTATTAGAAAGAAGAAATCTTGTTTTGAAGCAGTGTGTTTGGAGAAGACTCTTCATTTGTGAAGAGGCATGTCTTTTTGATGAAATGCAGATATAGATAGAGCTGAAGAATGGGCATAAGGAGAGGTTTATGGAGATATGTGAAATATATTTCAAGTGTAAAAAAATATCAATCAGACATACGCAGATCTGCATATGAAGGTATAGATGAGATATCAATGATGATATAGAAAAGAAGTTCATACAGTTATAGAAGAGAAGTTCATGTAGACACAAAAGAAGATTGTGCAGACATAAAGGAGAAGATATATGCTGATATAGAATAAGGATTATGCAGTGTTGATGATGACATAAAGAAAATCATCTTGCAGTTATAAAGAAAGAGATTGAGTAGATACAGTGCAGACTAAAGAAGAGAGTGTATGTAATCAATGCAATGAAGAGTGATTATAAGCAAATATAATGTGTAATGACCCTTACTATAAAGGCCACTAAAAACCCCCAAATCTGAACTGAGACAATTCGTCAAACACTTGGCAAGCGACTGAATTGTTTGTTTGAGATGTTGTGTTTCAGTGTGATAGTTGTTTGAGCATCAAGTACAATTGAGATAACAATACCAATATTGAAAAGTAATACAAGGAACAACTATAGAACTCTAGATAGCAATGCAAAGACCCAAAGGCCAAACAAAAAGTGAGATTTCCAAGGTCTGATTACAATGTACAGTAGACTGATTATTCTGAGTATATATATGACTGTCACATGATCAAGACCCTAAGAAAAACAAGACCTTTCAATGCTCTCTTATTTCCATACAATGCACTACTATTACTATGACAATTTCCATTACAATTGACGGAAAAACAGTGACTGGTTCAGACTGTTATAACAGTGATTACATGTACCTACTTCAATGCAATTATTACATCAAATATCAACATTCAAACTATGAAATGAACCTGGATATAGCTCCTAAATGCTGATAATATACGCTGATGGAATGATGACCAGACTGTCCAAATGTGCCACTGTTATCACTGCCGTACTGTCCCTGCTGCTGGCCATACCTGGGCCGTACTGTACGGCTGCAGTACTAAATTCTGAGCTATGTATTGGGTGCTGAAAATGTATGGAATGGAATCGCCTAGGGTTAGATAATAACCCTTCCAATGCATAAAATTTATCTCCAAGTAGGTTGAGAGATATGAACAAAAATGTAGGTTGAGAGATATGAACAAAAATGTAGGTCCAAACCCTGGTATGACTGAACTGAAAATGTACCAAAATGATCTCCAAATCTTCACCAAATGATTCACCAATGCAATGATGAATTCAGAACCCTTATTCAATTAGATGCAAGCCCCAAAATCAATCCTCAATGAAATCCAACATGAAATGGCTGAGTACTATCTCCAATCATGCAACCCTTCAGTAGATATTTCACTACCTCAGTTATGCCAATCTAGGGGAGTTATCGTTCCTACAAGATCAAATGATATTTGCAGACCAAAAGACTACAAATTGCTCCACAATGGAAGTAGAAGAAATCCCAAATCCAAGTATGTCCAAAAGAAAGCCCAAACCCCCTATTTATTCACTTTTCTAAGAAGTTACTAAGAACTTCTAGAAACATCCATTATAAAATCCCATTATAATGCACTTTTATAATAAAGTAACTTTATAAAATAAAAAGTGCAATCTCAACTTAAAATTATAACATATGTAAGCTCAAACTGAATGTAGGCTCCAACTGCAATAAGCAATCAACTGATCAACAAAATGACTCTCTCTCCAAACCATTTGCCTACGAGAGTCGATGATAGGCAAATCCGTCATGGAAGAACATGTCTCTAGAAAGGGGACATGACATAATGGCAGATTTCTAATAAGTTTAACGTGGAGATAGTGATCAGTTTTGTTGCAGATCTATGATCAATTAATAGCAGATTTGAGGAGGAGATCATAACAGTTTGAAGGTGCAAGCTATAGAAAAATTTGTAAAGAAAAGGATTATCCATTATCTGTGGTAGAAGCAACATTGATAAAGTTGAAATTAGAATGAGAGGTTAGTGCCTCTAAGTGAATGAGGGGGCGGTGCGTCTAGTGGGCTAGTGCCCACAAATTGAATGTGGGGATGGTGCCTCTAGTGGGCATTGCTCACAATTTGAATAAGGGGTTGGTGCCTCTAGTAGGTTGAGCCTACGGAATTTGTAAGAGATTATTATATAAGCAAGTAATTTGCCTTGGTTTCCTCCCATAAGGGTTTCCATGTAAATATCATGTGTTATTGTGTTTTTTCTCATGTGCATGATTATTGATGTTGAGTAAATGATGCTTTTATTATTGATCAAGTTTTAAATATGGTATCAAGTTTTAAGAAGTAAAGATCATCATTATACTGATTCACTCCCACCATCCCTGCTCCCCTCTGTATAACTGTGTGCTCATCAATTTATTGTCATACCTTCTACAAAAATAGTATTTTAAAGCCCAAAGTAGAGATTGTTCATCTTGTCATTGTTGTACCTTTCCAATGAAGCTTCCTTGAATATTCAAGGTATCAAACTAGCCTTCGTGTACTTATTCAAGTATCTGTTTAAGGACTGAGAATCCACTATTTGTCACGATTTTCTAATGGATTATGGAGCCTGAAGTACTCTAATCTCTGAGTTGTATTTTCAAATTCTTGGTTTTTCTTTCCAACAGTTACCCTTGCTGATGTCCACTTGTTGAGTTTTAGTTTTACTTATTTGTCTTCTGTTTTGTTTTCTGAGGTGTCTTTGATTTTGTGTTTTTTTTCGTTCTCTCCGTTATTATTCTTCTAGCCACAAACGCTTTTGGATGTGAATGTCATATATGGTGGATTAAATGTACTAGTGGCATTTTTGTTTGTCATAATAAGGAAATGGTTAGTCCTGGTGTTACAATATTTCTTAACATGTTGAATATCTTAATATTTTGCAGATATATTTATACTACTGTTCTTTCCATTCTTGGAAAAGCTGGGAGAGCTGCTGAGGCATTGAATGTGTTCCACACAATGCGGGTAATAGTTTTATATAAATTCCACTTATAGCAGTAATTATTAACATATCTCATTTTAAAATGCCACAACTGATATAATAATTCATTCATTTGCAGGAAGAGTTTTCAACATATCCTGATATGGCTGCATATCATAGCATTGCTGTAACTCTTGGTCAAGCTGGTTATATCAGGGAGCTTTTGGATCTGATGGATTGCATGCAATCTGGGCCAGATAAGAAACTGGAGAATGTTCCTCTTAGACATTGGAATCCTTGTCTGCAACCTGACTTGGTCATCTACAATGCTGTGAGTTCTTAAGCCTTATTTAATTTTGACACAATTAACAATGTAATATAGTACATTTTAATTTATTTATTATATTTTTATGTGTGCGCTTTGGCTTCCCCGTGTTGAACTGGAAAATAAGGGGTGGCAACGATCTGGATTTAGAACTGAAGTTAACAGAATAGATCCCTAACTAGTGGTTAGTGCATTGTACATCAGGCTCTTTTTTGATCCTGTGATGGGGCAGATTTTAGTATTTTATGTCAAGTTCCCAATTTATTTTTTGAATCCATTTTACCTGAGTACTAATATTTTTCTTGCACAGCAGCTTTTAAATGCTTGCATTCCGCACAAAGAGTGGCAAGGTGCAGTTTGGGTTTTACAACAAATGAGGTACAAGGGAATAAAGCCTAATAGTGCAACTTATGGACTCATTATGGAGGTGAGTGATTATTCATACATGAAAATTTGAAATTTTAATCGTTTGCTATTTAGACTCCTATGGTACTGTCATAGTTTGAAAAGTTCAGATTTGAATCTAGAAATAAAGAAAGAGATTATATCAATGTCTATGAATGACCAAGAATAGGTCAAAGGGACTAGAACATACAACTATTACAATTACAAAGAACTAGTCAAAAAGGGGGCCTTGGACTGAGAAAAAACAATGAAGCAAGAAAACCATGAAAAACAAAGAAATAGACACGTGGGGGTTAACCTAAAAAAGTTATCATCAAACAAGTACAGGAATCAATAGATATGTGAGGGGATGGCCTTGAAAAGTAGTGGATGTAGATGAAGACCACCTAGGTAGGAACATAAATCATTTTCTGTTTGTATTTTGGGTTGTGTTGGAGAAGCCATTAGTAGTATCATCAATCATTGTAGGAGTACCAATGAAGAGTTTGATAGTGCTTGTCAAGGATGTTGATTTTATGGTAGTGCTCGTTAACGACAGGCAAACTATCAGATCTATCGCCTTCCCAACCATAGATGATGAGCTCATATCATTACCCCTGAGCAGAACATCTAATTAATAAGGCAGATCATCTATTTTCCATTTCATATATCTATCTTCAAGAGAGGAAGATTAATCTTCCTATATACCAATCAAATGAGATTTATGAAGGGACGCCACCCTTCCAAAGTTTGGGCCCCCAATTAATATAATAATAATTATATTATTATATAATAATTATATAATATAATTATTATATCATTAATAATATAATTGTATCACATAATTATATTATTAATGATATAATTATAAATGTAATATAATCACATAATATAAAATTGTTATCTCTCACAATAATATAATAATTATATTATTAATCACAATAATCAATATAATTATTGTATCACAATAACTATATTATTACAATCTTTATGTTAACTATGTCGGCGTGAAGGAATCCGACCATAGCTACAATAACATTAACAAAGGAAAGTCTAGGCCAAGTGGGTCAAGCTAGATAATTCTAGTAGGTAGTCATTTCTACATAGAATCTCCCATAGCACTCAAGGGCAAAAAACTGCTAGTGGTATAAAACAAATTGATAATGTAAACTTTGCTCCCAAGATCTATGCTATGATATAGGGTGTCGGAACTTGATGTTTGAAAGAGGTAGAGCCATGGCCATTAGAGCGAAAATCTAGAAGCTAAGGAGCCATAACAATAGTAGACTGCAAAATGGGCAATACCTCACCGATTTGTCTCCATTTGTAAGTCAATCAATAGTATGCAAATGGTAAACATTTATGATAGTTGGAAGAATGAAGTGATCAGTTTGGTAGAACGTGCTTAGTTTGGTAGAATGCGCTTACATGAAGAGGTTTATGCTTGACAGTATTGACCTCATGAAGAAAAATGGTCAAGCATCCCTAATCAGAATAGTGGAAGAAAGTGAATTGAGAGCTACTAGAATCTTTGTATAAATAATAGTATCTCCATAAATTCATTGTAGATTGAATACTGGAAACTAACATGCTCCTTGGTCTACACATCTTGCAGAGAATAAATGTGACATGCTCTTTCACTTTCTAAAATATGGTGGTCAATCTCAACTTTAAGTTGATTGGAGCATACTTGCAATTGACCAAGGGAAATCTTTAGACCTCAAGACCAATTATGTTGAAGATAGTTGGGTTGAATAGTAGTCCCATATGCAACTTGTAAGAAGTGCCCAACATAGAAAGCTAGTTTGGTGTCGAGAGAATTCACAAGGGACTTCCAAGTAACTTATATGTACCAGCACTAAATGTTCTCTTTGACTGAGGCAGTGATAGACACATGATCATTGAAGGAGGTAGCTTGTCCAAAGAAATGCCAACAAACTAGAAGATCAAAAGAATGTTAGAGAACCAACATTGCTGACATTTAGAGGGACCCAAAGAGGAAATCTTTTTTGAGGAACAAAATGCTAAAAAATGATACCTCCTGTTGTCCTGCATTTTGTCACCACAAAATGTAGATAACAGTACGAAACTTTTGAACTTAGTTTTGCGTTTCTCTATGTTAATTCGCTATTTAATTAGCCAATATTGATCAATCAATTGATCTCAATATGTTTAGCGAATCCTTTTGCTGAAGGCTTTCATCAAGTCTTTTTCGTTTTTTCAGTCTATCTTCCTATACTTGATTTTTGAATCCTTCTGCGTCCTTTGTCGTGTTTTCAAGTGTGTGTTTAGTTGTTTTTAGTCTTTTTGTTTCGTCCAATCTCTTGCTTTCGGTTTTCCCTTCGATATGATCTATCTTAGGGCTTAATCAGACTTATTAGTCAAAAGATATGACTGTTTAAGTGCCCAAAAAGTGGACTCTCAAGGCTCAACTGCATATTTAAAAAAAAATAGATGTTATTTTCTATAGTTGAGTTGCACTTTTTGAAAAATATAACATAAATTCATTTTATGTTATGTTTTTAAGTTACTTTATCACTTAAATTTATCACTTAAGTGACTATAGTGCACTTTATGTTATATTTTAATGTTGAGTTGCTTTTAAATTTTTCACTTAAGTGACTTTATCACTATATAGTTCTAATTTAATGTTGAGTTTTACTTTATGTTTTAAAAAACACATAAGTTAAATATTACTCTATGAAATAATGTTTACACATTCTATATATAACTATATAGTGTAAATGTTATTTTTGACCCCTTTAGTAATATTAGACTCAATAAAGAAATAGACATGTGCTAAATAAACCACTTAAGTTATACAAGTCAACAACATGACTTTCTTTTCCTACTTTACATGCAATTGCATCTAGAGAATCCGATTTTGCATTTAAAAGGCCAAAAACTTGATGTAAAAGCATGTAGATGTAACATGCAATCCCTCTTGGAGAGTGCGATTTGCATATGTTGTAAAAAATAAAACATGCAAATGCACTTGGAGAGTGCAATTTGCTTGAAAAAGACTAAGTCATGCACATTTACATGTAAAAAGCAAGTTTTTAAAACATGTAAATGCACTTGAAGAGTGCGATTTGCATGTAAAAGGCATTTCCATCCAAAAATAAAACATGTGTTTGCATCTAGAAGGTGCGATTTTGTTTGGAGTCATTTTCCAAGTCATTTGCATGCAAAATAAAACATGCGTTTGCATCTAGAGGGTGCGATTTTGCTCTTTCAGCAAAAGCAATGCATCTCTAGGGCAAAATAACACGTGCGAATGCATCTCTAGGGTGCGATTTGGCTTTTATGTTATTGACAAAGGCATTTCCAGCCAAGAATAACTCATGTGCATGCATCTAGAGAATCCGATTTCACCCCCAAATGCATGTATCTTCTTCTCAAGAACACATTTTGAGCATTTTCAGCCAAAAACACCTCATGTAAATGCATGTTTAAGGCGTGTTCTTTTATAAAAACGCCCAGCAAATCCATTTTTGCCAAAATGTTTTGCATGTGAAGGGTTTGTAAGATTGTTTTTTGGCAAATACATGCAAAAACGCCTCATTCATTTGATCTTGGAGACCACGATTTGCAAGTTGCAATTTGTCAAAAGCCTCTAAGTTGTTGCATGTGTTTGATGGTCCCAACCGGTGCTGAGACGGGAGGGGTGAATCAACCCCCACTAAAACTTAAGAAACAAAATCTGATATAATCTAACTAAAACTGTAAGTAGAATAGATTCTATCACAGAAATAGCTATCACACAATCAAGCAATAAACAACACCAGATTTATCACATGGAAACCCAAATCGGGAGAAAACCACGGTGTGAGGAAACCTCACAAATTTTGCACTCTTTTGAAGTGCGCCCTGTAAGGAGCCTTCCCTGTTAAAGGATTACAAATGCACTGTTAGATGCGACTCGGTTAAGGGATTTAAGAGATAAGGAAGGGATTTAAGAGATAAGGCCTGTTAGAACCTACTTGGTTAGAGGACTTAGAACATCTACATAGATGTCACCCGGTCAAGGGATTTAGTACAAAGGACTTGTTAATGTCCACCCAAAATACTAGGATTTTGCTATTGCAATTGTTAGAGAGCAATAGAGGGTTTGATCTTTTAGAAATGGCTTTGCTGAGCCTGATAAGATCGTTGTGCTTCTCAATTGAGAGTCATCACCAGTCACCACAAGTATGCTCTCCTTCTTCTGTTGTGCTTCCTTGCATACTCTTCGTTTCTTCTTCTCTTCACCTTTTCGTAGCTTCTCTCAGCGTACAGGTTCACTCTTATTCTTTGGCAGAATGAAGGAAAACAATATTCTTCATAGGCTGAAGAATATATAGTCTTCTTTGCCCTTCCTGTTTTTTACATGCACGACCTGTATAAAAATCTCCTTTATATCCATCACCTACTGGAGTCTCAGTTCACTGAGGAAACATCCGATACATGCCATGTGCTTTTTCTGCTTTATGAAGGAAACGACAGATGCGTGCTGAAAGCTTTCCTTCACTAGAGATTTCTACATGTTTTAATGCCATAAACTTCGGCATTAAAACTTTTAATTGTGCCTTGTACCGATCTTCTTGATAACACAAAGTCGTCCGGATTTTGTGCAACAAATCCCGATGAAAGACTCACACAAGTGTTTGTCGATTGTGACTTTCCCTGGTTCATCAGTCTTCATGATATCCCTAGGTTGTGCATGGGTAGAAACCTTCACCTGTCACTATTCCTTTCTCTGTCTATACAGGTTGGATCCTTGGTTCCGGTTATACACTTCATCGATCATAGTCCTGAAACCTTGATTACTGGTTGTGCCTTGCTTGGTTATCGGTTGCTCTGATGATCAGTTAGAGCTTTATCAGTAACATAGAGAGTGCCTCTTCTTGCTCATATGTGTTACTAGTCTCCAAACCAATCTCTCCTTGCGCTTATTATTGTCAGTTGTACCTGCTTGTCATCTGTACCTGTCCTTGGTTCTTGATTGAACACTGTTGGCATCCCTAGTCATAAATGACAACAACTCTTTTCCAATCAATGACAAGACCTCTTTGCCATGTACCGGTTACAAACTTACCGGTTAATGCCAACAATCTCCCCCTTTGGCATTGATGGCAAAACATTGCTGGTCAAAATCTCTTTTTTCTTAATGACTACCTTTATGAAACCTACTCCCCCTTCGAGTAGCAGTCCTTTATCACCAATCCTATTAAGATCAGGCTGAATCCTCTATTGATGCATAATGGATTGATGAACACCTTTGTCTTGTTACTGAAGATCGGGACGGGGCATTACCCCTAATTTACTTCTGAGATACTCAAAGGTACTCTTCGGTAAAGGCTTTGTGAATATGTCAGCAACTTGTTTTGTAGGAACATATTCCAATTTTACTTCTTTATTTTGCACTTGCTTTCTTAGATAGTGGTACTTTATAGCAATGTGCTTTGTTTTAGAGGGCATGATAGGATTTTTAGATATATTTATTGCACTTGTACTATCACAGTAAATTGCAATCAATTCAGGTACTTGTTCTTGGATTCCTTCCAATATCTCTTTGGTCTAGATCACCTGTATGCAATTGATTGCAACAACAGCATACTCAGCTTCTGTTGTAGACTGTGAAATGCAGTTCTGCTTCTTACTCGTCCATGACACAATCCTCTCTCTAAGAAAGAATGCACCTCCACTTGTGCTTTTTCTGTCATCAATATTACCAACCAATCTGCATCAGTGAATACTTTTATCTCGAAACCTCCTTTGTGAGGAAACCATAGGCCATACTCCTTAGTACCTTTTAGGTATCTAAAAATTCTCTTTATTGCTATTAAATGTCTCTTTTGGGTTAGCAGAGAATTTGGCTACAATGCCTACTGCATGTGCAATATCAGGTCTACTATGCACAACATATTGTAACTTGCCAATCATTAACCGATACAATGTCTCATTTACATCTTTTGCATCATCCTCCTTTGATAACTTGAGGTTAGTTATCATTGGTGTGTCAACCGGTCTGGATTCTACTAGCCCAAAGGATTTAAGAATTTCTTTAACATACTTGGATTGAGAAAGAAAAATACCTTCTTTTAGCTGATGGACTTGCAGTCCAATGAAGAATTTTATGGCTCCACTTATGGACATTTCAAATTCTTTCTTCATCTCCAAGTCTTTGCTCATTTTGTCATCTCCTCCAAAGATGATGTCATCCACAAATATTTCAGCAATCAGGTTCCCTTCTTTGCCAGTCTTGAGATACATGTTGCCGTTATCTCCTGTCCTTGTGAATCCTATGGTCATGAGGTATGAATGTAACCTTTCATACCAGGCCCTTGGGGCTTGTTTCAGCCCATAAAGTGCCTTTTTCAGTTTACAAACCATACCACTTTTCTCTGTGGATGAGAAGCCTTCTGGCTGTTCTATGTAAACTTCATCCTCCAATATACCATTCAGAAATGCAGACTCTACATCCATCTGGTATACTTTGAACCTTTTATGAGCAGCATAAGCGAGTAGGATTCTTACTCCTAGTTTGGCCACAGGTGCAAAGGTTTCTCCATAATCTAGTCCTGCCTCCTATGCATATCCTTTGCAGACTAGCCTTGCTTTGTTCCTTACCACCTTTCCTTCTTCATTTAATTTGTTTCTGTACACCCACTTGGTCCTAATTACATTCTTCTCGTGTGGTCTAGGAACAAGAGTCCATGTTTCTATTAATACTAACAGATTACTGAGAGGGGGGGGGGTGAATCAGTAAAAGCTATTTCTATGCCAATTCAACAGTTGTTTAATTATTCTTCTAAGATAAGCATAATGTAAACAATGTTAGGAATTTGAGTTGTCATTAGTGTACATCCACAAACAATATGCACCGGTAAGGGGTCACCGGTCACTCACAACACTTACTTTAGAGACACCAGTTGACAAACAACATAACATATGCACTGGTAGATAAAGAAAAGTGTACGCACCGGTCTCCGTGTGCTTGTATAAGTTGAACCGGATATAAGATTACACTGGTCTAACATGACCTAAAGATCCGCACTGGATTCAGTGGATTAGTCTTAGTTAGAAGCCGAATTATGCAGGACATCCACCGCTTAAGAGTGGAGTTAGCTTTTCAACAGGAGTTAGCTTTATTCCTGCGGATGTTTTTCAAGGTAAACTCCAGATCATAACATATAGTTTGTAGCTGATTGCATGATTTGTTGCAGAGTTTGCAGCCTGGCGGTTCTATGAGTTAAGGGTTTCCTTACGGTGTACTATTAAATAAATACAGGTCATAGGATGCAAAGAAGACGGTTGTTGAGGGTTAATGATTGAAAAAAAAGAGCAGAGGAGTGATATCTTCTGAGGAGTGCTTCAGGCTCAAAGGTGAAGAAAGAAAGAGAGATCAACAGCCAAGCAAAACCGGAGATGAGATTAACAGGTATGATCTAATCAGACAGTCAGTGTCAAAATAGATCATTGCTTTTATAAAAGGTGAAAGCATATCAAAATCCCTCTATCAGGGTGAACCTAATTGGTTCTATGTAAAATCCTTTAACAAGGTAGCATCTATGTTGATGTTCAAAGTCCTGTAAGTAGGCAGCTCTTAAAAGGGCTTAGATCTTAATAGATCTTTTGTAAAATCCCTTAAGCGGGTAGCACTTGAATTCGTGCTTTTGTAAGCTCCTAACAGGGCGCCTTCATTTTGCAGTAGTGAAGTTGTGAGCTCTGTCTCACCATAGTTTTCTCCTTTTAACCGAGGGTTTCCACGTATAAATACTTGTGTTGATATGTGTGAACCTGTTTATGCTTGTGAATGACTGTTTACATTCTGTTTTACTTTAGAAAATCTGTTTACAAGTTTTAAACTGCACTAGAGATAGTTTTATTGATTCACCCCCCCTCTTAGTAACCAGTAAAGTATTAACAATTGACATCAGAGCCTAGTTCTCTATACTACTAAGCCTAACAACTTGAGAGAAAGATCATGGAAGTTTACTGGTATCAGAAATAGCTCGAGGAAGCCAATGACATCATTGCATCTCTGGAGAATAGATTGAGAAGATCTCTTGCAAAGAGAAAGGAGCTAGCGCTACAGTTAAATGAGAGCAATGAAACCATTGATGAACTCTCTGGGTAGAGTGGATATAATGAAGCTAAGGAGGTAGTATTTGAACTCATTGAAAAGAATTAGATTCTGACTGATCAGATCTCTAATCTTAAGAGAGACCAAGAGTACAATGCCTTGAGGATGATTGAACTGATCAAGAAAAAGAGAAAAGCCGAAGATGAAAGGAACTCAGCAGTCAAGTCTTTGACATCCTCTGAGAAAGCAAGGGACCGGGCAGTGGAAACGGTAGAGGCGAATGAACTTATCATCCTCCAACTTCAAGAAGACATGCAGAGTGTCACCCAAGAAAATGCTCACATGCAGAAAGGCTGGCATGATAGGAATGAAGCATGCAATAGACTGTCTCTAGAATTGCATCAACTAAGGGGACAGATAAATGAACATGAAGAAACAAATGAAATTTTGAGAAGATACAATGAAAGTTCGACCAAGCTTGATGAGTAACTTAAAGCTCAAAGAAGACATAAATATCCAACCGGTCTTGGATTCACCGATGGAGTTACCAAAGAGAATGGTGAGTCCTCTTGGGTAAAAGTGATCAAAAGGGATAAGAAGAAACCGTTGGCACAAAAAGGTAAGAATATCTTTAACGCATCGTGCAAGCATTGTGGGAAACCGGGTCATAAAACTAATAATTGCAGAAGTGCACCGGTAAGGACCAACAACAGTCACTGCAAGAACTACTGTAGAAATAGCCTCATGACTAGTGAGTGCTGGTCCAGTCCCATATCTGTGTCTAGTAGTAGCAAGGGAAGCTTCAGGGGCTACTGCTATGCATGCAACAAATTTGGACACAAGGCGGAAGAATGCAGGTCCAAGACAATGGCAATCAGATCCCCAAAGCCGGTATTCACTAAAAGAAACAGGAACTGGAGTACAGTCAACTGTGTAAACTCTTGGGATAAGCCAACCAACACAAGAAGAATGAACCTAGGGAAGACAACCGGGATAGTATGCTATCACTGCAACAAAGTTGGACACAAAGCCAAAGAGTGCAGGAACCGGTTATCCGGTAAGGAAAAGGAACCGGTCAAACCTAAAGAAAAGACCAACAAGGGAGAGAAGACTATGAAAACAGTTAAACAGATATGGTTCGTAAAAGAATCAAAGAGCTCCGTTGAAGAGAAGACAAAGGAAAGATCACCATCTGCTGATGGCGATATTTCATCAGCAAACTGAGCCGTGAAGCCTTAGAGGGAACCAGTAGATCCTCTACTGTTCCCGATATGATCGATGAGAGTCGAACTCACTTGGTCTACAAGGTAAAACCGGTAAGGCAAACTTCATCCAATCGGCCAGGAAAACGGAAAGAAAAGTTAGGTAAGGCATTCATTACTGTAGCCGTTTAACAAATAGTTGCCATTTGGTAATTACCGTTATAACCTAACTCTATAAGAGAAAAGGAGAATTACTCACAAGTCTTCACTTTACTTACTTTGTGAGTTACGAATTCTTGTGCTAAGTATTATTCTCACGCTTTGATCACTGGGAATCACTACTTGCAAAACCGATCTAAGCTACTTTCTGTTGCTTACCAGTTAACAAGAATGGCTTCATCTTCCGCTACTGTGAAATTGATCAAAGGAGATCAGGTGAATAGGCCAGCATACAACATCTTGCCTGCTCAGAACAGAGAAAACGACATGGCCGGTGCGCTCTCCTCTATTCCAGAAGTTCTCCTGACCGAGGATGTTACAATGTTTATTCACGTCAAACAGGAAGAATTGGGAGAAACTTATATTCAAGGAGAGTATCTGTCATTATGTGAAGAAGGGAAACTTCCCGACAAATACGCCAATCTATTATCATCCGAACTAATAAATGGTGTATGCTACCGTGAAATCTTTTGAGAAGACCAAGTCAGATTGGTGCTGAGCCGTCTTCACGAACCAGGTTTCTGGCTCACTAGAGGCACATGTCACGAGATCACCAAAGAAGATCTCCATAGAGTAACCAGATACAGTGACAAAGGCGAAGCACTAACCCTGCGCACCATAGCCAATATTGTGGTCAATAAGCTGACCAAGTCAAAGTCTGATGATTGACTTATGACTGTGAATGACATTGAAGACAATGGAGTACGATTTGCGTCTGCTGTCATCGGATACAAAGTTTATCAGTCAAGCAACTGGAATAGCATACCAGGTGGTGCAATACATGCTGCATACCGCATCATGCACGAAAATGCCCAATACGACATCTGTGCGATGCTTCAGAGCCAAATTTTTGAAAACATGAAAAGGCTCGGAGTTGTGAAGAAGAAATCCATGAAGTATGGAACCCTTCTGATGTGCCTATACTTTTCCTACTTGGATTTCTTCCCAAGCTTTGGTAAAGTGACATGGAGAACCGACAAACTGGTCATGCATCAAATCACCGAAATGGCTAATCGACTGGGAGACTAGCTGAGTAATGCGATGAATGAACATTTTGAAGCTTTTCAATTGAAGATGCATGAAAGAGAAAGAGTGCTGTCAACTATTGTTGACCTGTACAAGAATGAGGTATGTTTTTTGGTCACCACCGACAACTGCATCATTCAAGCAATGGAACCAAGAGATGTATATGCTCCTGAGTTGGGTTACGAGATCTCTGCCAGAGTTGCAAGGCATATGCTAATGCATTAACTGATGCAAATTTGCATCTCGGTGCCAATCGGTTCGGCACATACACTGAGATTCTCCAGAATCTGTCAACAAGGGCACCAATCAAGATTGTCTACAAAAGGATGCCACCACCAAAGAAGAAACCAGCGTCAGAACAGCCCAAGGGTCGGAGGAAGAAAGTAGAACCAGCACCTTGTATCCAAGAGGAAGAACAAGAAGAGACAGAGACCGAGGAAACAATTCCCTTGATTAGAAAGAAGAAAACTGATAAAACGGCAAAGGAGGATCCACCTTGAAAAGCCAAGCCCACAATTGACGAAATTGTGGCAAGACTGAAAGAATTTGGGAATTTAGGCTTTGTTAGAGGGAAATATGAACTAGTCAATGATGAAGACAAAGGAAAGATTGAAGAAGCTGTAGCGTTCTACCTTGATAAATTCAATCTTCATCCCGATGGACTTCGCACAACTCTACTTGAACTTCTTCTACAAAAGATTGAAGATCGGTGGAAAGCTTCAGAAGTTAGAGAAAAAGAGCTAAGGATAAAAGCTCTTCTAGATGTCCAAAATCACCTTACTCTAGAAGAAGCCACAGAACAAGCTGAGCTTCATTAGAAAACTTTCGCAACTATAAGAAGAATAGGCCTTATGCTTATTGGAGAAGTTGAGAAAGTACATGGTGAAGAAGTAGCAATATGGACCAAACTTCTTTAGACCCAGCAACAATAAGAACAAGAAGCAGCTCAAAGAACAATAGCTAAACCGGCAGCTGACACCGGTAAAGGGAAAGGAATACTTGGAGAAGAAGCACTGGTATCAATGGACTTAACCAAAGATCAGGCAACAAACCTAATTGTTCTCATTTCTCCAAGCAAAGGTAACATTAAACCTATGCATGTTGATGATATAATTACTGAGGTTATGGATTTCGGAGAAGTTGACAATGTAGCAAAGTGGTACAGTGTACTAAATGAAGAGGATAAACAAAAGCTGATTGTTGGGATTGTAGAAACCTTCAGGGATTATCATAGGACTCCAAGGGACTATAGGTCCAAGTTCCCACTAGAACTAAACAACAAGCTACGATCAAAATGGCAAACCGGGCTAGGCACAAACACGAGAATCACTAGGGAAACACTACTTAAGGTCCGACCTGGATTCAGTGAAGAAAGAATAAAGTTTCTATTAGAAGAAGCATCCATGAATCTAAAGACATCAAATAGAGTTGCAGAGATATTGAATGGATATGAGAATCAGGTCTACAAAGCAACTCTAGACTACTGGAACAAATATGACTTGAAGACATTGGAGAAACAAGGTCCTCAGAATCAAACTGCACAAATGCAAGCACCATCGGTTAGATCCACAACTGGTGAAGCATCTTCTACTGAAAAAGAAAAAGCTCAAACAGAAGAGTTCACAACAAGTGCACAAATAAATGTTGAACAAGAGGCAGAGATCGATATACCCATGGGAGAACTTCATACAAATGAGGAGCAACAACAAAAAGAAGTCCCTCTGGGACAACGAGAACAAGATGCTGAAGTCAATAAGCAACCGGAAGAAGAAGCTCAGACCGAGGAAAAACCTCCTGCAGAACAAAGTCTACAGGAAGGAGAAGTTCAACCGGAGAACAAAGCTCATCAAGATACAAAACATAATAAGGGACAAGATGAAGACATCCCAGTCCACACCGAGCAACTCAAACTAGAACAAGAGCAAGGGCAACAAGAACAGGAAGACATTCCAAGCTCCTCTTCTAAAAGAAAGTTGTCATTTGCCGAGGAGAAGGAAGCAAAAAGAAGTAAAATCACCGAGACAGTAGTAGACATTAGCAAGATGTCAAGTAGGCAGCTCAAGGAGCTGACCAAAAAAAATAGGACATGGTCCTAACCACTGTAAAGAATATTCTATGCAACTTTGTTCCTGATACTGACTTAGAGAGCGATGAACTAGTCATCGATCAACTAGAAGTGTTGGCACAGGCAATCGGTGAGGATCTCACAGATCCGGAAACATTGGCGATCGACCACTACGAGAAGAAAAAAGTGGAGATACTCCACAAACAGGTTGAAGATATTAAAGTGCTTTTGACAACCAACCTGAGAATTCTACAACAACTTCAAGAAGTAGGAAATTTGATGAGCAGAACATCAAACTTTGAAGTGTTTTTGCAAGACCTATCAGAAAAGTCTGCCAAGATAACGGAAGAGATTAAAGCTTTGTCCTCTCAATTTGATATTAAGAACAAAACTGCAACATCCTATAGCAGAGAAATGACAAGTTTAACTCTTGCATTGAGAAAAATTGCTGAAGAGAAAAATAAGCGTATCCAAGATATCATTGGATTTCAAATGTTTTTAGCTCCAACATTTAACATCATGAATTTATCAATGAATTCTGCAGACGCTCTAATAAATGAACCAGCCTACAAAACTGTGGAAGACATAGAGAATATCATTATTTCTCTGACAGCAGCCCAAAAGAATACAAAATATATAACAGGTTAGTGGGCACCATTTCTTGACTCAGCAAGAACAATATATAAGGATATCTTTACCAAGATCCAACTATGAACAAACACATTCCTCTTTGTCCTATGGAGGCAAAAAGGGGAAGAAGATATACAGAAAATGAGCAGACAGGATTAGTGCAGAACTTCCATCTGGAGCACTCTGTTAGGGGAAGTCCAGAATAGGGGAAGCAGTGTTCTACCGATACAAGGTAGTGTGATTAGTAAGTAAGTGAAGTTTGTGTATAGTTTTGCCACCAATGACAAAGGGGAAGATTGTTAGGAATTTGAATTGTCATTAGTGTACATCCACAAACAATACGCACCGGTAAGAGGTCAGCGGTCACTCACAACACTTACTTTAGAGACACCGGTTGACAAACAACATAACATATGCACCAATAGATAAAGAAAAGTGTACGCACCGGTCTCAGTGGATCAGTCTTAATTAGAAGTTGGATTATGCGGGACATCCACCGCTTAAGAGTGGAGTTAGCTTTTCAACATGAGTTAGCTTTATTTTTGCAGATGTTTTACAAGGTAAACTCCAGATCATAACATATAGTTTGTAGCTGATTGCATGATTTGTTGCGGAGTTTGCAGCCTAGCGGTTCTATGAGTTAAGGGTTTCCTTACGGTGTACTGTTAAATAAATACAAGTCATAGGACGCAAAGAAGGCGGTTGTTGAGGGTTAATGATTGAAAAAAAAGAGTAGAGGAGTGATATCTTCTGAGGAGTGCTTCAGGCACAAAGGTGAAGAAAGAAAGAGAGATCAACAGCCAGGCAAAACCAGATATGAGATTAATAGGTATGATCTAATCAGACAGTCAGTGTCAAAATAGATCATTGTTTTTATAAAAGGTGAAAGCATATCAAAATCCCTCTATCAGGGTGAACCTAACTGGTTCTTTGTAAAATCCCCGAACAGGGTGGCATCTATGTTGATGTTTAAAGTCTTGTAACTAGGCAGCTCCTGACAGGGCTTAGATCTTAACAGATCTTTTGTAAAATCCCTTAAGCGGGTAGCACTTGAATCCGTGCTTTTGTAAGCTCCTAACAAGGTGCCTTCATTCTACAGTAGTGAAGTTGTGAGCTCTATCTCACCGTGGTTTTCTCCTTCTAACCGAGGGTTTCCACATATAAATACTTGTGTTGATCTGTGTGAACCTGTTTATGCTTGTGAATGACTGTTTACATTCTGTTTTACTTTAGAAAATCTGTTTACAAATTTTAAACTGCACTAGAGATAGTTTTACTGATTCACCCCCTACTTTCAATAACCGGTAAAGTATTAACACCTCATCAACAAGGATAAATAGAAATACACAGATCAACACAAGATGTATACGGGGAAACCCTCAGTTAGAAGGAAAAAACCACGGTGAGATAGAGCTCACAACTTCACTACTGTAAAATGAAGGCGCCCTGTTAGGAGCTTACAAAGCACTAGTGAAGGTGCTACCCGGTTAAGGGATTTTATAAAAGATCGGTTAAGATCTTAATCTTGTTAAGAGTCACCTGGTTAGAGGTCTTTTAACATCAACAAAGATGTTACCCTGTTAGAGGATTTTACAAAGAACCGATTAGGTCCACCCTGATAGAGGGATTTCAATTTGCTTTCACACCTTATAAAAGCAATGATCTCATATGACATTGATTGTCTGATTAGATCATACCTGTTGATCTCTTCCCTGGTTTGCCTGGCTATTGAATCTTTTCTATCTCTTTTCCTTTCACCTCTGGTGACTGTGATCTTTTTGCAGATGTCTCTCCATTGCTTTGTTTACTCAAGAACTTTCAACAACACTTTTCTTGCGTCCTATGACTTGCATTTATAAAAGAGTTCACCTTCATGAAAACCATAACTCATAGAACTGCTAGGCTGTAAACTCAACAATAAATCATGCAACTAGCAAAAATCTATGTGTTCTGATCGGGAGTTTACCTTAAAAAGCTCAGTAGAAATAAAGATAGCTCTTGTTAAAAAGCTAACAACACTTTCGAGCAATGGATGTTTCATATAATCCGGTTTTAACTCAAACTGCTCCGCAGAATCTGGTGCGGATCTTCAAGCAGTAGACCGGTATATACTTATACCCGGTTCATTCCTGTATACAATATAAGACCGGTACTGAGTACTTGGATCGGTCTTCCAGTGTATCCCCTTTGCTTAATCTACTGGTGCATACACTCTGTTTTCAGTCTACCAGGGTCTTTGAACTAACGTGAGTGACCAGTGAACCTTTACCGGTGCGAATGGTATTTGTGATTTACACTAATGACAACTTAAATTGCTAACAATCTTCCCCTTTGTCATTGGTGGCAAAACTATACACAAAACCACACTCACTTGTGACAATTTATACCTTTAGTTCTGTAGACTCTTCTTTTCTTTGTAGCACACTTCCCTTGTCTGTGTGCTCCGATTGTCCTGTACCTTTACTGACCTTTCCATTGTCTGAGTGCTGCTCTGCTTCTCATTTCCCTTTTTGTTTCCTCTACTTCTTCTGCTTCTTCTTCCCCTTTTTGCCTCCATAGGACAAAGGGTTATTCTTAGGATTTCATATTTGTAGCTTGGTGAAGATATCCTTGTAGATTATCTTGGTAGAGTGAAGAAACAGTGCCCATTGACCGGTTACATGTTCAATGTTCTTTTGGGCTGCTTTAAGATAAACAATGATGTTCTCCATATCTTCCACAGTTTTGTAATCCAGTTCATTGATTAGAACTTCTGTAGAAGTCGTGGTTCGTTGCATGGAATCAAATATGGGGGCCAGAAATAACTGAAATCCATTAATGTCTTGGATTCTCTTATTCTCCTCTTCTATAGTCTTTCTTAGGACTAGAGCAAAACTTGTCATTTCTTTGCTAAAATTTGTTGCAGATTTATTCTTGATGTCAAATTGAGATGACAAAGCTCTTATTTCTTCAGTGGTCTTTGCAGACTTCTCTTTCAGATCTTGCAGAAATACTTCATAGTTTGAGGTTCAAGTCATCAAACTGCCTGCCACTTGAAGTTGTTGTTGAAACACTCTGAGTTTGGTTAATACAGTTACCTTGATTTCTTCAACCTGTTTGTGGATAATCTCTATTCTTTTCTTCTCATAGTGGTCTATCGCCACAGTCTCCGGATCTGTGAGATCATCACCGATAGCTTGTGCCAAAATTTCTAGCTGATCGATGATCGGTTCATCTTCATCTATATTAGCATCTGGTACGAAGTTGCACAAGATGTTCTTTACAGTGGTCAGGACCATGTCCTGCTTCCTTTTGGTCAGCTCTTTTAGCTGCCTTGTTGACATCTTGCTGATGTCAACTACTGTATCAGTGGCTTTGCTTCTTTTGGCTTCCTTGTCCTCAGCAAATGACAACTTTCTGTTTGATGAGGAGGAGCTTGGAATATCTACTTGCTTCTTTTGCTTGGGCTCCTATTCCGGTTGACCTTGCTCAGTTTGTACAGGAATTTCTTGTTCCCGTTCCTTATTTTCATCTCCCTGTAGAGTCTCATCTTTTGGTGGCACCTCTTCTTCAGGTAGATCTTCCTTGGCAGGTGCTTCTGCCTCGATTTGAGCTTCTTCCGGTTGCACATTCACTTCAACATCCTGTTCTTGTTGAAGTTGTTCTTCCGGTGGGACTTCTTCTGTGCGCTCCTCTTCAGTTGTATGGAGTTCTCCCATAGGTATATCACTTCCTATTTCTTGTTCGACATTTATTTGTTCACCAGAAGTGAACTCCTTTGTTTGAACATTTACATCACCGGTTGTAGGTTCTTCACGATGAGTGCATTGAACTGGTAGTGCCGGCACTTGTTTAGTTTGATCCTGACCTAATTTTTCAAGTGCACTGAAGTCATACTGTTGCCAGAAGTCCAGAGTCTCTTTATAGACTTGATTTTCATATTCGTTTAGAATTTGGGCAACTCTATACTTTGTATCCAAGTTCATTGCCGCTTCCTCTAGTAGAAGCTTTATTCTTTCTTCACTAAGACCAGGTCTGATCTTTAACAATGTTTCCCTAATGATCCTCGTGTTTGTGCCTGTACCGGTTCTCCATTTCGTCTAAAGCCTAGAATTGAGTTCTGGTGGGAACTTGGACCGATAGTCCCTTGGAGTCGTATTGTAGTCCATAAAAGTTTCAACTATGGCTACTATGACTGACTGCTTATCATCTTCTCCTAGCAGACTATACCATTTGGCAGCATTATCTACTTGTCCAAAGTCCATTACTTCATCAACAATATCATTAACACTCATTGTGCGTGTCTTACCTTTTCTTGGAGAAGTTAGAATGGTTGGACGAGCTGGATAGTCACTGCCTTGTTCATCAGTGATATCTACAATTACCAGTGCCTCAGCTCCAAGCACTCCTTTCCCTTTACCAGTGTTAGCGACCGGTTGAACTGTTGCTCTTTGTTGAGATTCTTCTGCTTGCTGCTGAGTCTCAAAAAGTTTGGTCCACATCACTACTCCTTCATCATGCACTTTCTCAGCTTCTCCAATAAGCATGAGACTGATCCTCCTTTTTGTTAAGAAGGTTTGTTGATGCAATTCAGCCTGTTCGGTGGCTTCTTCCAGAGTGAGGTGGTTCTGAACCTCTAGAAGAGCTCATATTCTCAGCTCCTTTTCTCTTTCTATTGAAGCTTTCCATCTAGCTTCAATTATTTGTAGGAGATCCTCCGGTACAGTCTTGTGAAGTTCGGTAGGATGCAGATTATAGTTATGAATGCAATGCACCACCGCTTCTTCAATCTTCCTCCTATCTTCTTCATTCGCAAGCTGAAATCTTCTACTTAGAGAACCCATTCCACCGGTTTCTTTCAATCCTGTCACATATTCATCAATTGTGATCTTCCTTTCTCTTAGTGGATCCTCCTTTACCGGTTTTCTTGAACCGCTCTTCCTTTTGATTAGAGGAACCGTGTCTTCTAAATTTGTCTCCTTTTGTTCTCCCTCTCGAGTAGTGGTTACCAGTTCTGCTTTCTTTCTTCGAGCCTTGGGTTGCTCTGTCGCCGGTTTCTTCTTTGTTGGGGGGGCCCTTTTGGTGTAGATATTTTTGATTGGTGCCCTCATTTTAAGATTCTCTTGAATCTCGGCGAATGTATCGAACCGGTTTGCATAGAGATCCAGATTTGCTTTATTTAGGGCATCAGCATATGCCTTAGCAATTTTGGTAGAGATCTCATACCCCGGCTCAGGAGCATACTCTGTTCTCGGTTCCACTGCTCGAATGATGCAGTGATAGGTGGAAACCAGAAAACACACATCATCCTTGTATGATTCAAGAATTGTCGACGACACCCGCTCCCTTGCGTGCATCCTTAGTTGAAAGGCTTCAAAATATTCGTTCATTACTTTACTTAACTAGTTTCCCAGTTGGTTGGCCAATTCAGCTATTTGGTGCATGACCGGTTTGTCAGTTTTCCATGCCACTTTGCCAATTCCAGGAAATAAATTTTGATAATAGAAGTAGAGACATATGAGTAAAGTCTTGTACTTCATAGATTTCTTCTTGACAATACCGAGCTTCTTCATATTTTCAAATATCTGCCCTCAGAGCATTCCACAGATATCATAGTTGGCGTTATCATACATTATCCGATGGGCGGCATGTATGGCTCCTCCCGGTATACTGTTGAGATTACTGGACTGATAGATTTTATAACCTATCGCTGCGAATGCAAACCGAACCTCATCGTCTTCAATGTCGTTCACTTTCATGAGGCGACCATCAGATTTGGACTTCGTTAGCTTGGTGACGATTGCATTAGAGAACGTTCGCAGGGTTAAAGCTTTCCCTTCCTGACTGTATCCAGTCACGCGATGTGTGAAATTCCTCTATTGCAATTTGAACATACTCTGCCTACTATTCAATGTTATCCTTACTTTGTGTGTGGAGAATAATTTGAACATAAGGATACACACATATTTGACATGCACAGAAGCCAAACATTCTTTTACAATTTGTAGACAGATTACAACTTACGTAAAGACATCTCAGAAAGTAGTAATATTCTATTACTATACACTAACAAATTCTGGAAACAAATATAGGAAATATTCTAACTTCAAAATATGTAGACTGAGAGTCGAGTTATTTCTGGGCACCTGTGTGATGATCTTTTGGCAGTGAGTGTCTTCACGCACTTCCTTGACCGTTTGTTCCGCTGGTGTATTACTCAAGCCACAAAACCGGCACCGTACCTTTGGTTTGATAATTTGTGCATTGACTGTAGGGCCCGTCATGTCTATTTCACTAACAAATCCCGTGAATATCCCGACATAGCCAGGATGTATATGCGGTCAGGAGTTTCTTTGTTCGTTAGTGCACTCTGTCGCTTCCTATGTTTATATTCTCAACACTCGCACTGAAACATTCACACTCTAGTCTTCCGTTTCCATCACGACAATCTCCAATAGGTCAGACAGATTATCTGACGAAAGGATTATAATTTGTCTTCATCTGAAATATTGAATCTTGATAATCTTTTCCGATGTTTCTTCCACTGCCCATTCCATTAGGCCAGATAGCTATCTGAGGAAAGGAAAAGAATTTGTCTTCACTCACAATCAATTCATGAAGATATTCAAGCATGCCCCGTTCCTTCACGGAAACATTATTATCAAGCCAAAATCGGTTAAGGAGTCCCGTAAAGGAACTACCTTAGTTTACATTAAATAATAATGTTAACAACTTAACACTAGCTGTAACTAGCTTTATTCAAACCAAAACTGTTAGAATTATTTAATATTAATTTTGACTTAGGAATTAATATTAAATAATTACTTATTAATCAAACTTAACTGAATTATTTGGGGACATTAGAAGTCTCCCCTGCCACGTGTTGCTTGCCCACAAGCAACTGGGAATCTGGATGGCTCAGAATCTGCCCATTTTCCCAACTAGCATCATCCAAAGGCAAATCCTTCCATTTGATCAAATATTCACGAATAGTGCGAGTACGCAAATGCCGATCCCGTGTTTCTATAATCTGCTCAGGAATGATGGCAAGTTTGCCTTCCTCATCCAATGGTGGTAAAGCCTCTAAAACTGTGATCTAGTAACCTAACACCTTCTTGAGACAAGAGACGTGGAACACATTGTGAATCCGGCTACCTGTTGATAAAGCCAATTCATAGGCAACCTCTCTAGTTTTGCCCACAATTAGATAAGGCCCATAAAACCGAGGTTTCAATTTCTCAGCCCCACTCCGTTTTGAGAGATGACTGTCGATAATGTTGTTACCTCATTGGTTATTGAGAGGGGGGGGGGCTGAATCAGAAAATACTAGAAATGGTTGTTCTCCATATCTTCAACAGTTTTGTAGTTCAGTTCATTGATCAGGGCATCTGTAGAAATGGTTGTTTGATGCATGAGATCAAGTGTTGGGGCCAGAAGCATCTGTAATCCAGTTATATCTTGAATTCTTTTATTCTCTTCTTCAACCGTCTTTCTTAGGACTAGAGCGAGACTAGCCATTTCTCGGCTAAAAGTTGTGGCAGACTTATTCTTGATGTCAAATTGGTTTGACAGAGCTTTTATGTCTTTTGAGGTCTTGGCAGCTTTCTCAGTTAAATCTGGCAAGAATGTCTCAAAATTTGAGACTCTGCTTAGCGCATTTCCTGCAACTTGTATCTGCTGTTGAAGAACCTTTAGATTATTTGACAAAATTTCCTTTATATCTGCAACTTGCTGGTGAAGAATCTCCACTCTTTTGTGCTCATAGTGGTCAATTGCCACTGTTTCTGGATCGGTTAGATCCTTACCAATGGTTGTGGTCAGCACTTCCAGCTGGTCGATGACCGGTTCATCTTCATCAATATCAGCATCCGGCACAAAGTGATACAGGATATCTTTTACTTTATTTAGAACCATATCCTATTTTCTTTTATTGAGCTCTTTCAGCTGTCTTATTGACATTTTGCTGATGTCAGCTATTGTCTCAGTTGTTTTGCTCCTTTTTTATTCAGATTCTTCAAATAATGAGATCTTCCGTTTAGAGGAGCTGGCAATATTTTCTTGTTCCTTTCCTTTTCTCTGTTCTTGTGCCTTTGGAGCTTGCTCATGTTTGCTTGCATCCTGTTTGTCTATCTTGCTTCCCTCTTCTGGTCCAGCTTCTGATGACTGAACATTTATCTCAGGCATAGCATCTTCTTGTTGAGAGGGTTCTTTTGATGGATCATCTGTAATGATCCCTTCATCTCCTTTATCTGATCTGTCAGTGGGAACATTGACAGAAGTCTGTCCCAATACAACCGGTTCACTAGAAGTGAACTTTTTTGTGGGGACTTCCTGCTCATCAGATATCGGAGTCTGAGTTGCAGTAAATTGAATAGGTGGATCCACAATTGTAGTGGTGTGATCTTGAGGACCTGTTTCTTCAAGGGTATTGAAATCATACTGCTCCCAGAAATCCAAGGTCTCTTTAAAGACTTCATTCTCATAACCATTGATAATTTTGGCGACTCTGTAATTTGTGTCTAGATTCATAGATGTAGCGCCTAAAAGAAGTGTGACACTTTTATCACTCAAGCCAGGTCTAGCTTTCTCTAGTACTTCTTTATTGATATGAGAGTTTCTCTCCAGACCGGTTCTCCATTTTTCCTGAAGCTTGCTATTCAATTTGAGAGGAAACTTGGCTCTATAATCCCTGGGTGTTTTCATGAAGTCGAGAAGACTTTCAACAAGAGCTTCTTCTATTGCCTATTTGTCTTCCTCAGCTAATACGCTATACCATTTGGCAGCATTATCTATTTCTTCAAAATTGGTAATTTCAGCTACAATGTCATTAACAGTCATGGTGCGAGCCTTACCTATTTCTAGAGAGACAAGAAGGGTAGGATTTGTCAGTTCATCGGTAATGTCAACGATGACCGGTTTGGCTGCCCCGAATACTCCTTTACCTTTTCCGATGTCATGAACCGGTGGAGCTGTTGCCTTTTGGCGTTCTTCCTTTGCTTTTTGCTGTGTCCGAAGTAGGTTGTTCCAGATGGCTACTCCTTCAGTATGGACTTTCTCGGTTTCTCCAATCAGCAAGAGGTTTGTTCTTTTCTTTATCAGGAAATTCTGTTGGTTTAGTTCAACTTGTTGACTCGCTTCTTCTAGAGTAAGATGATTTTTCACTTCTAGCAGAGCTTGAATCCTTAGCTCTTTTTCCTTTTCCATTGAAGCTTTCCACCTGCCTTGAAGGATATTTAACAGATCCTTAGGCAGTACCTTCTGAAGTTCAGAAGGGCTTAGATTGAACTTGTGCAAGCATACAACGATAGCCTTTTCAATTTTTCTTCGGTCTTCATCATTAGCTAAAGTGTATCTTCTGTTGACATTAGCCATCCGTCCGGTTTCCTTTAGTTCGGTTACAAATTCATCTATCATTGGTTTTCCTTTTCTTGGTGGATCCACCTTTGCTTGCTTGCCGGTCCTCTTCGTTCTTTCGCTGAGCGGAACTGTATCCTCTGAATTGGTTTCCTCTGCTTCTTGCTTCTGTGTGATTGGCTCCGGTTGAGCTTTCTTCTTCTGTGCCTTTGGTGGTGCAATTTTTGGTTTCTTCTTTGGTGGGGGCGTTCTCTTTACATAAACATTCTTGATTGGTGCCTTCTCTAATTTCTTTAGTATCTCCTCGTAGGTTCCAAACCGTTGAGCTGGGAGATCCAGATTTGCTTTCTCTAGGGCCTCCACATACACCGTTGCAAATTTTGTTGTGATTTCGTATCAAAGCTCAAGTGCGTACTTGTCTCTCGGTTCTACTGCTTGAATAATACAATGGTCAGTAGACACCAGAAAACATACCTCCTCTTTGTACTTGTCAACAATAGTTGACGGGATTCTCTCTCTAGCATGCATTTTCTGTTGAAATGCATTGAAGTGATCGGTCATTTCCTTGTCAAGTTGGTCTCCCAGTTTGTTAGCCATATTACTGATTTGCATCATGACCGGTCGATCTATCATCCATGTTACTTTTCCTATTCCGGGGAAGAAATTGGAATAGAAGTAAAGACATACCAAGAGTGTTCCAAATTTAATTGATTTCTTCTTAATGATGCCCAGCTTCTTCAAGTTCTCAAAAATTTGCTCTCTTAGCATTTCGCACAGGTCATACTGTGCGTTATCATGAACAATTCTATAAGCTGCATGTATGCCTCCACTTGGTATGCTGTTGAGGTTGCTTGATTGATATACTTTGTAACTGATTACGGATGCGAACCGAACAAGTGGATCCTCAATGTCGGTCACAGTCATCAACCGCTTGTCCGATTTGGATTTCGTCAGATTTGCCACAACTGCATTCGATATGGTTCTAAGAGTAAGTGGTTCTCCTTGATTGCTGAACCCAATTACCCAATAGAGATCGTCTTTCATGATTGGAGTGCAGTGTCCTCTCATAAGCCAAAATCCTGGCTCGTGCATCTGACTGATTACCATTCGAATCCATTCAGGTTTGAAGATAACTGGATACGAGACTCCATTTATGATCCCTGATGATACCAACTTTGCGTAACCACTGGGATAGTTACTATTGGAGCATAGCGAGCAATACTCGCTTTGTATGAATGCTTCTCCTAGCTCTTCTTGCTTGGCATGAATAAACGTAGTTACATCTCCGGTCAGGAGCACTCCTTTGGGTACTGAAGAAAGCGCACCAGCCATGTCAATTTCCCTGTCTTGATTTGGCGAGATATCAAAAGGGCTACGATCCGCTTGATTTGCAGGAACAAGCTTTGCTTCAGAAGATGAGGATGTCATGGCTCTTGCTTGGTTGCTTAGAGACGATTTGATCGGTTTGACAGAGAAATCTCACTCAATGATCATATTGCGAGAATATTGCTTGAGCAGAGATTAGATAGCGTAAAATCGTAAGCTAAAAAGAAATGAGTTATCGTTCTTTACTTTTATAGGGTTAGGGCATAATGGTAATTACCAAACGGTAACTATTGTTAAACGGCTATAGCAATAAATGCCTTACCTAACCTTTCTTGACACCCTTGTTAACCGGTTTGATTTGCCATGTCTCGGTTGATCATCTTGTGTCTTACCAGTCTGATCTGTAGCTTGAGTGAGATAGGACTCACCAGTTCTACCGGGAACGATAGATGTACTACCGGTTCCCTCTAGGCTTTGAAGACTTAGTAGAAGAAATATGACCATCTTGTGATGATGATTTCGCCTCTGTTGCCTCCTCTGCAGAGTTTGTTGGTTCCTTGACAAACCATATTTTCTTTACTACTTTCTTGGTTTCTTTGTCTTTGTTGTCTCTTTTATCATAACTCAAGATCTTTACTACCGGTTCATCTGATCCTTTGCTTCCGTTCCTGATCCGGTTCCAACAGTCTTTGGCCAGGTGACCGACTTTGTTGCAATAATGACAGACTGTGCCGGTTGTTTTCCATGGATTCATCCCTCTTGGATTAGGTGATTCGCTCCATGACTCCCTATTCCCATGCATCCCTTTGTTTGAATGAGTAGTGGCATTCCGGTTTCTGCTTTTCTTTGAGACTACCGGTCTCGGTGATCTGAATGCCATAGTCTTTGATCTGCATTCTTCAGCCTTGTGTCCAAATTTGTTGCAGGCATAACAGTATCCCTTGAAGCTTCTCCTACTTCTGCTGGACACAGATATGGGGCTGAACCAGCACTCATTGGTCTTGTGGCCCCTTTTGCAACAGTTTTTATAGTGACTGTTGTTGGTTCTTACTGGTGCATTTCTATAGTCATTAATGTCATGACCCAATTTTCCATAATGCTTATGAGGAGTGTAAAAGATTTTCCTACCTTTTTGTGCTAGCCTCTTCCTTTTGTTCTTCTTGCTTGGCTAAGCACAGGATGACTCCTTGTTCTTTTTGGTGACTTTACCGGTGAAACTGAGACCAGTGTGATCATTGTGCCTTCGTTGAGCATTGAGTTGCTCATCGAGCTTAACCGAGCTTTCATTGTATCTTCTCAGCATTTCATTCCTTCTTTCAAGGACTATCATTTGTTCCTTGAGTTGATATATCTTGATCGCCAGCTTCTTGCATGCTTCATCTCTAACCTGCCATGCTTTATGCATATTGGCATTTTGCTAGGTGGCAATCAACAAGTCCTCTTGGAGTTGCATAATGAGGAGTTCATTGGCTCTTGCAGCTTCCTCTGCCCGGTTCATTGCCTTTTTAGAGGCAGTTGATGTCTTGACTACTGTGTTCCTTTCACTTTCAGTTTTTTGTTTTTGCTCAATCAGTTCAGTCATTTTTAGAGCATTTAACTTTTGCTCCCTCTTGAGATCAGCAATCTGACCGGTTAGGATCTGATTATTTTCCGTAAGCTCAGAGACTGCTTCCTCGGCCTCATCAGACCCACTTTGTCCAGAGAGTTCGTCGATGGTTTCATTGCTCTCATTTAATTGCAGAGCCAGCTCCTTTCTCTTTGCGAGTGACTTCCTCAGTCTATTTTCCAGCGAGACAATAATGTCATTGGCTTCCTCTAGCTGTTTCTAGTATCGGTAACCCTCCATGATCTTTTTCTCAAGTTGTCAAACTTTTATTGTATAGAGAACTTGGCTCTGATACCAATTGTTGTTACCTCACCGGTTACTGAGAGGGGGGGGGGGGGGTGAATTAGAAAATACTAAATCTTCCCTTATATGAAAACTTGTAAACAAATTCTTAAATGCGAAGTATAAAGTCAACAGTCATTCACAAGCATAAACCGAATCACATAGATTTACACAAATATTTGTATGTGGAAACCCTCGATTAGAGAGAAAAAACCACAGTGAGATAGAACTCACAACTTCACTAGTTCTAAATGAAGGTGCTCTGTTAGGAGCATACAAAACACTGGCTAAGGTGCTACTCGGTTAAGAGTTTTTACAAGAGATCTGTTAAGATCTAAACCCTATTAGGAGCTGCCTGGTTACAGGACTTTGAACATCAACAAGATGTTACCCTGTTAAGGGATGTTTACAACGAACTGATTAGGTTCACCCTTCTAGAGGGATTTGTATATGATGTAATACCTTTCAAAAACAGTGATCTATGATGACACTGATTGTCTGATTAGATCATACCTGTAGATTTCTTCTCCTGTTTGCCTGGCTGTTGATCTTCTTCCTTTTCTTCACCTTTGTGCCTGTAGCACTTCTCAGAAGATATCTATCCTCTGCTCTCTGTGATTTTCTCTTCTCAACAACAACAACCTTTTCTACGTCCTATCACCTGTACTTATACTAAAGTATATCGTAATGAGACCCTAAACTCATGGAACCGCCAGGCTATGAACTCCGCAATAAATCATGCAATCAGCGACAAATTGAGAGTTATGATCTGGAGTTCACCTTGAGATCATCCACGGAAATAAACCCAACTCCTGTCAAGAAGCTAACTCCACTTCTGTGTGGTGGATGTCCCGTACAATCTGGTTTGAACTCCCAGTTTGAACTCAAACTGCTCCGCATAATTTAGTGCGGATCTATAGGCTGTCTAGACCGGTGTAACCTTCTATCCGATTCAACTTTGTTCTTGTAAGTCTATCGGTGTGTACACTCTATTGCTTTTCTACTGGTGTCTTCTAAGTAACATGAGTAACCGGTGAAGCTTACCGGTGCATGGTGTTTTGTGAATGAGCACTTAATGACAACTTAAACTTAAATTTCTAACGGATAAGGTTGTAATCTGAGGTACACCAAATCACCAACCTCAAAACTTCGTTCCACCCTCTTCTTATCGGCATGGAGCTTTTGCCGGTTTTGAGCACAATGTAAATTGTCCTTGAGGGTTTTCAAGATGTCCTGACATTGCTGAAGCCAATCCCGTGACTTAGGTACATTACTGGTGTCAAAAGCAAGATCAACAAAGGATAAAGCATCATACCCATATAATGCCTTAAATGATGACATACCGATGGACATATGGAAAGTAGTATTATAGCAATACTTGCCCAAATGCAACCAATGAATCCAAGCCTTTTGATGCCCAGCAACATAATTACGAAGGTAACCTTCAATCCACTTGTTGACTATTTTGGTCTGACCATCGGTCTGTGGGTGGTAAGTAGTGCTGTGATGCAATTCTGTACCTGTCAACCTGAATAATTTTGTCCAAAAGTTACTCAAAAACCTGCTGTCACGATCACTGATTATATTCTTTGGCAGACCATGTAAACGGAATACTTCCTTGAAAAACAACCCAACAACCTGAACAGTTGTGAATTTTGTAGTGATAGCAAAGAAGTGTGCAAATTTGGTTAATCTATCAACTACCACAAAAATACAATCTTTACCTTGAGCTCGGGGTAAACCAGTAATGAAATCCATGGAAATACTTTCTCATTTTGTATCCGGAATAAGTAAAGGCTGGAATAACCCAGCGGGATAAGAGTGTTCTACTTTATTCTGCTGACAAGTGATACATTCCTCGACGTATTGCAAAACGTCATTTTTGAGCCCTTTCCATGTGAATCTTTCTCGAATGTGCCTGTAAGTGTTGAAATAACCTGGATGTCCTGCTAAAGGCAAATCGTGAACTGTTTGCAAAATTTTCAGCTTTAACTTAGACTCGGGTACTAAAAAAATTCTATGTTTGTAGTAAATAATATCATTCACAACTTTGTACCTATCGTCCTGTACTTTCCCATCCAATAAATCACAAGCAACGGAGTTCTTAGAATATTCAAGCAACAAGAAAGATCTCCAATCAACTAACACCCCATTTAAAGCATTTATTTTCTATCTCCTAGACAAAGCATCAGCTACAACATTGTTCTTACCCTTAACATATTCAATTTCAAAATCATAGGCTTGAATTTTACTGATCCACTTTTGTTGCCTATCATTCAAATCTTTTTGACTAAGGAAATACTTCAAACTATTATGATCAGTTTTAACCACAAATGTAGCTCCAACTAAATATTGTCTGAATTTAGCTAATGCATGCATAATAGCTAACATCTCCTTGTCATATATGGAATACAGTTTTTCAGCACTAGTAAGTTTCCTGCTTTCAAACACTATTGGATGTTTATTTTGCATTCACACAACACCAATTCCTTTACCCAATGCATCACATTCTAATACAAAGGGCTGATCAAAATTTGGTAATGCAAGGACAGGACAAGAACTCATTACCTCTTTGAGTTTGTCAAATACCTGTTGTGACTCTGCAGTCCATCTGAATGCCCCTTGTTTGGTAAGATCTATCAAAGGTACTCCAAGCTGTGAAAACCCCCTAACAAATCTCCTGTAATAACTGCATAGACCAAAGAAACCTCTTAAATTAGAAAGAGTCCATGGGGGCGACCAATCCAGAATAGCCCTGATCTTTTCTTGATGTACCTGCACACCTTCAGCACTGATCATATGTCCTAAGTATAAAATTTTTGGCATACCAAATTCACATTTAGAAGCTTTTGCATAAAGAGATTGACACTCCATTATGCCCAAAATTTCATCAATATGTTTCAAATGTTCTTCCCAAGTCTTGTTGTAAATTAGTATATCATCAAAGAAAACGAGCAAGAATTTCTGCAGCTACTTATTAAAAATATGATTCATACAAGACTGAAATGTTGCTGGAGCATTTGTCAGTCCAAAAGGCATAACCAAAAATTCATAATGACCATAATGACATCGGAAAGCAGTTTATGAATGTCCTGTTCTCTTAACTTAATCTGATGATACCCTGATCTCAAATCGATTTTAGAAAAATATATAGCACCATGTAATTCATTTAACAATTCATCAATGCGAGGAATCAGATACCCGTTCTTTATGGTCTTTTTATTGAGGGCACGGTAATCTATACACATGCGTAGGGTTCCATCTTTCTTTTTGACCAGCACTACTGAAGATGTAAATGGACTGGAACTAGGCCTAATGTGCCCCATATCTAATAACTCCTTAATAGTTTTTTCTATTTCATCTTTGAAAGCCTTAGGATGCCTGTATGGAGTAGTAATGACTGGTTTTGCTCCTTCCTCCAATTCAATAGTATGTTCAAAACCTCTATCAGGGGGTTCGCCTGGGGGTATATCACTGAAAACCAATTTATGTGAATCTAGTACTTGCAACAAATCACTTGAGTAATGTTTTGATTCAAAACCTATTACCTGAGTAGAAATCAAGCATTGTGCTAACCACACAACCTCACCATGACGAAAAATAGCCTCCATCCTTTTAGCAGTAATAATCTTGAGACCATCGTTTGTCATGCCTCTGAGAATCACCTTTTTGATGGAATATTGTCATTGATGTCAAAATCAGAAGCATATATAAAAGATGTTTTTATAACAGTACAAAATGTATATTGATGATATGTATATGATGATGTAACACAAGAGTTTATAACCAGTGATGATATATAGTAATATAAACAATATCTAAGTACATAGTGCAATGAACACTCTCAGTTAAAGTATGTAGCTGGAAAGACATATATATTCAGAAAATGCATACATCAGAGAACATCATCGACAAATATTGTATACATATTATATTTAATATACAAAGGTATATGAGACAACAAATACATAGCAAAAGATAAACAGATATATATACGTATACAGAATATGTGATACAGAATATACTTACACCGATGAGCTAGCACAGAGATTGAAGATTGTTATCAAAAAAAGGATTATTAACGAACATTACAGTAGAAGCTGAACGAGGGTGATTATCAGGTACAGAAGATAATTTGACAGTTGAGGAGTAAGAGGCAAAGCTTACAGATTTGATCCAGGCTGAAGAGTTCTTAAGTCAAACGGGAGTTGATGCTCTTTCTATATGTATTGGGAACGTTCATGGAAAGTATCCTACAAGTGGACCCGATCTTAGGCTTGATCTTCTTAAGGAACTACATGCTACTGCATCAAAAAGGGGAGTTGTTCTGGTCTTGCGTGGAGCTTCAGGATTACCTAAAGAACTTGTGAAGGCTTGCATAGATCTTGGAGTGAGAAAGTTCAATACCGAAGTTCGAAGCACTTACATGAATGCCCTCCGAACCCTGAAGAAGGATTTGATAGACGTGATGTCATTTGCAAAGAAGTGCATGCAGACTGTTGTTGCAGAAAAGTTGCGCATGTTTGGTTCATCTAGGAAAGCATGTTAATCACTCATTTGAAATTGGCTACTACTCATTATTAAAAAGATGTCGTAAAAGATATATATTCTACAGCGGATGATCGAAGGTTGTCTTGAAATTTTATGCAAACGGATATAAATATCGAACCTTATTATCAGCATAAACAATATCATTTGCAGCGGTCATCAGAACGTATTCAACAGTTTCGAAAGCAATATTATATAGATTGAAGACTTTTGATATGTGACAAAAAGTGTATATGCAGCATACGTTGAAGATATTAATAGAAGACAAGATTCGATATATGGAGAACTTCATAAGGATATGCATAGCGGTTTTGAAAACAAACAAAGGCATGCTACGAAGGTATATATCATAAAAGATTATCGAAGATGTATCATTTGCAGCGGTTTATCAAAGGTTGAATATTATATATGGCGTTAAAAATTATATGCAAGCAATGGATATAAATATTATATACAGCAAGGTGAATAAAATTTCATTATCGAAGGATGCCGTCAAAAGAAGATATGTTGATGCCGTCGAATATGATATATTATGCAAAGTATTTGACTTGCGATAAAGGTTAATCAGCGGTTAATAAAGATAGATTAAAACAAATAAAGTTAATAATGTTTTAAAAAGAAAAGACACCTATATGATATGAAAAGTCATGTCTTTTATAAAGAGACATAATGCTTCATTTAATAATATGAATATTTATATTCAGTCTTATTTTTGAAAATAAAAAATAAGTCAGCAAGTGGAAGAAAATAAAAAGGAAGAGCAATGAATATGATAAAGGGAATTAAATGATTATATATATATATTCAGATTTTATTCTGATATATATTATGCATATGCAGTAATGATGATATTATTCTGAAGATAAAAAGGGAAAGGGAGAGTTATTGGCTGACTAAAGAGACTAAATTGCATCCATCATCAGTTGAAGAAAGCAACAGTATCCAGGTGGAAGAAAGTTTGAAAACAATGAGTTGGTGCTCAGAATCCGGACAGGGGGAGTTGGTGCTTCCAGTAGGTCGGTGCCTGCAAAGTGTGGGAGTTGGTGCTTCCAGTGAGTCGGTGTTCATAAATTTAGAGGTTGGAGCCTCTAGTAGGTTGGTGCCTACAAAACATTGTAAAAGAACAATATTATATAAAAGCAAATTATTTTGTGGTTTTCTCCCATATTGGGTTTCCACGTAAATATTGTGTTCATGTGCATAATTGTTTATTTGAGTAATTGAAGTTATCTTTGAATAAAAGCATTTAAATTTAAAAAGGTTATTATACTAATTCACCCCCCCCCCTCTCAGTATAATCGTGTGCTCTTCACTTTTGTCCATCAACCTTGAAAGAAAACTCCGTGCGTTTGAAACTCTAAGAATATTTATCCAAAGTTTCCATCCACTGGATTCCTAACACCATGTTAGTATTCGCCAAATCAATCACATAAAAATCATCAGTTACTATATAATTACCCAAAGCAATTTTCAGTTGTGGAAACTTATGTGTGTTAACTAAATTAGTCCCGCCTGCTACTTTCACATCAAAACCTTCATGTTTAACTGCCTGTAACCCACGTTGCTTAACAAGAGCAACATCAATGAAATTATGAGTAGACCCACTATCAATCATAACAATAACTCGCTGACCCTGTAACACTCCTCTTACCCTGAAAATGTTGTAACGAGGAATTCCTGTCATAGATGCCATTATACCACCTGCCTATTTATTTTCCTGTTCAGAAGTAGGAACCGTTTGGGAACCTTCTATATTAGGATCTATATTTTCCTCGTCTTCATTATCTAATGTTACTTCAATGTAATGTATTTTCCCTTTTCCCAAACATCTGTGACTTGGTTGCCATGACTCTTTACAATTGAAGCACAATTTGCGTCTCCTAAGTTCATCCCTTTCCTTTTTATCAAATGTGGGTTTTGGAAACGTTTCTTTATTGAAGGCCTGTTTGTCTTTATCTGGTTTTGTAAAAGGACCTTTATTCCAAATTTTCCCCTTTGAGGATAGTTCTAATTCTCGTGCCTTCTTAATAGCCATTTGTAGTGTAGGAGGATTTAAAGATTTCACCCAACCTTTCAAAGGATCAAAAAGTCCATCAATGAAAATAACAATCTTGTGCCTCTCGGAAATTTCAGTGACAAACACAACCAACCTTTCAAATTCTGTTATATATTGTTCAACTGTCCTTGTTTGTTTTAGTTGCGTTCACTCTTTTAAATGTAATTCAGGATCTTTGGAATCAAACCTATCAATGAGACGTTCAATGAATTCCAAATATGTCTCTACTAGATTATGGCCCAAAGTGACCTGCGCATGGTGCCACCATTCGTGTGCAATGCCATCTAAATGTAATGCTGCATATTTAATAGCTTCATCCTCCTTCATAGGGTTTAATTGAAAACAGGTGTCTAACTTTTGAACCCATGCCCTGGCAATTGTCTTGCCTGATCCATCAAAGTAAGGTATGGACATCTTCCCTATTTTCCTTTGTAATTCATTGTTGTAATTTTTGCCCCTATGAGACCTATGTTTCATCCTGACATCCACATATTCCCAGAATGACATGTAGGACCTGAATTCTGCCCCAGCTGCTTCCCAATCATTCAAAATTTCATCTTGTACTTCTCTAACTATAGGTTCATGTTCTAATTGTAAATTCCTAGGAGTGAAATTTGTCAGAGAAGGCCTAGCCGTTGCTATTCTTTCAGGCTGATTGTTTACTGAACGTTCATCCCTACCACCCTCATTTTGATTTTGATTTTGATTTTGAGCCATGAATTGAGTCATCAGATTGGTCATCATATTTATATTATTTTGCATATCTTGTTGACTTCTTATTAATGCAGCAACTAAATCCCTATTATTTTCTAGTTCCCCCATGTGTTCAAAAAGTATTTCTTCTTCTATCTCAGTATGACTTTCCTCAATTGCAAATTGTGGAGTTGAACTAAAAGGACTGGTTGGGATTCTATTTTGATGCTCCTTGGTATTCCGGAAGTTGTAATGGGCTGATGGCATATTCAGTAAAACATATCTTTTATTTTGACAACACAAACACCCTACAGGCCGGCAAGATTAAAAGCTCTGATACCACTGTGAAATTCTTCTATTGCAATCTAAACATACTCTGCCTACGGTTCAATGGTATCCTTAATTAATGTGTGGATAATAATTTGAACATAAGGATACACATATTTGACGTGCACAGAAGCCAAACATTCTTTTACAATTTGTAGACAGATTACAACTTACGTAAAGACATCTCAGAAAGTAGTAATATTCTATTACTATACACTAACAAATTCTGGAAACAAATATAGGAAATATTCTAACTTCAAAATATGCAGACTGAGAGTCGAGTTATTTCTGGGCACCTGTGTATGATGTCTGGCAGTGAGTGTCTTCACGCACTTCCTCAACCGTCTGTTCCGCTGGTGTATTACTCCACCCGCAAAACCGACACCGTGCCTCTGGTTTGATAATGTGTGCATTGATTGTAGGGCTCGTAATGTCTGTTTCACTAACAAATCCCATGAATATCCTGACATAGCCAAGATGTATATGCGGTTAGAATGTCCGTTAGTGCACTCTGTCACTTCCTATGTTTATATTCTCAACACTCGTACTGAAACATTCACACACTAGTGTTCTGTTTCCATCACGACAATCTCCAATAGGTCAGATGGATTATCTGACAAAAGGATTATAATTTGTCTTCATTCGAAATATTGAATCCTGATAATCTTTTCCAATGTTTCTTCCACTAACCGTTCTACTAGGCCAGATAGCTATCTGAGGAAAGGAAAAGAATTTGTCTTCACTCGCAATCAATTCATGAAGATATTCAAGCATGCCCCGTTCCTTCACGGAACCATTATTTATCAAGCCAAAATTGGTTAAGGAGTCCTGTAAAGGAACTACCTTAGTTTACATTAAATAATAATGTTAGCAACTTAACACTAGCTGTAACTAGCTTTATTCCAACCAAAACTGTTAGAATTATTTAATATTAATTGTGACTTAGGAATTAATATTAAATAATTACTTCCTTATTAATCAAACTTAACTGAATTATTTGGAGACATTACACGATGCAAGTCCTCAGTTATTTTTGTAACTGCACCCTTTTGGAGCCAAAACCCTGGATCGGGCACTCGACTGAGGACCAGTCGGATCCAGTCTGGTCAGAAGATAGTCGGATAGGTGACTCCGTTGATAAGACCCGACGACACCAGCTTCGCTTATCGGTTTTGCAGTCTTCCATCCTCACACGGAGAGAGATACTAACCCTGAATGTATGTTCCACCAAGTTCTTCCTACTTGGCGTGGATAAACGCAGTCACATCTTCTATCATAAAGACACCCTCTGGCACTGTTGACAAAGCTTCAGCCATATTGGTTGCCCGATTCTGGATCGCCGCAATTTCATATGCAGGTCGATCCAATTGATTTCCCTTGATCAACTTCATTGTAGAGGATGATGAGGCCATATCTTGATAATCGGTTACCATAGAAGGTCGCTTGATCGGTATTGCAGACAGTAGCTCATAGTGATCAAAGCGTGAGAATTTTAGTTAGCACAAGAATTCGTTAATCACAAAGAAAACAAAGTAAAACTTATGAGTAATTCTCCTTTCTTTCATAGGGTTAGGTCATAACGGTAATTAGCAAACGGTAACTATTTGTTAAACGGATACAGTAATAAATGCCTTACCTAACTTTTCTTTCCGTTTTTGCCAACTGGTGATCCGACTTTTTCGGTTTGGCAAACCCTGGTTGATTACTTCTTACCTGTCCGGTTATCCTTGTAGACTGAGTGAGTCCGATTCTCACCAGTCCTATCGGGAATGGTAGATGATCTACCGGTTCCCTCTAAGCCTTCTTGGCTTAGTTTGCTGAAGAGATATCACCATCAACAAATGATGACCTTTCCTCTGTTTTCTCCTCAGCAGAGCTCTTTGATTCCTTTTTGAACCAAATCTGTCTGACTGTTTTTCCACTCTTTTCTTCCTTATTGATCTTCTTATTTGAGAATGAGATCTTCTCTACCGGTTTGACCAATTCTTTCTTTTTGATAGATGACCGCTTCCTGCAATTTTTGGCGAGGTGTCCAACTTTGTTGCAGTGATAGTAGACTATCCTGGTTGCTTTCCATGGGTTCACCCTTCTAGTGTTAGGTGATTTGCACCATGAGTCACTGTGACTGTGTATCCCACAGTTTGCACAATTGGTTGTGCTTTGGTTCTTGTTTCTCTTGGTGAATACCGGTTTTGGGGATCTGAATGCCATTGTCTTTGATCTGCATTCTTCAGCCTTGTGTCCAAACTTATTGCATGCATAGCAGTAGCCCTTGAAGCTTCCCTTGCTTCCACTAGACACAGTTGTGGGGCTGGACCAACATTCATTGGTCTTGTGGCCATACTTGCAACAGTTCTTGCAGTAGGTGTTGTTTGGCTTTACCGGTGCATTCCTGCAATCATTTGTTCTATGACCCAGTTTCCCACAATGAGTGCAAGAGGTGTTGAAGGTCTTCTCACCTTTTTGTGCCAGCGGCTTCTTCTTTTCTTTCTTGCTTATCTTGGCTCCAAAAGACTCACCAGTCTTTTTGGTGACTTCACCGGTGAATCCAAGACTGGTGTGATCTTTATGCTTTCTTTGAGCTTTAAGTTGCTCATCAAGCTTGACCGAGCTCTCGTTGTATCTTCTTAGGGTTTCATTTCTTTCTTCAAGTTCTTTCATCTGTTCCTTAAGTTATTACAGCTCTAGTGCCAGTCGTTTGCATGCTTCATCCCTATCATGCCATCCCTTTTGCATGTTGGCGTTTTCTTGGGTGACAATTTGCATGTCTTCTTGGAGTTGCAAAATGATAAGTTCATTCGCCCCTACAGCTTCCTCTGCCCAGTTCCTTGCTTTTTCAGAGGTTGTTAATGACTTGGCTGCTGTGTTTCTTTCATCTTCAGCTTTCCTCTTTTTGTCGATCAGTTCAGTCATCCTTAGGGCATTCTCTTCTTGCTCCCTTTTGAGATTGGAGATCTGACCGGTTAGGATCTGGTTCTTTTCCATGAGCTCAGAGACTGCCTCCTCAGCTTCATCAGATCCACTCTGCCCAGAGAGCTCATCAATGGTCTCATTGCTCTCATTCAATTACAGAGTCAGCTCCTTTCTTTTTGCAAGTGATCTCCTCAGCCTATTCTCCAGAGAGGCAATGATGTCGTTGGCTTCCTCTAGTTGCTTCTAATACCTGTAACCCTCCATGATCTTCCTCTCAAGCGGTTAATCTTTATATATGATAGCTCAGCTCTGATACCAATTGTTAATACTAACCGGTTACTAAGAGGGGGGGGTGAATCAGTAAAAACTATTTCTATTCCAATTCAACACTTGTTTAATTATTCTTCTAAGGTAAGCATAATGTAAACAATCATCAACAAGCATAAATAGAAATACACAGATCAACACAAGATGTATACGTGGAAACCCTCGGTTAAAAGGAAAAAACCACAGTGAGACAGAGCTCACAACTTCACTACTGCAGAATGAAGGCACCCTGTTAGGAGCTTACAAAGCACTGGTGAAGGTGCTACCCGGTTAAGGGATTTTATAAAAGATCGGTTAAGATCTTAACCCTGTTAAGAGTTGCTTGGTTAGAGGTCTTTTAACATCAACAAAGATGTTACCTTGTTAGAGGATTTTACAAAGAACCGATTAGGTCCACCCTGATAGAGGGATTTCAATTTGCTTTCACACCTTATAAAAGCAATGATCTCATATGACACTGATTGTCTAATTAGATCATACCTGTTGATATCTTCCCCGGTTTGCCTGGCTGTTGAATCTTTTCTATCTCTTTGCCTTTCACCTCTGGTGACAGTGATCTTTTCGCAGATGTCTCTCCACTGCTCTGTTTACTCAACAACTTTCAACAACACTTTTCTTGCATCCTATGACTTGTATTTATAAAAGAGTTCACCTTCACGAAACCCTTAACTCGTATAACCGCCAGGCTGTAAACTCAACAATAAATCATGCAACTAGGAAAAAGCTATGCGTTCTGATCTGGAGTTTACCTTTAAAAAGCTTCGTAGAAATAAAGATAGCTCTTGTTAAAAAGCTAACTCCACTTCCGAGCGGTGGATGTTCCGTATAATCCGGTTTTAACTCAAACTGCTTCGTAGAATCCAGTGCGGATCTTCAAGCAGTAGACCGGTATATACTTATACCCGGTTCATCCCTGTATACAATATAAGACCGGTACTGAGTACTTGGATCGGTCTTCCGGTGTATCCCCTTTGCTTAATCTACTGGTGCATACACTCTGTTTTTAGTCTACCGGTGTCTTTGAAGTAACATGAGTGACCGGTGAACCTTTACCGGTGCGAATGGTATTTGTGATTACACTAATGACAACTTAAATTGCTAACAGTTTCATTATTCTCAATTTGCTCAATCTCTTCTTCCATTGCCTTGACCTAGTTCTCATCCTCCAAAGCCTCTCTGGTGGTTTTGGGCTCTATATTCGAAAGTAAAAATTTACTTTCTCTAGCCTTTCTCCTAGTCAGAATATTAGTATGTTTGTCACCAATAATGTTATCAGTGGAGTGATGTGTGAGATACCTTGACAGAACCGGTCGGTGATCCCGGTTTATATTTTCTGGTTGAGCAATATCTCCAATGAGGTCATGAACAATTTCCTACTCATCATCCTGAGTTGGTCTTATGTTCTGATCCCTTCTTGGCTCAGGTACATTACCCTGCTCCAGGGGTCTGTTTACCTGTTCTTCTTCTTCATCAATAGGAATCATTTCATTAAAGTTCAAATGATTTTCAGCATCATGTTCCTGGTGACTGTCCGATTTATCATTACTGACTTTTTCCTTTGGTTCTGAATATTCATGAATCTTTACATTGATACTCTCTACTAATTTTCCTATCCTCTTATTCAGACACCGGTAGGCTTTACTTTTGGTGGAATAACCCAAAAATATGCCTACATCACTTTTTGGCTCAAACTTACCAAAGTAAACATCTCTTTTGATGTAACAGTCACTACAAAAAATTCTGAAATAGCCTACACTAGGAGTGTGACCAAACCACAACTCGTAGGGTGTCTTACCGGTTCCTTTCTTAACTTGAATTCGGTTTAGTGTATACATTGCAGTGCTGATTGCTTCTCTCTAGAAGTGATGGGGAAGATCCTTCTGAATAATTAGAGTTCCTGCACAATCAATCAGAGCCCTGTTTCTTCTTTCAACGACTCCATTTTGTTGTTGGGTTCTCGATGCAGACAACTGCCTTTTTATCCCTTGTTCCTCATAGTAGTGAGTGAACTCTTGAGAGGTGTACTCACCTCCTCTGTCTGACCTCATACACTTCAAGCTTTTACCGGTCTTCTTCTCCACTAGAGCCTTATAGATTTTGAATATGTGAAAGACCTCTGATTTTTCTCTAACAAAGAGTGTCCACATCATTCTTGAAAAATCATCTACAAAGAGCATGAAGTACCTGTCTCCATAGTAGCTCTTCGTCCTCATAGGTCCACACAAGTCTGTGTGTATGAGATCCAACACGTTTTCAACAGAAAATAATTTACTACAGAAGCTTGTTGCTGTAAGTTTTCCTAACTGACATTCTTTACAAATACCTCTGTTAGGCTTTGTAATCTCAGGAAGCCCTCTGACTAACTTCTTCTTACTTACTTTGACAATACTGTCAAAGTTTATGTGGCAGAGCCTCTTATGCCACAACCAACTGTTGTCCTCTTTAGTTACGAGACAGATTTTATTTGTCTTTCCTTTTGCCGTTGCTATGAGGCAAAGCGCCTCAGTTGAGTCTAGATAGAACATATTCCCTTTACTCTGTCTACCGGTGGCAACATGAGCTCCTGATTGATTCTTGATAATACAAGAACCCTCCCCAAACTCCAACAAGTATCCTTTGTTGTTTAATTGAGCTACACTCATTAGATTGTACTTGAGTCCTTCCATCCAATACACATCCTCTCATACAGTTTCATTGCCAAGTGCAATTGAGCCTTTGCCTTTGATAGCACAAGGAGCATTGTTACCAAAGGTCACCAATCCACCATCATTGAGCTTTAGGCTGATGAACCTGTTCTTATCACCTGTCATGTGGTGAGTGCATCCACTTTCAATGATCTTGTCATCATATTGATGAGATCTTAAGATAAGTGTCATTTCACTTATCACTTTGCTTTCTTTTTTTATTGCAACAAAGGCAATTTCTTCATCTCTAGAATCTTCAGATTCACATCCGTGATGTTGGCATGAAGTGATAATAGCCGGTAAGCCTATCAACAGTACTGATGTTGTCGTTGATTGGCAAAAAGTGCATAGAGATTTGTTATCTCTATAAAGTCCACAAAACCAAACACATCTATAGAAAAGAAGGATGGTTTAGACGATGATGTCAATATACAAGAACATTGTGTCTACATACATAAACCACCGGTCACTATACACATCCTTGGCCACCGGGCTATGTACACAATAAAGGAAAAGAGGATTCCAGCATTAGCTGAGGACCGTGCTGTAACCGGTAACCAATCGAAGATGGCACAACCGGTAAGCCGAGTTAAGATTACCAAACCGAGGATTGTAGAAACCGGTAAAGCCCGGTAAGAGACAGTAACAGGTCAAAGACTCTTACCTGTTTATTGCATGTGGAACTCAACCGATATATTATAAAGACTCCGGTATGAACCGAGGAAGTCATAGTCAACTGTCTGTTCCAACCTAACTCTTTCTGAATAGGATTTATTGCAGTAAATCAGGGTGACTTTGAGTATCTTGGTGATCAGTTTGAGGTGCAGCTGAAGGCTTTAAAAACCAAAATCAGTGGCTTTTTGAGGTGCGATTGAAGGATTTAAAATCGGCATCAACGGCTTTAAATCAAAGTGTTATCTCTTATGAAGGAAAGTTGCTTGGCACACAACTACCGTTTTCTTCATTTGGCAGATACAGCAAGGGCATGCATCGAATGTTTCCTTAGTTAACAGACACTTCACTACATGATGAATCTGCTAAGGATCTGAAGTTAGGTCATCCATGATGAGCAGAATTAGGTTTTGAACCCTATATATTCTCGTGCCTAAGGCAAATAAAAGTTGCCTTCATTCTGCCAAGAAAAAGAGTGAACCTGTAAGCTGCTAAAGCCAGGGTGAAATTGAAAGAAGTGAAAAGGAGAATTGTGGAGAGAAGCACAAAAGTAAAGGAGAAGACACCTGCACTGACCGGTTTTACTTTTCAGATTAAGCACGAATAGAGATCTCATCAGACTTTGTGTAGTCAACTATAAAAGATCATTCACTCTATTGTTTTCTAGCAAACTACAATAGTTAAATCCCAAAATTTGGGTGGACTCTAACAGGTCCCTTGTATCAAATCCCTTAACCAGGTGACATCCTTCAAGGTGTTCAAAGTTCTCTAATCAGGCAGGTCCTAATAGGCCGTATTGTAACAAATCCCTTAACTAGGTCGCATCTAGCAAATGCATTATTATCCTCTAACCGGGAAGGCTCCTAACAGGGCGTACTCCAGAAGAGTACAAATTTTGTGAGGTCTCCTCACAACGAGGTTTTCACCCTAATCGGGTTTCCACGTGATAAATCTGGTGTCACTGTGTGAATGGTTGCTTACTGTTGTTATATGCATAATTTTGTTTTCTTTCAGTTGGAAGTTAACTTCATTAGATTTATTGAGTAAAATTTTTAGAGGTGCTGATTCACCCCTCCCCTCTCAGCACCGGTTGGGATTGACAATTGGTATCAGAGCCTCATCTTGTTTTCTTCGTAGCTTAACCGCACAAAGAAAAAGTCAAGATGATGAGAAAGGAAGGACCAAAGTATTCTAAGGAAAACTTCACCTTGTGGTGGAGTAGAATGAAGTTGTATATGAAGACCACCGGTGATCAATACTGGAATCATGTTATCACTGATTACAGTGAGCTTGCTGGGACTCTGACTCCTGATCAGCTAAAGATCAAGACCGATCACACAACAACCATGGACATGATAGCTAGCACGCTACCTAATCATGTTTATGCTGAGATAGAACATCTTGACTCTGCTTTCAAGATGTGGGGCAAGCTGCAAACGGTTTATGGAGGAGATCCTCATGTTCAAAGAGTCAAAGTCGAAAGCCTCAGAGGAAAGTACGATGACATGAGGATGAACGAAGGAGGATACATGAGCAATACAACAACCGGATCAAAGAGGTGATCAACTCCATCAGATGCACTGAAGGAAAGCTCACTAAAGAGGAGGTGGTTAGCAAAATACTGAGAACTCTCCAACCTCAGTATGCCATTAAGATCTCTACCATTCAAGAGCTCAGATCGGTGTCCAAAGATCAAGTCACCCTTGACTCCTTAATTGGTAAGTTGGATGCCTTCGAATTAAGTAATTTTGATAACAGCTTATCTGTTCACGAAGCAACATTTAAGTCTTCTGTCAACATCTCTTCCACCAAAAAGGGAAGAGAAACCGGTAATTTCTCTACTGGAAAGACTGACAACCTTGTTGAGAATCTACTCTCAGAGGAGATGGAGCAAGATGAGCACTCATTGCTAGAAGATTCCCCAGAGGAAAAGGGAAGTACAAGGGAAAACTCCCCTTGAAATGCTTTTCTTGCAATAAGATTGGACACATTGCTGCAAGGTGTCCTAACAATTAATCTAAAGATAAAAGAAACCGGTTCAAGGGTAAAGCAAAGAAGGAATGCTATCTTGCGGAGGAAGGAGTTACAGACAATGAGTCTGAAGACTCAGAGGATCTAGAAATTGCATTTGTTGCAATAAAGGAGGAGAGCCTAGTTGTGAATGAAGTTGCACTCATATCCCGATCTCATCAACATGATGACTAGATAATTGATAGTGGATGCACTCACCACATGACCGGTGACAAGGACAAGTTCACCAACCTAGAGCTCAATGACAGCGGATCGGTTACCTTTGGAAACAATGCCCCCTACCTCATTAAAGGAAAAGGTACTATTGCTCTCTGCAACAATGTTGTCTGTGAAGATGTGTACTGGGGTGAAGGACTCAAGTACAACTTTTAGAGTGTTGCACAGCTGAACAACAAAGGATTCCTGCTAGAATTTAGACAAGGTTACTGTATAGTGAAGAATCAATCCGGGACTCATTTCACAACCGGTAGACAAAGCAAAGGTAATCTTTTCTATCTTGACTCAACGGAAGGAGCCTGTCTCATAGCCTCGGTCAAAAGAGAATCAAGCAAGATCTGTCTCTTGACCAAAGAGGACAACAGTTGGTTATGGCACAAGAGGCTCTGTCATATAAACTTTGACAGTATTGTCAAAGTAAGCAAAAAGAAAACGGTAAGAGGACTTCCTGAGATTACCAAACCCATCAAAGGTATCTGTAAAGATTGTCAGTTAGGAAAGCTGACCGGAACATCTTTTAGCAGCAAGTCCTTCTCTGCTGAGAATGTTCTAGACCTTGTGCACACTGACTTGTGTGGACCAATGAGAACAAAGAGCTATCATGGAGACCGGTACTTTATGCTCTTTGTAGACGACTTCTCTAGGATGATGTGGACACTCTTTCTTAAGGAAAAATCTGAAGCTTTCCACATGCTCAAAATCTACAAAGCTAGAGTGGAAAAAGAAACCGGTAAAAGCTTGAAGTGTCTGAGATCAGACAGAGGAGGTGAATATACCTCTCAAGAGTTCACTCATTACTGTGAGGAACACGGAATAAGAAGATAGCTATTTGCACCAAGGACTCCTCAACAAAATGGAGTAACTGAAAGAAGAAACAAGACGCTGATCGATTGCGCTAGAACCTTGCTGATGCAAAAGGATCTGCATCATCACTTATGGAGGGAAGCTGTCAATACCACGGTCTACACACTGAACCGGATCCAAGACAAGAAGGGAACCGGTAATACCCCTTACGAACTATGGTTTAAGCATTCTCCTAGTGTAAGCTACTTGAAAATATTTGGTAGCAAATGTTACATCAAAAGAGATATGTACTCTGGAAAGCTTGACCCTAAGAGTGACGAAGGAACATTTTTGGGCTACTCTACCAAAAGTAAGGCCTATTGGTGTCTGAACAAAAGAACAGGCAAGATAGTTGAAAGCATCAATGTAAAAGTTGATGAATCTTCACAACCAGATTAGAAGACCAGTCATGAGGATCATTACAGTCTTGAGAGCCTCAATGAAGGAAATGCCTTTGAGTTCAACGATGCCATGACAGAAGATGGAGTACACATGGACAGACTTCTAGAGCAGGAGATTGTTCCTGAACCCAATAGGCCAATGCAGGATAACGAACAAGTGGATGCCCACAACCATGATGAAGATAATGCTCAACCGAAAGAACCTGACTGGGAACAGAGACCGGTTCTTCCAAGGTATGTCACATATCATTCTCCTGACAATATAATCGGCGACAAACATGCAAACGTCTTAACCAGGAAAAAGGCTAGAGAGAATATCTTCTTACTTTTTTGTGTAGAGCCCAAATCCACTAGAGAAGCTCTAGAGGATGACAATTGGGTCAAGGCCATGGAGGAAGAAATTGAGCAAATTGAAAAGAATGAAACATGAGAACTTGTGCCAAGACCTAAGGACAAAAATGTCATAGGAACCAAGTGGGTCTTCAGGAACAAGTTGAATGAGGATGGAAAAGTAATCAGAAATAAGACAAGATTGGTCTGCAAAGGATATGCCCAGGAAGCTGGACTAGACTATGGAGAAACCTTTGCCCTAGTAGCAAGACTGGAAGGAGTAAGAATTCTACGCGCCTATGTTGCTCACAAGGGATTCAAAGTTTATTAGATGGATGTTAAGTCCGCATTCCTAAATGGAATACTGGAGGAAGAAGTCTACATTGAACAATCGGAAGGCTTCACATCTGCACATAAGGATGGAATGGTCTATAAACTAAAGAAAGCTCTTTATGGGCTTAAGCAAGTTCCAAGGGCTTGGTATGAGAGGTTGCACTCATACCTTCTAACCATAGGATTCACAAGAACTGGAGACAACAACAATATGTATCTCAAAACTGGAGAAGATGGAAATCTAATTGCTGAGATCTTTGTTGATGACATCATCTTTGGAGATGATGATAGGATGAGCAAAGCCTTTGCTAAAGAAATGAAGAAAGAATTTGAGATGTCTATGGTAGGCGCCATAAAATTCTTAATTGGACTACAGGTCCATCAGCTGAAAGAAGGAATTTTTATTTTGCAATCCAAATATATCAAAGAAATTCTTAAGACCTTTGGACTTAATGATTCCAAACCGGTTGGTACCCTAATGATAACTAATCTCAAGTTATCAAAGGAGGATGATGCTAAAGATGTACATGAAACAATGTATTGGTCCATGATAGGTAAACTACAGTATGTCGTTCACAGTAGACCGGATATTGCTCATGCAGTTGGCATAGTGGCAAGATTCTCTGCAAATCCAAAAGAGACACATCTAATAGCAGTAAAGAGAATCTTCAGATATCTAAGAAGAACTGAGGATTATGGTTTATGGTTTCCTAACAAGGGAGGATTCGAAATAAAAGTTTACAATGATGCAGATTGGGCAGGAAACATTGATGACAGAAAGAGCACAAGTGGTGGTGCATTCATTCTCGGTGAAAGAATTGTCTCTTGGACAAGCAAGAAATAGAACTGCATATCCCAATCTATTGCAGAAGCCGAATATGTTGTTGCAACAATTAATTGCACACAGGTGATCTGGATAAAACAACTATTAGAAGGAATTAAAGAACGGTTACCTTAACCAATAGCTATCTACTGTGATAGCACCAGTGCAATCAACATATCCAAAAACCCTGTCATGGATTCCAAGACAAAGCACATTGCTATCAAGTATCATTACTCGAGAGAGCTTGTACAAGACAAGGAGGTGAGATTAGAGTATGTTCCCATTAAGGAACAAATTGCAAATATCTTCACTAAGTCTTTACCAAAGAGTACTTTCGAGTATCTCAGAGGTAAACTAGGGGTAATACCCCTTCATGATCTTCAGTAAACCTGAAAAGGTGGTCATCAGTTCATTGTGCTTCAACAGAGGATTACACCTCATCTTTTCTGGACTGATGAAGAAGGAATGCTGCTCATAGGGGGAGCAGATTAGACAAAGGTAGTCTCTCTGACTAAGCCTTTGACATCCTTGTCAAAAAGGGGGAGATTTTGGCAATAACTAGAGGACTGTGGCAATTGCAGATGTACCATCATAAGGTGATTGCCTGTGATTGCCCATCATAGTTTTGCCATCAATGCCAAAGGGGAAGATTGTTTGCATGAAGTGCTAATAACCGGTAAGCCTGTCACCAGTACTGATGTTGTCATTGATTGGCAAAATGTGCATATAGATTTGTTATCTCTAGAAAGTCCACAAACCCAAACAAATCTATAGAAAAGAAGGATGGTTTGGACGATGATGTCAATATACAAGAATGTTGTGTCTACATACATAAACCATCGGTCACTATACACATCCTTGGCCACTAGGCTATGTACACAATAAAGGAAAAGACGATTCCAACATCAGCTGAGGACCATGCTGCAACCGGTAACCAATTGAGGATGGCGATTCCAGTAGGCCGAGTTAAGATTAGCAAACTGAGGATTGTAGAAACCGGTAAAGCCCAGTAAGAGACAATAACAGGTCAAAGACTCTTACCTGTTTATTGCATGTGGAACTCAACCGATATATTATAAAGACTCCGGTATGAACCGAGGAAGTCATAGTCAACTCTCTATTCCAACCTAACTCTTTTTTACCAGGATTTATTGCAGTAAATCCGAGTGACTTTGAGTTATCTTGGTGATCGGTACATGATGAATCCGATAAGGATCTGAAGTTAGGTAATGCATGATGAGCAGAATTAGGGTTTGAAACCTATATATTCTCCTGCCTAAGGCAAATAAAAGTTGCCTTCATTCTGCCAAGAAAAAGAGTGAACCTGTAAGTTGTTGAAGCCAGGGTGAAATTGAAAGAAGTGAAAAGGAGAACTGTGCAGAGAAGCACAGAAGTAAAAGAGAAGACACCTGCACCTACCGGTGTTACTTCTCAGATTAAGCACGAATAGAGATCTTATCAGACTGTGTGTAGTCAACTGTAAAAGATCATTCACTCTATTGTTTTCTAGCAAACTATAATAGTTAAATCCCAAAATTTGGGTGGACTCTAATAGGTCCCTTGTATCAAATCCCTTAATTGGGTGACATCCTTCAGGGTGTTCAAAGTCCTCTAACTAGGTCCTATTGTAACAAATCCCTTAACCGGGTCGCATCTAGCAAATGCATTAGGTCCTAACAGGCCGTATTGTAACAAATCCCTTAACCAGGTCACATCTAGCAAATGCGTTATTATCCTCTAACTGGGAAGGCTCCTAACAGGGCATACTCCAGAAGATTACAAATTTTGTGAGGTCTCCTCACAGTGTGGTTTTCACCCTAATCGGGTTTCCACGTGATAAATCTGGTGTCACTGTGTGAATGGTTGCTTACTGTTGTTATATACATAATTCTGTTTTCTTTTAGTTGTAAGTTAACTTAATCAGATTTATTGAGTAAAGTTTTTAGAGGTCCTGATTCACCCCTCCCCTCTCAACACTGTTTGGGACTGACACGTGACACCTTCATCAACAATGTAGCACTCCTTTCCTTTGTTCTTGAATCAATTGGTCTTTTCTTTATTTTCATTATCTGGACACCTTGCAGCAATGTGTCCTATCTTGTTGCAAGAAAAGCACTTTAATGGAAGTTTCCGTTTGTACTTCCCTTTTCCTCTAGGAAATCTCCTTGTGATGAGTGCTTCAAACTCATCCTGCTCTAGCTCTTTAGAGAGTAGTTTTTCAACAAAATTTCCAGACTTACCAGTAGAGCTATTACCGGTCTCTCTTCCTTTCTTAGTGGAAGAAGTATTAACAGAGGTCTTAAAAGCAGCTTTTAACATGGGTAAGCTGTTATCAAAATTACTCAATTTAAATGCAGTCAACTTATTGTTAGGGAGTCAAGAGTGACTTGAGAGGTGCTTACTAATTTGAGCTCCTGTATGGCTGAGATTTTGATAGCGTATTGTGGCCTTAGCGTCCTCAGTATTTTTTTTATCACATCTTCCTCACTCAATGTTTGTCCAGCACTTTTGATGGAGTTCAATCACTTATTTGATTCTATTCCTGTAGTGCTCAATATCTTCTCCTTCATTCATCCTCATATCATCATATTTGCCTCTGAGGCTCTCTACCTTTGCTCTTTGAACATGTGGGTCACCACCATACATAGTTTGTAGCTTGGCCCACATCTTGCAAGCAATAGTCAGATTTTCAATCTCTGCATATACACGATCAGGCAACGTACTTACTATCATATCCATTGCAGTTGTGTGTTCTATGCTGATCTTTTGTTGATTAGGTGTCAAGGTACCGGTGGGTTCAGTGTAATCGTTGATTACACGAGTCCTGTATTAATCTCCTGTGGTCTTCATGGATAGCTTCATTCTGCTACACCATAAGGTGAAATTTTCCTTAGAAAACTTTGGTCCTTCCTTCCTCATCATTAGAACTTTCCCCTATTGCGGTTAAGCAACTTAGAAAATGGACTCGGCTCTGATACCGATTGATGGTCCCAACCGGTGCTAAGAGGGGAGGGGGTGAATCAACACCCACTAAAACTTAAGAAACAAAATCTGATATAATCTAACTAAAACTGTAAGCAGAATAGATTCTATCACAAAAATAACTATCACACAATCAAGCAATAAACAACACCAGATTTATTATATTGAAACCCAAATCAGGAGAAAACTACGGTGTGAGGAAACCTCACAAATTTTGCACTCTTTTGAAGTGCGCCTTGTAAGGAGCCTTCCCTGTTAAAGGATTACAAACACACTGTTAGATGCGACCCGGTTAAGGGATTTAAGAGATAAGGCCTGTTAGAACCTACCTGGTTAGAGGACTTAGAACATCTACATAGATTTCACCCGGTCAAGGGATTTAGTACAAGGGACCTGTTAATGTCCACCCAAAATACTGGGATTTTGCTATTGCAATTGTCAAAGAGCAATAGAGGGTTTGATCTTTTAGAAATGGCTTTGCTGAGCCTGATAAGATCGTTGTGCTTCTGAATTGAGAGTCATCACCAGTCACCACAAGTATGCTCTCGTTCTGTTGTGCTTCTTTGCACACTCTTCTTTTCTTCTTCTCTTCACCTTTTTGTAGCTTCTCTCAGCATACAAGTTCACTCTTTTTCTTTGGCAGAATGAAGGCAAACAATATTTGTCACAGGCTGAAGAATATATAGTCTTCTTTGTCCTTCCCATTTTTTACATGCACGACCTGTATAAAAATCTCCTTCGGATCCATCACCCAGTGGAGTCACAGTTCACTGAGGAAACATCTGATGCATGCCATGTGCTTTCTTTGCTTTATGAAGGAAACGACAGATGCGTGCCGAAAACTTTCCTTCACTAGAGATTTCTACATGTTTTAATGTCACAAACTTTGACATTAAAACCTTCAATTGCGCCTTGTACCGATCTTCTTGATAACACAAATTTGTCCGGATTTTGTGCAACAAATCCCAGTCAAAGAGTCACACAAGTGTTTGTCGATTGTGACTTTTCCCGGTTTATCAGTCTTCATGATATCTCTAGGTTGTGCATAGGTAAAAACCTTCACCTGTCACCATTCCTTTTTCTATTTGTACCAGATGGATCCTTGGTTCCGGTTATACACTTTATCGATCATAGTACTAAAACCTTGATTACCGATTGCGCCTTCCTTGGTTACTAGTTGCTCTGATGATTAGTTAGAGCTTTATCAGTAATATAGACAATGCCTCTTCTTGCTCACTATGTGTCACCGGTCTCCAAACCAGTCTCTCCTTGTGCTTATTATTGTTAGTTGTACCTGCTTGTCATTTGTACCTGTCCTTGGTTCTTGATTGAACACTGTTGGCATCCCTAGTCATAAATGACAACACCTCTTTGCCTATCAATGACAATACCTCTTTGCCATGTACCGGTTACAAACTTACCGGTTAATGCCAACAGTGTTTGCACTTGGAGAATCTGATTTTGGGAAAGACAAGTTCATTTCAACTTCTTCTTTTTCCATTTTTGGCTCTTTGAGCTCCTAGTAAGTAAATATATTTAATTTTGCTTGTATTTCTCACTTGTTTTCATACATTATTGCATTATATGGCTCATTTTTATCCATTTGTTCAAATGCAGCCCATGTATTTTGCATTTTGTGTTTAAATAAGTTGAAGGCTTTTTTTAGCAAATGCATAAAAATCATCCATAATCCAAAAACGGATTTGAATGTAGAAGAATATCTTCAAGTTTGTCATGTTTGAGTTAATAGCAAAAGGTATGTTTTTGTTTTTATTTTTGTTTGCTTGTTTGTTTCTTGCTTGTTTTGTTTTCATTGTTTGGAAGAAAGTTGAAGTTATCCTTTCAAGAATGCAAGTGCATACATGATTCCTTCATTCATGCCCATTCATCCTTCATTCCCTAACACATGTGATTGCATCTCCCAAGCCTATCACATGTAAAAACATGTCATTTTCACTAAATGTAATCTTCTCTAAAGAACCCGATTTTGGTAAATGTCACTCTTTTAGATACCAAAATTATCATTTACACATGTCCATATTTAGGAAATCTGCAGATTTGGGTCTGTAACACCTTTTCAACCCTTTAATGGCCTCCAAAAACTTAGAAAAACGTCCTCAAGTCTGCAATTACTTAGATGAGATTGGCCAATGATGGTTGATGGCCTCCTTTGCTTAATTTTCATCTCCTCAGACTTTTCTCTACCTCATTCAACCACTTACTTATTTTCTTTATTTTTGAATGGCTGTCGCTTCTCCTTTTAAAGGGATTTTGGCCTTGCTTTTCAGCCACACAAGCAATGTGGGATAAAACATTTTACTTTCTAGAAGCTTGTAGAACTTTATTATATTATTTTCCCTTCATTTAATTAATTTTTATTTTTATTCTAAGTTGCTAGCTCAGGTCTAGGGATGGATTCGGGTTCAAGAATCTGGTTTGTGGATTCGTGAATTTTTTTTTTCCCATTATGATTCGTGTGTGTGTATATATATATATACACAAAAAAGAAAGAGAAATATACATAATTGCTAGTGGTTGTTTTCAAGTCCCTAGGTCCGGCAAATGAGGTTTGAGTGATTTTGGCATGTTGGGAAGTCATGTCTGTCTGAGATTTGGGCGAGAGCTAAGCTAAGTCTGTCATAGAGATGGGGTCGAAACCAAGTGATTTGTGATAAAAAGAGTTAAAACCCTTTGAGAATGCTTTTGCCAGCTTCAGTTTGACCTTAGAAAGCCATGATGGATTGTGGGAGGTAACCGTGCTGAAGGCTTGCTGAATCCTGAAATTTGGCTAAGTCTGGAATTTTTCGAAAACCCCCAAAATCTAGAATTTGCATCTTAACTCCTATGAAGCTGGAACCTATCTCAAACATCCTGAAAGTATTTATACAAATATAACTTAAAGTATAAGTAATAAATCAAACTTATACTTAAATGTTATATTTGTATAAATTCTCCCACCCCTCGATTGGAAAATTGGGTCAATTTAGGGTTAGATGAAAAAAAAAAATGGCATATTAAGTGCTTTATGCCTTCATAGGCCGCGGGTCCCTGGGGATTCGTGTGGATCCGCGCGACCCGAACCTAGTTCGGGGGGCCAGGGTGCGAATCCGGCTTCATAGTTTTTATTTCACCAAGAGAAAATCAACTAGCTTAGGGACTCCATATTCTTTTAAATTTGCCTTGTCCCATTTAAATAATCTTCTTTGTCCATAGAAGGGAGAATCGACCCTCATAGGGACTAATGTAATCCCAAAACTTGAAATTTTCACTTAACAAAAATGGCCCTCAAAGGGAAAAATGACCCATGTAGGGATACTTTCAACACTTACAAATATTTTCAACTCCATACTCACCTGTGGTGGAAAAATGACCCATGTGTGGACAATTTTGACATTTCGAAAAAATTTCAATTTCCCATTTCCTTCCAACGGAAAAACAACTTGGGTTTGGATAACTTCCATACTTAGAAGAATTGGCACCTTCATAGCCACCCTTGAGGGAAAAACGACCAAGGTCTGGACAATTCCAACTTCACCCTCCAAAAATTGGCGAAGTATAAACCAAGGGGAAATTTGTCCCATCTCTGGACTCTTCACTTTTATTCCTGTCTTTGGATTCTAGTTGAGGGAAAAATTTTACCTTCCAAACTCTTCTCAAGGGGAAAAACAACCCCTGTTTGGACAACTTCCAGACTTAGAGAATTTTTTTTCACTTTCCAAACTCACTCTTGGTGGAAAAACGACCCCTGTCTGGACAACTTCCAGACTTAGAAAATTTTTCACTTTCCAAACTCACTCTTGGGGGAAAAACGACTCATGTCTGGATAATTTGGACACTTTTTACCTTTCAAACTCTTCTCAAGGGAAAAATTGGCCCTTGTCTGGACAACTTCCAAACTTCGAAAAATTTTCACGAAAAAAGTTATCCAAAGTGGTGGAACTTCATAGTATGTTTGGATTTTGCCTTCAACACTTGGAATTTTCTTAGAAAATGACAACTAAAGTGGGGAAATTCATTGTAAGTCCGGATTTTGGCCAATTTTAGTGGGTAAATTCATAGTAAGTCCGGATTTTGATCAAAATAAGTGGGGAAAATCATTATAAGTCCGGATTTTGATCAAAATTGTTAATGTTTGTAGCCTCAATTAGTTAATTACTATCAGAGTGATAGATCATTATTGTAGAAATATATATATATATATATTTATATTTCTATGATTATTCAAAAATATGTTTTAAGTATATGTTTATTATATATATATATATAATGTTATTAATAAATATACTAATCATTATACATGCCGCTTGATTAAATCAAACCAAGTCGATGAGTATCAACTAAATTGAACTTGTTATTAAAGGAGACAATGCATCATGGAGTCATGCCCACGATGGACCATGACTCTACGAAGAGTCATGCTCCATCGTGGGCATGACTCCCCACCATAGTCTTTGGTATATATAAATAGAGATCGATGGCTGTTCTATACACAACAATACATAAAAAAAACAGGATCTTCATCAAAACAGTAAAGTACAATATCATACTCAGAGATATATAAAGAAAGATATTAAATATATTCTATATTTATATATATATATATATTATTACGTCAGTAATATATATATATCATTGTAAATATATATATATATGTGTGATAAATTGACAATCCATATATAAATATAATAAGAAGTTTAAGAAGAATTAACAGTCTACAATCTGATCTAAAATTTAACATGGTATCAAAGCCATGTTGAGAAACGCTCAAGATCAGATTTTTAATATATATATATATATATTCCATTAAAATTCTTGTACCTACAAAATGGTGTATGGTATCAAACTTGAAGACAGACTTGAAGGTGCTTGAAATTTTGAATCTTGGAAACTGCGAATGATGCTAATTCTAGGAAAGCATGAGCTAAAAACATTCATAGAAAATCCTCCTAAATCTAATGAGTATGATGAGAAGAGTCAATGGGAAAAGGACAATACCAGACCAATGGAATTATTAGTAGACGGAGTAAAAGATCATCTACTACCCATTATCACTAAATTAGACTCTGCATATAATATGTTCAAAGCCCTGGAAAACATGTTTGAGATCAACAACACTAGCAGGATTCTTACTCTTAAAAATCAACTCTCTAACATTAAAATGAATAAAGGAGAGACCATCACCTCATACTTTATGAGGATAACAAAATTGAGAAACCAACTCTCAACAATTGGTCACATCTATGATAATAAAGAGTTAACTATGATAACTTTAAATGGACTCCCTATCTGATGGGAAAACTTTAGACAAGGAATAAGTGCTCATTCCAAACTCCCCAAATTTGATCGACTAAAAGATGACTGCATTCAAGAAGAGTGTAATCTAATATCTAGAGGAATCGGGGTGGAACCCACAACTGAAGACATTCAGATTCTCACCACTAGTTTGAAAAGGAAAAGGGGCAAGAAGTCAGATTGTAAATAGTCGTTCAAGAAACAGAGAGACTACTCTCAAATACAATGTTATAGATGCGACAACTATGGTCACACTGCAACAAAATGCCCTGACAAACTCAAACATCAATCTTCCTTCGCTGAAGTCAGTAAGTTGAACTTGGATTAAGAGGAACTTGTATTCTAAAGAATTTGAAATACCGGATTGAGAGGGAGATTAGTGTTCTTTACCAAACCTCTTGCAAAATGAAGGTGGAACACTTCCAAGGCATTACTTGGTATGATTGTAATTACTGAGAAAGAGTCTCAGCATATTTTTTATACTAATGAAAGTATTTATGTTATTTGGGCCCTGTGTACATCATGAGGAAGTGACAACTTATAAATGATTATCACTTGTACTTGCAGAAGTTATTGAAAGATGACGATCTTACAATAACTTAAATTTTCTATTATGATAAATATCTTATGATGTTTAAGCAGATCATGATATATTATATCTTGCATGGTGGATTAATCTCCTTAAACAGACCATGAATATCTTGCATGGTGGATTAATTTCCTTAAATAGACCATGAATATAATGTTCATATGGTAAGTATCATTGAGGATACGCGTGCACATACCTTATGGAGGATACTATGAGATAATATCATTTTGAACTTTCTGAGTACTTGGTGAATATCATGAGACTTGATATTAGCAGGCCATTACTCCTGATATTATGAAATAATATCATTATCATATCTAATATTACTTTGAGGTAATATTTCATTTATATTATATGAATCTTTTCATAATTATCCTCCCTAGCTAAGAGGGAGTGTTAAAGTTTGTAGCTTTAGTCGGATAATTACTATCAGAGTGATAGATCATTATTGTAGAAATATATATATATATATATATATATATATATACATATACATATATATATATACATACATATATATATACATATACATATATATACATATATATATATATATACATATATATATATATATATACATATATATATATATATATACATACATATATATATATACATATATATATATATATACATATATATATGTATATATATATACATATATATATGTATATATATATACATATATACATATATATATATATATACATATATATATATACATATATATATACATATATATATATGTATATGTATATACATATATATATATGTATGTATATATATATATATATATATTTATGTTTATATGATTATTCATAAATATGTTTTAAGTATATGTTTATTATAAATATATATATAATGTTATTAATAAATATACTAATCATTATACATGCTGACTGATTAAATAAAACCAAGTCAATGAGTATCAACTAAATTGAACTTGGTATTAAAGGAGACAATGCATCATGGAGTCATGTCCACGATGGACCTTGACTCTATGAAGAGTCATGCTCCATTGTGGGCATGACTCCCCACGATAGTCTTTGGTATATATAAATAGCGATCAGTGGCTGTTCTATACACAACGATACATAAAAAAAAACAGTTTCAAAGTGGTAACAACGATCTTCATTAAAATAGTAAAGTACGATATTGTACTCAAAGATATATAAAGAAAGATATTAAATATGTTCTATATTAATATATATATTATTACGTCAGTAATATATATATAGGTATATATATCGTTGTAAATATATATATATATATATATGTGTGTGATAATTTGAGAATCCATATATAAATATAATAAGAAGTTTAAGAAGAATTAACAGTCTACAATCTGATCTAAAATTTAACAAAAATAAGTGGTGAAAATCATTATAAGTCCGTATTTTGTGTATTTTTATAAAGGAAAATTGTTTTTCTTTAGAATTTTGGTAATTTTACATGTGGAAAATCAATTTCTATAAGGATTTTTAGGCCCTTATGCATGGAATATGCCTTTATATGGAATTTTGGACTAATTGACAAGCCAAAATTTAAAAACACTTAGGATTTTACGTTCAACCCACTATAATCTGACCCCAAAGGACTTTAATTTTAACGTTCCCACTTAAAATCACAACTTGGACACTTGATTTCTTTTCCACCCCTCTGGCTTTTCAAGCACCGAAATGCCAAATTTTATTGCAAAAACCTAACCTAACAACTACAAGTGGAAAGAGGGGGTCCCCATTTGCAATGGGTCAATGGTGTGAAAACCCCAGAAAAGGTTGGTTCCTACGAAGTTTGTAAGACAAGTTTATATAAGCAATATTTTGCCATTGTCTTTTCTTGTAAGGATTTCCACTTAAATCTTGTATTGTTCTTGTGCTCATAATTGCTAGATCTTACATGATTATGATTATTGTGGTTGATTAAGTTTTGATAAAGTAAGTTAGTATTATACTAATTTACCCCCAACCCCCCGACATAATCATATGCTCATCATATTCGACATTCATTATGTGGTTTGTCATCCTTCATTTTAATCCTATATATGAAAGATTTCCCTTTTTATTTAGTAATGAATATCTTGGTAAACTTTATGTGTTCAATTTTCATAGTACTTTTGAATTTATTTTAATTTAACTTGGCCTATGAGGTTTGATTTCCGCTATTGATAGGGTTAATAGATGCTAGACTTGAATTGACAAAAGCATCCTAGAGGATACATAGAATAATGGTCATCACATGCAAGCAATTATTGCTCCTGTAGATTCTAGTACTCAACCTAAATAGTGTAACACATGGAGAAATAGGTTTGGAAATAGACTGTTAGGGAAAGTTGTAGAAATACATGGAGAAGTACCATCTTTTTAATCTTGAAATGATATTTAATAGTAGAATTATTAGGTTTTGGTGGGGGATAGAGTTTATATTTAAGTTGGTCTACGGAGTCTGATTTCCAGCACTAGCAGAGTTTATAGATGTTAGACTCAAATTGGCACTAGATACCCATTGTTCAATTCAGTTAATTATGGCCTTCCTCTGGTGCAAATTACAATTGGCTATTAGGAAGTAAGCATATAAAGGGATCACTTTGAGCAGTATAGAGTTTAGATGGATGAATTAACTTTAAGTTAATGTTACACCTTTGATTATATCATAAAAGGTAAATTGTTCTTAAGCAGGATTCCATAATCACATCAAAGTGTAACCTCAAATTGTTTTGTGTTATGCCTTCAATGTTTATGGGGTTACTTCAGTTTTTGGCTTCTTTCTTTTTTCCCCTGTAGAGTATGGTGCCATTTCTTAGTATATTCTGAATTTCAGTATAAATTTGTTTTTTTGTCTCTCTTTGAGTTTAGTATACATGTTTTTCTAATGTGTATGGAAACTATGATTTTCATTCAGTAGTGGTGCCACACAGATAACAAATTCTAAATGACTGAAAGACAATACTAACTAACTAAGTTGCTATCAAGGTTATGCTCAAGTCTGGGAAATCTGATTTGGTACATGAGATTTTTGGAAAAATGGAGAGGTCTGGTGTGATTCCAAATGCCTTAACTTACAAAGGTAATGAATTGTTATATTCGATGCTGGTGTGTTCTTCATTTTATTGCTTTTTATGCCATTTCTATTACTTACTTTTTATGATTTTGTTTACTGCATGTTTGCAGCCCTTGTGCAAGCATGCTGGAAAGAAGATAAAATTGATGAAGCTGTGATCATAATTGAAGACATGGAAAGAAGGGGGATAGTTGGTACAGCAAGTGTGTACTATGAATTTGCATGCTGCCTCTGTAGTGCTGGTAGAACTCAAGAGGCACTATTGCAGGTCCTTTTCTTCACCTGTTTTTCATCATTGTCTTCACCGGTCAACACATAACTTATTCTATGTTAAAGATGGAATATATGGATTCTAATACTATTCAAATTCTCCAGGTTAGTGATGGGGTATGGGAATTGTGTTTAACTTTATGATATTTGTATATAATGTCTCACCATTTATTAGCATCTTGGGCCAAATTCATGAAATACCACCACACAACACTGATGGAGTATATGCTTAGAATTCGAAGATGCTAATAATTTTTATCTAATGTTGTGCTTGAGAGAAGGAATTTGCAGCCAATAATGATTGCATATACTAATAAACAAATTTCTTGCAGCCTTTTATAAGGCAGTTTCCATGCACCAGCTTGTGCATACTTCATCTTGGCACCAATGAAAGAGGAAATGGGTTTATAGTTGGAAGCCTATTAAGAGTTGTCACCTGGCTGTACACCTACAAAAATTTGCACATTTATCGTCTGTTTCACAAAATTTATCAGTTTTCTTGTCAGCCTGAATTAGAAAGTTGTCAAGCTTAATGATTATCCCTTTGTCATCTTAGGATGTCATAGGTGTAGCCCATCATTCTAGGTATGTGCCGATTGCTTTGTTGAGTTGATAGTTGTTTGTAGTAAAAAATTTGTCAAACAGTCAAACTGACCAAACATAAGAGCAATTATTGCATGCTTTTGGTATAAGTGCCAAAATAAGTGAAAATTCTGTCATGAAAAAGTACCAGTCATGTAATGAATGTACTTTTCCAGTTTGAATCAAATGTGAATGGTAAGAGACCTTCAAGTGCACACTTTTCCTTGATATGCCACCTCCAAAAGTGCACTTTGTATGGAAAAGACAAGTATTTGTGGTAAAAGCTCATTCAGTTCCATGCTATTTGTATTTGGACCAAAAGGTAAGTGGTTGTATCTTCAAAAGAGCACACTTTTCCTAACATAGCCTAGTTAAGACCTCTTAGATGTGGGTTTTATCTTCTAATGCCACGGTTGAGACCACCTAAGCACGTACCTAGTTGCTCTTTTCCATTTAAAACAAGTGAAGAACACAATATAAAAATATAAAAAAAGAATGCTTAAATTGAAAAATATGCGTGAAAACAAGGTGGACATAAATTGGCAAAAAATTCTTTCATCATTAAAATGTTAAAAGTATCTGAATGCAAAGAGGAAAGTATAAGGTATTGGAAGGAAAGAAGATTCCTGATTTACCAAGGGATTCCATGCGCAGCTGCTGTAATTTGCAGAAGATTTCCCCATTGGAAGTAGGTACTGAGGTAGGTTATGATTTTGTAGAAATTTGGTGAACTTGTCGTTCATTTCAAATAAAATTATTAGTGTTTAAATGAGACAAAATTTCAGATATTTTTAGGATCTTTGTGAAGGTTGTGCCTTGCTAGGGTTTGATAAAAAAAAATAGTTTTAGACTCCATTTGAACAAGGCATCTAAGGTTTTGTTTGAGAATGATAATGATGTTGCAGGTTTTGCATTACATCATATATGTTGGTTCAAATTTTGTTGGTTTTGTGACAACAACCGTAAGGCATTTGGAGAAGAAATCACAATTGCATGTGTAATTAGTGTTTGTTGAAGCATGAATAATGATGTAAGAGCATGTGTAAAGAGCCTTGCTGGCTCTATGCTGAAGATAATGTATTTCTTCTGAATTATTTGCAATTTTGTTTTTGTTTTTGAATATATTTGATTTTCTTTTGTAATTTTTCCAGAATTAAAATAATATCAAATAGCGAATCTCTACTATCTCCAAATGCTCACCAATTTAATTATTTCATAAATGTTTGCAAATATTCAAAGAACAGTACAATATTTATTCATGCAAATAAGCACCTGGCAAAGTTGGTATTACCACTCCAGAAATGATGCAACCATCATCTATTATTGATGCAGCCTTGAGGAATTGATGCAGCCTTAAGAAGTATAAAAACGTGGCTCTGGAGAGTCCACGCAGCCACCAAGAAATAGAGCGCAGCCTCTAAATATTAAATGCTGCCTTCTGAATGTGTTACACAGCTTCCTTGTGATGAAACGCAAGCCTCTGGAAATGCTACGCAGCTTCCTTGATGTAAAACGGAGCTTCCTTAGAGCAAAACACAGCTAGATAGGAGATACAACAGCCTCCTAATAAATATGTGAGCCTCTGGAATAATTCGAACAAGTAGAAGAATGCTTCAGTCTGTATTATGAATGCTCAATACTCATCAAATTTGGTATACAACAGCACCAAATTTGCAGCCATAGAATCAGAATTAATTTCCCAAAATTCAGATGTACAACTCACCACCAAAAACAGTGATTCAAAATGCAGAAATGGAGAGGAATCAGTCCTCAAACCCTTGTTGAAGAACTTCTCAACAAAAACTTCAGAAAATAAAAACTAAGTCCAAGAATGAATTTGATTTTCTCCCAAATGCTCTTTAAAAGCATTAAAAAAGTGTAGCTTCTCCAATACACTTTTCACTTAAGAGGCTTCTCGCACGCACCATTAAATTAAAACATAAAGATATAGTTATTTATTAAGATAGACTTAATAAACAACTTAAATTATGAAGCCTCGTTAAAAAGCTCAATAAATGCTCCTGTTGCTCAACTCTCTGTGCTGCCTCCATTGCACTGCCAAAAATAGCAACTGCTCAAAATAGACTTATTGAAAATAGAAAGACTGTCACAGAGACCCTCAAATCCCATTGTCAGCTCACGAGGGTTGCAATGATGAACTGACCATGCCCAACTACAGGAACCTAGTAAAATGGGGGCATTACAGCACGTGGCACAATTTGACAATCTAATGTCTTGGAAGATGGTGGAAAGTATTGCGAACAATCATGAGTGGTGTTATGTCAGTGTGCGCTACAACAAGGGAGGATCTATTAATCGTGGATATGTCAAAAAATACATATATACCGACAATGTTAATGTTAAAACTTTGTGATGGACCTCGATTAGATCCATGCCAATAGGAGAAAAATTTCTCCAGTGTTTACTCCCTTCAGGGTACGTGTTTATGTCACGAGCCCAAATCGATGTGTACACCTTGTCTAAATATTGCTATAATAATAAGAAATTCCGTATTTAATGTTAATCAATATTAATTCTTATTTTGACTAACCTAACCAATAAATATTAATTAATCAATATATATAATTAATATATTATTCATAATATTTATCAATAAATACCAAATAGTAATAATAATCAAATCAATACTATTTTAATTATAAAGTCGACCAATATAATAATTTTACTTCAACTACGATAGGAATCCAATTATAATTAAAGTTAATTCCAATAGTCAAAAAGCCAACAACTAAGTTATGTGATGACTACTCACCAGACGAGCTTCTCTAGGCGTCACGCCCAATACAATGAAAAAAGTCGTTTCCCCTCCATGCACGGGATATAAGAACCATGGGAGTTGGAAATCGTAGGGGGGGCCAAGGACATACGAACCCTCGATGAGGAGTATTGATGATTATGAGTCGGGATTCAATCAACAGTATATATATAAACTTTAGTGTAGTGCGGATTGAAACTTATTTCTACTGTGGTCAACTGGCTTCCAAATCATACAGCAAGACCACCAAATTACCAATTAGATTCAAACATGCTATCTGGATAGTACTGTTTAGGCACCAAACAGGTAAATAAAAAGGTTAAGGAAAATGATGCTATATTATGGACACTACATCTATTATTGTTAATACATATATAATATGATGCTATAATATGGAATCATGGATAATACATATATATTATGGATTGACATATATATATATATATATATATATATATATATATAAATAAATAAGTGATATTTCATATATATATCAGGGATAATACATAGGATATTCATGTTATATATGTATATATAGAATTCCCTCTATTATAATAGGGCTATATCAAGGTATACAGATAAAGAAATATATATTTCATAATAATAATTAGATTTATATGGATATATATTATATGAATGTATATATATATATATATAAAGATTGTAATACAAAGGAATTAGAATGTTTATAGTCTATTGCTTAATCACTTACTATAGCCCCTTAAGAGGATAGGTTTCTGTCAATTCAAGCGAGGCGGAGTAAATCCTCACAAGATAGGTGAATTCCAAGATGGGTAAGGATATGTATTTCCAATGCCTTGAGGGAAAATCCCGAGATGGGTATGAACATGCAATCCCAATGCCTTGAGGAAGCCTACTTGTAGATTGGTGTCAAGCACCCTGAGACGTGGAAATTCCCATCCTCCTAACGGTTGGCACGTTTAAGAGAGAAGAAGGAATTGGGCTTAAATGTGTTAACTGTTAAATTTTTTATGAATTATTCATCGTTTCTAAAAATAAATTCAATTTAAATGCATAGTAATGTACGTTAATCATTGAAAATTGGCAGCCTCCAAGTAGGGGACATTACAATTGGTATCAGAGCAATTTTAGGAGGGGTGGACTGTCATGAGTCTAAATTGATGTATACACCCTGTCTAAATATTTCTATAATAATAAGAAATTTTGTATTTATTGTTAATCAATAATAATTTCTTATTGTGACTAACCTAACCAATAAATATTAATTAATCAATATATGTAATTAATATATAATTCCTAATATTAATCAATAAATACCAAACTGTAATAATAATCAAATAAGTAATATTTTAATTATAAAGTTGACCAATATAATAATATTTCTTCAACTAAGATAGGAATCCAATAATAAAATTAATTTCGATAATCGAAGAGCCATCGACTAAGGTATGTGATGACTACTCACCAGACGAGCTTTTCTTGGCGATGTGACCAATACAATGAAAAAAGTTGTTTCCCCTCCACACACGAGATATAAGAACCATGAGATTTTGAAATCGAAGGGTGGGCAAGGACATACAAACCCTCGATGAGGAGTATTGATGATTAACAGTTACGTGGAGTAATATTAATATATATATATATATATATATATATATTTATGTATATATATATATATATATATATATAACTTTAGTGGTGTCGATTGATACTTATTTCTACTATGGTCGACTAGATTCCAAATCATACAGTGAGACCACCAAATTACCAATATGATTCGGAGATACTATCTGGATAGTACTATTCAGGCAACAAACAGGTAAATAAAAAGGTTAAGGAATATGATGCTATATTATGGACACTATGTAATGTCCCCAATTTTCATAAGCGTCTTAATTAGGTTAATTAATTAAGTGGTCCAAAAATTAAAATAACATCATAAGAACTTATTTAATTAATTAATTTAATTATTAAATAAAGGGTTGCAAATAATAATAAAATAAATTAATAATGTTGGCCTGTTGTAAATCTCTAGAGGCTTCTTGGAGGCCTTTGTAAGGAGATAGTTGGGCATTGTAAATCATCACAGATTGTATTTGACTCTTCTTTGTATTTCCGAAAGTCGGAGGCTAAAGGTTGTTTGTGTGTAGTTTCAAAGGTGAAAGATCCTCCCTATTCTGTGATCGTAGTTTCAGCGATTCATAGCCACCCTAGTCTGTCATTGGAAATATCATTCCGATATTTCATTGTGTGCTCCAAATTTGTGAAGTTTTCTGTAGAAGACAAATTGTATTCAACAACAATATCTGTATGTGTAATCTGAAGTGCTATCATTATTAAATACAATTTCCTCTTGCATGTACGAATCTTCACTTCTATGCAAATCTTCTAAATACAGTGTGTCGAATAAATCTTGATCTAATTTCCTTGTTAATTATCCGTCCGTGTTCGAGGCATGCGAGTAGTAAGGCATTGAAGAGCCGTACGGTTGATTGTAATCACCACACGAACATCATTAATTCCGTATGCAAGCAAAGGACTTTCCGTACGAAGGAGTGTGAAGATCATAGGCGTACGGTTAGGAGAAGACAACCATCGTACGGAGTAACACCTTCTGGTAGCATTCTCACCATATGGACTACGTATGGCTGGCTAGTCACCGTACGGTCAACTAGGTGGTAGTGGGCCAGTTTAATTGAACTGTACAAAGTGATGAGTTGTACAACTGAGACACCCGGGTGTGGGAGGTGTATGCAGAAAGTCCGTATGAAGTGCACGGTACATCACAGTTTGGGTGTCGTACGGAGTAAGAGGTGCATGTGGGTAGTTTTTGACATACATATCGTCTTCAAGAGGTATCATAAGTGGCTGTCGTATGGACTGAGTATGGTGCAGATAGTTTTTGGGGAACATCTCGCCTGAGGAACATCACAATGGTATCAAAGCCAAATTTCCTACCAGCTTGTGGAATGCTTACAAACATGGATTGGGTTGAGTCACTGAAGAAAATCAAGAAGGATTCGATTGATGGTGGTTGGCAGACAGTCATATCTCTAAAGGACTACATAGATTTGACGTTGAGGTACTCATCCTTCGATAGTGATAGGACTTGCAACATCAATCTCAGTCGGGTGATCAACAGTAAGGTACTTAGCACTATGAGCCCTACGAAGAATGAAGTTATGCCTACACTGCAGCCACAGGAGGATTTGGACAAGAAAGAGTCAGTAATTGTCCCTTCAAATATAAAACATCCAAATCCCCAATGGGGTGAAGAAGATGATTGCACAAATTTCATTGAACTAGCACTCGACGACCAACTTGATGGAAATGCAAGCTCTATTAGCGATTCTTCGAATGAGCAGGCTCTACCAGTGGCTCACCGACTTCATGGAGATGCTACCTATGATTTCTTACAGGGGCAACTACAGTTGGTTGAATATGGAGTTTATCCTTCGATTGTGCAGGAGGCGTGCATGATTACAATCTCTCTATTTGAAGAGCTTCCTCATGGAAACAACAAGACCCACCTGAGCTATGAGATTCTAGAAGAGAATGATGAACGTGATGGCATGAAGGCTTTGGATCAGAGCATTGATGTGTTTTATGATTGGCTTCCATGGGATCCTGGTGACTCTAGACACGACAATGTTTATATCAGAGTGGCGCAACAGAAGCTTGATGGCAGTTTACTTGTCTCTACTGAATCCAATTATACACGTGATCCTGAAGCAACATGGATATTTGAACGAATGTTGCTACCAACGTCTGCGCTTGGTTTGGGATTCTGGATCAATGCACTGGGTAAGAGGTTGGATGGAGGATTACTTGAGGGAAAGCAATCTTTGGACGGCGAGGATTTGTAATGTCCCAAATTTTCATAAGCTTCTTAATTAGGTTAATTAATTAAGTGGTCCAAAAATTAAAATAATATCACAAGGACTTATTTAATTAATTAATTTAATTACTAAATAAAGGGGCTCAACTAAAATAAAATAAATTAATAATGTCAGCTTGTTGCAAATCTCTTGACGCTTCTTGGAGGCCTTTATAAGGAGATGGCTGGGCATTGTAAATCATCACAAATTGTATTTGACTCTTCTTTTTATTTCCGGAAGCCGGAGGGTGAAGGTGGTTTGTGTGCAGTTTCGGAGGTGAAAGATCCTCCCTATTCTGTGATCACAATTTCAGTGGTTCACAACCACCCTAGTCTGTCGTTGGAAATATCATTTCGATATTTCACCGTGTGCTCCAAATTTGTGAAGTCTTCTGTAGAAGACAAATTTGTATTCGACAGTGATATCTGTTTCTGTAATCTGAAGTGCTGTCATTATTAAATATAATTTCCTCTTGCATGTACAAATCTTCACTTTTGTGCAAATCTACTAAATACAATGTGTCAAATAAATCTTGATTTGGTTTCCTTGTTAATTATCCATCCATGTCTGAGTCGTGCAAGTAGTAAGACATTGAAGAGTCGTGCGGTTGATTGCAATCACCACACGAACATCATTAATTTCGTACGCAAGCGAAGGAGTTTCTGTATGGAGTGTGAAGATCGTAGGCGTACGGTCAGGAGAAGACAACCAACATACGGAGTAACACCTTCGGGTAGCATTCTCACCATACGGACTACGTATAGCTGGCTAATCACCGTACGACAAAGACTTTATGGTCAACCAGGTGGCAGCAGGCCGGTTTGATTGAACTTTATGGAGTGGTGAGCTGTACAGTTGAGACACCCGAGTGCGGGAGGTGTATGTAGGAAGTCCATATGAAGTGCACAGTACATCACAATTTGGGTGTCGTACGGAGTAAGAGGTGCATATGGGTAGTTTTTGACAGACATATCGCCTTCGAGAGGTATCATAAGTGGCTGCCGTATGGACTGAGTATGGTGCAGATAGTTTTCGGGGAACATCTTGCCTGAGGAACATAACACATTACATATAATATGGTTAATACATATATAATTTGATGCTACAATATGGATAATACATATATAATATTTTCCCCCTTCTACTTCTGCCACCATCCCTAGAACTTCCTATATAAGTCCTGGAGATTCCATAGGTGCCACCTCTATTGGTACCCCAAATAATTTCAGCCAATTATCTATGCTGGCATGAATGTCTCCTTCCACCCCTTCTCCTAGTAGTGCCACACTCTTCACTAGCGCTTGCCCCTCATGTATTGCATTTGTTTCCTCGCCACCTGGTAGTACGACCAAAGATGATAGCCCCCCTTTCGTTATTACTTCCATTAGTGTTGTTGCCTGTGAGCGTGTACCCTTCTCTATCAGTGCCAAGGGTAGAAGTGTCAGTGTCTGCATAGGTAACGTAGCTGGCTGGAACATCACAACTGATGTGGAAGGCATGGTGGTGCTGATATCCTCACTCTCCATGTTACCTTCTTCACTTGTTGCTACCATAGTGACTTCAACAACTCTTTTGCTTGCTAAAGACACCTCAATAGGATTTGTCTCCTCCTTGCTGCTATTGTTAGATGACTCTTTGTTGGCACACCTCTTGACATGGTCATTTTCTCACTGGTTGGTGGCCTCTTGTCAGTATGTCCAAGTGCGTCTAGTAAAAGATAGTCAACATAGATGGCTCTACGCAACTGAGTGACCTATAATCTCCCCATTCTTGTGAAGGCACTTGCACCTGCACTACATCTAAGTAGAGACTAATGGAATGATGTGCCATATAAAATGATTTGTGCTCTAGCAGAAGGAACTCTTGTATTCTGTCAGATAAAACTATTGCCCAATTGTATATCTTATATGTGCCTATTCCTGCCCTACGATTGACTTGCCATATCGCTATGTCCAATGCACGAATTGCACTTGTATTTCAACTTTTGATCATGTCCAAAATGCACGAATTGCACTTGTATTTCAACTTTTGATCATGTCCAAAATGCACTTTTAGGTGGTTATGGAAAGGAAATTCTTTTTCACACCACAATTGCTACTATTATTCCACGTGTTATTCCAGTCCTTTTCTATCTAGTCACTTATGCAAAGTAATTCTAGTAAGTGTTTCTTCTGCTCAACAGTCATCTTCTTGGGCGGTTTCTTAGGTATTGTTGCTCCTTTACTTGGTATCTCGAACACTAGTAAATTCTGATGGTTGGAAGGAGATTGTAATGGAGTGCTGGCCACGGTAGGGGATAGTAGTTTGGTGTGTGTGGCGGTCATAGCGCGCTACCATTGCCTTCAACACCAGTTGAAATTCCCTAATATTGAATATAGGCATCTATATTGCGTTGTCCACCTCTGCCTGCCTGAATACTTTCTTCATTTCATCATTTTCATCTATATCATGCCACAAATGCGACATTCAATGTTGCTTAGCTTTTCCCAAGTCAAGGCATCAACTATATTTCTCCTTGTTCTGTACTCATGGCCCTGAGATCTTTAATTTCGAGCAATTGCCTGTTGCCATCCTCTATTTTTCTCCTTTTGTCTGGTGGTGTAATGGTTTCCTATATATTTTGAGTCTTGAAAAGTGACAATCATCTTCTATTTCTTGAAAGTTGCTAATTTCCATTTTTTTTGTTACTTAATTTTGAATTTGTTATGCTTTTGTCATACAGAAAGGATATACTTGGCAAGACAATTTCTTTAAAATACGACAATTTCAGGTCCCTTCTTTCGTACACCTATGGCTACTCGTATGGTTTGTATGGTAGCAGCAAAGCAAACTATCCTTCGTATAGGAAAGTGAAATGGAATCCCCTATATGTGATGGCACCCCTCTAGTTGGCGGCAACATGAAGAAAAGATATTCGTATAGCATGAATAGAACACAGAGATTGTCGTACTCGTACGATGACAATAGCAAGAAGAGGCCTTCGTACCTGTATGGTGGCAATGACAGGCAAAGGCTTATACACCCACATAGTGGCAACCAATATATACTTACACTTCCATTCGGTGGCAATAGAACACACAGACCTTTGCACCCATACGGTGACAAAAAATCAGACTTCCAAATGGTAGTAGGAAACACAAAGTTCCGTACAAAAGCAAGAAACACAAAGTTTCATATGGTGCCAATAAATTGCACACACTTTCGCACGATGACAATGAGACAGAACAACTCCAATCGCCCGATAGAGGAACAATTTTTCCATATGGTGGTAATACAATAGAGGGGTAACCATATGGTGGCAAGAGGCACAGAGGTGAACCCCGTACAATGGCAGGGTGAAGCTGAAGTTTGTACGATGGTGGCTTTGGCTGCTAATTGTCATACAGTGGTAGCAAGAAAGTTCCACTTGACACTAGATCTCCCAGTTCGCCAATTTACTGCAATCCTTGTGCACTTGGTTCTTTCATTGGTTAAAAATAATGAACTCCAACCTCTTTTTATAATTTTGGTCCCTTCATTATGTGGAGTTTTTATTTATAATTTTTCCTTTTTTTCCATTTTTTCTATCTTGACCTATATGACTTTTTCTTTCTTTTTTTCCATATTCCCTACAATTTTCTTTTAAAATGCTAGTTTTCAATTATTTTTCCCACTTTAGATTTTTTAAATGTTAATTTCTTAACTTTTATATTTTTTAAATACAACTTCACTTTTGGTTTTCCAATTTTCTTACATACCTTTTGGTCACATTTTTACTTTTTACCACCATGACCATCTTCCTTTTTGTCCCCCTTGGTTCTTCGTGGGATCTAACTCTAATTCAAATGCATGGTGCCACCAACACGTTCTAATAGGCTTCTTGTAGCATTTGTTGTTGCAGTATGTCCCCATATACTCTAAATCATATATCTTATCTACCAAGGGAGCAAGTCCAATTCCTTCGTACCTTCCGTCTTGTTGTGAGGTTTTCAGACCATCGCCCCATTGCAAATGGGGACCCCCTCTTTTTGCTTGTAGTAAGGTTTTGGTAGTTGAGGTGAATTCGAAGCTCAAAAAGGATTGAGTGTCAAGGTTATGATTCCACTAGGACAAGTTGTAGTGGTTTGAGATAAAATTCCTAAGTGCATTAATATTTTGGCTAGTCAAATGGTCCAAAATACACTATAATGACATATTTTATACATAGGGGCTTCAAAATCCCTATAAAATTTGATTTTCCATACTTAAAATATGTAAAAACCTTATGAAAATCAATGTTTCTTTACAAAATTGTATTTTGTTATGATGGAAATAGAATTTCCACTCGAAAAATGGACTTTGTCTCGATGGAAATAGAATTACCACTCCAAAATTGCACTTTGTCTTGTTGGAAATAGAAATTCCACTCCAAAAAGGTCAAAATCCATATGAAGAGTGAGTTTCCACTCAAAAAAGCACAAAATCCTTAAGGAAATAGAATTTCCACTTGAAAAATCACGAAAGTTCCTATAGAGGTCGTCTTTCCACTCATGAGGAGAGGTTTGCAATAAAAAAACTAAGTGTTGGGCCAATTTGTCCCTATGAGGGTTATTTTTCCCCCCCTGGACATGAAGAACAAAGACAAAATGTAAGAGTCCCTATGTACATCGATTTTCCACTGGACTCTATACTTTGAATTGTTTTGAGCTAGGAAGTCAGGAAAGTCCTTATGGATGAAGAATCTCCACTTGTTCTCATGCTTCTGAAATTTCCCTTAGTCCCTATGAGGGTCGTGTTTCCCTTGGAAGCCATTTTGGTTGAATGAAAATCTTAAGTGTTGGGATTATGGTAGTCCCTATAGGGGTTGTTTCCCCCCCCCATGGATAAGGAAGATGAGTGAAATGTTATCCTCATGAGGATCGAATTTCCCCTTTGGGGAATGAATTAAGGAAGCATGGCAAATGAAGACTATCCTCATGAAGATCGTTTTTCCCTTAGAATGCATACTTGAAGATATGAAATGAAATTTAATGAAATGAAAGGGAAATTAATAAAAATGCAACATACATGAGTTTCAAGATGACAATTTTTAATCCCACATTGGCTGGGTGGGTGTGAGTTCAACCAAAAACTCCTTTAAAAGAGCACCTACAACAACAAATATAATACAATAAGGAAGTTGAATTGAGATTGGGAGTCAAAGCAATAATCCAAGTGAAGGGAGAAGTTTCCAAGTCTGAAGGAAGTGAAGCTACAACCATTTCAAAATCGACCAGCACTAGGAATGGAGGTCTAAAGTCCCAAAGGTCATCCATGAGAATCACTGTCAACAAGAAAAGAAGTCCAAATACAACCAAAAGAACATTGGCAATGATGCAAAAGGGGGTTTGAATGCTAAAAAATGTGAAAACTACTAGGGTGCTGCGATTTTGCAAAAAGAAAATCAAGGACCATAAATCCAAGTGATAGGGGTGCTTGGAGGGTCAAATCTGATTGGCACGAAGTCTGAGACAATACCCAAGGGTCTCTAACAGCTGTAAGTTACTATTTTCAGACTTAGGTCTGAAAACTCCCTAGGTAGTTTGATTTTTTGTGAAAACTCATAGACAAATTTCAAGTAATTAACTCCTACCAGAATGCATTGCAGGCGGTTTGAAAGGCAAAATCAGGGTTCAATGACCAAATTCAAGTGACCAAAAGGCTGGGAATGCATTAGTCTTCAGACTTGGGTCTGAAATTTACCCAAGAAGTTCAATTTTCTCAAAAAATCATAGAAAATTCTCAAGTGGTTTAATCAGATCAGAGATCATTGCTGAGTGTTAGGGTATCAGTCTTGGACAAAATCCTTGAGTGTTGAGGGCAAAATCATCAAAGAAAGGTGTGTTTCAGACTTAGTCTTTAGAAAATCAAAATTGTGTCTTGAAGGAAAAGGGTTTGTTTCTTACTTTTAACTCATAAGATGCCTTCTTACTCTTGTTAAAACTCATGGTCATTGATTGGATTGCATTGTCTATTAGAGAAATGACCGATTTTAAAGACATTTTTAAACATGTTATATGGCAGTCCTCAGAAAAATCAGAACTGAGGCATTATTGGTGAAAATTAATTTTTGCATTTGTGAAGTCAAAATTCAGTCATCTAAGGCATGGTTTTCATGATTTTGAAGTTTGATTATGCTTAGTCCTCATAAATTTTTTAAACTTCATGGCTTCAAAGTTATGGTTTCTTTTTGTAAGTTTGAGGCATTTAAGGATCAATTTGTTTATTATGGCATTATCCTCAGACATTGTTCTTAGCACTTCAATTCCAAGTTTCATTTGCAGCCATTAGTTATAAATTTTCTAAGTCTTGGAATTGAGTTTAAGGATAAAATTAAAGGTTAGAAAAGTCTGAAATCAGTCCCTTTATTTAATCCATTAAGCTATACTAACTTCAAACTTTGAACAGGGACATGGCAGAGAACAAAGGGACAGCAACAAGGAACGTCCTCATAATGAAGCTATCGAAAGGGTTCTATCCTAAGTCCTTGATATCTTCCAAGTGGAAGAAGGTTGCGAACACTAACATGAAACATTTGGACATGAGAAGAATGAAACAAAGGATGTTCGGCACAAAGGATCATTTACCTTCTCCTATGGCAGTCAACATAAAGAGAAGTGGCATTTACCATGCAGTTGGATTCCCATCAGCCATTCAGTGTAGCGAGCTCTTGGTGGAATGTGCAAGGCATTATGATCCAGAATCCAGGACATTTAAATCAAAAGGGAAGGTGTTTGCATTCTTAAGAGAAGAGGCAGTGAGGGAAACTTTCAAAATTCCCTATTATCCGAATATGTAAGGACTAAGGAAGAGGCACAGTCCCTTTATCAGAAGAAGCCTGAAGCCTACATGGACATCATTAATAAGGGTCGGGTTAACGAACCAAGGAGACATCATTCCTAGTTATCTAAGAAGCTTGTAAATGAAGATTTTAAAGATGAGTACACTAATATGATTTTCTTGTTAAATAGGATCATGAGAACACCCCAAGGAGCTATGTTCAAGAGTTGGATGTTTTACATCATAGAGGAAGTGTCAGCAGGAACAATGATGATTAATTGGGCCAAGATGATCCGTGATAAATTAGACACCCAATTTAGGAACTTGGGAAAAACAAGGACATTCTATATGAGTTCCTATGTAATCTATTTGTTGGCAAGGAATATCAAGTATCCAGGTCTTATATGCAGGGGCACAGTAGGAAATGATAAGGGACAATTCAAAGTGTATGGTTGTCATCCTGAGCTCCAACTTCATGAAAAGACATGTTATAGAAGAGTTAATGATACTTTCTCCATGAACATCACATGATCACTACAAGGTGGATTGTGTAGGAGATTATCCAAGGAGGCTATGACAATGATTGAGAAATATGGATATTGGTAGATTTAGTTCCCCACTTTCACTTACATAGGGACATAGAGATTCACTTGAGAACCTTACAAACTTCCAAAATATCCTACGCATTAGATGGTCTCGCTGGAGATAGTAAGGCAATTGTCAAAATTTGATTACATACAGAAGGAAAAACATAGACAGGGTATGCCTTCCTCTATCACATTGGGGAAAATGCTTGAGACATGTCCTTCACCACAAGCAACAGAGACAGTTAATATGGTCAACTGTTTAATTGTTGATTCCTGGAAACTCCCTCTGGAGTTCAGGTGCTTTGACAACTCTAAAAAAATTAACAGGCAGAATACCAAGTGGAAGACCCCAAGCTTGTCATGGCACAAATTAAACTTTGATGGTGCGGCCAAAATTGAGTGGCAAGTGGGGGGAAGAGTTATTAGAAACCACAATGGTCAGTTGACTATTGCTTACTCTGGTAGGCTAAAAGATCATACTGTTAACCAAGCTGAAGGGATGGCTCTCCTATGGGGACTTAAATTTGCCCTCAATATTGGTATTAGAAACTTGGAAATTAAGGGGAATCCAGGCTAATTGTGGAAGTAACTGATATAGCTTACCGGTTACTGAGAGGGGGGGGTGAATCAGTAAATACTATCTTGTTGCAGTTTCAAACTTGTAAACAGATTCTTTAGTTGTGAAACAGAATGTAAACAATTATTTACAAACAAAAATAGAATCACACAGATCAACACAAGTATTTATACGTGGAAACCCTCGGTTAGAAGGAAAAAACCACGGTGAGACAGAGCTCACAACTTCACTAGTACCAAATGAAGGTGCCCTGTTAGGAGCTTACAAAGCACTGGTTAAAGTGCTACCCGATTAAGGGATTTTACACAGATCAATTAAGATCTAACTCTGTTAAGAGTTGCCTGGATACAGGACTTTGAACATCATCAGAGATGTTACCGTGTTAGGGGATTTTTACAATGAACCGATTAGGTTCACCCTGATATAGGGATTTCGATATGCTTTTAACACTTTATAAAGCAGTGATCTACTATGACACTGACTGCCAGATTAGATCATACCTGTAGATCTCTTCCCCGGTCTGGTTGGCTGTTGATCTCTCTTTATTCCATCACCGCTATGCCTGTAGCACTTCTCAAGAGGTATCACTTCTCTGCTCTATTCAATCTTCAACTATCAACAACAGCAACTTTTCTCTTGCGTCCTATGCTTATATTTATACAAGAGTGAACCTCTTGACTCATAGAACTGCCAAGGAGTAAACTTAGCCATAACTTATGCAACGCCTAAGAACTGTGCGTTGTGATCTAGTGTTTACCTTGAGATCATCCGTAGAGTTAAAGCTAACTTCTATTAAAAAGCTAACTCCACTTCTGAGCGGTGAATGTCTCACATAATTAGGCTTTTTAAATCAAACTATAGTTCAGACTGATCCACAAAATCCGGATCGAATCTTTCTTGTAGGTGAATCGGTATACCCTTATGCTCGGTTTGTCCTGGTTGATTCATAAGACCGGTACTTAATACTTGGTTTGGTCTATCGGTGCATCAGTCAAAATGGTCAACCGGTGCTTGCACTCTGTTTTTCATCTACCGGTGTTTTCTAAGTAATAACAGTGACCGGTGACCCGTTACCGGTGTGAATGGGGTTTGTGAAATACACTAATGACAACTTAAATTGCTAACAGTAACCTAAGGAGCGATTTTGGTGGGATGGAATGTTGAGGCTATCTTGAAGGGTGTTAGAATGCTCTTGGCCTGCCTGGATAACTTCACTCTGCGACATACCTTCAGAGAAATGATTTCATTTTTTGGCAAAGTACGCATGGCTGGGATTTGGTGTAATAATTTTTTATTCAAGTTGGCAGGTTTTTTTGGCTTTGATGAATGGCCTAAAGGCTTTTCCAACCTCATTTCCTTATGGATGGCGAAGGGCTCACACGGGTGAAATGTCCATTGGACTTAGCGAATTAAAGAGAACATTACTTGCAATAATTATGGTAATTATTGTCCTCATTTATTATGGAGTATTGTGTTTGCTTATTTAGACGTTTCTTTTCTGGGTATCCCTTGGCTCTGCATTTACAATACTCAAAGCTTTCTTTTTTCCGTTATCTCTGCAATTCTAGTGTTGGAAACTATGGGAGGTGATAGGCTTCACATTGAGCAAGATAAACATGATGATATTAAGAGCAAGCCTGTTGTTTGGTTTGTGTGCATTGAAGGTGGCATTGACAAGTTTATTGAAAATATGACCGGTTTTGATGAGAGATTGTCCATACAATTCGTCTCATCCTGGTTAAATAGGAGGGTTTTTGTTGGTGGTCTAAACTTCGAAGTAAATGAGGAGGTTATTGCTCAAGCGACTGCCTTATCAACTAATGGAAGAAAACGAGCAGGACCCCTGACACTATGAGCCTCAACCAATTCTTGCGAGGTGATGAGCAGCTAGTCAAATGAAGGGGGGGCTTCAACCACGAGGAACTCCCGCCACCATGGGACCAGGTTTGCATTGTGATAGTGAAATACTTTACTCTTGAAGGCCGCTATGGGGTTTTTTATTATTATCATTTCCCTTTCCTTAACCACCTTAGGAACATGGATCTTATCTCAATTCTGTTCTTCCTTCTGCATTCTATGGATTCTAATGTTAAAGAAATTGTCGAGGCTAAGAGTCTGGGGAAGAAGTTTACTATCCTGCACCAGGGCCTATCTCCTCTATAAGTTCCATCTTGTCTTATGCCCTCCATGTGCCATTTCAGTCCAGGAAGCCCCGACCTCCCAGTCTCCACCTTCTGCTAGCGTTATCCTTGACCCTGGGCATGCTAAAAAACTGAGGCTCAAGAACCCATCCCTTAAAATTGGCCCGGGTCCCTCTCACACATCCCCTCCAATTGATACAAGTGAAAAACCCAAAGGGAAAAAAAGAGCCAACCCCCCTGAGGTGGATAAAGCCACGGAGCCTGAAAAGGCTAAGTTCAACATACAACAAATAGATTCTGATGTTGAAATTATTGATGAAGCCAACACTCCTTGTCACTCGGTTAGGTTTGCCACCAAACCTACTGACAAAGAGAAAAAATTGAAAGAGCCCTCTTCTTCTGTCAAGTCGGAGGACATAGAGAGTAGGGAGGTGGAAGAAGAAACCCTGGAAAAAGAAGCTCCGTCAACCAATGCTAGTAGTTCGACCCATATTTAAGAGAGCCCTAAAAATTTTGTCAATCCTACTCTTGATCCCCCAACTAGAGCCAATTCTCCCTCCCCTACCTTCGGCATGGAAAAGGCTATTGTGGAGGAGTGTAGTATCAAAGAGGAGGTTGGTGGTGATATTGATGCAATCAAGAAAACATTTGATGGGAAGCTGCAAAATATTGTCCCTGACTTGGTTGGTTTGGATAAGAGACTCCAAGAGGTTGCTTGCTTTGCACTAAAAGTCATGCATATCTCGGCAACCACCCTCTATTTGTTGTAGGAAAAGGTCTAGAAGGGCAAAGCCAACAAGGAGGATGACTGAAAGGAACTTTTCAAGTTCCTAACCGAAGACAAGGCTAGGATAATTTTAGCCGAGCCTGTGAATCATAAGAAGAATTAATGATGGTCTTTGCTTTCTGGTGGTTTTTGATGCTCGGCGGCCTGAATGGCCTTACAAGTTTTAAGACTGTTTATAGTTTTATGTTTTATATTACAGACTTTAACTGCTATATCCCTGCGCGACATACTTAGTTTATGAAGACATATAATGGTTCTATTAGTTTAGATGTGTATGCTGCTAGTAGTATCATGGTTAGACTTTATATTGTTTTTGATAGAGGAAAATCTTGGTGGTTGTGTCTTATTCTGCTGTTAATGTATTGAAAATGGTAATCTGCTGACAATGCCCCTATTGTATTATGGGACAGCCCCCTTGTTTTTGGATGCTTCTAATATCAAAAACAAATATATTATATTTAATATATTATTGTTCAATTTTAAAAACTAACACATTTAAATATTTAATTTAGTAATATTGAGTTTTTTAATCAAATTTCATATTGTTTTTTTTTATTTTTTATATCTATTAAATTAAACTCTCATAATTTTTTAAAAAATAATTTATGTAAGGTGAACTTAGTATCGATTTCTTTCCCGAATTTTTTCCCTTATCGAACTTCGTCCGAACTCGAACTCGAATTTGAACCTTGTGACTCAGATTATTACTTATATAATATTCTCTAATCTATATAATAAGAGAAATATTATTATATACAATGTACATAGAAATATTACTTGTTTTTTGGTCAATGACATATATGTGTGCTTTAAAAAATATTTTACGAAATTATATATTTTCAAATGCTCAATAAATTTGCAGAGTTATTGCCTGTTTTTTCCCAAGTTTTTAAAAATTTTGGGCCAAAAGAGTTATTGCCGAGTCTGAGTTTTGTTATTGAGTGATACATGCTTCTCTATCATAGTTCATTACTCCATGTTGTGATTTTTTACTTTTGATGTCATGGATGTTATAAGCCATGAGTTTTGAACTCCAAATAACACTTAACAATTTATATTTATAAATAATGTTTTCTTCAGCTCAGATCTGCGGTTGCATTTGTTTGGTAGATACTTGTATATATGATCAAAGTAGCGTGTAATTGGTTAGTTTTTTGTGTCTTTAAATAGAATTTACAGAAGAGTGCACAGAAAAATATTTCATTCATTAAAACATCTCTATTTTTCATTGGTTTTTCAATTTGCTGGGTCTGAGTGTTGAGTCCAAGTCCAAAATTAGTCTTCTGCATCTGAGTCCGGTAATTATGGTGTTAACCTTCAGAAGAGTCTCTGCCCGCTGTTCATTTGATTGATCCATGCTTTAAAAGTACTGATTATATAGCCATTTTATGATTTAGTAGGTCAAATGATGGTAAATGATCAACAGAAAGTTGTATAGCTGAAGCCCAAATAGTTTTCAAATTGCAGCCATGTTCTGCCCTTCTTGTCTTTTAAGTTATAGGTGGCTGCCTTTTTTGCCTTAGTTTTTTTGTTCCATCATGCATATTATTATGTATTTAAATTTTGATGTAACACTGGGTTTATTACTTTTTTCTTGTGAAGAATTTTTTTTATTCTAAATCAGACTTCCAGCATGATCTTTCTCAGAGCCATATCAATAGTTTAATTATACTTTGTCAGATCTTTTGTTTAGAAAAAAAATTTCTCCTTGTTCTCTCTCTCATGCTATTTGTTGATTTTAAATCTTCATTTGCTTCACTGTTTTATAAGTTTTAAATGGGTAATTCTTCTTCAACCAATGCATTTCTTTTCAAGATGGTACAAGCAAATGTGTTAATTTTCAGATTGTCAAAAGAAAATAATGGAGTAGAGAAATAATCAAGATTCAAAGGAGAAAAATGAGGAAACAAGAAACAGAAAATAAAAGGCATAGATGTGATATATGTAATTTTGCAAGTTTCGGCTTAATATTCCACCTGATGAAATCCCGCAGCATGTTTTAGAGATAGCATTTGTTGGGCCTTTGTTTGAGTTTTTGACCAAATTTGTTTTTATTTCAATAACAAGAACAAGGGCATTTCAGAGGTTGGAGTTCTGCAAAGCCTTTTTCAGATTGTCATTGTTGCATCTTTTAAATTTCCTAATCCATATTTTATGCAGGTTGAGAAGATACAAAGGGTTGCTAAGAAACCTCTTTATGTAACATACACAGGCCTTATCAAAGCTTCTATGGATTCCGGGCACTTCCAAGACTGCATAACTATTTTTGATCATATGCAGAATTTTTGTGCCCCAAATATAATCACATGCAATATGATGTTAAAATTGTATGGACAGCATCATATGTTAAAGGAAGCCACATCTCTATTTGAGGGTATTAAAAGAGGGAGAATTTGCCCTAAAAAACTTTCTGATAGTGATCCAACACTTATTCCAGACATTACAACATACATTGTGATGCTAGAGGCATGCATGGTGGCTCAAGAGTGGGACTATTTTGAGAATGTGTACCAGGATATGTTACTCAGAGGTTATCAACTTGATAAAAAACAACACTCATCACTCATTGTGGCAGCATCCAGAGCTGGAAAGGTATTTTCTTCATCCCCATAGACTATCCTCAAACAAAAGACAAATATAAATGGAATAAAAGAAAATTGAAATGAGATGAAATGGAAGTATGTGATTAACAAGAAAATAAGTAAAAGAAATGGACATGGAGCCTTGTAATTATACAAGCTTTTGTAGATTCCATGGGTTATTCCCATAGATATTTGGAATTCAAGTTATCACCTCTCTTGTTGTTTGCAAATATTTTTTTCTTAATTGTTGCTGCCATTTCCAGATGTTCATTATTTACCTGATCATAGCATTGGGGCACTTTCAAATGAGAGATTGCACTTTCAATGCACTGCTGGGACTGACTTATATTATTATATTCCATTGTGTAAAAATAACCTTGTTGATTCACTTAAATTTTGAGGTAATCCTGTATTTGAAATTTCTAAAAGAATTTGAAGACTAGTTCTTTTTTTTTCTCATTTTCTGTGCTCAGTAAAATTTGGGTGAGGTTATGGGCCACTTTTAATTTGGTGTGGGGTCAATATAGAGTCCACACTATATACATGAAATTTGTCAAACTTAAATGTACCCCTCAATTGACACAACATAATCCTGCCAGATTTTTGTTGGATGTATGGACTACCTTTTTGTGGTGAAATAGATTTGGACTTGGTTTACACTCTTACAATTGCCCACTATTACCATTATATCACAATCCCTTAGACAAAGGCTATAGTTATACAATATTAAATGTGTTTTTGGACATGCATTTTTCTCATTCTTCTAGTTTATTGAATCGAATGTACAAAATTCTCAAAAAATTAGTTTTAAGGATCAAACATCTATGGGCATTGTTTTGAGAGTCATCAATTGTAAGGACATAGGCAAGTCCAAATTTTGCCCATGCTGGCATAAACTAAAATTTCTTTCCAAAGGGCTCCTTTTGGTCATGAAAATATAATTTCATACGACTTGTATTAATAATATATAAACAAAAAATGGTCATTCCAAGGTTCATACTTATCATCCCTAAGTCAATCAAAGTTTCATATTCCACATCAATAGTCATTTGTTTTACCGGTATTGGCATGGTGTGATGGTTAAGTGGTGGTTTTGTTGTTCTTTTTATAAAGGTTCAAACCCTATTGAGGTGTTATTAATGAATGTTTAAGTGGGGATGAGGTCTCCCCATTTTTGACCTCATTGGTTCATAGCTCTGGGTTAAAAGTATTTACCCCTTAAAAAAAGGGTTTGTTGTTTCAAAACCCATGATTATATTGGAGCTACTTTTCTCACTTTTAGCAGTCATAGGGGTCCCATGTTTCCTAGCATAATTATATGAGAGTAGTATATTGATCTACATTTAATATTGATGATAAAAATCTCAAGATACCACCAAAATACTACACGACTTGACCATATACTTTTGTATAAAAAATTTCCCCTTTCTATATTTTCTTTTCCAATGACACATTTTTATGAGCCCCCACAAGCTTTGTAATAATAAGCACATATTCTCCCCCTAAATTGATAATTATTATACAATTAAATGCTTTCATACTACGGTTGTAGTTGTTCATTCTACAATTGTATGTAGTCATACACTTTTTCATTCTATAGTTGTATGTTCACTCTCCAACTGTATGCTCTTGCTCCACAATTGTATACGGTAACATACTTGGCCATTGATGAAAAAGGTTCAAAGTTTTATGCTCTCATTCTATTAAATGTCCTCATTTAGGATTTTCTTGCATTGTAGTTGGCTTTGAACTTCTCGGTGAGTGTTTGTCTTTTTTGAGAGGTTATTTGATGTTACCAGTGAGCTTAGATGGTTTGGATGACTTATATAATGATTTTTGATGTTATTTTTCTGTTTCGAATTTGTTCTCCAATAATATTGGAGAGAGTGTCTATTTATAGTAAGTCATCTAACAGGCGTTGTTTCTCAATTTTCATCATTGGGATCAGTCTAATGTAATCAGTTTTAAATTTTGATGCTTTTCAACATTTTTCACAAAATGGGCGCATTAATGGCTTTATTTTAAATATTTTACTAATGTTGCTTAAGTTCTATTAAATTATTTCAAAAGCACCTTAGTGTTATAGCTCATTGGAATTAGGGTGAAATTTTTTAAATTATGGACGCAATTGTTATTATTTTTATAAAAAGGTATTTTCGAAGTTAAAATGGAGTTTTTATTAAAAGGGTAAATTTTAATTGTGCTTTTTTGAAAAGTTTAGTAGGAAAAGTATAGAAGCCATTTCAAGGGCTCATTTGGCATTATGTAGATTATTTATTTCGCTCTGTTGAAACCCTTGGGGTTTTAGGAATTGAACTTGTTTGTCTCAGCCTTTTGAAAGATGAAAAACCTCTTGAGAAAGTTTGGCTATGGTGGCGAGAAATTCTCCTTGATCGATGCAATGAGATTCAATCGAAGTCTCAACATGTGCAAAAAGGGTTTGCAGGATCGATCGAGTATCGAAGGTTTCATAATTTTGTGAATCTTGTAGGCAAGGTGAAACTGTAGGGTTTATATTGGAGTTTGTTAGGTAGATGTTGGGATACCATTTTTAAGTTTACTAGATTTTTCTTTCTGTAATGAATGAATATTAGATTGCGATGTCCCCAAATCAGCAATTCAACTTACAGAATTAGCCTTAGCTCATCCTCCACATTGCTTGCGGTAGAGAGCATCCATCAATCAATAAATGATAAAGACAAAAAGATCATGTTGTAAGAACAAGCCATCAATGTAAGACAACAATGACTATGTGTAACATACCAAAACTAATAATCCAAACATAATAAACAAATAATGAACAATACAAGGAAATAATTTTTTTTTCCTTTATCTATAATAATAGAAATACCTGCTTTCCTTTTTCCTATCAGCATGAATAACAGAAAGTGTGTTAACTAAATGAAGGAATATGATATTAGTTGAATAATTAACTTCACATGAAAGTTAGTTTAAGTAACAATTTCCATTTTTCTAATGCCAAAAGAAAGAATTTATAACTAATTTCACATGAAGAGAAAACTAACTATTTTCCATTATTTAAATACTGAATAAAAGAAAGCATTAACTGAAATAACTGTCAAGCATAAACCTTAGAACTTGATAAGCTTGATGGTTCATTCTCAATTGTCTTTACTTTGAGCTCCTGATCTCTTTAGGGGGGAAAAAGAGTATTATCAGAGATTTTTACCACCCAACCATTGATCTTAGGATCTCAACCTAAACGGTCTCCCACACAACTTCCTCATCGAAGTGGCCCGACGCTTCCCAAGGGAATGCAAACACAAAATTCAAATTTCATGCCATTTGAGACTTGGTGCAGAATCCACAACTATCATAGCAAGTCAACCTATAGACATCTTCACCTATCAAAGTGACCTTAGCTAGATATTCTCCTATTGGTTCTAGTGACTGACTGTTGCTACCCATAGCATAATACCACCTTGGCCAAGGTTTTAAAGGTGCAAACACTATACGCTGTGTTATCATTGTCACCACCAGAATCGTTTAAGAGTCCTTACGACATCTTAATTAGGTCTTCATGAACTTACAGACTCATCGTCCAATAGCAAGCATGTTACCAACAATCCTTCGCCATATGATCACATTCCTAAGCCCCTAGGTAGACCATGATTTACTTTGATACTCATCCTGTTATTGTTCAGATTAGGTAGCATACTATTCTACCTAGGATATACTGACCATTAATCTCTACCCAAGTTTAGCAAGTCTTGAAGACTAATTGTAATTGAATCAAAAGAAATCTGAACTATCCTAGTTTAGACTTAATTATAGATAAATTACAAACTCAGTTTAGATCATAGATGAGAAAATTGGACTCTCCTCAGACTCGAAAGGACTTGTGAGTCCACGAACGAGCCAAATCAACTTGCCATGGCCTCACGAGCCGAGTCCAGGCGAGTCTAAAAGTCACACTCGTGAGTTTTTTCTTAGGACTCGCCCGAGTCCAACTTCAGGACTCTCGAGTCCTGTTGATTGACTCTCGTCACAGACTTTAAACCCCTAGTCAGCTTTAAAACTTGATTTTTTCTCACTTTTCTTCTCATTTGTTATTTGTTAATGCTCAAAATAGGTCTGTAGGGTTTGAAGAAGGTGATGAAACAACATCAAAGCAGCAAAAGAGATTTAGGCAAAGGGTTTTTCCTCTCTTTTTTTTCATTTCTATCTATTATAAATCAAAAAAATCTTAAAAACCAAGAGGATATGCTGACAAAATAATTTTTGTTTCCCTTCCTAACTTATTTCCTTGTATTTTTATCTTATTTTTTAATACTATTTGTTTCAAACAATTCATTCTCATTTTTTTGTTGATTTTCCATAAAACCTTACTAATTTTTTTTTTCATGTTAAAACAACAATGTCAAGTTCAACTCAAAAGGCAGCCCCAAAATCAAGAAGAAAAACAGACAATGCATGAAAGTATGGTATATGGAGAAATAAATAGGGAGAGGTGACTTGCACTGAATGTGGCAAATGGATGATAGGTGGAGTTAACAAATTAAAATACCACCTTGCAAAAATACCTAGACAAAATGTGGGCGGTTGCCCCAATACAACTCCGGAGATTATTATACACATGAAAGCCCTTCTTGCTAAGCATGAAACACAAAAAGAAGAAAGGCAAAAAACAAAAAAAGCCAAAGCAGCTACAATGAACTCAAAAGTGTCCACTTCGGCTCCCCTTGGTTGTACTTGCAGAAGTTCAAGCATCCATCAACTACATTCATCTATTGCTAAAAATGAGCTTGAGGCTACTAAGACTCGGACTCCTCTTACATAAAATCCAAATTCTTTTGTTCCACACAATGTTCAAGGAGCACAACCTTCACTTGAAGGTACCAAATGGAATAGAGAAAAACATGAGCAAGCAAGGATATTAACATAAATTTTTTGGTACTTCAACAATTTACCTTTCAATGCAATGAGCAACACATATTGGGAAGGTTTGGTTACTGCATTTACAATTGCAGTCAAGGGGCTTAAAGCACTAACAACTAAAGACTTCAGTGGGCCATTGCTTGAGCAACCCGTGAAAAATACACAGGGTGTGGTTGATGATCAGAAAAAAATTTGGAGAAAAGAATGCAACATCTTATCTAATGGATGGACAAATGGACGAAATAGTACTCTCAACTTCTTGGTGACTTCTATGGTGCAATGTTATTCCTCAAGTCTATTGAAGGGAGAGCTTGCAAATAAAACATTAGAACCAAAGGCAAATGAAAAGGGTTCTTCCAGAGAAAAAATTCAAAAGGGGAGCAAGAATGAGTTAAGAAAAATCTTTGTTTCCCTTGCAAAAGGGACTGGGAGCCTAATAATTCGTGCATAGGCGAAATAGTTAAAAAAGAGGGGAATGGGAAGATTTCCTATCTATTTCTAGAATTCTCTTGCCATCATTTCAAGAGGTCCACCATGAAATACATGAATCCAATACAACTTTATTGCAGTAGAATGATAAATTGTTTATGAAAGCTAATCTTGAGTACAAAGTTGATTCTTAATGTTTTCAAGCATGCATCATAAAAAATGAGAACACTATTGAGGATTGCAGCAAAATGACACAGTGAGCTCTAAGGAGTAGGAATCAATTTCTATTTTAGGCAATGATTGCACGAGTTTCTTGGTAGGAAACTTGGAGGTCATGCTTGACAAAATCAGTGAAATGAAGGTTTCCGTGTGTGATGTTGTGGGTACTTCTAATGCTGTCCCATCCTTTCTTCATGAGGAATTCATGTCATCATCAAGTGTGACATTTGAATATGATGAGTATAAGGAAACAATAGTCTAAGTGTGCTTTGATACCAAATGACGATGATGACGTTTTTGTATTTGGAACTGACGCTGTCCTAGTTCCAAATCAGCAAGTGTGTAGAGAAGGTGGCATAGAAGATAGTCAAGTTCTTCAAGGACAATCAATCACTTCGTATGAATCTGATTTTTCTCATGCACCTGTTAGCTCACATAATTTGGAGAGAATTGAAAATCACCGAAGATAAAATTGCTGCATCTCTAACACACTTTGATGACACATATGGGATGATTGAAAAGAATCTTTGGGAGGTATAATTAGAGAAGAGACAAAAGGGACTCAAAGATGAATTTTCACATTCGTAGGTGATCAAGGAAGGGAAGAAAACAAAGAAATCAGATTATCTACATCTTTCAAATCAAGATCATGTCATTGATCTTGTAGATATTTATTTAGAGGCATTGATGAAGAAGGAAGAAGTAGACACCCTTACCTTCAAGCTCTCAAACACTAAGGACACCCTAGAGACTACCTTGGTGGCACTATATGAAGTAGAAAATTAGGTAGATGACCTTGGTTTAGAATTCATTTTGTCACATTTTTCTTCAGCCCAATCAAAAATCCCTCTTCTATGGCATCATCAACTAATATGCAACATTTAGATGCAACAAATGTGGACCAACAAGTGACTAGAGTTGTTGATGAACTTCATGTGGGAGTTAGTACATGAATATTTTGATTGCAACCATGAGATTGTTGCCTTAAAAAATGTGACAAGTGAGCATGATGATGATTGTAAATCAGTCTTGGTGGAGGAAACTTCATATCTCATTGGCAATAATGATGGGGAAGAACATCAAGAATTTGAACTCTTGAAAGTGGAGGAGAAAGATTCACAAGGAAAACTTGGAGCAATGAGGAACAGGCTTTGTCAGGGAATACCTTTGATTTTCAAGAGGTTACACCTCTTGGAGCAGCTCTTGAGGGTGAGTACTCAACAGAGGAAGAAGTTGCACAAAGTTTAGGTCATTTTGTTATTGCAGATAAATCCATTGAATATCTCTTCTGGATAGTTCACTTTGATGAGGGACGAAATGGGCCTAGGGATGGAGTCTCAGAATCGAGTTTGCAAACACCTAGAACGGGCACTTGAAGTGATAAAACCAAATTACTTGCAATTGCTTTTAGGTAGATACAATAAGATAAGATAAATTCATTAATGTCCAAGAAATGGCCACAAAAAGAGGGTCAACGGGAGTGTTGAATACAACACAAGGGCCCAACCTGCAGCAAGGGCACCAAGAGACTATCCATCATGTTTGCAAGGCAAATATATAGATCATTTGTAGGGAAGGAGGCACAATAAGCTACTTCAAGGGCTATTGAACAAATTAATGGAGTTTATGATGTTGGGAGTAATGAAATATTTGAGGGAAATAGTGGTTCTATTATCATTGGCGGTGTTGGTTCCCAAAACCGCAGATTGGAATCCTACGAGTCTTGCCAACTCGATGCTGGGATATCCAACCGGCTATGGCCAACTTGACGGAACTGAACGGTATAATCCGAGTTCCCTGCACTTCTAGCTCTGCAAGGCCAAGGCGGGTGCACTTGATCCTGAACAAAACACTTAAGCCCAGGATGCTTATAGCAGAATGGTTAAAATGTGAATATAATGAAAGCTTACAAAATGGCAAGAATTATAGAAAGCTTTGCAAATTATGAAGTAATAACAAAAGTAAATAATTGTATAAATATAAGAGTGTTTTAAATAATAATTATGGATTAATGCTACAAATGAATATATTAAATCTTCAAAGGAGAGATGAAATAATTGCCAACATATGAATTATGAATTAAGAGTAATATAAAGACCAATGCCTAATTTAATGGGAATATAGAGTCAATATTATAAGCTGAAACGTACAACTTTGTAAAACTTTAATGTATTTAAAACTATAAATAAACTAATAATCCATACGCGATGGATCAATTATATGAACGCTATTTTAAACTAGTCTAGGATGTATTTTAACTCCTGTGATGCAGAGACAAACCAGACATAAATATGGAAACAATTAAGTATTTCACAATATCTATGTTTATCAAGTTTAAAATGCAATAATGATCCAGTCCACTTATCCGAATATTAAAGTATTTATAGAAATCAATAAAACATTTACAAAGGACACAACTTAATAATAATTTAAAAAACTCTAATATGCACAAATAAAATAGATACGCTTACAGATTTTGCCTGAAACAATATTGCACTGAAGACACTCCTTACAGATGATCTATCCAATGCAGTTTGACTCCAGAATCACATTACAAATATATTTACTCAAATATCCAACATTCACAGGCTTAGTTCAAAAATTTCATTTCTCTACCAATGAAAAAATAATATATCCAAGTGTAATATTTTTGTCAATATTTTACAACCGGCTATGTTCGTCTGTCATACATTTGATTTTACATCTTATATTTATATAAGATGGAGGAGTCATGCGGTTGTGTTTTTAAAAGACACACCGTTTCATAAAATATACTTTTATATTTGTTTTTGTTAATAATCACGCTTAAAAAGAAAGACCCAGGCTTCTATTACGGGCATGTTTGTGAGTGACAGGTGGAGCATCCAACCCCTGAACCGAAGTGCCTTTCCATCTTTAACTTATTGCTATGATTACGTAGCATAAGCTTTATATACTCAAATCCATACTAACTGAAAGCTTTACATCTGTTTTCCACATCATGCCTCATCAAACATATGATGCTCCATACACACGTCAATAGCTTCTACCTATGCAATTTTGCATACACATCCTCTGGATTACCGGCCAAAGCATGCGTAAGAATAGCATTGATGATTTTTGGAGTAGTTTTTAAGAGGTCTGTATAAATACGCGACTCAATTGGCATATCTTCAGCTGAGTATTTGCCTTCCAATGGTTTCACGTTAATTGTAAGGGTCCAATTTTTCTCTAGCTCTACTAATTTGGTGTACCCTTCTATATGATTCCCCATACAGCTTCGAAGTCTCTAATGTTCTTTCCTCTTCGTCACTTATTCTGGAACTGACAAGTTCATCTTCAGAGGTAAACTCCAGCGGATGAGTTAGATGATGTCTGCATTTTACTATGAGATAGGCTCTAGATGATGCCTTGAAACTCGTTTATTTTGATTGCAACGAACCACCCTTGCTCTACTCTTGGGCATCCTCAAAAATCATATATCTCTTTTGTCGTTTCATCTTTCAGTTTGATGTTGGAATTGACAATCCTCCCCGTATATGTTACTTCACACTGGGCACAACAGACCATCATTGCATATGCACAGGTCAATATGTATGATTCGATATCAAAAAACTTTACTGTTCTGGATGCAAAACTGATCCTTTGATATTCGAATATACCATCGTGTAGAAGAATCCAAAATGAGTAGAACACAACACTTGCCCATTCTAGGATCATACTTTTATATGTATGATGCTTTGAAAATATTTTGATCTGCATGACAGAAGATCCACGTTTGTTCCATAGATTCTGATAACTTTGTCTTGTTCCACGTATGGAACAAGTATAATTTCAAATTTCAAATCTTCTTTGTCAGCACAAGTTATATCCATGCGAAGTCAAGGCATCAATCTCTCTGTCGTGATGGATGAATTGTTCATAATATCTCCAAGAAATCCTTTTCAACAGTCACTTGAAATAGTTATTTGATAATACGGCTATATATCAATGTACTGGCTACTTTGCTATATGCTGAATCGATTTGACTCCATCTTCAAATTCCATTTATTCCATAAGAAGGAATGTTCGAGTCCCTTGCTTCAAAAACATAATCTTCATAATGGTCATAGGATAATACATGAATTCTTAACATTCATATCTGCAGAATCACATGGAATAAATAATTTGAATTATTTAAATGTTGAAGATGACATATTATGCTTGGTTTATGTAAATAGTGTTAAGCATGAAGTCTGCAAATATGACTTAAGGATATGAGAGGAAAGCTAATCTCAATTAATCAGATATAAAATTATAATATGTTAACACGTTAATGATCAAGAGATAAAATTGATATAAAAATGGGTAAGAAATGGAGTCCTCAATTTCCGACATTTGGGCTCCATCAGGCGGCATACATGATGATAACACAAGGGTGGAGTAGGATGAATGTGATTCAATTGGGTTTAGTAGGCAAATTGTTCATGATGATGCATTTTTTTGCGTCATGCTCTACATGGTGAGATTCCTAACTCACACAATGAGTTATGGAATCCTAGTATTGATTCAAGACTTCCCTCAGAGTTTGTTAATGAATTTCACTATGATTACACTGTAAGATATGCATATTCGTTTTCTTTTAGCCCATTTGCAGTCGACTCTACTATGTTTCAAATGAGACACAAGAGGCATGGATTGGAGGTATGAGATGCATCCTTTTATGGAAGGAGTCAAATCCTGTAGGCCTTCCAATTTGCTCCCTCGAGATGGTCTTTATACAAGATAGGGAGGTAGTATTGTTATAGCTTGGTATTGCACTTGTAGTTAGAGTAGAGCAGCAAGAGTTTTCAGATACTGAGGAAGGTGCAGAAAATTTGTCCATGGGATCCAGGTGGAGTGCACCCATGGGAGGTTATGACAAAGGGAGATTTTAGGAACATGAAGATACTCCCTTTGGTTGATCTTTCCAGGCATACCTATCCGGTTACTCTCAAGATATATGATGATTCTTAGACATGGGATCTAGAGATTTGCATGATGAATGGAATGCTTCCTAGAGTGCTACAACATGACAATGTGGTTGATGACAGTTATATCAAAGTGACGAAGAAGATTGGTAGAGCAGTATCCCTGAGATTGGTATGGGATCCTGGTATTCCCACTAGCATACAAGTGCATGCTGAAACCAAATGCTGGGATCCCATGTACACCTTATGAACACTGCTCCACAAGCCCGTTACACCATTCTAATGTAAACAACACCATACTTGGAGCTGTGAAGCAACTCATCATAATCCCTAAGAGATACTGCACCAATCATGTCAATGCCTGGATCCCAAACCAATCTGTCCATTCTACCGTATGCAATGAAGAACTATCGCATCAAGTCACCATCAATCACCCACCCATGAAGGTTGACCAACAAGGAAATATGAAAATGAACTCCCACATGACAATGAAACAACACAAATGGCCACCCAACATTGCTATTGTAAGAACCGTTCAAGGCTCTAACCGCTGAACTGATTATGCTTGTTTTTGGTCTTTATTGTTTTTCAATTTTCTTTTGTGTTTTTGAGATAGTTTGACATAAAAAGCAATACATGTATGTTGAAATAAAACTTTTGAAATTTAATACTAACAATACTTTGGGCATAAAAGACAATCTTTATTATTTTTCCTTCAATACATAGCACTAGAATGTTTTACATTAAAAAGCATACCCATTTTCATTGTAAAAATTACTTTGAAACCCTTGTTGTTCGAAAAAGCAAGCATACAACAGCTCGCATCTCCTTCTATCAACAACCAATCCCTAAACTAATCGTATCAATCACTATGGTTCAGCTTTGGCATCCCTCTTAGAAATTTTGATTGATTTTTTTGGTGCCTCCAACAAAATCAAACCAAGTATGGAAAAGAGGGTAGGACAAATGAATAACCAACAAAAAGCAATGTTTCGAACTGTAATGTCCCCATTTTTTGCAGGTCATTGATCTCATGGTGCCAGGTCATTATTGCGATCCTCGTGGTCTGGCGAGATGTTTAGAGGATCATTAGTGTGAACTTACTATTTATAGTAAGTCAATGGATAGTTTCGATGAGCTCAAATGAGTTAGAGGAGTTGAATGATGCTCTCGGTTTTCATTTCTAGCTTCTAGTTTGGGCTCCAAGAATCTTGGAGAGAGCGTCTATTTTCAGTAAGGCACCCCATCAGGTTCATTCATCATCTTTCATCGTCAGGATCAATCCAGTACAGACAGATTTTGATTCGGACGCTTCTTCAATTGTTTTCGCAAGACGGGTGGTTTATTATTATTATTTAATTAAATTTGCTAAGGTTGCCATTTTTGTTGGTATTATATGCCGGATACCTTAGTGTTATAGCTCGTTGGAACCAGGATGAAAAGTTTTAAAGCTTGGGCACAAGAAACAGGGACCTTGCGTGTTATGATTTCATGATATTGGTGAAAAGGTCTTTTTTTGGAGCCAAATGAATTAATAAATTATATTATTCAATATGTGCCTAAGTATAAAAACTATTTTAAGTGATAAGTGTGTGAGAGAAGACACTTTTTAATTATAAAAGCAATGCTTTGTGAAGGCAAATCATTCATTATTGATTTGATAAAATTTATGAACTTCTTGGCTATGAGAAATGGCTAGGGTTTTGAGGACTGATTCCTCTTTCTGCAATTTGAATCATCACTGATTGATGATGAATTTTGCTTCTGAATTCTGAGAACTACATTTTGATTTTGAATTCATAATCCAATGCTGATGTATACAAGGATTGTGATATATTTAATTTAATTTGCTGAAGAGTTATAGGAGGAAATCAAATTTGCTGAAGGGTTTGAGCGAATGCCATGAGGAAACGTCAACTTCTCAGGGATTCAGCATTCTGAAATTAGTGGTTGATACTAATAATTTGTGCCAACTGATTATAGCAAAGAGAATTCTACCAATTTGTGTTTATTTTCATGACTGTACAAAATGCTGCAAAAACGTACAGCTACTGCCTAGACTGTACCTGTTAGAGGGTTTGAATAGATGCTACGTCATAGTCTGAAAGTACTGGAAGCTGCGTAAGGTTTTCTAGAAGGCTGCATTAATTTCCCTTGCAGCTGTATCATCTTCCTTGGTGCTGCGTTTTGATTGAAGGCTGTACGGGCAGTGTTGGAAGGGCTGCGTTTTGGTTATAGGCATCCGCATTTGACAAAGGTGCCAGATTTTTATTGCAATGTTTGTAATTTGGAAATTAATTGTTATGTGCTGAAATTAGGATCTCTTGTTGGATTAATGGAATTTAGCTTCATCATGATAATGGACATATGGTGAATGAGTAAATAATGATAATAATTTGCTGTTGTTATTTTTATTAGAAATTTTGTAAACATTTATAGAAATTCATTTGTTAATTCTGAAAACTCTTCTGAAAAGTGCAATTAAACTGTGAAAGAGTTAGTTTGTTATTGAGAGTCAATCAGGTTCTTTACAGTGGTATCAAAGCTTTCTTCCTGCCATCTTGTGGGGTCTGGATTCATTTATTTTTTGAAGTATTTTAAAAGTGACCAGCACTTCCATTTTTTCCTAGCTATGGATAAATACCGGAGATCCAGTTCCGGAAGTCATCATAGCAATAAGGGAAATAGAGCGAAATTAAATGCTTTAGTAGAAAACATGGAGAGACTTAGACTACATCAGCAGAGATTGGCAGAGAGTTTGTCGGATCCAGTTACAGTAGATAGGGCAGCGAGATATATGGTCTCTGCCTTTAGAAGGCCGACATCAAGTTTGCAGGGGAGAAGGCAAGAGTTTTCTCTGATAGTTCTCCGTGATGCTGATGTTCCTACATCTAGTTCAACACTTGCTATTCCCATTCGCAATGTTGATGATGGATTTATTACACTGGAACCAGTGGATGTTTCAATGCCATTGGATGACAGCATTGCTGAGCATCACCAGGTTGAGGCTCCCAGAGCAATCACTACGGATTGTACAAAGGCAGTTGATGTTGCAATTATCACTGAGAGTTCAGACTCTTTCATGGAGGGAGTTATTATTGGAGATGTTTATGTCAGCTGTAGTAGTGTTGCTCCAGTTTAGGAGGCAGTTGCTTCCTCAGATAGGACCGAGTAATGTACAAAGTCTCCCAATGGTGAGGTTGGTGATCTGGGCATTACAGTGGGGTTAGTTGATGATAGTTCGTGCTCTAGCATTATCGGTGCACAACTTGACGTTAAGTCATGTGTGCAGAGACACGTGTCCGCAGATGAGATTTCAGCAGGAGATGTGGGAGCTGATAGTATAGACACATATGATGACACTTTTGAGGATGCTGTGAGTTGCATTGGAGATGACACCCCCTCTGAGATGTTGGGTGATGACTGCGAGGAGCGTATGAGCTCTGACAGCTCAGAGATTTATGATAGCAGTCGCAGTGTGGGATCAGTACAAGAGACAATGGTTTCTTCTTGTGTTGAGGATGTGTGCATGGAGCTTTCTGGTGATGACACTCAGGATGGGAGTGTTGCAATTGATTTGGGCAACGTAGTTTCATGCCACTTTATAGTTGATTCACATGACGACATTGAGTTGTGTTTGCAGCCAGAGTTAGTAGAGGAGATCCGGATAGATGATGTGGACACTAGCATTGCAAATATCTTCGATGCTAAGAGCGAGGACGATGAGTGTTGTAGTGTTTCTGGCTTTCTATATTTGACTTTGGGTGTAGATTCAGCGTTGTCATATGGTGATGGTGGGTTCCACGATTCTTTGTTACAAGGACTCACAGATGAGGACAGGGAAGCTTATGAGTGGTAGGAGTTTGTTACAGTCAGGGCTTCCACTTTTAGAGATGGGGTTACTTCTTCAGTAACTCATGAGGATGTGTCTCAGGATCTGGACTGTCAGATGGTTGCAGATGACGAGGTAGCTTGAAATTGAGTCAGATTCAGCTGCAACTTCCTCGGGGTTAGATGAGGACGTGTCTGATGCCTATACTCAGTTTGTTGATGTGTACTTAGATGAAAGTACATAGAGAGACAGTGATCATGAGGGGAGTTTTTCGGATATAGCTTCCTCTCATAGTGTAGATAGTGCGTTTGAGGTTGTTCGCAGGAGGCCTGTTGTGCAGAGTCATCATGTGACTAGCCAATTGCGAGTTGATGAGAGAGATATTACTTCTACTCTCGAGCATTTTGATGCCACTCGTCAATTGTTGGTTGTTTATGGTTGGGGTGCTCCTATGACAGATGAGGCCAGTGGTGGTTACCTCTCATTGACAGAGATTCATACTTTGCGTGAGGCTATCAAGATTTTGAGACAACTACTTACAGATGGTATCCGACCGAGATCACCTAGTGGAGTGGGGGAGTACAGCTTATGAGGCACTAATGGACAGAGAGGAGGAGGTGAGTGAGCTTGCCCAGGAGCTCACAGCGACTACTGAGGTTTTAGAGGACACTCAGCGGGCCCTTCAGGAGTCGCAGATCCAGTTAAAGGAGGTGACCGTGGAGTTGGAGCATTTGTGGTCCACACCAGCCCCAGACCCAGTTCGATTGCACATTGAGGTAGTTGCTGGTGAGTTTTCTCTTACGGGTGGTGATGAGGAACATGATGATGTGGCAGACACACATGTTCAGGATATGGGAGCTCTTGGTTCGGATGAGGTGGGAGTACCAGTGGAGTCGAGCTCTCAGGTTGATTTGCTTCCCTTAGCTGGGAGTGAATCTATTTCATCATCTCACATAGCTGATAGCATGGGACAGTTGGTTGTGCCACATTTTCAGAGGGATCAGTTGTGGATTGCGGGGGAGCAAGTTGACGCTTCCACATATAATTTCTACTGCACCGAGTCATTTATGGAGTATTTACTTGAGAGTGCAGATGTGCGACAGGATTCTTATAGTGTCTAAGGGTACTCTCATCCGAGGCTCTTGTGCTATCCAAAGGTTGGTAGGGAGGATTGTGGAGACTCTATCTACAATGCTTCCCCACAGGGATTTCGAGATTGGGTTTGTTGAGAGAGTTGCTCGGGGGCCTACCCAGCCTACAGTTATGAGGAGTCGGAGATTGGAGCCATCTCATGACACCCAGTTTGGTAATGATGAGCTATTGACAGAGATTGGGGTTTCCAACCGGCTGTATACAGTGGGGCATGTTCATCATTTGTTTTTTGACCCACAGGTAGAAGATTTCATCTCTCACAAGGGTAGTTTGGCTCCTAGTCCTTATCATCCATTATGAGATGGGTTCTCGCCATCAGCAGTCGATGGGACTTTTGGCTTCAAGTCAGTAGCAGGTGACTTGCAGAGTTATGGTGACTGCAGAGATTATGCAGTGTGTGGATATCCAAGTCCTAGTACAGCTTTGTTTAGGGGTATTCATCACTATTGTGCAAATGGTCTACACACTCAGTACAGGTCAGTTGAGAGCATAGGGGGAGTTCAGTGTGTATGGGATTTGAGTCTCCCATACATCTTGGTTTTTGATGATCCTGAAGTTCACTTCTTTCGGGGTCCGAGCAGAGACAGATTTAGTACAGGAGTTTGGGTGAGTAGTTGTTTTGGGTCTCTTTACAGAGTTATCCGATTTGCATTTTGGGTGATGCTACAGGAGCCTATAGTTTATGTCAGTGGCATGGTATACTTTTTTTGTGGGATCCAGGTGGATTATGATGTTTCTTGTTCCGATGATTGCTTGGGGACAAGCAATCTTGGGGAGGGAGGACAGTAATGTCCCCATTTTTTGCAGGTCATTGATCTGATGGTGCCAGGTCATTATTGCAATCCTTGTGGTTTGGCAAGGTGTTTAGAGAATCATTAGTGCGAACTTACTATTTATAGTAAGTCAATGGATAGTTCCAATGAGCTCAAATGAGTTCGAGGAGTTGAATGATGCTCTCGGTTTTCATTTCTGGCTTCCAGTTTGGGCTCCAAGAATCTTGGAGAGAGCGTCTATTTTTAGTAAGCCACCCCGTCAGGTTCATTCATCATCTTTCATTGTCAGGATCAATCCAATATAGATAGATTTCGATTCGGACGCTTCTTCGGTTGTTTTCACAAGACGGGTGGTTTATTATTATTATTTAATTAAATTTGCTAAGGTTGTCATTTTTGTTGGTATTATATGCTGGATACCTTAGTGTTATAGCTCGTTGGAACTAGGATGAAAAGTTTTAAATCTTGGGCACAAGGAACAGGGACCTTGCGTGTAATAATTTCATGATATTGGTGAAAAGGTCTTTTTTTGGAGCCAAATGAATTAATAAATTATATTATTCAATATGTGCCTAAGTATAAAAAGTGTTTTAAGTGATAAGTGTGTGAGAGAAGACACTTTTTAATGATAAAAGCAATGCTTTGTGAAGGCAAATCATTCATTATTGATTTGATAAAATTTATGAACTTCTTGGCTGTGAGAAATGGCTAGGGTTTTTAGGACTGATTCCTCTTTCTGCAATTTGAATCATCACTGATTGATGATGAATTTTGCTTCTGAATTCTAAGAACTACATTCTGATTTTGAATTCATAATCTAGTGCTGATGTATACTAGGATTGTGATATATTTAATTTAATGTGCTGAAGAGTTATAGGAGGAAATCGAATTTGGTGAAGTAAGGGTTTGAGCGAATGCCATGAGGAAACGTCAACTTCTCAGGGATTCAGCATTCTGAAATTAGTGGTTGATACTAATAATTTGTGTTGACTAATTATAGAAAAGAGAATTCTGCCAATTTGTGTTTATTTCCATGACTATACGGAATGCTGCAAAAACGTACAGCTACTGCCTGGGCCGTACCTGTAAGAGGCTTTGAATAGATGCTACGTCATAGTCTGAAAGTGTTGGAAGCTGCGTAAGGTTTTCTAGAAGGCTGCATGAATTTCCCTTGCAGCTGTATCATCTTCCTTGGTGCTGCGTTTTGATTGAAGGCTGTACGGGCAGTGTTGGAAGGGCTGTGTTTTGGTTACAGGCATCTGCATTTGACAAAGGTGCCAGATTTTTATTGCAATGTTTGTAATTTGAAAATTAATTGTTATGTGCTGAAATTAGGATCTCTTGTTGGATTAATGGAATTTAGCTTCATCATGATAATGGACATATGGTGAATGAGGAAATAATGATAATAATTTGTTGTTATTTTTATTAGAATTTATGGAAACATTTATAGAAATTCATTTGTTAATTCTGAAAACTCTTCCGAAAAGTGCAATTAAACTGTGAAAGAGTTAGTTTGTTATTGAGAGCCAGCCGGGTTCTTTACAGCCACCATGAAAATGCCAATAACTCCTCAATTCAATGCCCTCAATCTACTATGAGAATATGCCTCCAATCTATCAATAACATCTATGAATAATCCCTCCAAATAGCACAATGATGACTCTTGAATGAAGCCAACTAGATTAGCAATATCAGACGAATATTTCACACCCTTTGACTGCTACTACAAAGAAGATGCGACGCTCTCCAATGCCGATAAGCTTGAAAGACTGTAGAAACCCTTGGTTTCTCACAAACTTCAATAGTCCAAAGAAGAAATTTCAATCAAAGAATAAACATAATATCCCCGAGAATGAGCTCTTAAGTCTCTTTTATTCTTTTCTTGTGAGAGCTCAAACACTTTCCTAGCCAATGTGGGATAAAAGATATATTCTCACTTTTAATTTTTTCACTTCAAACTCCATAGTTGGTACACAAATAATTCTTATAAAATTAATTGTTCACTTGGCCCCATCTATGATAACTTGACCCTTCACTTAAGTGACTTAAGTTATAATATAAAGTTATATTATAACTTAATAATATAAGCTCAGAACTATTAATATTTATTTTAGCCAAATAAATATTAATATCTCCATTATTACTCATTGTCTCTACACGCCATCTGAACTGGGAGCTGACATGATCAAGCCGCATACAACCATACCCCATTTCTAAAACTAGCATGGGTCCCTCTTTGAGGCTCTCAAAAATTTCTATAAATAGAAAAGCGTGCTATAAATAGCAACAACTGGATATGGAGTCCTGGAGACCTCGAACAAAAACCAAATCTGCAAAACTCTGAGCATTGAAGAAGATGCATCCCTCAAAGGACCCTGTAACCAGCCTCATTAGCCTACTCGGGTCAATTAATAGGCTAATCCCTCGAACTCTGATGCTCACGAAAATGGGGTCATTATAGTTTACCCTCCTTGAAATTTCTTGTCCTCAAGCAATCTCTATTGCAAAGTAACTCCACCCCACCAGAGGTCCAAAAGATGAACTGTGTAATGTCCCACACATCTCGAACCAACTCCTATAGCACCAACACAAACACAACTGTGCAAGGAAAAACATCATGCTAACTATCCAACCCCTGTGCACAAGAATAGTGCATCAAAATCAAAACATGTTCAAGAAGGCCAAGGATGAACCGGTATACTCTCTATATGGTGAACATGCTGCAATGCTCAACTGTAAACCCTGTTTGAAATCCAAATCCACCCAAAGAATCCCAAACTCTAAACTCAATGCTCAGCTAAATGTCGGGATCCCAATTCACTCTATAGAGTACTCCATACAAACCATGTGGCATCAACATATTACCATTGTATGCTACAAGTAAGTCTACCCCAACCGAAGGAAGAAGCAATCCACTAGCTGGAACAATCCCTGGATCCCATAACCAATATGGAAGTCTGCAAAAATGGACATTCTCAAACTTCTACTGCTCAACTCTGATCCTAACTTCACCATACTAGAATTTGTGAAGCCAACCAAGAGGACCCACCCAAACTGTAGTGCTAACCCTATTGACACTTGGGTCCCAATGCAACTGAGATTCACATCCATCTGTACTGTGGAGAAAAGAACTCCTGAAGGTATCTGTATCACAACCACTATCTCCATCCTCGACTAATCTGTCATGGATGTGATGACTTTGACAGTAGCCCCCACCAACTTGCAAGTACTCATTCCATCTACTAAAGATGGTGAATACCCATCCCACAAAGGATGGTATAATCCTGAAGCCAATCTACACTGACGCATCATCAAGTCCTCCACATGTGGATCAAAAGAAAAATGATGAGCACTCCTCATTGTGTAGTTACGGTAGAAAGATCCAATCTTTGTCAATGGCTCATCAATGATAACTCTAGAATTAGGAGATGGCGCCAATCTTTGACCCTAAATCATTGATAGGGTACGACCTCTGGCAACCTTCTCTACAAACCCAACCACAAAGTCTCTATGAAGAAACATTGTAGTCAGAGTATCTACAATAACTCCCACAAAACATCTGATACTGCATGAACTATGAATGAGACTATCCCTAGTGACCCCAAATAGACCCTCTTGAAACTCCAGACTCTCAAATAGGCACTCAACAAATGTATGGGCGCAAAAAAAAAAAAAGGCAGAATCAACCTTATCCTCTAAAATCTGTAGCCGATCACTCTAACTCTATGACACAACAAGTTGATTATCACCCTCAGTTGCATGAGATGAAATAACAGATTTGCTTCTAGGAGAGGGAAACAAATCAACATGAGAGCCATACTCCCAACCAGATGACACCAAGAAAGTCCCCTGTGAAGATGATGGAGTAGCGTCATGTACTAACACACAACTCCCTAGAGAATCCACCACTTCCACACATGATGCAGAGACATTTTAGGGTGCTCGGTGAATCTGCATGGAGGTGTGTTGTTTTGGTTCTGTGGTACTCGGTTCTAGCTTTAACCGACGGTCTCGGTTATTGAAGGAAGCTTGATCGCTGAAGGAACTCGGTGAAGCTTTTGTGCTCGGTGGAACTTGTGCTCAGTGATGCTTGTGTTGCTCGGTATTGCTTGGCTTGGTCGGTTGTTTCATTGGTGCTCGGTTGTGTCTCTGGTGCTCCGTAGTTTTGGTTTACTGACTGGAGTTCTTGGTGATTTGGTTGGCCGACTTGGTGCATTTAATGTTGGTAGCTTTTGTTATATTCTCCTATGTAGATCTAGAGGCCAATATGGAGAATTAAATGTTTGTAACGCTTTTTAAGAGCCGACTGTTGTTGCATTTAATATTTGTTTGTAATGGGAGCCGACTTGGCTTAGGAGTTAATTATGTCATCCAGCCGACTTGTGGCTGAAGATTAGTATTTAAGGAGTGTTTGGGTAGTTGTTTAGCATGGTGGAAGTCAATGGAAGTCAGTGATTAGATCTGGATCTTGCGAGATCTTGGAGATCAGATTGTTATCTGATAGTTTGTAATAACAGAGCTAGTGGTTGTTTGCTTGGAGACAAGGAGATTGCTTGAAGGCTTGTGAGCTCAAGTTCAGATCTGCCTTGGGGTTTCCATCAGTTGCTAATTTGTTTCAGAGCTGGACTAGCTAGAGTTGGATTGGATCTTGTTGATCTTGCAGAACTGTTTCTGATTGTAATTGGCCCTAACCCAAAAGGCCTTACAGTCGGGCATGTTAATGAAAATTCAGTTGAAACAATTATTGTGTTGTGTTATTCCGCATTGTGGTGATTGGCTGCTTGTGGGGACTGTCCTTAATTGGATCCTCCTTGCGTGTCCTACGTCAGGTGGTATTAGAGCTTGAAGATCTTGAGTGTGTAAACCAGTTGAGGCTGTTTTGCACCAAGACCTTGTTGGTGACTTATTGCTTTGGGTTTTCGAAAATCTTGAAGGATGCCTCCGAGAAGATTGGACCCTAGAGCAATTGCAGATCTCTGTGATGCTGTGGAATCGAAGATTACAAAGAAGGTGAAATCTGATTTTAGATCTGAGATGGAATTGATGAAGAATGACATGATCGTTGAGATCATGAGGGCTATGACTAGTGTACCTTGGAATGTTGGTACTGAAGATGGTTATGAGGAAGCTGCTGAAGACTTTGAAGTTGCTGGATCTAGTGGTGATGACCGGAGGGACAGATCTGGTGAAGATAGAACTGGTTGGTTACATAGATCTGCAGCTCGGTTAAGTAATAGTTACCGAATGGAAGCTTCTACTTTCTCTGGTACTTTGAAACTTGAGAATCTAATTGATTGGATTGGTGAATTAGAAGACTTCTTTAAGCTTGAAGAAATTGAAGATCCTCTTCGAGTGAGATTGGCACAGACTAAGTTGAAAGGACATGTTGCTCTTTGGTGGAAAGAATTACAAAGAGATAGAGAAGATGAAGGTGAAATGAAGATCAATCGATGGAGGTTGATGGTGACTAAATTGAAAGCTAAGTTCATACCTGCTAACTATGAGCTTAACTTGTTTAAGAAGTTGCAGAATCTAAAGCAAAAAGATTTGACTATTGAGGATTATACCGAGGAGTTCTACAAACTTACTATTCGGTCTGGACACAGAGAACTTGGTAAGGAAAAGGTAGCTCAGTATGTGAATGGTTTGAGATTTAATATTTAGGATGAGCTTGGTATGCTGAAAATTGATTATGTTGGAGATGCCTATCAGTATGCTCTGAAGGCAGAAGATAAGTTGAAAAGGAGACAACATAGTAATCCCCGAAGGAAAGAAAAGATTGATCACTCGGTGAAGGATAAACCGATTGCTGAAGATGAACAGAAACCTGTGAAACCGAAGAAGACAGGTAGAGTTATCTTTAAGGGTACTTGTTATAACTGTGGTGAAGAAGGACACCGTTCTTTTGAGTGTACACAGAAGAAGCTTGGTGACTGACGAACTACTGTGGTAAGTGAGAACATTCAGAATGAACCTGAATCTGAGAACTTGTTGGTTCGGAGAACATTGCTCGGTACAAAGGAGGAACCTTGTCAAAGGAGTAACTTGTTCAAGACTCGGTGCAAGTCTGGAGGTAAACTTTGTGATGTGATTATTGATAGTGGTAGTACTGATAACCTTGTTGCTGAGGACATGGTTCAGAAACTTGGTTTAAATAGAATGAAGCATCCTTATCCTTATAGGATTGGCTGATTACAAAATGATCATGCTCTGGAAGTGAGGGAGCAGTGCTTTGTTGATGTTCAGATTGGCCAGTATAAGGATCTTGTGTTATGTGATATTGTGGAGATGAATAGTTGTGATATATTGCTCGGTAGACCTTGGCAATATGATTGCAGAGCTATGTATGATTGTGTTAAGAATGTGTTTACTGTTGAGAAGGATGACAGGAAGTTTTCCCTGATGCCTTTGCTAGATACAACACTCAGTAGGAGGAGCCTAAGTATTGGTAGCCGAGTTGAGTTGGTGGATCCTAAAGGTATGGATGATCAGTATGGAGAACGGACCTATGTGTTATCAAGGAAAGACTTGAAGAGACAGAGGAAACAGAAGTGGAAGAGTATGCAAGCTGAAAAGTTGGAGGACTTGTATGTGAAGAACCAGTTCGGGGTTTATATGCTAAATCCCGAAAGATGTTCTTCCAGCATATGAACATCTTTTCAAACCTAGGGTGTTTGATGCAAGGGCATTCTAGGGTGCTCGGTGAATCTGCATGGAGGTGTCTTGTTTTGGTTCTGTGGTACTCGGTTCTAGCTTTAACCGACGGTCTCGGTTATTGAAGGAAGCTCAGTCGCTAAAGGAACTCGGTGAAGCTTCTGTGCTTGGTGGAACTTGTGTTCGATGATGCCTGTGTTGCTCGGTGTTGCTTGGCTTGGTCGGTTGTTTCACTGGTGCTCAGTTGTGTCTTTGGTGCTTGGTAGTTCTCATTTACCGACTGGAGTTCTTGGTGATTTGGTTGGCCGACTTGGTGCATTTAATGTTGGTAGCTTTTGTTGTATTCTCCTTTGTAGATCTAGAGGCCGACATGGAGAATTAAATGTTTGTAAAGCTATTTAAGAGCCGACTGTTGTTGCATTTAATTTTTGTTTGTAATGGGAGCCAACTTGGCTTAGGAGTTAATTATGTCATCCAGCTGACTTGTGGCTGAAGATTAGTATTTAAGGAGTGTTTGGGTAGTTGTTTAGCATGGTGGAAGTCAGTGGAAGTCAGTGATTAGATCTGGATCCTGCGAGATCTTGGAGATTAGATTGTTATCTGATAGTTTGTAATAGCAGAGCTAGTGGTTGTTTTCTTGGAGACAAGGACATTGCTTGAAGGCTTGCGAGCTCAAGTTCAGATCTGCCTTAGGGTTTCCATCAGTTGCTGATTTGTTTCAGAGCTGGACTAGCTAGAGTTGGATTGGATCTTGTTGATCTTGCAAAATTGTTTTTGATTGTAATTGGCCCTAACCCAGAAGGCCTTACAGTTGAGCATGTTAATGAAAATTCAGTTGAAACAATTATTGTGTTGTGTTATTCTGCATTGTGGTGATTGGCTGTTTGTGGGGACTGTCCTTAATTGGATCCTCCTTGCCTGTCCTGCGTCAAGAGCTATCAACAATTTGACCCGCATCATCTAACATAGTGTAATGTCCCTTTTTTAGCATGACCATGATAGTGGATGGATTTAGCCTATTACTGGGTCCTTGTAGGCTAATACTAGTGATTAGAGGACCCTGTTGAGGGTTATGGCTTCGTTTGGTGGGACTTACTATTTATAGTAAGTCAAGGGATGGTTCTGATGAGCTCAGATGAGCTAGAGGAGTTGAATGATGTTCTCAATTTTTATTTTTTGCTTTCAGTTTGGGCTCCAAGAATCTTGGAGGGAGGGTCTATTTTTAGTAAATCACCCTGTCAGGTTCATTCATCAACTTTTTTCATCAAGATCACTCATGTGCTGTCAGATTTCGATTCTGATGCTTCTTTAGTCATTTTCGCAAGATGGGTGAATTATGATTATTATTTAATTAAATACGCTAAGGTTGCTATTTTTGTTGGTATTATATATTGGTCACCTTAGTGTCATAGCTTGTTGGAATCGGGTTGAAAAATTTTATATCATGGGCACAAGAAATAATGACCTTGTGTCAAAATATCATTATATTAAGTCAAGGGATGGTTCTGATGAGCTCAGATGAGTTAGAGGAGTTGAATGATGCTCTCAGTTTTTATTTTTGGCTTCTGGTTTGGGCTCCAAGAATCTTGGAGGGAGCGTCTATTTTTAGTAACCCCGCAAGTTCATTCATCGACTTTCTTCATCAGGAGCACTCATGTGCTGTTAGATTTCCATTATAATGCTTCTTTAGTCATTTTTGCAAGATGAGTGAAATATGATTATTATTTAATTAAATATGCTAAGGTTGCTATTTTTGTTGGTATTGTATATTGGCCATCTTAGAGTCATTGCTCGTTGGAACTGGGTTGAAAACCTTTAAATCTTGGGCACAAAAAACAATGACCTTGTGTGTCAGAATATAAGGTCATTTTTGGAGCAATGGGGAAGTTTAATTAATAAAGCGACTTTATTATTTGTTAACTTTAAATTATAGCATAAAGTTGCTTTATGAGAAATGAAATTAACGTAAATTAAAGAAGATGAAGACAAATGGAAATTGAATATTATAAAAGGGGATTAGGATTTCATTTCATTCATTCTATTGTGCATTTGCTTTGTTGATTTGGGTGAAGAGAAGAAACAAGGGTTTGAAGAATTTCAGCATGGTGGGATTGTGAATTCTACACAGGCTTCAGCACTTTGAATAGGTTGAAATTACACCGGTGAATTGTGCAAGTGCTTTGGCTTCATACAGAGGCCAAGATTGATTCAATTGTTAGCAGAAATTTGGTGATTAGAAATTCATTTCATTTCAGAATTGTTAGCAAGGGCAAAAGACTTCACTTTATGCAAATCGCAGCCCATATATGGTTCAGCGTTTGGAGTTATTGCTTGCCATAGGTCATATAGAGAAGCAACAGATTGTTAGAGGACAGTGTTTTGGGTTTGGGTGACTTGTTTTCCTAGAGAATCCACGTTTCATTGGTGGTGTCTATAGTGATCAGCGATCGATTCTAGATTTTCATAATTGTTGATTAATCTTATTTCTCAAATTTCAATTACTATTGTTGTATGCAATAAGATTTCTTATTGAATTAAATTGGGATAATTTGTTTGGATTTAGAAAGCAAATAGTTTATTTCATGCATTGTTTTATGTTAAGAAATTGCAAAACCATTCAAATACAAACAAAACAAACATAGGTACATTCAGAAATCAGAACTTAAACATTGTCTGCAAAGAGTTTGACAAAATGTCAAACATTCAAAATTGACAACCAAAATCAGAATTAAAGCAATATCCTAGTGTGGGATATTACACATAGTATTGACCTCAAGAGAACCTAATGCAACAAGTGGTTCTCTACTGCTCTCAACTAAAGTACTCGCCCCATCTGAAATTACTACACCTGCATCGGCGATGGATGTAGCAACATCCTCACTACAACCTGTAGATATCAAATCATCACCAACTGCAATTGTAGGAAACTCTACTATAACTGCAGATGCTGAAGACTGTGCTCGGCTCAACTCCACGCTAAACTGCTCTAATTGGGACTGTGACTCTTGAAGGGCCAACTAGGTGTTCTCCAATGAGTCCATAGTCACCCCAAGCTCATGAGTGAACTCATCTACCTCCTTTCCCTTTCCCCTCAGTGCATCATAATAGACACCATCCAACTTGAGAAGATAATCTCTCTCTGCAAGTAATTGTAGTTAATTTTGTTTCATTATTCCAATTGCTTCACGAAGTGCATGAAACTTTGCAAGGGAAAGACCACTATCACAATGCTCATCTGTCACAAGAGTGCTCCAACCATGAGTAGCCAACATCTGACAAGCAACATCAAAATGCTCAATAGTTGTGGCACTGTAATGTCCCCGTTTTTCAAGCCTTTGGGATTAGCTTGGTTTGGCGACCCTCACAAGCTAACCGGGTGATCAGAGGGGGTCAGATGTCAGAGCCAGTGTTGAGATTCCATTCTACGGATTCAGTCTATAAGGTATGCTCTTCGTTCGGGTCAATTCAGTCGACTTACTATTTTTAGTAAGTGGTATTTTGGGTATGGCCAAGATTAGCAGGGTGTCTACACGGATTGTCAGATGTTTCAGGAATCGAGCTTTAGGGAATCTCCAGTTTGAGAGACTTACTATTTATAGTAAGTCTATTTTTAGCAGCTGGCTATTTTTGGCAGTGGGTTATTTCCAGTAGGGCAGTTGGCGTTTGGGCTCTGGTGTCAAAAATGAGTTTGTTTCAGTTAGCAGAATTCAGTGGCTTTGTTTTTAAATATATCGTTATTAAATTAAAGTATTTTAATTTAATGACTTAAGTACTTTATAACTTTATTATTATAAAGTGAAATTATCATTTAAAAGCAAAGCCTTTTATATTAAAAAAGAAAAATTGTGCTTTTTCCGAAAAAGCTATAAGTACAACTCGAAAAAACACTTTCATTTGCCCATTGTTGAATTGATAAATTGTTTATGTGAGAAATTATGCTTGGCTTGGAAAAGCTAGGGTTTCTGGAGCTTGGTCTTCATTTTTGGAGAGAGTTCTTATGAGATTTATCGAGTTTGATTCTCTTCCAAGAGAGAGAGAGTTCTGATTCTGAATTGAATCCAATGCTGAGGTATACTGGATATGTATGAAGTTATTCTACAGGAAAATGAATTCCTCTCAAAGAATTCAATTTGTTTTGCTGAGGTTCTGAGAATTAATTGGGAATTGTGCTGTGACTTTTAATTTAGTTATTGGTTTCGAATTTGCTGGTGTTTCAACTCAAGAGCTATTGGTGACTGAATTATATGAGAAAACAGTCATGTGACTGATTTCTGGGCCATACACGATTAGACCAGTCCTGCGTTTGATTCCAGCCTGCTCCTATTTTCCACGCAAGGCTGTGGGGTATTGCAGCAGTCACGTGTGGGGTCAAGGAGGCTGTAATACTCCCTTTTTCTGCTCACGCGATTTGCTAGAAGACTGTTTTTTTTGCTGCCTGGGGTCCATGTTCATTGCTAGCTGGTCACGTTTTGATCCAGCCTGTTCACATGACAGTATAGGGCTGGAGTCTTAGGCATTTGGAATTGCGGCATGGTCATTGGGAGACATTATAAATACAAAGCTATTCGGAATTTGCCAGGTGCTGTTCATTTTATTGTTAATAAATTGTTAATGTCTCTTGTTTGAATTGAAAATGGAAATAATAAATGATTACGAAAAAAATCCATTGACTTGGTTGGATTTTTTAATTTGTGGAAGTTGAATTTAAATTGCAAATTAAAAGTTTTTTTGGACAAAGTGTTTGCAAATATTATAAATTCCAATTAGTAGATTCAGAAGAGCCAGCCTGGGTTCTTCACAGTGGTATCAAAGCCAAGATCTTGCCATCCTGTAAGGATATGAAAATAAATAATGGCAAATAGATTTGTACCGGGTGTGCACTATACCTGTAGGGATAGAAATTTACCACCTCCTGAAGGTAATGAACAAAGCCCACAGAATGAACAGGCAGGAGACAGAAATAGAAATAATATTGGAAAATGTTGGCAGGGAGGCCAGAGATGCCTTTAGGAATATCGCAATTGGTCAACATCATGTTGCAAATGTATTGTAGCAACTTTCAGACACTCTACAGCGCATCGCATTTCCAGGTGATCGTGCTAGAGACAAAGTTGCGAGGAGTGTTTCAGTTAGATCACACAGGTCACGAGCAGATAATAGGTGTGATTATAAAGATGACCGTACAGGTATTTATGATAGGCCTCCTCGTCCTACTTTCTTGAGGCCTGAGCTGGATGCAATTAGTATAGAGACAGAGCCGACACCATTTGTTGATGACATGGTGGCACAGTTCGCAAAGTGGAATGCTCATCCAGAAGCAATTAAGAGGAATTTGAATTTTGATAGGTACTTGATACAGAAGAGAGCATTCCAGAGGCTCTTCTCAGGAGGATGGGGCTATGAGAGACTTGCTTGAGGATAGTTGCATTGAGTCTCATCATATCCATGAGACAAGAGCTCGTGATCAGGAGAATGCTGATGTCGTGATGGCCACCAATGATGGCAGCCCTACATCTACTAGTAGCAATGAAATTACTAACAATATAGGTTCTGATTTTAATGACAGTAATCCTATGTGTGAGCTTATTGATGATGTTGATGATAGGGCAAGTGTAGGGAATGTTGTAGACACTAGCTATGTTATCTATGAGGATGTTTCATGCTGCAGCGAGTCCGGTATATCATATCAGATATTGGATGATGACTCAGAGTGGTTATTGGATGATGATAGGTCCCAAGATCATAATTTACAGGGACTTATTGCAGATAGAGAAGATTTACAGAGGCATGAGTCAATTCAGATAGAGCAGATTACACATCATGTCTCTCAAAGTTCTCCGTATGATGGCTTAGGTCAGCAGATGGGTGTTGTTCATTTTATGAACAATCCTTTATTTGAGGTGGATGTTGTTATGACTTATGACAACCTGCTATTTGAGCTTAGTGATGATCCCTTACAGGTGTTGTACGATGATGATGATGATGTTTGGGATCCGATTTGTATACCTAATCATCAGACAGATTACACAAGAGGCCAATCGGGCCTAGCTGGACAGTTTACCGAGGTGTACACTGTGAGGAGTGCTTATGGCTTTACATTCGATCCTCACGTTCAGGATTTCTATTAGTCACACAGTTGTTCAGTGCATTCTTTTGATGACTGGTATGATGATTTGGTTAGTTCGAAGACTGGGAGTAAGTCCAGTCTGTTGGTTGAGTTACTCCCATGTGAGTTACTCTCGGTTGAGTTTCTCCCACGAGGTGATCCTGTTGCAGCATCATCAGTTCGAGTGTTGAGTGCAGATTTCCAGTTACTGTTGATGTTGTTGGCTTCTTCACAGGAGTATGAGGTTGATCGGGACATTACTCATAACCATCCTTGGGATCTGGGTGGATGGTGATGTTGCTTGTTTTTCCTGATTGCTTGAGGACAAGCAATCTTGGGAAGGGAGGATTGTAATGTCCCCGTTTTTCAGGCCTTTGGGATTAGCTTGGTTTGGGGACCCTCGCAAGCTAATCGGGTGATCAGAAGGGGTTAGATGTCAAAGCCAGTGTTGGGATACCGTTCTGGGGATTCAGTTTATCAGGTCTTCTCTGATGGAGCCCAAATTTTGAAAATTGAGGACTCCATTTCTTACCCATTTTTATATCAATTTTCTCTCTTGATCATTAACATGTTAACATATTATAATTTTATATCTGATTAACTGAGATTAGCTTTCCTCTCATATCCTTAAGTTATATTTGCAGACTTCATGTTTAACACTATTTGCATAAACCAAGCATAGTATGTCATCTTCAGCATTTAAATAATTCAAATTATTTATTCGATGTGATTCCGCAGATATGAATGTTAAGAATTCATGTATTATCCTATGACCATTATGAAGATTATGTTTTTGAAGCAAGGGACTCAAACATTCCTTCTTATGGAATAAATGGAATTTGAAGATGGATTCAAACCGATTCAGCATATGGCAAAGTAGCCAGTGCATTGATATAAAGCTGTATTATCAGATAACTATTTCAAGTGACTATTGAAAAGGATTTCTTGAATATATTATGAACGGTTCATCCATCACGACAGAGAGAGATTGATGCCTTGACTTCGCATGGATATAACCTGTGTTGACAAAGAAGCTTTGAAATTTTAAATTATATGCTCAAAGATATAAAACGATGCATAAGATATCAAATATTACCCAGCAAACGATTGAAAGATCTTTACACTTACCAAATTGAATCTCTGTCTTCCACACAGTGTGGATCTTTTTGAATAGGAGGAGCCTATTTATCAGTTTGGTCTTTTTCTATTTTATATCTATGTCTGATTGATACGTTGTTTTTTGCTGCAAAAATATGAATCAAATAGGGAAAGCTTGTGCTTGTCAATACTTGCAAAATCATCTAGCATACGCATGGAAGAAGTGAAATGTGTGGAGATACGCACAGAAGATGAAGACACGTCCATGAGTGAACACAAATGCGTAGTGGAAAGCAGTTTCTCCTACCTTGTAGTATAAAACGAAGCCTAAGGGAGTCGAGCCTTGACGATTTAGGGAGGAGCTCTGCCTGAACAAAAAAGAATAAAAGCGGAAGAACAGTATGAATACAGTGTTGACTTGGTGGTCAGCACCTCCTTGGAGATTCGTGACATGGCTTAACCGCCTCCCGTAGATCAGGTTAAATCTGGCATTTGTATCGGGCTTTGACAGTTCGAGCTTTTGGTGCAACGGCAAATGATTCCAACAATTGGTATCAGAGCCTTGGGTCACGGGTTCGAGTCTCCCTTCAGTTGGGGCTGAAGGCTCAGTCGGTGCTGAGGGGGAGATTGTTGACTTGGTGGTCAGCACCACCTTGGAGATTCGTGACATGGCTTAACCGCCTCCCGTAGATCGGGTTAAATCTGGCATTTGTATCGGGCATTGACAGTTCGAGCTTTTGGTGCAACGGCAAATGATTCCAACATATAGCACTAACATGAATCATGGGAGTTTATATAATTGGAGCAACTGTTCAAATATTATATACGTCATTTGCTTTATTGGCTCATATACCTGTGTCACATATGAAAGGAGGAAATAATGCCAATGAAAGAAGCACAGGCCTGAAGATATATACAGACTTATCGGGTATACAGAAAGATTGACTACAGTTATTCCATCTCCGATTTCTCCTGTGCTGTTCGATACCATCCTACAGGAGATCAATCCAGTGCATCTCATATGATGCCTAAGCGGTGGGACATCCACGTCCTCTTTGATGCCAGCACCGTCACAGAGTTGAAATGTATTGGACTCTTCATATTATGGACGAATGTTTTAAAATATCAGGTGGTGTGCGGTGAGGTGTCTAGACAAAACAGAAAATATGCATCCAAATGAAGAAGAATGGGAGCGGAAGTTTGCATAAACAGATAGGTTGTATGTCATTTATCTTATTGACAAACATGCGTAAATACATGGTGCTATCAGATAGTTACTTTGAAGAGACACGACGCTTCAAGACTACAATATCTACCTACCTCATTCACGCCAAGTGTCTCTTGTTCTATGATAAATTATTCAATACATTTTCTAAAGTGAGGACATATTACAAACTAACAACTATTGGTTAGTTATGAAAAGGTGCGGTGCTTGGGAAAGCAACTGTCACCCTTTAAATTTTTTATAAATATAAGGTCTAAAAACAGACAGAGATAGGAACAGAGCCTGTTGAAAAACTGGCAAGAATATTAAACTTTGATATATGATATTTCTTCATCTGTGGAGGAGTAATATTTCTGGACTAAGCCCGTAAATGTTGAATTTTTGAGTAAATATATTTGAATTGCTGAGTCTGGAGCCAAATTGTGTTGGGTTGATCATCCGTAAGGAGTGTCCCTGTGCAATCTTGTTTCAGGAAAAATCTATAAGCGTATTTATTTTATTTGTGCGTATTAGAGTTTTTTGAATTATTATTTAGTTTCCTTTATAAATATTTTTTATTGATTTCTATAAATAGTTTATTATTCAGATAAGAGGATTGGATTATTATTGCATTTTAAACTTGATAAACATAGATATTGTGAAATATTTAATTGTTCCCATATTTATGTCTAGTTTGTCTCCATCTTACGGGAGTTAAAATACATCCTAGATTAGTTTAAAATTGCATTCATATAATTAATCCGTCGCATTTGAATTATTAATTTATTTATAGTTTTAATTCATGAAAGTTTTATAAAGTTGTACGTTTCAACTTATAATATTGACTCTGTTTGCCCATTTAATTAGACACTGGTCTTTATATTGTTCTTAATTCATTATTTATATGCTAGCAATTATTTTTATATCCTACCATTTGAAGAAATATTATATTCATTTATCTTTGAAATTTACAATTACTCTTTTATTTTAAATTATCCATATATTCATATAATCGTTTATCTTTTTGCAACACAGAATTCACAAGTTCGAAGCATTGTTTTATATAGTTATCTTCGAAGTCCTAAGGAGTGGCATTATTTTAGCTATTTTAGTATCATTGTGCAGAATCGAAAGTCTCCTGTCATCTTGCCCTTTAGGATTCTTTCACTGCATTAATATTTAAACTATTTTGCTTCAAGCATCCTGGGCTTGAGTGTTTTGGTTCAAGAACAGGTGCACCCACCTTGGCCTTGCAGAGCCAGAAGTGCAGGGAACTCGGATTATATCGTTCAGCTCCGTCAAGTTGGCCATAGCTGGTTGGATATCCCAACATCGAGTGGGCAAGACTCGTAGGATTCCAATCTGCAGTTTTGGTAACCAACATGCTCTTTGTTCGGGTCAATTCGGTCGACTTACTATTTTTAGTAAGTGGTATTTTGGGTATGGCCAAGATTAGCAGGGTGTCTGCACAGAGTGTCAGATGTTTCAGGAATCGAGCTTCAAGGAATCTCCAGTTTGAGAGACTTACTATTTATAGTAAGTCTATTTTTAGCAGATGGCTATTTTTGGCAGTGGGTTATTTCCGGCAAGGCAGTTGGCATTTGGGCTCTGGTGTCGGAAATGAGTTTGTTTCAGTTAGCAGAATTCAGTGGCTTTGTTTTTAAAGATATCGTTATTAAATTAAAGTATTTTAATTTAATGACTTAAATACTTTATAACTTTATTATTATAAAGTGAAATTATCATTTAAAAGTCTTTTATATTAAAAAAGTGAAATTGTGCTTTTTCCGAAAAAGCTATAAGTACAACTCGAAAAAGCACTTTCATTTACCCATTGTTGAATTGATAAATTGTTTATGTGAGAAATTCTGCTTGGCTTGGAAAAGCTAGGGTTTCTGGAGCTTGGTCTTCATTTTTAGAGAGAGTTCTTCTGAGATTTGTCAAGTTTGGTCTTCTTCCAAGAGAGAGCTCATTCTGATTTTGAATTGAATCCATTGTTGAGGTATACTGGATATGTATGAAGTTATTCTACAAGCAAATGAATTCCTCTCAAAGAATTCAATTTGTTTTGCTGAGGTTCTGAGAATTAATTGGGAATTGTGTTGTGACTTTTAATTCAATTATTGGTTTGGAATTTGCTGGTGTTTCAACTGAAGAGTTATTGGTGACTGAATTATATGAGAAAACAGTCATGTGACTGATTTCTGGGCCGTACATGATTAGACCAGTCCTGCGTTTGATTCCAGACTGCTCCTATTTTCCACGCAAGGCTGTAGGGTGTTGCAGCAGTCACGTGTGGGGTCAAGGAGGCTGCAATACTCCCTTTTTTTGCTCACGCGATTTGCTAGAAGACTTTTTTTTGCTGCCTGAGGTCCATGTTCATTGCTAGCCGGTCACGTTTTGATCCAGCCTGTTCACGTGACAGTACAGGGCTGGAGTCTTAGGCATTTGGAATTGTGGCATGGTCATTGGGAGACATTATAAATACAAAGCTATTCGGAATTTGCCAATGCAGTTCATTTTATTGTTAATAAATTGTTAATGTCTCTTGTTTGAATTGAAAATGGAAATAATAAATGATTAAGAAAAAAATCCATTGACTTGGTTGGATTATTGAATTTGTGGAAGTTGAATTTAAATTGCAAATTAAAAGTTTTTTTGGACAAAGTGTTTGCAAATATTATAAATTCCAATTAGTAGATTCAGAAGAGCCAGCCTGGGTTCTTCACAATCATGTTGTCATTCACCTTTAGTTGCTCAACCAAATGATCTCTGTAACCTATGATTCCCATACAAGCTTCCTGATTCAACATTTGCATTATAATATGAGGCTGAATCGACATCACTCTCCTCATGATAAGCAAAATCATAAATTCTATTTACGTTACTCACAATATCATCAATGGTACTACTTCTATGTACTTCAAAGGACGACTCAACTGGCAAGGTGGAATCTGCTGTTATATCAATATCTTCACATAGTTCCATTGCCAAAGTCATTGTATGTTCATCCAAAGAACGATCCTGGGATTCAATACCAACAAGTGAATTTTCTAATTTGTTTTCTAGGGTCTGATATGAAAAATCAAACTCATTGTGGCATGAATCTTCATCATAAATTGCATCATTAGTACCCAAACCTTTGGTACCAACATTCGACAACTCCAACAAAACATTATCCACATGTGAAATCTCTATTGTCTCATGTTGATGCAAACATAACTCACTGCTATCATGAAAACCAAAATTGTTATAGGTCACATTTTCCAAGCCATCTTCATGTTTGACACTCCCATTGATAGTCCCAACCGATGCTGAGAGGGGAGGGGTGAATCAGCACCTATAAAAACCTATAAAATAAATCTGATGGAGAGTACTTATAACTATAAGCAAAACAGATTCAAGCACAAGAACAGCACCAAGCAATCAACCACAAAGTAACACTAAATTTATCACGTGGAAACCCAAATCGGGTGAAAACCACGGTGTGAGGAGACCTCGCAAATTCTACACTCTTTCGAAGTGCGCCTTGTTAAAGGACTACAACACACTATTAGATGTGACCCGGTTAAGGGATTTGATACAATAAGGCCGGTTAGTGCCTGCCTAGTTAAAAGATTTAGAACACCTAAAAAGATGTCACCCGGTTAAGGGATTTAGTACAAGGGACTTGTTAATGTTCACCCAAAATACTGAGATTTAGCTATTGTAATTGTTAGAAAACAATAGAAAGGCTTGACCTTTTACAAATGACTTTTCATAGCCTGATAAGATCTCTGTTTTACTCCACTCAAAAACATCACCGGTCGCTGCTGGTATGTTCTCCTTTTCTATTGTGCTTCTCTGCACACTCTTCTCTCTTTTCGTCTCTTCTCTATTCACCTTAGCTTCTTCAGCATACAGGTTCAGTCTTTGCTTTAGCAGAATGAGGGCAAACTATATTCTTCACAGGCAAAAGAATATATAGAGTCCTTGCCCTAATTGCCCTTCTCATGCACGACTTGTTTACAAATTTCTTTCGGATTCATCACCCAGTGGAGTATTAGTTCACTAAGGAAACATTTGATGCATGCTCTTGCTTTATCTACTTTATGAAGAAAACAATAGATGCGTGTCAATCACCTTTTCTTCGCAAGAAATAACTCTATGTTTTAAAGCCACAAACTCTGGCTTTAAAACCTTCAAACACGCCTCGTACTGATCACGATGTTAACTCAAAGTCTTTCGGATTTAGTGCAGTAAATCCCGGTCAAAGAGTTGGTTAAACAGATAGTTGACTATGACTTCCCCGGTTCATCTTATCATATCGAAGTCTTCACTTGATCGGTTGTCCTCCTTATGTTGTGAACAGGTAAGAGTGTTGACCTGTCACCTTTCCTTCCTTTGTTTACCTGTTGCATCCTTTCCTTGGTCTTTGTAATTGTTTGCCGGTTGCCTCAACCTTGGTGACCGGTTGCTTCTAATGAACAGGAATGATCTCTTGTTCATTGCACAATGCCACCATTTGTTAAACCAGTCTCGTGTCACCACACACAGAATCCACAGATCCAATACTAGTGTCCTCCTTAGATCCTTAGACTGAGATGTCAAACACCTCTATCCTCTTTTGCCAATGAATGACAATACTTAATTGCCATGTACCAGTAGCAAGCTTACCGGTTACCATCCCTTAATGCCAACACCCATCTTGCATGTCAATACTCAAGGGGACACCCACAACATCCTCCGCACTTGCCATGACATCAACACCATCATTGCACTCAAGCAAGGGACTGCTGTCGTAGAAATCAAAAAAATTTATTATGACTGATAACAATTTCTTGAGCGCTAATAATGTCAACATTCTCTTCAAAACTCACCTTCTTTTCCATTATTTTCTTTGTATTGATAAAATTATTTGTATTAGTGTTTTCTTTCTTTTTCTTTGCAAACAACGGATCCAAAATTTCTTGATGTTGTAAGAACCTTGTTAAATTCCTATCATAGTTTTGAAAGGCCTGCATGAGCTCTGGCATGAGTTCTTGTATAGACTTCATTTTACCCATGCTGAAACTAAACAAGAGTACTAGTTACTCTAGTACCAACTATGGGAGCTCAATGAATTTTTAAATCAAACCCCAAAAATTTGTATTGCTTGAAAAATGGTATGCAGCTGAAAAATTTGACATGCAACTGAAAAAGATGACATGCAATTGAAAAATCCGACATGCAATTGAAAAATTTGATATGCAACCTCACAGGTTAGAAGGAAACCGCTCTGATACCAATGTAAGAACCCTTCAAGGCTCTAATTGCTGAATTGATTATGCTTGTTTTTGCTCTTTATTGTTTTTTAATTTTTTTTGTGTGTTTTTGAGATGGTTTGACATAAAAAGCAATACATAATGCTGAAATAAAACTTCTGAAATTTAATACTATCAATACTTTGGGTATAGAAGAAAATCTTTATTATTTTTGCTTTAATACATAGCACTAGAATGTTTTACATTAAAAAACATACCCATTTTCATTGTAGAAATTACTTTGAAACCCTTGCTGGCCGAAAAATCAAGAATATAGCAGCTCGTATCTCCTTCTATCAACAACCAATCCCCAAACTAATGGTATCAATCATTGTGGTTCAGCTTTGGTTTCCCTCTTAGAAATTTTGATTGATTTTTTTGGTGCCTCCTTCAACAAAACTGAACCAAGTATGGAAGAGAGGGTAGGGCAAATGAATAACCAGCAAAAAACAATGTTTCGAACCACCATGAAAATGCCAATAACTCCTCAGTTCGATGCCTTCAATCTGCTATGAGAACATGCCTCTAATCTATCAATAACATCTATGAATAATCCCTCCAAATTAGCACAATGATGACTCCTTGTAATGTCCCCCACTTAGGCAGTCTGCAAATATGTTGTCGTTAGCCCGTTCTTTCATGGTCCCGAGGGCTAACCAGGACTTCAAAAGGGATCCTGAGGTTATTTGGCCTAGTCAAATTTAATTACAAGCCAAATGGAGTTCGTTTGTTGGGTTTTGGGGAGGATTTACTATTTTTAGTAAGCCAACAAGGGATGCAGTGCCTTGGATTTTCAGTGACAAGATGTGATGCGTTTTGTTGAGCTCTTTCCGATGAGCTATCATATGTGGGATTCCGAGTTCATTTGGTATATTATTTTAATGTTTGAAGTTATAACGATAAAGTGACTATTTAATTTAAATATTATAATGTTTCATAAAGTCACTTTATAAAAATCAAGTTCCCCCCTTTAAAGGACATACATGGGCATTTGTAAGGGAAAAAGGTAACATTAAAGCTCATGTTTTATCCCACATTGGCGAGACGGGAGCGTAGAACTAGTAAGGAAGGATTAAAAGAGAGAGGATAGCTCTCATTTGGCATGCTTGATGATTGAATGAAATTGGGGAAACTGTGGAGATTATTTCTCTTTGGGCTTGGAGGACGCAAACCCTCTACGCTTTCAATCTTGACGCCATTGAAAGATATGGTCTTGAGATTTTATATTGTAGTAGCAAGTTCCTGTAGCAGCGTGAGTACTGTAGCAGCGACACTGTAGCAGCGCGGTACTGTAGCAAGTTCCTGTAGCAGCGCGAGTACTGTAACAGTCCGAATCACTGTAGCGCGGTACTGTAGCAGCGGGTTACTGTAGCAACAAGTTCCTGTAGCAGTCTGAATTACTGTAGCGCGGTACTGTAGCAGTCCGGGAACATTGTAGCTGTGAGTTACTGTAGCAATTTTCAGAACTATTAACACTGTTGTAGCTGCAATGGGTATGGACCATCATTGAACTCTATAGTTGTTATAATGTGTTGAGTTTAATAAGATAAGTTAGATATGGTAGTTGTAATTTCCTAATAATCTGAAACAAGAAATAAATGAACGGTCATTGTTATTAGCTGCATATGGTTTCATGTTGCCTTCTACTGATATCTCATACAAAATACAACAATCTTGAGGACTATTAAACAACATCAATCTGGAAAAAACATAAGGACAGTTGCAGGCCAACTGTTTGACAAAATGACAGGAAGAAACAGACTCTAGAATTACAGAACCAGGCAGCATATTATAGTGGTATCAGAGCTTATCTTTCCTGCCATCCTGTTGGGTTCAGTATAAATTAAATATGACATGACAGATTGGAGTGTTCAACCATTGCCACATCACTACGACACAAGAAGAAACAGAGCATTATTGAATACTAACCGAGAGAATATCTTATCGGGAGGAAGTAGTGACTTAGACGAACCGAGTGTTACAGGTGAACAGGCTGTAGAGACTATGGGGGATAGGAATGTTAGGGATCCTGGTGAGGAGCGATTCCTGCAGTTATTGGATACATTGACTCAGGGACAGCGATTAGCAGAGCAGAGAGCACAGGAACAGAGTCAGAGGTTGGAGCTTATGATGCAGATGATGGCTCGTCAAATGGGGTTGAATGCTAACGTGGGTGGAGGAAATAATCAGAATGATAATAATCAGAATGGGAATAATCAGGATGGGACCTATAATGGAGGTGAACAAGTTGGGAACAATTTCGGTCATGCACCCCAGCAAGCTAGGACAATGAGTTCGAGGCCCATGATTCCCACATTTCCTAGAGCCCCAGAGCAGCCCGTACCAGAGCCCCAGATCACTGATATACAGGACCAGTTGAGGAGAGATTGGGAAGCCGAAGGTCCAGATTTTACTGCTGCAATTACCTTTAGGGAGTATATGGATGTGCGGATGAAACATATGCCACGTGGACATGACAGGAACCAGAGCTATGAGCTACGGAAGAAAGTAGGGAAACTTCAATTACCATATTATGATGGCTCGGGGAAGTCTACAGCAAGAGCTTGGGTTCAAAAGCTTGACACATACTTTCAATTGAACCCTATGCCTGAGGAAGAAGCTATTAAGTACGCAGCAATTCATCTGGATGGGTTAGCACACGAGTGGTGGCATCATGGTATGGTCACTATGGGTCATGCACACATTACCTCATATGTGGAGTTTACAGAGAGACTGATTGAACGTTTTGATAGGAAGGATCCAGAACTCCATTTCAAGGAGTTAGCTCAGCTTAAACAATGGGGATCATTGGAAACATACATTTCAGAGTTTCAGAAACTCGCAGTGTTAGTAACAGATGTATCTGAATGGAGGATACTAGTTCTATTTATGGATGGGTTAGCTGATCCGTTGAGAGGATGGATTAAAGCTCTCAACCCTCCCACTTTGCAGGAAGCCATTAAGAAGGCTCGTGACATGGATTCCTCTTCAGCTTCTAAGAATAAATTCCAGGCGAAGAGTTTCCCTTCGAGGAAAGATAAGGACAAGAAACCTTTTCATAGAGAGGCTCAGCCACCTAAGGAGGAAAGTAAGAGGTTGGACAATGAGACACTTAATGATCTCAGGAAGAAGAAGTTTTGTTTTCATTGCAGGGAGCCTTGGGATTTGTCACATAAGTGTCCACTGAAGGCAAAAGCTAAGCAGATGGAATACTTTTCAGCGGAAGAGTCAGTGGATGGAGATTCAGAGCAGTCATCAGAATTAGATGGGGATGATGATAATTCTTCACATGAGGAAGCACGCAGTGATAGCACGATAGCTCAATTGTCCAGTATACAGGAGGCCGTCACTTTCAGAGTTAGGGGGACTTTGGACGGACAGAGATTTGTGGCACTCATTGATACAGGGGCAACACATAACTTCATTGATGAGAAGTTTGTGTCACGCAGAGGGCTACATACAGAGGAGCATAGGGGATTTAAGGTGATGGTTGCCGATGGCTTCAAGATTGACTGTACCGAGAAAATCTCCAACTTGCAGCTTCGTTTGGGAGATTATGACATGACAGGAGATTTCTTTGTGGTCAACATTGGTGATCAGGATATGGTGCTTGGGATGAACTGGATGAAGTCTTTGGAGGAGTTTACATTTAACCTTCAGAAAATGGAGATGAGGTTTGAGGCAAATGGTAAGAAGATAGTGCTCAGAGGATTGTCAGACGGGAAGCTTAGAGTGGTGTCACTCAAGCGGATGCAGAGTTTATTTAGACATAATCAGGTACAGTGGGCAGCAGAGTTTAGAGAAATGCCTGAGACGACAGAGCAGCATAAACAGGAGTACCCGCCTGATGTACAAAAAATAATAACCAAACATACTAAGGTGTTTGGTGAGATACCTCCAGGGAGACCCCCGGATAGAGGAATCGAGCATGTTATTGAGTTAGAAGAAGGGGCTAAGCCAGTTATCATCACACCTTACCGCCATCCAAAAAGATATAAGGATGAGATAGAAAAGGCAATCAAGGAGTTGATTGACATGGGGCACATACGGCCAAGCAAGAGTCCTTTCGCTTCTTCAGTAGTATTGGTGAAGAAGAAGGATGGTACAATGAGGATGTGCATAGATTATAGGGAGCTGAACAAGAAAACAATCAAGAACCGATACCCTATCCCGCGCATTGATGAGCTTATTGATGAATTGCACGGTGCATGCTACTTCTCGAAGATTGATTTGAGATCCGGCTACCATCAGATACGGGTTAGAGAGGAGGATGTGGAGAAGACAGCTTTCAGATGCCACTACGGTCATTTTGAGTTCTTAGTCATGCCCTTTGGGTTGACTAATGCCCCCACCACTTTCCAGTCTTGTATAAACAGAGTGTTCAAAGATCAATTGAGGAAGTTTGTGTTGATATTTTTTGATGATATACTGATATACAGCAGTACTTGGGAGGAACATTTGGAGCATATTGATACAGTGCTCAGTATTTTAGAGAGGGAGTCATTATATGCCAAGATGAGTAAATGAGAGTTCGGGATGATAGAGTTGCTCTATCTAGGGCATATTATTAGTGCAGGAGGTGTTCGGGTTGACCCAGACAAGATTAGGGCCATTATGGATTGGCCACCGCCAAGGAACACTTCACAGCTCAAGGGATTTCTCGGGCTTTGTGGGTTCTACCGCAGATTTGTGAAAGGATTTTCACAGACAGCAGCACCACTTACAGACTTGACACAGAGAGACAGTTTTCAGTGGTCAGAGAGGGCTCAGGATTGTTTTGACAGGTTCAAGGAGCTGATGAGCACATGTCCCGTTTTGGCCATTCCAGATTTCACCAGACCTTTTGAGCTGCAGTGTAATGCCTCGGGAGAAGGCATAGGAGCTGTCCTCATGCAAGAAAAACATCCCATTGCATATGAGAGCAGGAAATTACGAGGTGTTGAGAGAACCTACAGCATCTATGACAAGGAAATGTTAGCAATCATGCACGCGCTAGCTAAGTTCAGGCAATACTTAGCGGGAAGTCGATTCACAGTTAAAACAGATCATAACAGCTTGAAACATTTCCTTGGACAAAAGGATCTTAATGACAGGCAACAAAAATGGGTGAGTAAGTTACAGGCCTATGATTTTGACATAGTCTATGTCAAAGGGAAGAAAAATATTGTCGCAGATGCTTTATCCAGGAGGCCTCATTTGCTTGTTGTTGGGATAGTCATGGATGATTGGAGAGAGATGATCTTGGCAAAATATGCTAAGGATAGTTGGGCATCTAGTGTTATTGAGGGGGTTGCTCAAGATAGCCGATATACTGTTGTAAATGATCTGATCATTTACAAGGAAAGGATTTATTTGGTACCTAGGTCTGCTATGAAGCAGAAGATTTTGAGAGCATTTCATGATTCACCATTGGCAGGACATCCAGGATTCTTTAAGATATATCGGCAAGTGAGAGAGCGCTTCACTTGGAAAGGGCTCAAATCAGAGGTGCTACAGTTTGTTAGGGAGTGCCCAATGTGTCAGCGGAACAAATAGGAACATTCTTTTCCGGGTGGTTTACTACAGCCCCTACCCATACCAGAGAAGAAGTGGGATAGCATCTCCATGGATTTTATCACAGGGCTCCCAAAGGCACAGGGTCGGGATTGTATCTTTGTTGTGGTAGACAGATTGACGAAATTTGCACATTTCTTTGCAATTTCATCTACTTATTCCGCAGCACAGACAGCAGAGCTATTCTTTCAAGAGGTGTTTAGACTACATGGGATACCACGGAGCATAGTCAGTGACAGAGATAGCAGATTTATGAGCCACTTTTGGCAGGAGTTATTCAGGTTGTGTGGAACAGAGCTCACTCCGAGTACCAGTTACCACCCCCAAACCGATGGGCAAACAGAGATAGTGAACAAATGGGTTGAGGGGTACCTTCGAAACTACATTGCAGGACAACAAAGGGCTTGGGTGAAGTGGCTACATCTAGGGGAGTATTGCTACAATACTTCTTTCCATATGTCTATTCAAATGTCCCCTTTCATGGCACTGTACGGGTATGATGCTCCTAATTTCTTGGATTTGTTATTTGGGGACAGTAGGGTACCTAAGGCCAAGGATCTTTTGCAGGAGTGTCAGGACATTATGCGATCCTTGAAGGAAAATTTGCAAAAGGCACAAAATCAGCAGAAGCAATATGCTGATCAACACAGGGTTGAGAGGTCTTTTGAGGTGGGAGACATGGTGTACCTCATGTTACAGCCGTATAGACAGTCCTCTCTCAAGAGGAGTGGAGCAGAGAAATTGAAACCACGCTACTATGGACCATTCAGAGTAATCAGGAGAGTGGGCGAGGTAGCTTATGAGTTGGAGCTGCCTGCAGACAGTAAAGTACATAACGTGTTCCATGTGTCACGCCTTAAGAAGGCATTGGGGCACAATGTGGTGCCTTCAATAGTATTGCCACCTCTCGATGATGAGGGGAAGCTTATCTTGGTTCCTGAAGCTATACTTGACACCAGGGAGAGGGTGCTTCGCAGGAGGACTATCAGGGAGTACCTAGTGAAGTGGAGGAACCTACCAGTTGAGGATGCAACATGGGAGGCAGAGCAGATTCTTCAGCATCCTGAGTTGAGATTGCTTGAGGACAAGCAATTTCAAGAGGGGCGGACTGTAATGTCCCCCACTTAGGCAGTCTGGAAATATGTTGTCGTTAGCCCGTTCTTTCATGGTCCCGAGGGCTAACCAGGACTTCAAAAGGGATCCTGAGGTTATTTGGCCTAGTCAAATTTAATTACAAGCCAAATGGAGTTCGTTTGTTGGGTTTTGGGGAGGATTTACTATTTTTAGTAAGCCAACAAGGGATTCAGTGCCTTGGATTTTCAGTGACAGGATGTGATGCGTTTTGTTGAGCTCTTTCCGATGAGCTATCATATGTGGGATTCCGAGTTCATTTGGTATATTATTTTAATGTTTGAAGTTATAACGATAAAGTGACTATTTAATTTAAATATTATAATGTTTCATAAAGTCACTTTATAAAAATCAAGTTCCCCCCTTTAAAGGACATACATGGGCATTTGTAAGGGAAAAAGGTAACATTAAAGCTCATGTTTTATCCCACATTGGCGAGACGGGAGCGTAGAACTAGTAAGGAAGGATTAAAAGAGAGAGGATAGCTCTCATTTGGCATGCTTGATGATTGAATGAAATTGGGGAAACTGTGGAGATTATTTCTCTTTGGGCTTGGAGGACGCAAACCCTCTACGCTTTCAATCTTGACGCCATTGAAAGATATGGTCTTGAGATTTTATATTGTAGTAGCAAGCTCCTGTAGTAGCGTGAGTACTGTAGCAGCGCGGTACTGTAGCAAGTTCCTGTAGCAGCGCGAGTACTGTAGCAGTCCGAATCACTGTAGCGCGGTACTGTAGTAGCGGGTTACTGTAGCAACAAGTTCCTGTAGCAGTCTGAATTACTGTAGCGCAGTACTGTAGCAGTCCGGGAACATTGTAGCTGTGAGTTACTGTAGCAATTTTCAGAACTATTAACACTGTTGTAGCTGCAATGGGTATGGACCATCATTGAACTCTATAGTTGTTATAATGTGTTGAGTTTAATAAGATAAGTTAGATATGGTAGTTGTAATTTCCTAATAATCTGAAACAAGAAATAAATGAATGGTCATTGTTATTAGCTGCATATGGTTTCATGTTGCCTTCTACTGATATCTCATACAAAATACAACAATCTTGAGGACTATTAAACAACATCAATCTGGAAAAAACATAAGGACAGTTGCAGGCCAACTGTTTGACAAAATGACAGGAAGAAACAGACTCTAGAATTACAGAACCAGGCAGCATATTACACTCCTGAATGAAGCCAGCCAGATTTGTAATATCAGACGAATATTTCACACCCTCTAACTGCTGCTACAAAGAAGATGCAATGCTCTCCAATGCCGATAAGCTTGAAAGACTGCAAAACCCTTGGTTTCTCACAAACTCCAATGCTCCAAAAAAGAAATTTCAATCAAAGCATAAACATAATATTCCTGAGAATGAGCTCTTAAGTCCCTTTTATTCTTTTCTTGTGAGAGCTCAAACACTTTCCTGGCCAATGTGGGATAAAAAGATATATTCTCACTTTTAATTTTTTTTACTTAAAACTCCATAGTTGGTGCATAAATAATTCTTTTAAAATTAATTGTTCACTTGGCTCCATCTATGATAACTTGACCCTTCACTTAAGTGACTTAAGTTATAATATAAAATTATATTATAACTTAATAATATAAGCTCAAAACTATTAATATTTATTTTAGCCAAATAAATATTAAAATCTCCATTATTACTCATTGTCTTTGCATGCTATCTGAACTGGGAGCTGATATGATCAAGTTGCACACAACCATACCCCATTTCTAAAAATAGCAGGGGTCCCTCTCCAAGCCTCTCAAAACTTACTATAAATATAAAAGCATGCTATAAATGGAAACTACTGCATATGGAGTCCTGGAGACCTTGAATAAAAGCCAAATTTGCAAAACTCTAACTACTGAAGAAGATGCATCCCTCAAAGGACCCTCTAACCAAACTCATTATCCTACGAGAGTCAATTAATAGGGTAATCCCTCGAACTCTAATGCTCACGAAAATGGGGACATTACAACTATTATAACTCAAACCAACAACATGAATGATGTCATAGGTGTCAATATATGTAATGTCCCCTCTCTAGGGGACAAGAGATGAGTTGTTGGTTGGCCTATCACCTGAGCTCTCGTAGGCCAATAGGTTGATAAGGGGAATCACTCTGGGTCTTCTTGTGCGGTTTCATGTTATTTTTTAGTGAGGCTCCAATTAGCCTGTAGGGTTCAGACAGTATTAGGGATTAGTGAGCTTTGGACAGAATTTGGTTTTGAGCCATGGTTTGCATTTTATGAGTAAATGAGAAAATAAATTATTATTTCCTAAGGATTATAATAAAATATAATAAAAGTGATATTATATTTACTTTATAATAAGATAATAAAATAATAAAAAGTGACTTTATTATCACTTTTTAATAAAGTAATAAAGTAATAAAATAAAATAAAGTTATTTTATTAATAAAAATTTGGGAGCTCATTTTTCACATCTATGGTTGAGATTTTACACTTAAAGGTTATTGAAGAGCTTTAGGTTTGGAGTTTTCAGTATTTGTAGAGGTTTAAGGATGAAAACCCTTGATCTCTTTCAGCTTGGACGCCACCCTATAGCTGATTAACATTGTGGTATTCGATAGATATTGAAGTTGTGTGAAGATAAATCATTGAGATACATTGTTAAAGGGATGAGACTAAAAATCACAAGGGCTGGAGAACAAATTAGATTTAGTTGCAGTTGTTGGGTGCTTATTAGGCAATTCCTCCTGGCCGTACAATAGTAAAGAGATCGAAGATGGCATAAAAGATTCAAAATTTGGGAGGGTTTCAAGCAAAAATTTGTTTCCAGGTCATACCATACATTTTGGGGGCATCACAATGATAATACAGCCACCAATCAGCATCTCTAGAAGCCGTACAAGCTCCTTAATTGTTGATGTCACTTGGGAAATGGTCTATAGTAGGTTGTCGGGAAACTTGTATGTACGAGTTGTTATGTTAATAAAGTGTTATGTTAGCCTCTGTTGTTAGTGACCGAGAGGTAAACAGTTATGTCACGACGTTTCAGTCGTACCCCTTCAGGTAATTTATATATCCTCTTGGAGGATAGACATGGGACAGATTGTATGAAGCTATGTTTATACTGGATGTATTGGAATATATTAATAAAGCATGTGGTAGTTCTCTGAATCTTGTTGTATCTGTTATTTATTAGTAATTCTTTCAGTGTCATGTGTGAAACTTAGTTTGCCATAGGCAAAAAACATTTTGCATCGTTGCCTTTAAAGGATTCTAGACAATAGGAACGAAGCGTGAATGGCGGAAGGGAAACAATGGGTCAGCCAATAGAGAGCAACCAGGAAGAAGAGAACCAAAATGAGGAACTCTTCGAAGGAGAATGTGCATTAACCAACGACTTCACTGCACTATTGTAGGCATCCGTCGAGACGCACGTCCGAAGGGAAGCCGAATGAGAGGAAGAACCAGAGGGTGCGGTGTGGGATGCCCTTCGCGTGAATCGTGCAATAAACCATTTGTTGTCTCATCTTCTTGAGTTATTGGCGCAAACCTTCTTGACCCTTCAAAGCCGGCGTGAGGAGGTGCACTGTGAGACCGGACGGAAACAAATTCTGAGCGAGTACTACCGCCGGAGAGAGGAGGAAGAACAAGATGAATCCCGTCGGAAGGGAAATATGAAATAAACCTGGAAGAGAGACTAAATAAAGAGAACACATTGTTATGTCTATGTCCTAAAAAGACATGTAGTATAGAAAAAGTCTAAATAAATAAAAAGTGTTCTTTGAATTCTATCATGTGTTGTTACTTCTTGTGGATAAATAAGTAAAATATTTATGCCGAATCAGTTGAATAAGAATAGGAATAAGAAAAAGGAAGTAGAAGAGGGGGAGGCTATTAGGAGAAACGTGTTGTTGCAGCAATAGGACGAGAGAAGGAAAAGATTTTGGAGGATCGCTGAAGGACGATCAGAGGAGGTTGACGGTAAGGCCGTCGGAGAAGGGAATTGGGAGGATTCTGTTGAAGAAACTAGAAGTTTTCTTGGAAACCTAACCTTAACTCCACGTACGGAGGCAAGGGAGGCCCGAAGGAGGGAGAGAGAAGAAGCCGAGGGTAGAGAAGCAGAGGATACTAGTGCCGCCACAAGTATTGAAGTGACCAAGGGGCGTATGGATCAAGGCAGCCTGCCAGGCTCAGACACTCCCAATGGTTCGGAGACACCAAGTGAAGGAGTACAAAACACTTCAAGTAACGGGACACCATCAACGATACCGACACAGCCTGTGGTGTCAACATACCCCGTGGTACCAAACCAACCGACCTTACCACCAACACAACCAGCACTTACGCCAACCATCATGGCAGGGAAAAAGAAAAAGCTACCCAAATTTATGGGGGACGGGAAAGAAGATCCCGTACGACATTGCAAAACCTGTGAGACAATCTGGACAGCCAACGGAGTAACAGATCAAGATGATTGGGTAAGGCAATTCCCAGCGACCATGAGGGGTGTAGCTATTGATTGGTATTCTAATATTGATCAAACAAAGGTGGCCATATGGACAAATCTAAAGAAAGAATTTCAAGAACAATTCCGACTACTCAAAGATGACAATGAAATAGTAGTGGAGATCTACGACATGAAACAAGCAAAGGAGGAAACAGTCCGTGGATACGGACAGAGACTTAAAGAACTAGTGGGAAAAATGGAGAGTCCACTAGTGGACGGACTGAAGAAAAAGTGGTTCATCGAGGGCCTGAAGCCTGCTCTCAAGAGAAAAATAAAGATAGCGCCTCCAGCATCATATAATGAGGCTTACAATCGAGCAATGGAGCTCGAGAGTGAAAACAAAACTGCAAAAAAAAAGAAGAATAAATAATCAAATAACGACTCCGATGGAGAGATTAATAGTGAAGAATCGGGCAAGAAAATAGAAGCCCTCCAGAAAGACATGCTCGGGATGATGAAAGAGTTGAAGACAATGAAGAGCAACCCCACCCGAAGTGACGAAGGGGACTTGTGGTGTACAGACTGCAAGGAAGAGGGTCACACAAAGGGCTCTTGTCCGAAAAAGCAATTTTGCGATATCTGCCAAATTGTCGGGCATTCCACTAAGGAATGTCCATACAATATGAGGACCAGAGGGCCTTAACAGATACTAATGATGCAGGAAGCATCTACATCAACTACGGGGGCCGCAAACACAAACACCAACACAGCATCATCTGGCGGTTTCAGGAATAACCGGCGCAGAGGAAGAGGTGGAAACAATGGTAACAACAATAATAATAACAGGGGTCATAGTCGTATCCAGTATGATGTGAGTGGATGGCCAATGATACAATGTCGTACCTGCAACCAGTGGGGGCACTTTGCAAGAGACTGCACAAGGGGAGAAGTGTCGTAGTTTCTATGTAGGTGGTGTGGTTCGGGAGACCACGACAACGCGAAGTGTCCAAAGCCGAGAGTGAATCTTTTGAACATTGAAGGCAACTAGGAGGAGATCTTGGCCGTCACTCAGGCACAGGCAAAGAAGGCTACCTACCCAAACCCTGAAGTTGAGAAAAGGAAAATGCAAGAAGAGAAGGCAAACATCGAGAAGGAAATGATGGCCAAAAGAAAGGAGACAAACGACACCGCCAACACCTTCCTAAGGGGTCAGGTGGAACAAAACATCGTACGACAGGTGTTGCAAGCATAAATTCCCATCAAGTTGAAAGACCATTTTGTGGCTATGCCACAATTGAGAATGACTCTAATAAATGTAACATCATCTCCGAAGGCATCGAGTAGACCAGAGGTGAAGGGAACCCACGGTGATGGAGAAAACCCTCTCAGGAAGGAGAATCTTCTCAGAACAACGAAAGACTCCATGTTACTCGCGGTGAACACTAGAAGACACCCAATGGTGGTATAAATGGGCATTCTCAGAACCATTTTGACAGACACCATTGTGGTTAGAGGCTCCGGTGTCAACCTGCTCCTGGAGGAAACATGGCAGCAATTGGGACAACCTACGTTGTGGCCACCAACATTCCAATTCGTGGGCGCCGATCAGCACGGTATCAAACCCATCAGGACTCTGATGGCACAATGGGTTATGATCGGGACACAGCCCTTTGTTCTGGATTTTGTAGTGATACCATTAAAGAAGAAAGGCTACAACGCTATCTTAGGGAGAGGTTGGTTGGTAGAGGCAAGGGTGAACCACGACTAGAAGAGGAATACTCTTTCAATGGAAAAAGGTGGTCGAAAATTCATAATCGACCTACATACACAAATGGTGAGCGAGGACATGGTGTCATCATCCGAGTCCGAAGGCGAGGAAGAAATGGACGAAGGGAAGCAGCGAATGGAACCAAACAAGGAAGGAATCTTGGAAATAGAGGGGTGTTCCGACGATGACATGGACTCACTAAATGGACTCTTCCATTGGTAAATGGAAGATTATGAATTATTCCATTACAACATACTACAGATAGACGAAGGAGAGGAAAAGCCTACCTTTCCGTCACTGTACGGAGAGTATAAAGAGGGAGAGCTTCGCATAATGGAAACCCCTGCACACCAATTTGACAAAGAGAATCCGATAAAATATGAAGAGCCTTCAATGAAGACTATGAATTTGGGAGACGAGACCAACCCAAAGAATATTTTTGTAGGGGATGACTGGAACCTCGTCCTGAAGGCAGCTGCATTTAAAATCTTCACAGAATACAAAGATGTGTTCGCTTGGACCTATAAAGACTTAAAGGGGGTACCATCAAAACTATGTGTTCACCGAATTCCACTGGTACGAGCCATAGCCATACGGAAACGTCCATACAGAATGAATAAAAATTATGCAACCCGCGTCAATGAAGAAATCGAGAGGATGCTCAAGGCAGGCATCATATTTCAGGTGCAGACGAGCAAGTGGGTGTCCCCACTCATGATTTCATTAAAAAAGGACACCAGCCAAATCAGAATATGTGTGGACTTCAAGTGTTTAAATGCACTTACAATCAAAGATCCGTTTCCAATTCCTTTCACGGACAGTATTTTAAAGGAAGTGGTAGGACACGAGATTTACTCGTTCATGGATTGATTTTCTGGGTACAACCAGATATCCATCGCGGAAGAAGATAAACTTAAAACAACTTTCATAGTGGAAGACGGAGTGTATGCGTACAACTGAATGCCCTTTGAACTTTGTAATGCTCTAGCGACATTCCAAAGAATCATCCTGCACATTTTTGACAAGATGTCTGTTGGGAACTTCAAAGCCTTCCTTGGTGATTTGTCCATTTTTAGTGCCAAAAAAATGCACATGGTAGCCCTCAAAGAATGCATGGAGAGGTGCCAACGGGCCAGATTAGCACTCAACCCCAAAAAAATGCAGATTTATGGTGCCTAGGGGAAACTACTGGGACACATCGTATGTAAAGCGGGATTAAAGACAGACCCAGACAAGGTACGGGTAATTCTGGAAATGGAGCCCCCAACGGATGTAACTGGGGTCAAGTCGTTCTTGGGACACATTGGGTACTACAAGCAATTCATTAAGAATTTTGCCCAGGTGTCGTACCCACTAGACGGCCTGACTCGGAAAGGAGAACCCTACATGTGGGCAGCAGAACAGGAGAAGTCATTTGAGGAGCTAAAGTCAAGGCTAGTAGGCACACCAATCCTTGCGTACCCTAACTGGGACAAAGAATTCCATGTCCATGTGGACGCATCGAATTTTTCCATCGGGGCAACCTTAGCACAAATAGGAGACCACGGGCTGGACCATCCTATTTATTTTGCAAGGAGACTTTTGTCAAAAGCGGAAAAAAATTATAGCACTATGGAGAGGGAAGCACTTAGGATGGTCTACGTCATACAGAAGTTCCGGCATTATCTGCTAGTGACTCCATTTGTCTTTTATGTTGACCACCAAGCTCTAATGTACCTGGTCAACAAGCCAATAATTCAAGGGCGGGTGAGTAGATGGTTACTCTTATTGCAAGAGTTCACATTCAACATTATAGTGCGGCCCGGAAAGAGCCATGTCTGTGCAGATCACCTCTCAAGAATCAAGTTCAGCGAATCTCCCAAAGGCGTCAATGATGACTTTCCAGACGCACACTTATTCAGAATCGCAGTGTTACCAGCCTGGTATACGAGTATCGGAGAGTACCTCTCATCAAGGAAGTTCCCGCGGGAGATGCAGCCGAGTGGGAGAAGGAAGTTGGTATGAAGAAGTAAAACGTTCTATCTCATTAATGGACTATTATCAGTCTTCCACGAGACGTGTCTCCTGCCCAATTTCCCCCGCTCCTGTCCCAGGGACGGTACGGGGATGCGGGGACGGGAATTCCCATCCCCAATGACTTTCCAAAAATGTAAAAAAAGGAAACGTCTCAGAAACGGCGTTTCACGCAAAATAGGGGACTTGGGGACGTCGTTAGGTACTGGGGATTGCCTAGTCGTCCCCTAGCTGTCCCCAGTACCTAATGGCGTCCCCTTTTTTCCAGCCAAAAAGAAACATCCACTGTTTTGCAAAAAAGTCACTTTTTAAAAAAATTTAATTGCTGGGTGGGCCCCACATGGGTAGAAATAGCAATTAAAAACTATGGAGCCCTATTTGGAGGCTAAAAAGTTAAAATCTTCTTCATTTCTTCATTTCAACCATTCTTGGCAAGAAAAAAAAGAGAGCAGTGGCAAGAAAGTTTTCATTTTTGAGTTGCAAGAGGAGGGTTTTCAATTTTGTTAATGTGCTATGTATTCAACTTCTAAAATGTCTATGGAGAATGATTTATCAATGTCATGATATGCATATTTGAATTCTCTCTCTATATATAAAAATTCCCCTATTTTTTAATAGCCGTCCCCTGACATCCCATCCTCTAAAATTTGGCCGTACCGGAAACACGTCCCCATCCCCGTCCCGGAAACTCCGTGGAACATAGACTATTATACAAGATGGGACCTAACCAAGTCCTTCATTGATGCTTTATGGAGGAGGAAGTCTTGAGTGTACTGCGAGAGGCACATGAAGGTCCTGCAGGAGGACACATTGGACCAGATACGACGGCAGGAAAAGTATTACTCGCAGGATTATGGTGGCCAACAGTTTACAATGATGAAAGGGAATGGGTGGTGAGTTGTGACACTTGTCAGAGACCAGGGAACCCTCTCAAGAGAGACTTCATGTCTTTGAACCCCTCCAATGCACAAGAATTATTCGAACAATGGGGACTCGATTTCGTAGAGCCACTCAAGGCAAGTAGAGAACAGCGGTGTAGGTACATTGTCGTAGCAATGGAATACCTCACAAAATGGGTGGAGGCACACACCGTCTTGGATAACTCAGCCTTGAGTACGGCAAAATTTATATACGAACAAATAATCACATGCTACGACATACCCATCCAGATTCCGAGCAATCGAGGGGACCATTTTGTCAACCGTGTGATAAAGCTGCTCACCACGAAATTCAAAATTTTCCATTCTCTAAAGCCCTTACTATCTGAGAGCTAATTTCCAAGCCGAAGCCACCAACAAAATACTGGTGTCGGTAATATACAAGTCATGCAGTATCGAAAAGGAGGATTGGGAAGAATGCTTGCCATTAGTGTTGTGAGCTTATCGCACCACTTATAAGGTCACCACAGGACACACCCTTTCAGCTGATGTACGGACACAAGGCTTTCGTACCAGTCGAATTTATGATACCGAGTCTATGGATCGCTATTGAGAATAAGTTGGGAGATATGGAGAGTCTGAGGGAGAGACTGTATAATCTCAACAAATTGGATGAATGGCGTTGCACGACACTATGGGCGACTGAGATAGCACAACAATGACGGAAGGTGTGGCATGAAAAATACTTAAAGAGAACAAGATTCGCACTCGGACAACTAGTATTGAAGTATAACATACGCAATAAATTTTAGCCTGGGAAATTTAAAGTAAAATGGATGGGGCCATACAAGGTACGTGAAGTCGGTGGCAATGGAGCAATTAAACTATGGACGTTGGATGGAAAGGTGATAGCAGATCCTGTCAATGGCTCGAAGCTGAAAATCTACTGTGAAAGGGACGAATGGCGAGGAAACTCTGAGAGACAAATTCATTCAGGCGAAAAAAAAAATAGAGAACACTATGGTCGTACAACACAAAAAAGAAGGAAAAAATTGAAACCCAAACCATACGACATTTAAAGGTCGTACAGTCAAGGCATCGTACGGTATAAAATTGCACTCGAAACATAAACTCTGCACGCGAAAACAGATCGTACAGCCATCCTGGAAATTTGGTGTGTCCATACAGCCGAGAGACAAGTCCGTACGGAATTAGAAGAACAATCGGACGACACAATAAAAGCTGGCGCATGAAACAAGACTGTATGGCCTGGGGTGACTTGTGTCCGTACGGCTCCAGGCAAGAATAAAGTCTGTCAAATCGAGAGAAAGACAAAGTATTGTACGGCCATTAAGAAGTGGAAAACAAAAAGGGAGAAGTGTACGGAAAGGAGGAGCATTGGTGTAAGTAGGAAAGTTCAAAAAACTACATGCAGGTAGTTATTGCCAGCAAGAGGTTTTCAGCATGGGGTCTCAGCAACAGAAAAAAGATTGGAAGAAACAACTACAGGCTTCAACACCAGCAAGTAGCAACATTGCCAGAGATAAGGGAATGAGGGTTTTGTTCTTGGGAGTTCGAATCATTGGAAGTATGGGCAGCAACAAGAAAAAAGTTTGTCCTCGAGTACAACCACAGACACAGCAAAACCAAAAGGAAGAAATTACATGAAAAAATGTGGCATTTGAAGGGCTGGACGGTTTTGAGTGCCAGACTTGGTGGGAGAGACTCCAAATACAGACTTTTTGAAGGGATAGCTACATAAGGCACAGGTGCATTAGGCAATTCAAATGCTTATATTTCCCATTAAAGAATTTGAGGGACCTCTACGTGGCATGATAGACACGTTTGACAGATTTAGCCGTACCAGCACCCTCAAATATTTTGGGACAAATATTCAGATTAAATTTACAGTAGACGAAATTTCAAGGGTTTTCGGTATACCTGGCAGGCAAGGAAAGAAGATAGACACGAAGCCTTGGAAAATGTCTCAAGAGGAAAAGGAGAAATCGCGGAATAAAGAAGTCATTCGTGGCTCCCGAAGAGTGGCGATGTATCATGGATATTATCAAGAGTAGGCTCACAGGATCTAGTAGGGCTTCCAACATTGCTCTTGCACACCTTGTTTTCATGAATGGACTCAAAAACGACACTGTGTATGACTGGGCATCCATTAAGGCTGAGAGGATGTATGAGTTCATGATGCTTCAACATAGGACGTTTTACATGCCTCATTATGCCATAGGCTTGTTCCTGAACACCACCTGAGAGCAGATTCCACCTGACAGGTTGGGGACAAAGCCAAGTAGTATAGCCACAGGAGAGCCCCCTATCTTTCATTGGCGCCATCTGGATACAGGAGGGATACACACAAGTTCGAAAAGGAAGCGCCAGGTGCTCTCGGAGTCTGAGGGAGACAATGCAGATAGCAGTCGAGAGGATACTAGTGAGGACTTGGAAGCCAGCAAGAGTGCAATAGTGGGAGGAGCCACGGGAGGCTTAGACATAATAGGTATGGAGATACCCACTCTATCGTTTGAAGTTGCTTCAAATAAGATTTTGTTCACTCCGCTAGTCACTTCAGTTAGAGCCTCCGTGATACCATTAGCACCATCCGGTACTACTTTGGACTCGGTTCCGATACCTAGCTTTCGCGAGTTGAGAGCTCCAGTTGATATGACACCATCGAGTGGGGAGGCAGTTGTGGTGCCAGTAGCAATCGGGTTGGCTGAGGACCAATCCATGGAGGGGATTGTTGAGGCCAGAGTCGTACCTCCAAGAGCGGAGTTGGAGTTGCCAACACGGACGAAGAGTGAACCTCAGGTCACTCTCGAGGTAGTTGGGACAGAGGCCATTGTGAGGGTAGGCCCAGGGGTGTTGGAGGAGCCACCGAGGGAGTTACCGGTGGAGAGTAGTGATCCAAAGGCATTGATGATGACTTGGCTAAGTCAATTCAAGATGGCATCGATGGCACCAGCCGCACCTAGCCTTCTTTCACCACAGTGAGAGTTGGTTGTCCCTCCAGAGATAGTAGATCTCAACTCTGTGATTTCACCAGCTAGACAGGAGGTGGAGATTGAGGATGTACCTGAGAGGCAGGCTTTGACACATGGACCGCAGCACAAGGTTAGTGATGAGAAGCTGCCAGAGCCGGCTGGAGAGCCTGGGGAGGAGCCAGTGAGAGGGTCCAGGAGGAGTGTGTTGGAGCAGTACTTGGTGGACGTAGCCGCAGGAGACGAACGGGTGATAGCCTCAGCAGAGTTACAGGCCCGGGAGGAGGTTGTACAGGAGTTGGAGCGCCTCTTTACTTTCGTACGGGTGGGTTGTCCTATTGCATTTGCTGACTGCTTTGAGTCGAGAGGATGGCCTACCACAGAATCTCTGGCTATGTTAGAGGATTGGGCTCTCTGGGAGACAATGGGGAAGAGTAGGATTCATGCCTTACTATGAGAGGTGGAGCATGCATTCCGTGAGGGATATTTTACTCTTCGGCACTCTGAGTACGTCTCTTCAGGACATGAGGCTATGATGATGGAAGCAGTTGCGGCTCAGGAGGAGATGGCCACATGCCTTATAGCAGTAGAGGAGACATTAGTTAGGGAGAAGGAGGCATGGGCAGTCGAGAGGAGTGGTATGGCAACCGAGTTAGAGGCACTTCAGGCACAGTTAGAGGTCGAGCATATCGAGAAAGCTTTGTTGGAGACTCGTCTTGTCAGTGCTATGGAGAGCATTGATGCAAAGAAGAAGGTGGTCCTGGAAGTGGTAGGGATGGTAAAGACTACTTTGGAGATGAAGATGGTAGCAGAGCATGACCTACGGGTGCAAACTGATCAGGTGTACGAGTTGTGGAGCCAGATCGCTTCCCGAGAAGCACCATTAGCACCATCTTCTTCAAGGACACTTCCTACGCCCCCTCCTGCTTTTAAATAGTACTTTTTGTTGTGTACTCAATTTTGTCATCATTCCCATTTTGTACGTCATCGGAGATGAATTATTTTTTGGGGGGGATGATGTTGTCGGGAAACTTGTATGTATAGGTTATTATGTTAATAAAGTGTTATGTTAGCCTCGGTTGTTAGTGACCGAGAGGTAAACAAGTATGTCACGACGTTTCAGTCGTACCCCTTCAGGTAGTTTATATATCCTCTTGAAGGATAGACACGGGACAGATTGTATGAAGCTATGTTTACACTGGATGTATTGGAATATATTAATAAAGCATATGGCAGTTCTTTGAATCTTGTTGTATCTGTTATTTACTAGTAATTCTTTCAGTATCATGTGTGAAACTTAGTTTGCCGCAGGCAGCAAATATAGGTTTTCAGTCATCTCAAGGCCCGAAACTAATCAAAAATCAGATCACAGGGGGGTGTTAGAAGCTTGGTAACTCAACATATTTAATTTGAATCTTCTAATACCTGGTATGAACCATTCTTGTATGTTTTTGGTTGATAAAAAATAAAGAAATCATCCTATCAGTAGTATTTGTGAATTCTGAGTGGTCAAAACATCCTGGTACGATTTTTGTTGGCCATTTGATAGGAAATTTAGGGATTTTGGAATTGTTACCAATTTGATAACTTTGTAATCAGTATTGTTATGAACTTTGAGGATAGTGGAAACATATTTGGTGTTGGAAATTTGTTGTTTTTTATTGAAAAATTATTGTTTATGTTTATTAATTTGGCATATGTAAAAACCCTCTTAAACAAGCATAAAAAATCAAGCATTAAACTCAGAAATCAGCAGTGACTTTGCTTGACAAGTGTTTGTTAAAATGTCAACACACTTAAATTGAAGAATTCAGGGCAAAATTTAGTTGGGATCTTTCAACATACCAGTGTAAACCAAAGAAATCCATCTCATACTGACTGCCCATCAAGTAGGTATGTCCCCACACACTCTCGGGGCACTAAATAGCTGATGTAGACCACACCAAATTTGAAAGTGCATTTGAAACCCAAGTAGGACAGCCAATAACCCCAGAGGAATCAATGAAGATTAAGTCACTAGTCAACAAGTAGATAGCTGTTATATCATAAGAAATGAGTGACAAATTCAAAGATGTAGTGTAGATGCCCTCATTGCTAATCAAAGATAAATCATGAGTGGTTGGTCCATCAACTGTGTATCTCAGGGGGCGCAACATTCGATTGGTGGCATCATGCTCTCATAACACAAGATCATTGATTGATTAATTCTTATGAAGAGTTCAGTACTAAGCTTATTGCTTGATTTGAGAGGAAGGACATTGAAGTCTTCTACAGAGAATTGAAATAGTTGAAACAGAGTAGTTCATTGGATTCCTTCATCAATGATTTTCAAAGGATCTCAATTATGATTCTAGATATGTCAGAGAAAAGGTAATGATGTTAACTGAAGGTCTGAATGAGAAATTTGTAGGAACCCCAACAGGTTCTAACTCCGACAAACACCGAATTGCTTTACTTTTCAGATGTTTGACATTTTGTTAAACACTTTGCATGCAAGTTTTATCTTACTATCTTTTATTTTCAGATTGTTTTGTTTGCTTGGAATGGCTCCAAATGAAGTTTAAATGCTTGCAAATGATTACTAAGATATCTAGGCAAAGAACTAAAATACAAATGCAATTCTTTCTGTCTTTTTGAATGCATACATACGATTTCAACATGTAAAATGTGCACCTACAGCCAATGTCATTTTCACAAACACTTGGCATGCAACATAGAAACAACAATTCATCAAACCCTTGCCATGCAATTTATCATTTCTATTTAATGATCAATGACAGTGCGATAAAAAACATGATTTCCCAAAAACGTATGCAATTACATTCAACACTAGAAGAAAGCTGCGATTTTATTCAGCAATTACAAAACCTAGAAGTGAACACTGCTTGACCAAATGTCTACTATATGAATGCAGGCTTGCTGGTTGCAGATTTTCAATGGACGTCCAAATAGCACGAGTTAAGGCACTTAATCCCTCAACATGCCCTACTAAAGACACCCCCGTCTTCTATCATGTCTCATGCTGCCTGCTGTAGCATCATGCAGATACCAAATACTAAACCAAACGCAAAACTGAAGCAGCGATTTGGTGTTATTCTTTGTCACTGTTAATTCAGAAATAAATCTGAATGAAACATTGAAGTCTGAACCCAAATTCCCTCACTGTTTAAGCAGGATTTTGGACTCTAAATGAGACCATCACAATGCACAATTCACTAGTAATCGGTAACCAATTCAAAGTGCAGAATCTTGGTAATGTTGGGTGGATATTTTGCAACCGACAGTTTTGGGAAAAAATCCAATTGCAAAATAGGTATACCAGCCACAGCGTATGAGACAATGTCTCTCCTACCTTAAAGGGAAGGCTCCCCCTTCTCACCGTTCCTTGGATCAACTCAAGGTAAGCGAGAAGTTAAGAGATTATCAAATAGGATGTTACAAATATTCCTTCTTATCTTTCAAGAAAAAATCCACTTACCCGAAGAACGAGTAATGGAAAAAGCTTTAATCTCTAAACTACACTTCTATCTAAAAGCTGGAAACAGTGATAACGGTAAACCAACACCAACTCATAGGCTAATTGAAAAGCGTGCCAGCTTGGCTCTAAGACCTGTTTATCTATTCTATAAGAAATACCTCTACCATTGGGGCACACAGACTTCCAGAAGTAGAGACTTTCTAACTGTTCTAACAAAGTTTGCGAAAATAAGATGGTAATATAACCTACAATCACAGCTTCTAGTTTTATATTACCACAATCGGTCCCAGTCAAAGCTTCGGCTCCGATTGTTTCTGATATTCACTTTGCTCTTAACAAAACACAAGAACCACATAAATATAAATATAGTAAAACCAAATTTTAGTCACAGCTTCCAATTTGATTCACCACAATTGCACTCAGTCACAGCTTCAGCTCCAATTGTTTCTTTCCTATTTATTTTTCTCCAAAATAGTACTACACAATCACAGTTATGCTTGCATAAAATAAAGATGGTTTTTACAATGAGAGGCTCATTCCTTTTATAGGAAACGAAATGAGAAAAAGGAGGAAAAAGTGGGAGCAACTTAACCACTTTGACCTGGTAAAACTAGGTGAGAAGAATTATTGGATTACATGTCATAAGGACATGCAATCGAATTTCATGTAATTACATTGCATGCAATTCATCTTCTCCAATCTACAAAGCATAAAAACTAAAACAGAAAGATGAAGGAAAGTGAATCAATCCTTGAAATTATCAAGGAAGGCCTTATATTTGGCAATACAATCATGAATAATAGGAATATCTGAAATCTTCATGGTCTCTGAAATGGCTTCAATTTTGATTGCATTTGTACATGCTGATTTCACAACCTTGTAATCATCTACAAGAGAAACCCTCAAGTGTTTTGCCACAAATTTATATGCAGCAAATTTGTCCATTGTATGTGCTCCAAATTCTTCAGAATCAAAATCAGCATTAACTCTGTCAGTATACCCTGTGGTCATTTCTTCTTCAGTGAAGAGGTTATCATCTCTGGTAAGAACTTCACATCCTAATTGCCTTAGATTACTGGTGACATCCTGTTCCACTGCCTGACAACTTTCTAGCTCCTCTTGCAGCTTTGTTAAAAGCTTTTCTATTCCCTGGACTTTGTGATTCATGAGCCCCTGATTTCGGTAGAACATGTTCCTGGATGGAATGATGTCATATGAGATAAGAGTATCTAAATCCTTGTCATCCATTTGCTCCCAGTTGCCTAAGTCTTCGTTCAGGTTACTAATGTCTTGGCTGAAGGAAGCAATCATGTCATGGAGTCTTTCCTTAATGTCTCTAATACGTTCAAGGACTTTGTGTGTATTTTTGATTGATTGAACTCCTTCTGAGACAACTTCTTCAAACCAAGCCTTTGTTGCTTCTGCTCTCCTGTTCACCCGAGCCGTTTGTGATGAAATGGTGACAGATTGAGATGCTTGTTGACAAATAATCTCATGAAGACAAGCATTTTCCCACTTCAACAAGTTCTTTTCCCAGAGTTCATGATTTCTTTTAGACACATTTGAGAGTGCATCTTTAGCATCCTATAAACATCCTAGCCGTGATTGTTTACGAAGTTCAACCTTTGTGAACTTGTAATCGGAGCAAGTAAGTTCTTCAGCTGGTTTGTCTACCAAGGGTTCTGCAATCTCAACATATTTGGTTTTCTCATCATCAACAATGATTCTTGAGACAACCTTGGCCTTTGAGGTCTTAGATTTACCTTTCTTGGTAGAGAAATCATCCAAGGGTAATGTGACCTTTCATCTTTTCATGGTGATTTTTTCCAACCATGATGGCAAACTGAAACCCTCCTTTGCTGGTCTTGAAACAGTGATCGCAGTAGGCATTGATCCTAATTGTATTTCTATTGTCATAGTACATGCCTCTGTTTGCACAATAGAAACCATAGGTGTTCTTTGAGATGACTCTGTCATGAATGCTTCAAAGCCTGTAACCGAAGTATCAAGTTGGGAAACTTGACCTTCCATGAGAGCTGGGAAGTCACCAAAACATTGGCCAGATTCTCACAATGCCCTGCTGTGAGGATGGAAGGAGCTGCAGAAGAGATAGGAAATACAGACATATTCACCTCTGAAATAGCAATAGCAGGAGTGAATACAGTGGAGAATGAATCCACATCATTATCTACCATATTAAGAAATGGCTCCTCCTGATTAGATGGATCCTCGCTGTTTGGCAACTGAGGAGATATGATCATTATTTCTCCTTCATCTGATTCTTCCTCTTGCAGGGGTGTTTGAATAGAACACAAGGATGGATTTGACCCTTTTTCTCCTTTGAGTGTAAACTTGATGGCTTTAACTAGTTGAGAAGAAGAAGAATCATCCTTGCTTCTGATTTCCACCTGAGATCTCTTTCCAATAGGGCCAAAATGATTGCAGTCTACCCCAACCTTTGGATGTGCTCTCTTGAGGCCTTTTCTTTTCAGCCACTTGTTGGTATTCAGCAAAATAGATTGGAATCTATCAAAAACAAAATTCCCTTCTTTCTATTGCCACTGAATGGGAAAAGGGACAAGCTTTTCAAACTGAGTATTATAATACTCTAGATCCAGGACTAGGCCGTCATCTTCAATCTCAAAGCCTTTTGGAATTTCAACCATGTTAAGATCAATGATTTGTCGTAATGTGAGCCTGCAGTAATCCATTCTCATAATATCCACCTCAATGCGTAAATCAATCCACACATCCTCCATGCGATGAACATGGGTGAAGCCCCTTTTGATTTTTGAATGCATCCCTCGATAATCGAATTCAGACCTAGCTTTGAATTTCTTCAATGTGATAAGCTGAAGTTTTGCTTCCATTGCTTTTGCCTTATTCACTGAGTTGAGTGTATATCGACCAATTTGGATGGGTTTGGCGATGGTGATACCAAAACCTGGCCTATGCTGACTGTGTTGATATGATTGCATTTCCATGAGCTGCCTCACCATCTCCATGAGGATGATCCTATCAATAGGATATCTTGGTAAGGTATAGGGTTCTCCTTGAAAATAACCCTCTTAAGTAGGTAAAAGTTGGAAATTGCAGGAAGATGCAACCAAACTGATTTACCTTTTCCCAAGCTTCATCTGAGAGTCTCTTGATTGCTAATTCCTTATCAAAAAGGCACTTGAAATGCCCAAAGAATGTATCTTGTACCCTCCTGTAATGGTATTTTCTTTGTGTAAGCGTGATTTGATCATGATATTCCCAAATGGGTACGAATGATCAATCACTTTTAGTGGAGAGTCCAAAGAATGTTCCCATGGCTGCAGCTATGTAGACCAAATAAGAGTTCATATAGAAAGGTACTGATGTGCCCACATGGCTCAACTGCTCGCACAATGTTGTGCTTACAAGTTCTCCCCAGTAGATTGGTTCTTTATTTTCAAGAATTTGAAAAATGAATTTATACATCCATGGTTCAAAATTACAAGAATCCTTGAGACCACAAATTCTACTGAGTGTTATGAGATCATTAACTTCTGGAGAGAATTCAGATCTGTGTATTGTCTTTGGCCATCTGGAGAAATTTGACTTTTTATTAACCAGCCATTGGCCATTCATGTACCTTTGATAAACTTCTTATTTTGGTTCCACAGCTGTATGGATATATCCTTAGACAAATCTGCACATTCAGGACTTGGAGGAATCGTGAGAATTTGTTCAATGACATCTAGATCCAAACTGAAAATTACTTTTCCATCTGCATCTTTGGCTGTTTTGCCCTTGGGATTGAAATGGCGTGCACATTCAAAGACAAATTCAGGTTCCAAAGCAGCCATAGGGAAAGTAGAAATCAAGTGAATATTACTCTTCTTGATGCACCATAGTTCCTTGTTGGCAGGATCTTCAAGCCTTTGCAAGAAATTGGTCATGTCAACATACCCAATTCTTGTATCTAAGATTTGATCCAAAGATGATGAAATGAGTGAGGCAGTGGAATGAGTCAGCTCTTTATCATATTGATATTTTATTTTTCCTTTGGCTTTTGTTGGTGTTGACATATCTTGTGCTGCAACATGAAAATTCCAAAGGGTAAATATATCATCTGAAGAGATTGGATCCATGAGAGGTTTAAGCTTTGGCTTGCAATGATAAGGTGTTCGAAGTATTGATTAGATACTCATAGAACACACATGTTGGCTGGAAATGAAATGAATAGCACATGTATATGGGCAAATAGGAGCAAAATCGGACTTGTGAAGATGGATTGCATGTAAGGCTTTGTTTGTATGGCCAAGAATGCAAGTTGGAAGCACATGGACATGTGTAAATGGTAATTTTGGTAATTAAAAGAGTGACCTTTTACCAAAATCGGATTCTAGATGGGTGATTACATGTAATAGAGAATGACATGTTTTTTACATGTAATGGACTTGGGAGATGTAATTACGTGTGTTGGAGAATGAAGGATGAATTGGCATGAATGGATGCACTTGCATTCTTGAGGGAATGATTTCAACTTTCTTCCAAAAACAAAGAACAAACAAGCAAACAAACAAAAATGAAAAACAAATCACATACCTCTTGTTATTGACTCAAATATGACAAACTTGAAACTAATCTTCATATGCAATTTCATTTTTTAGTGTAAGACAATTTTTATGCATTGACAAAGAGAAGATTTCAAGTTATTTAAACACAAAAATGCAAAATACATGGGCTGCATTTGAACAAATGGATACAAATGAGCCATAAAATGCAATAATGTAGGAAAATAGGTGAAATACAAAAGCAAAACCAAATACATTTACTTACTTGGAGCTCAATGAGCCAAAAATGGAAGAAGAAGAAGTTGAAATGACTTTGTCTTTTCCAAAATCGGACTCTTGAAGTGTATTTGCATCCAACAACTTAAAAACCTTTGACCACTTCCAAGTTGCAAAGAATGATCTCAAAATGCAACAACATGCCATGTTTTTACATGCATTTGATCAAAAACAACTTGCAAAAACTTTCCAATGCAAAACGTTTTACCAAGAAGAAGCTTGCTGGGCGTTTTTTATGAGAAATGCATTCAAATGATGCCCTTGCATGAGTTGTTTTGGGCTGAGAATGCACAAAACTTACCCTTGGAAGAATGAAACATGCATATGGAGGAAAAACGGAGTCTAGAGGTGCATGTGCATGAGTTATTTTGCAAACAAATGCCTTTGATGAGACTCCCAACCAAAAACGCAGCCTTCCAATGCTATGACATGTAATGTTTTGGCATGTAAAACACTTAAATGCAACTTCCCAGCCAAAATGCACTCTAGAGGTGCAATGACATGTGACGTTTTGGCTTGTAGAAGACTTGGATGCAGTCTCCAAGCCAAATCGGGGTCTAGGGATGCATATACATGCTACGTTTTTTGCATTTAGTGATGCCCTTGGTCAAAATCGGGGTCTTGGAAGGCAAACACATGCTTTATTTTTCATGTTTTTGACTTAGATGCAACCTCCCAGCCAAGTCGCACTCTTGGGAGGCATATACATGTTTTCTTTTTGACATGTAAAAGACTTAAATGAAACTCCCAGCCAAAGTCGCACTCTAGGAGTGCATTTACATGCCACGTTTTTGCATATAGAAGACTTCCAAATGCAAATCACACTCTAGGAGGGTATTTGCATGCATTGCATTTGAAAGAAAAGGCTATTTACATGTAAATTGCACTCTAGAAATGCTTTTACATGAGTTTTTAAAACTTGTATTGCATCTGTTTTGACTTAACTTGTGTCTTTACAAGCAAATCGCACTCTAGGAGTGCAAAGACATAAATTATTTTTGACTCCAAATGCAAATCGCACTCTTGGGAAGAGATTGCATATATGCAAAGACATGTTTTTTAGCAAGTCTTAGCTTCTTTTTACATGCAAAGTGGATTCTGGAGATGCAATTACATAAAAAGTAGTAGATTGAAGACATGTTGCAATACACAACTTAAGTGACCAATTTAGCACATGTCTAATTAAATGTTGAGTGTAATATCACTTAAGGGGTCAAAAATAACTATTTACACTATATATTTGAATATATAATGTGCAAACTTTATTTCATGAAGCAATATTTAACTTATATGTTGATTTAAAACATAAAGTAAATCTCAACATTAAAATAGAACTATAAAGTGATAAAGTCATTTAAGTAAAAAATTAAAAGCAACTCAACATCATTATATATAACATAAAGTGCACTATAATCACTTAAGTGATAAACTTAAGTGATAAAGTAACTTAAAAACATAACATAAATTGAATTTATGTTATATTTTTCAAAAAGTGCAACTCAACTATAGAAAATAACATCTATTTTTTAAATATGTAGTTGAGCTTGGAGAGTCCACTTTTTGGGCACTTCAATGGTCATATCTTTGACTGATAAGTCCAATTAAGCCCTAAGATAGATCAAATCGAAGGGAAAACCAAAAGCAAGAGATTAGACAAAACAAAAAGACTAAAAGCACACTCGAAAACACACCAAAGGACGCTAAAGGATTCAAAAATCAAGTATAGGAAGACAAACTGAAAAAATGAAAAAGACTTGACAAAAACCTTCAGCAAAAGAATTCACTAAACATATTGAGATCAATTGATCGATCAATTTTGGGTATTTAAAGAGTGAATCAACATAGAGAAACACGAAACTAAGTTCAAAAAGTTTCATATTGTTACCTACATTTTGTGGTGACAAAATGCAGGACAACGGGTAGAATTCTCAACTCCACAAGATCAGAAATTCTAAAAACCCTTGGCTCTCAACAACACAATTTCACAAATCAAATGCATCAATAATAATTCCATTTCTTCCTTTGAAGGTATTTGTAAATCTCCAAATACCAATTGAGCTTGAAGCTTCAAGCTTACACCTTGTGTAACTTATCATATGAGCTTTTGTTGCAAGTTTGAAAAATAATATTTTATTATATTCCCCTCTATTCCTTCTCAACCCAAATCAACCTGTAGCTTGAAGCTCACACTTCACATAGCTTTAAACTCCATATGCATTTCAAAGTTTGAATTATAATAAATTATTATAATTCCCTCCAAAACATTGGTATCACATTAATTTCATTAAATAAACATCAAGTGCACATATCACACTTTATAATAAACTTTAAATTAATTATTAATTAAGTGTAACTTAATTAATAATTATTAAACAAATAACAAGCTTATTAATTCCTTCAAACGATCAACTCCGAATCCTGATATATCCTACCAAGGTCAGACATTCTAGTGCTCTGACAAGAATAGTAACTAGGCATAATTGACTTACTATAAATAGTAAGTCCCTCAAACTGAGCCAACTGATGAATGAGTCAATCACTGTGCATACCATAAGTTGGGGTGCCCCTGTCAAAAATAGCTCTGACCATAACTTGACTTACTATAAATAGTAAATCCCAAACTAGAAGCTCTGTCAATGTCACCACAACTCCATACTTCTAGCAAACTGTCCATGTGCCCCGCTAAAGATAACAACTCTGACTTACCCAAAATAGACACTTACTATAAATAGTAAGTGCGCCAATCTGACTCAAACAAAGAGCAATCCTGAACATCCCTGATCTCTAGAGTGGGAATTAGTGTCCAACTCTACCAACTGGACCCTCTGTGTAATGTCTCCTCTATGAAATGGGATTTAATAATAATAATAAAATTAAAATATACGAATAAATGAGAAAACAAATATAATTTTACTGAAGGATGTTGAGAATACAAACAACGATCACTTGGTAAGGATCAACAATAAGCATAATTTGTTGAAGACGACTTCTTGATGGTTGCGATATGGTCTAGGTTGACTTCTTACATGGAAGGAAGACAACTTTTGTGTATATCGATGTTTTGAATATCAATTCATTAGTCCATAGTTGGGAAGGATTGATTATACAGTGAACACGGAGTCATACATAATGGAGTAGATATAATATCGATGATAGTTATTTCAAATAAGATACAGGTCCGATAAATAGAGCAGTTCGCTGACAACCATATGATATTATAATCAAAGCACAAAGATCGAATTCAAGAAAAATGATAGTTTTAGATTAAGAACCAGAGTGGATATTATGACAAGAAAAATGATTCCTTATCAAACCAATGACAAGCCTAATTGTTGATTGGGTAGATTGAATGATGATAAAATAAACAATGAAACCAAATAATGAATTGTATTTATCATTTACCTCTTGTTTTTAATTTGGTTGGATAATGGAAATGAAAAATTATTTATAAAATCATCTAACAGTAATAAATTAATTGCTGCATCTCTGGAGAGAAACTAACAACTTGTTAGTTGCTTTGTCATTGGTTGACTTTACTGCCTTTCTTTCATTTGTGTTAATTTGCATCTTGCACAACAAGAAGGTATGCGTTTTCTTGGATATGTCGCTAAAGGTAACCAGGTTTACTCTCTCTTGTTTCAAGGGTACTGATAGGTGTTTTATAAGCTTTGTTTTTGTTTCATTTGTCACATTTTTACTTTTGATGGCTGTCCATTTTTCACTTAGATAAGGAGGTAAGGGGAGGGATAGGGAAGTATTTGTTTACCTGTATAAATAGTATGTTATGTTGTACATGATGAGGTCTGATCAGGTTATGATTTTATGTTCTGTCCTATGTCATTTCTAGATGTATTCTCAGCCTAGTTTTTGCATTGCCATCTATTTAAATAAAATCTTTAATCATAGAAAAAATTGTTCTCTCACACTTGGTTTTTAATCTTGACTCGTAACATTTAGTAGTGCTTCACTTTATAAGTTCTGTATCTTTTAATGCAATGTATGTTTTCCTTTGTCATCTAGTGTTACTCCACATTTTAATTTTTCTTTATCTTTTAATGCAATGCACGTTTTCCTTTCTATCTTGTGATAACCCATTTTTAGCCTACTGCAATTAATATGCCTATAGTTGCACGTGGAATGGGTGTAGAAATTTAATTAAATAATCATTCTTACATCTGGTATACTGTAAATTTACTAGTGCAGTGTTGCATTTTGAAATTCCAAATGTCCAAAATGGATGCTGTATACGTTCAATAATCATTAAATTTTTGCTTCTTTTACCTACACTAATTCCTTTCTCTGTATCATTGCATATTTGTGGCCTATACATTCAGGTGCATTTGGTGAAGAATGTCTACGACCAGTTGTTTGAATTAGGAAGAACGCCTCATGTCTCCCTGTACAAAGAATTGATCTGTCAAAACTTACAGGTGGGAGACTATGCTAAGACTTTGACATATCTAAGCAGGATGGCATATTCAAAATTGAATATAAGAAAAAGCGAATGGATAGAGTTATTTGAAAAAAATTCTGCTCGTATCAGGAAAAACAACCTGGAAGGCTTATTAAATGAGTTGAGTAGTTCCAATGGAATATATGATCAGACTAATCTCGTTTTTAAAACTTTTATAAGCTCTCTTCAGCGTATGAATGAGCAATGGACACAAGAAGATTCTACAATACAGATCAAAACCATTGCTACAACAAATTGAGAGTCAGTTTGAGAGTTGTAAAGAAAGATCGAAGTTGATTTCTGGGAAGATAAGATCTCAGATGATCTCTTGGGGAAACAAGATCCCAGCTTATTTCTAATAATTTAGGATTGTTAGTGCAGCTTTTCAAGATCTAAGAGCTACCCACAAGCCGTGTTTATCTTGCAGGATTAGATTGATGAATAGATTATGTACAATAGATTTACAATCTCAGTTAAAACTCTGTAATAGGAACTTAATCTATTCCATTTACACAGATTGATGTATATCAAAGTACAATCATTTTTCTCAAATAAAATGAGGAAGAATCACTGAGAGGAGGTGGAGAGGAATCGGAATGCAGAGGTGAGCTTGATTAATTCTGTTTAACAAAGCTAGCTTCATTATAAGCATTTCATGTAATTATGTTTGTATATTATATCAAATTTTGCAGGATTATGAGAAAAATTAAAATAATTGATACATTATTTATATCAATTTATTCTCAAATGCTCCATTTAGTATCTGTCTCTAAATGTTCCTACGACTACGTAATCTAAACTCTCGATTTTCCTGTTGCAGCTTTCCTTTGCTTGCTACATTCTTTTTAATTTGACCTTGATACTCTCCTATTTGTTGGGTATATTTTGAAAGTACAGCTTGGAGTTCCATAGTGTAATGGTCTAAGGTTCATGCTCATGAATCTGGTAAGAGCTCTATGACTTTTGATGTGCAAATTCTCGTTAAACAATGCAGATCCTGACCGTAGTAGCCTTTCAGCTATGAATCTTCTCTAATACTGACTTCTGTTCTGGCTTTTCTTGCAAACTTCCTGTGTAAGTTTACTTTATTGGAAGGTTAGCATTAGCTTCAGTCAAGATAATTGGGCTTGTTAATCAAAATGCCCAAAGGCTAGTACATTGTAAGCAGCCATGATTCAAAACGGTGCAGAAAGCAAAGAAAAAAGAAAACTAGGAAGATTCAGAATACACTATCAGAAGCTCGTAAGTGAAAGCACCCACTTTACCCATCCTCCAACTACATTCTCTGCTCAATTAACAAGAAAAACAATGAGATCATCACTTGTATGAGACTGTGTACGAACTGTATCCCTGATGAAAAGTTGACTTAACAAATCTCACATCCACCATGCACCTGGAAACAGTAGTAACCTTCTTGATTTCAGTGATCAGTATGTCACCTTTCTCCTGTAGACTTTTCCTTTCTGGAATAGTGTGCCATTCCACTTGGAAACATTTGAAATTCTCACACAATTTCTTAAAGAGAAAAATACTGATAAACCTACATAGGAGAAGCCAATGTTGAAAAACTCAGACTCGCCAATAACTGGTCAAGCCCAAACGATTTAAAATCTTGGGGAAAAAACTCAGCAATAACTTGGCAAATTTATCGAACATTTGAGAAGGCATGATTTTTAAAATTATTTTTCAAAAAGACACATAAGATTGAATTTTTAAAACATGTTACTTCAATTCATTAATTTGTGCTTTTCAAAAATATTTTTCATTCACTAAAATTTCAAAAACACATATTTATTGAATTAATAGGCATACAATATGTTTCATAAATTGAATTATAATCATTAATATGTCAAGTATAATATCACATAAGAAAAACACATTATTTTTTCTTGAAGAACATTTAATATAATGCATTATAAACAAGTGCCAGTAGTGGCCAAGTACTTGCCATAATAATAATAATAATAATTAAATTCTTCCAAATTGTATTATGGTCATTTCATACAAATATAATTAGATTGATTAATTGATTAGGAGTTTGATATTAAGTTAATAATGATAAGTTAAAGATAAACAAATATCTATTGTTGTAGTTACTAAGTACAAGTATAATTGGTATTAATCACAATGTAATTAATATTATAGCTATTTGATATAATAGGTGAAATTTTATATTAATTTAGAATTATAAATATATAATAATTATAATTATTTTACTCTTTTATTTTACAATTTTAAGATATTTAATTATCATAGTTTAAATCAAATTAATAAAAACAAAAGAAAATTAATCCTTATAAATGTAAGTGAATATATCTATGTTAATGAAGTACATAAATTATCTTTAATTTTTAAAAAGATTTCAAGTAATATCTTTTATATTATTATTTAATTTTAAATTTTTATATATTATCAATATTTTAAAAATATATAATTAAAAATATCAATAAAATTATTTTTCTTAAATATAATTATTAATTTTTGAAATAAAATAATTGATACATAAATAATCAATATAATATATTATAAGATATTTAAAAAATATAACCATAATTTAAAATTTAAATACTTCACATAAATTATTAGTCTAATATAACATAATTTCCTATTTTAAAAAAATAATTGTTAAAATCAAAATAAATTACATCATTTAATTAACAAGGAACAATTTTGATAATATTTTATATAGTTCAGATAACTTATGTCAAATCATATTATTTAGTATTTTAAAATATAACTTATAATTATTTATTATAAATAATAGATATTATTATCACTAATTCATAAGGTAATTAATATAAAATATATAATGAAAAGGTTAAGTTTATTAATATTTATATTAGAATTATAATTTATGTTATATAATCTAAATATATAACATCTAATTATAATACATATAACAAATTTTATTTTTCAATTTAATGTACATTAGTTAATAAATAATCTATATTCAAAACCATGCATTTATATTATAACATATTTTTTAAAATAAATATGAATTATTTTAAGGGCATGGTAAAGTATTTGCCCCTATAATATTGCCTAAAAAATTGTAATAGAGGTAGTGCTTCCACAAAATCTGTGTTTAAGAGGCTAAATTTTTAAGCCAATAGAAGAGCTCAAAATTAATTTTGTTGAATTATAAACATAAAAAATGTGCATGTATACTATACAAATTATTAATTTTGAAACAAATTTAATAAAAATAATAATTTTAATTGGTAGAAATGTGATTTTTTAATCACTAGTTAATGGAAGAAATCCAAAAACAAATGCAATAGTACTTGCCTAGCCTATCGACAAGTACTAATAACACAATGGAGGACTCAATGCCATGCGTTGTTCAGGTATAAATAGTGTTCTTTCATTGAGAATGTATATACCTCTCCTAACACAATCATGCATTATTCACACATGTATTGATGAATTTATACATGTTTATAGATTTTATATATTTATTTATTTCTATACTAAATGGCATAAAAATGAATTGTACTATGAATAGCGCATAACAGTGGCTTATTTGGTGATGCATACAATCGTAAGATTTGTCACCATGTTTCGGATTCAAGTTATAAATTCGTAAGAAGTCATTTCTAGAATTTTTGTGACCCGGGTATGTACGAAGTCAAACTTGTAATTTTTGTGACCCAAATATACCAAAAAAAAAACCTTAGAAAAATCATTCTTTCAAAATAAATTGCAACATAACTAATAGTGGATGAGTTTTTTTGTGAATTATGTGATAAAAACACGCATTTTGACGATTTTTTTACTAAAAATCGCATCATTTATTTTAAACAATGTGCCATTGAATTTAATGGTGAGTGACTTGGCTAGGGGTTTGATCCCCAAGTACTTGTGAGTTGGGTAAGTTTTTGCCAACTTTTTTGAGCATGGGAGAACCTATGTTCTGAAAGGAGTAATGGCACACTTACAATATAACAGGATTTCCTTGGAAAACACTTTGGGAAAAACAAGCAAAAATGGTATTCATTGTATTAACGAGTGTTCTTTTTCAATGGCTTAATTTGTCTTTATCAGTAAGAGAAAAAAACATCTAAGATAAAATCTTTCTTCAAATTATGAGTGCAATCTCCCTTCTAAATAAAACTAAAACCCCTAGGTATATGCAAGAAAAAATAATCCTTTTTTTTTGTAAGTATGGACACTTCATTCAAGATCAAAGAGTTTTGTGTCTTTTTAATTGAAAGAAGACAATCTACAACCAACAAACACTTCATCTCATTCTAACAACAAATACTTGAAAGTGAGTACACAAAAAGTTTGAAATTGATTGAACACAAGATATAACAAATTGAAAAAAGAAATTGCATGCAAAGCTACAACCACAACTGAAATTTGCAATATAGAGTCTACAATTTTCTATAAAAGGAATTTGATTTATCTACACAACACATACACAGGATGACTCAAGATGCTTGAATAACCATTCCAGCAACATGTGGACTTAAAACTTCTATTCCTCTCCATTTGAGTAAAATATTATGAGTTTTTACAATATTTTGCATGTAATAAATAAATAATATAATGGAGTTCCTATGCTAAGATAGTTCACTTACAATCCAAGTAAGATAACTATACAATAAGTGTTCCAAACACAATCTAAAAATAATAAAAGATTGAAATAAGATGTATATGAGTACATGTCTAACATCGTCCGCGCTATAAATTCAAATGATGCTCATGGTGCCTTGTCCATTGTCGGGTTGGCTTCTCATGGGGTTGCATCTGTTGCTTACGTGACCTCTACAAAAGGCCCTTCCTCTGCAAAGATTGTTGGTGTTGGTGTTTGAGGTGGGGGATGCGCTCACGGTGTGGAGAGTGCGGTTCTTCATGCATCTCCATTTTGTTTGTCCTTGGCTACTACAAGTTGTGGGATTCTTCCTTTGTGGTGATGGTGGCTGCAAGTTCCTCTCTGCCATGTTCATCTTTGGGTTTGGGCCCAACTGGGCCAGTGGTGGGGAAGGACTCATGCGATGCAAGAGGTTCTGCATTAAAACGTTTCAAGAATCCCATTGTGGCTTCAAGGGCTTCTAATGCAGAATGTCTGGCTAAAGGTGGGGGTAAGGTGTCTGCCCCTGCCTCTAATGTGAAGCATGCAGAAACTAAGCCTTTTCCTATGTATCGATCTATTTCTCTCGATCTTGATGAGGGGACAGCTTTGGAGATTGATCAGTGTGCTACTGGCCTCTCTTCTAATGTTGTTATATGTCGATTTAGGGGATATTGACCTAGTCTCCTGGGGTTCCGTGCTTGGATTTACTAGCATTGGGAACCCATCATTTCAGATTCAGTTTAGATTTTTCCAATGGCTAAAGGTTTATTTATTGCTAGATTTGATAATGTGGAGGATAGAAGGATTATTCTATGTGAGCATTTTTTCACTTGGGAGAATCGTTTCCCTTTGATGATCAAACCCCAACACTCAGATTTCAACCCTTCTTCAGAATCTTTCTATAAGATGCCTATCTGAGTGAGACTTCCTTACCTTCCTCTTCATATGTGGGTGGACTCACTCCTTGAGGAAGTTAGTGAGGCTCTTGGTGATTTTCTGATGGTAGATGCAGAATCCTCTGAGATTTTTCACTCTACCTATGCTCATATTTTGGTAGATATTGACACTTCTAAGGGACTGCTTGCAGAGATTAAACTTATTTCTCCTAAGGGTTTGTGGATCCAACCTTTGGACTATGAAGGGGTCCCCTTCAGATGTAGAAGGTGTTTCAAGATAGGGTATGTGGCAACAAAGCGATATCTAGACAAAGTGCAGTCGAAGAAGCCCTCTTCATGGTGGAAAGGTACTTCTTCTCAACACTATATGGTTTCTAATAGCTCCTCCCAAGTGGTTGAGAAAGATCCTCTTGTTAATGGTTCACAAGGTTCTAATGCAACTGTTGGCTCTGATCCTGAGGTTTATGGGTTGGCTCTGGTCTTGGCTCCATTGGCTCTTGCTGATAGGGTTGATCCTCTTGTTGGCTCTTTGGTTGTGCCTAAGTTTACTTCTTTTGGGTCAAAAGGTGTTGTTGAGTAAGTTTTGATTGATTCTACTAGATCTGTTGCTATCACTCCAACTTTGTTGGATATGAGAGCCCTTGTTGGTGCATTTGTTGGCTCTGTGCAGGATTTTGTTTTTGTCTTTGTACTTCATTCTGGACCTCAATATAATGGTTCTCTGCAATGTGTTGGTCTCTCTAAGGGGGTTGGGATCTTTGTTTTGGATGTTGGCTTGGCAGAATGAGGCTGCTAAGGTAGAAGAGGGTTGGATTCTAGTCATAGGTAAGCATTCCAAGAAGTCCTTGTCTTTTTTTGATATGACCCTTCATTCCCATAAGAAGGGAGACAAAGGGAAGTCTTATGTTTTTTGTGCTTCTCTTTCTCCAGGTTGTGGGAGCTTGTGTTCAAAACCCCCAAGGGCAGTTTGGTCTTCAATGGTCTTATTCTCTGATTGTTGGTTGATGTTTTTTTGGGTAGCTTGTGCTTTAATTATTTTTTCTTTCTAGGTTGTTGTTTGTTAGTTTGTCTTGGGTTGCTAAACTGTAAGTGTTCTATCTATGGCAGTGTCTTGTCTTCATGGGGTTCTTTCTCCCCTCTTTATCATGTGTAGGGTTTCAGGGCCCCTTCAAAACCTATTTTTATCTAAATAAAAACACTCATATTTGGTTATATAAAGATTTTTTAATGCTTATTATTCACATTTTTCATTTGTTAAATGGTTCACTACCAAATCATTGCTTTCATTATAAAAGATCTTGGTCAATTTATCCATTGGATCCATGCTAAAAAAAAATTAATTTGTTACCTTGTGTATTAGAATCAAATAGTATAGTCTACTAGTCTAGCAGTGAAACCTTTTTATTTATACTCGCAATTTGGTTTTACGAGAACTAGTATTTCATTACTTTTCATTTTGTTATTGGTTCATTATATGACTTTGTTTCTATTGTAAATTGGTTAGCTACCAAAATCTTTCAATTTAATTTTATTATCTTCATTCTAATCTTTGTATGCTCTCACCTTTCCTACACTAGAAATTTGGTGATCATAAAGAGTTGAGATTTAAGTGTTGTAGAAAATTCTCATGGATTTGAGATAATGCCTTGTAGTGACATTACAATGGTATTAGAGATGGTGGTCTTGCCTAAGTTTATTTTTTAAAGTTATTTTTTAAATATATAGCTATAGTTCTTATGCATCCCACTAACAAAGAAATGGATATTATCAAAGGGAAATCAATCTACTACTAGAAAACCTAAAAGTGGATTTTTCATCTTTAGAAATTGAGGCAATATAGTTACATATGATAGATAGAGAGGAGACCTATGTGTAATGCCCCCTTCATAAGCATCTCTGCATGATGGGCCCTTAGCTTATTCAATGGGTTCCTATATGCTAATAAGTTAGAGTTAAGGGACTCATGTTGATAATTTATGATGCAAGGAGGGTAAGATAAGTGGGGCCAAAGGCTCACCCAATTACCAAACCACCTTGCACAATCACAACATAGAAGCAATAACATAGAAAAGGAGAGAAGGGAAGCATATCATATTCATATATTCATTCAAACTTGATACATGTCAAGCTGTGAGGCCTTCTCGGTTACGGCCAATACAACACAAATCAATTATAGAAATAGAACAATCCTCATGCATGTGAGTTCCTTGATCTCCAGCCTCCTATATTCCTTGTTTCTTCTAACCTTTGACTTCTAACCTCTAAAACCTAGAACAAATCATTACATTAATACACAAGGCTACCAAACAGGTCGGCCCAATATAATCTTCAAGATCCAGCATTGGAGAAAGCAACGACCCAGATTTAGGTCCACATGTTTCCTAATGAGCAATCCCAACATTAAGATCATGACCAAAATTAAATACACAGGTTGGCCCACAAAGATCCAAAACTAAACTCGTCAGTAAACTAGGCCACCAAGAAACACATAACACACCGAACCCACTGAGTGAAGAACACGAGCGAGTAGAACAGAACACAACAAAGCCACTCGGTGAAAGGCATCACTAAGCAGAGATAGCACACCAGTGAATGGCAACCGATTTCGTTGATGAACAAAAAGCAACACTCCATGGAGAACTCCAAAGCAATTACTGAGCACATCTAACAAGCTACTGAGATACATGATTGTCATGAACCCAAGATGCTCTTACATCAAACACCCGGGGTTGAAAAGAAATGATTCTCTGAATCATGAGTGAGGTACAACCTGAGATGAATCCAATTTAGATTGAGAAATCCATGTAGATTCTTCAATTGGTCTGTTCTTCTACTTTACCAAGCATTCCATGTAATCCTTTCCTCTTGTGCTTCTGCCAACTCTTTGTTCCAAAATTTGTTCAACTTCTTTTGTCTGCTTCTTAGGATAATCACTTGGTATTGTCACTTCTTCATCAAGCTCATGATACTCATACAAATCTGCAATATTAAATATTGGAGATATGTCCATATCATCAGGTAACTCTACTTCATAAGCATTTCCACTGTCAAACTTCTTTGGTACCTTGCAGGGACCAAATTTCTTCATCTTCAACTTACTATAGGTTCCAACAGGAAATCTTTCTTTCTTTAAATGAACCATTACCTCATCACCAATCTCAAAAATCTTATGTCTTCTTGACCTATCTGCACTATCCTTGTATTTTTTATTACTCTGCTCCAACTTATGTTTCACTTCCTCATGCAATGACTTCATAAATTCAACAAATTTGTCCCCTTCAACACTCCTCTTCTCTTCTCCAGCAATATCTTTCAAGTCTGATATACCCCTCAGTTGTATGATAGTAATAATTTGAAAATGTGTCTTGACAGTACTCCTATTCACTGAGTTATTGTATGCAAAATCTACTTGTGCTAACATTAAATCCCAATTGCTCAATTTGTCTCCAAATAAGCATCTCAATAGGTTACCCAAACTTCTATTTGTCCATCAATCTATGGATGAAATGTCGAACTATACTTCAACTCGGTGTCCATCTTCTTCCATAGAGTCTTCCAAAAATAGACAACAAACTTATTGTCTCAATCAGAAATGATACTCCTCGGTAATCCATGCAATCTGACAATCTCCTTGAAGAAGAAAATGTACTATATGCACTACATCTGATGTTTTCCTACATGGTATGAAATGTGTCATCTTGGAAAATCTGTCCACAACAACAAATATGGAATCATTACATCTTGTTGTCCTTGGTAAGCCAAGAACAAAATCCATGCTGATATCGCTCCAAGGTTTCTCAAAAATAAAAATTGGTGTATACAATTCAATATTTTGACTTACTCCTTTTGCAACTTGACAAACTCCACAACTCTTCACAAATTTTTTAACATCCTTATACAACTACAGCCAAAAATACCTTTCCTTAAGCAAACTCAATGTCTTATCAATGCCAAAGTGTTAAGCCAAACCACTACTATGCTTCTCCTTTATCAAATTAGTTCTCATTGATCCTCTCAGTATACATAAATGAATTCCTTTGAACAACATACCTTCTTGAATGAAATAGTCTTCCCACTTACTCGGTTGATCTAGAATAGGTGTTGTGCACATTCTCCACGGCTAAGAAAAATCAGGTTTAGTTTCATACAAATTCTTCATATCATCAAAACCAAGAACCTCAATTCTCATTTCAGTCAGCAAAGATCTTCTTCTACTCAATGTATCAACAACTCGGTTAGATACTCTACTCTTATGTTTTATCACAAATGTAAAATTCTACAAATACTCAACCCATTTCATGTGTCTCTAATTCAACTTATTCTGACTACCTAAATATTGTAAAGCCTTATGATTAGTATACAACACAAATTCTTTCAGCATCAAATAATGTCTATGTTTCTTTAGGGCTTGAACAATAGCATAGAATTCTTGATCATACATAGAATATTTCCTTTTAGCATCATTCAACTTCTCACTGAAGAAAACAACAGGTTTACCTTCTTGACTCAACACATGTCCTATTGCACTGCCACTTGCATCATATTCAACTTGAAATAGTTTATTGAAATCAAGTAAAGCTAACACAGGAAATCCAACAACCTTCTATTTCAAAGTCTCAAAACTATTATCATCTCCATGTGCCCACTTGAATTCTCTTTTATCTCCTTTCATTGTTTCGATCATAGTATTGCAAATTGAACTAAAATTTATGATGAACTTTCGGTAAAAACTTGCCAAACCATGGAATGATCTTACCTCACCAAAATTCTTAGGTGTATGCCACTCAAGTATGACTTTAACCTTCTCAGGATCCATCTTCAAACCATCAACTGAAATCACAAATCCCAAATACACAATCTCCTCTTTCATGAAGGAACATTTTTTCAGATTAATCAACAACTTTTCCTCTTTCAATCTCTGCAATAGCTATCTAGTGTGAAACAAATGATCTTCTCTAGTTTTACTAAATATTAGAATGTCATCCAGATATACAATCACAAATTTACCCAAGAATTTCTTCACAACCTCATTCATTAACCTCATAAAAGTACGCAGTGCATTAGTTAAACCAAAAGGCATAACCAACCATTCATACAAACCTTCTTTTGTCTTCAAAGCAGTCTTCCATTCATCACCTTCTCTGATTTTGATATGATGATATCCACTCTTCAAATCAATCTTGGTAAAATATTTTCCTCCACTCAAATAATCCATTATATCATCCATTCTCGGTATAGGAAACTGATACTTAACAATTATTTTGTTGATAGTTCTTGAATCAGTTACATTCGCCATTCTCCATTCTTTTTAGGTGCCAACACGACTAGTACTACACATGGACTCAAACTTTCTCTAATCAAATCTTTCTGCAACAACTCTTGAACTTGTTGGTTGAGTTCATCATTCTCGGTTGGTGTCAATTGATGTGGTGCCTTATTCAGAAAACTAGCTCCAGGAATCAGATCTATACAATGACTAATATTTCTCATCTGTGGAAAACCACCAGGTACATTATTTGAAATGATCTCCTTCTACTAAGTGAGAAACTTCTCAACCTCTTCAGGAACTTTATCTTCTATTTTCTCACTCGATTTGTTAGAAATCACAGCATAACAAACATCATTTCTCTTCAAATCCTTAACAAATAGTCTACCTTCCATCAAATAAACTTTCACAGATGTATATATCTCGCCAATAGATTCTTTAATCAAAGGTGACAAGAGTTGTCTCTTGCCATTGGCCCAAATAGTATATTTGTGCAATCTTGCATCATATACAACATGTCTACCATATTGCCAAGGTCTACCCAACAAAATATGACAACAGTCTATAGGCATAATATCACACAACACCTTATCATGATACTTTCCAATTTTCAGATATAAAAAACATTTTTCACTTACCATTAGTGTATGTTCATCCTTGATCCATGAAATCTGATAGGGCTTTGGGTGCTTCAATTTTTCCAACTGTAACTTTGTAACCATTTCCTCTAAGGCCAGATTCTCTAAACTTCCATTGTCAATAATCACTTTCCAAACTTTGTCTGCAACTTTGCATCTGGTCTTGAACAAACTCTTTCTTACCGGATCTTCCTTAGTCTTTTCACTCCACAATGCTCTTCTGACCATCAAGTTTCTTTCCTTCTCAAGTTCATTCGGTGAATCTTTATGCACCAAATCATTTATGTTTCTACTTACCTCTTTCTTGCATGTGTACACTCAAATGATCTATGTCCCTCTTCTCCACAATCATAACAAGTTCCTCAGAATCCTCCTCTGCCATTTCCACCTCGAGAGTAATTACCTCTTCCTTGGGATGAACTTTCACCTTTCCACTTGGTCTTTCCTTTGTCTTGATTTTTCTTGTCCTAATTGGGTCTACTATTTTCACCATGTGATCTACCTCTTCCTATAGGGAATCTACCACCTCTTCCTCTTTGTCTTTTCTCATGATTTTTATTTAATTTCTCCTCAGCTTTTAGGGAAAATTGATAAGCCTCCTCAATAGTCTCCAATTTTACCAAACTGGTCTCTTCTTGAATAGAATTCCTTAATCCATTCAGGTACCTTGCACTCCTTTCCACCTCATCTTCAATATGTCTAGATATGATATCTAACCTATAAATTTCCTCTGTGTAACCCTTCATAGAGCTGTCTTTTTACCTCAAACTTTGCATTCTCCTAACTAGGTTAATCTGATAATCACAGGGTAGAAACTTTCCCTTCAATTTATTTACCATCTCATCCCATACCTTGATCTTGATTTTACCTTTCTTCTTTCAATCTAATTGTAGATTCTCCCACCACAAGGATGCATGAATTTTCAATTTTGTGCTTGCGATTTTCACCTTCTTCTCATTTTATATGTTCTCATATTCAAAATATTTCTTCATCTCAGTGATCCAATCCATCAATTCATCTGAATCCATCTTTCCACTATACTCAAGAGGGTTAAACTGTGGTGTGGCCTTCAAACTTGTTAATGCTTTCAAAAATATTTCTTCTCCTTGATCCATTATAGGTGCAGGTGCAGCTACCTCCTTCTCTTCTTCAGATTCATCATCACTAACATCATCAAGATGTCTTCCACATTGGGCTATCTCAACAACTTCCAATCTAGTAGAAATTTGTCTTAGCATATCACCTAAACCTGGATCTGCATATCTCCTTCCTCGAACCATCTTGAAACCCTCTATAATTACAGGTCAGATCGCAATCTGCTACCCCACAACAAATAACCAACTAGGGTTTACAAGAAGGATCCTCGATCGAAGACCTACATTCGTAAACCTAGATCAAACCTAGCTCTGATAACACCTAATGCAAGGAGGGTAAGAGAGTTAGGGCCAAAGGCTCACCCAATTATCAGACCACCTTGCAGAATCACAACATGGAAGCAATAACATAGAAAAGGAGAGAAGGAACACAGATCTTATTCATTTATTCATTCAAACTTGATACATGTCGGGATGTGAGGCCTTCTCAGTTGTGACCAATCTAAATAGAAATCAATTACAGAAATAGTACAATCCTCATGCATGCAAGATCCACAATCTATAGCTTCCTTTCTACCTTGTTTCTTTCCAACTTTGACTTCTCACCCCTAACTACTAAAACCTAGAATAGATTATTACATTTATACTTGAGGCTACCGAACAGGTCGGCCCAAAAGAATCTTCAAGGTCCATCATTGGAGAAAGCAATGACCCATATTTAGGTCCACATGCCTCCCAATTAGTGATCCCAACATTAAGATCATGACCAAAATTAAATACACAAGTTGGCCTAGACAAAAGATCCAAAACTAAACTTGTTGGTGAACTAGGCCACCGAGAAACATAGAACACACCAAACCCACTCGGTGAACAACACCACCAAGTAGAGACAACACAACATGAAGCAGTAACCAAGCTCGCTGGTGAACAAACATGAAAACTCCATTGATAAATCCAAAGTAGTTACCAAGCACATCTAACAAGCTACCAAGATACAAGATTTCCATGAACCCAAGATGCTCCTACATCAAAAGTTGTGCTATGAGTTGAGATATGTAGGAAAGAGTATCCAAAGTTTAATTATCTAGAAAGAATATTTGAAATTTGATATGCAGGAAAGAGTTCTTGATGTTCTCACATGATGATAACAAGTTAGTATGAGGTGTATTCGAAAGATATAATATGGGAAGCTAGAATATATAGGAAAGAGTATTTGAAATCCTTATGGGAGAATTCTCTACATTTGTCTACATAAGAAGTTGATGATTTATGGTTTAGGTATTGTAGTATGGTATATGAATGTTGCACTATCATATTTTCAGGTTCACGCGAGTTTAGAGGAAAAAGTTGTGTTTTTTTGTTTACTGATAAAAAGGTTGGTCGCCAAGAATAGTCTTGACAGGTTCAAAGAATGCTATTCATTTCTCCACAATGGAATCTCAAGTCGTGTGATTCGGAAAACATGTTTCTAACATTTGTGTAGTGCTCAAGTTCAGATATCTTATGTTGGTTTGCTCCAAAACTAAAGATATGTTGTTCAAAGTGCAATATTGTTGTCTCTGTTGGTCCCTTGCTAACTTAGCTTATTTTGATGAACTAATTTATAACTTATTGGCTCATATTTATTTTGGAGGAAAAATTAAGAGATGAAAATAAATCTTGTCATGAAGTGTTGTGCCTCACATGGTGTCATGAGCATTGGAGAGTTTTTGGGCTGACTCTCTAATCTGGCTTAACGTTTTTCTACATGTTTCATTTGGGTCCAACCTTAAAGGTGGTTGTGATGTGTGTTCTTTAATGAATTCATTTAGGGGTGACATGTTATGATGTATACTGGCTACCTTCATCTTTTGGGGTGGACTACATTAAATATATATGCTAATGACAATTGACTTTGTGCAAACATTATTTATTTTCCTGTGGCCAACCTTGTTGCATTTTTTATGATTGAGCTAGTATATATTTTCCTACATATTTTCATTTCATCATTTCCTTGTACCTTCTTGAAGATTGTGTTCTCTTTTGGAAACTTGTGTAGATCTGTATCTTTCCCTAAGGTAGTGTGCTTTAGCCTACATGTCCATCAAGAAGAAATGTGCTTCCATGGAAACTATCCTAAAATAAATATTGTAATCAGTTATTCATATATTGACTAGATTCTCACTCTAGTTTTTCTCATATTGGGTTTTCCACATAAATCTAGTGTGTGTATGTATGTGTGTACATTGAAATATTTTTCATTGATGGTTAGTTGGATTAAATTTAATTATTATAGGTGAATGATAGAATAAGTTAACTTTTTGTTCATGTTGAGTAATGCCCGCCCCCCTCCCCCCCATCCTTGCAACATCTAGAGGTATTCAACAAACTAATTAGCACAAAGTTTTAGGCTTTTAGCCAAGGAAGCTCATTGCTCCTAGTTTGGACTTGAAATATAAGGCGCAAAACCTTAGGACAAGATACAATGGGCTTCTATAAACTAAAGATCACTTCTTTAAGGCAAGATACAATATGATTTGATTATAATAAATTATGATTATTTAGTTAAAGTGAAACACATCCTCTACAATGCTAATTTTAGTTCATTGTTCTAAACATCTAAAATTTATTTCATTATTTCTCATCTGCAAATTACACCACACACCATACATAATTTCTTAGTCAACTCATACAATCCTCCAAATGATCTCAGCTCTTTATATCTTATGCAACAACCAATAACATCAATTAGGTCATCCTAAGTAGATGTAATGTGTATATTATTGATAATCAGCCCCAAATACTTTATCCAATGCAATGCAAAAGAGGAACAAGATGTGTAAATCATCACACCATATTGACACACCTTCCTATCACACCCAAATCATTGGCTCCATCTCTATATGATACCACATAGACCTAAACTACTCAAGTTGAATTTGGAAGGTAGAACCAATAATGAAAACTAACCAAACATACTCAAAACATGATGCAAACATCCACGACATCTGTGAATGCAAAAAATAGCATCTCTCAACACAAACAAAACTATATCAGAGAATTGCAAAAAGAAATCTCCATAAGGTAGAGGAATGAAAAGCACTCCATCAAATAGGTAAGTTGTCTCTACATGGACCAATACACAAGCCATCACCGAATCTCCTATGGAATGAATATAAACTTGAAACCTTAGATATAATATCCTCATGCACCCACCAACATCATACTAGAACCACAAGTCAATATGAGTTGATGTAGAGAAATATGGACCAAATTACTCAAACCTATCTATCACATAGTTGAATAGTCTTACATAGCCAAATTTTGATGTGGACATATGAATATCACCATTTCTCATGGATATTCATGAATCAGCTAGATATGACATCTCTAATAAATACCATCAATCTCCATATATTAATGTCAATGCATATGTGTCATCCTAATATAACGTTACTTCAGAACTAATACGAACACAACTAAACATGCACTTTTGAACCTTATTTGACATCAATGACAACAAGTGTGACATAAATGAGAATCAATACTCATATTTGCAACAATCTCCCCCTTTTTATTGATGGAAAAACTTGTACCATCTTTTCATCATATCCAACCGTATATCTCTCCCCCTTTGACATCAAAGACAAAGGGTATCTCTGCATCACTATACAAACTCTATATTTACTAAAAAAGTTATGCATTACTCCTCGCTAAGTACAACATCTCATAACTACAACATTCTATAACACTTATCCATCTTTGCAATACATTTCTAAAAATCTATCCCCATGTTTTCATCAACTCCTCCTAAGGGTATGAACAAAATAAATGCATTTGAAACCAAAAACTTCACTCCAACAATTTTCTACTAATTCACATATATATAGGAACATAATTGTTTTATCAAAAAAATAGAGCAACTAACATATATAATGGCATTATAACCTTGTGAATGAACTTGAGATGTGAAGAATAGGTTTTCTATTCATCTCCTGGTAAGGAAAAAATACTACACTAACTCTCAATCCTAAAAAGAAGATCTTGCACCTCCATAGTAGTATTTTTAATCTTGACAGTCTAATCAAGCTTCTAATAATCCTCAAAAAATTTCACCATACTGGTGATTTTTAAGGAAACTATATCTCTTAGGTGACAAAAATACTTTATCTTCTCCTTTCGATCTATGAATAGGTTCAATTATATATACAAATTTTCTATCTAAATTCTACCATTACCATATACATATTTCTTTAACTCAACTGCATTAGTAAAATTTACAATCTAAGATTATATATATATCAATTTTATCCTTAATGTTCTTTGTTGATATGGGCCACTAGTAACAAACTTGGTACATTGCAACTACTTCATTTACACTCTTTTCAAAATCTCTTATTCTCTCTAGAAGTCAGCAATGTGCAATTACACATATATTTACCAGATCTTCCAACCTTTTCTCCTCAATCTTATTTTCTACATCTTTCAAAATTGTGCCTTTCAATTTGGAAGTATGTTCCTTAAAGCCTTCAAATAGAAACTAGAGCTACTCTACACTGGTCAAAGATACAACCACTTGTATCTTCAAGAGTCCTTCACAAGGGACCTTCATTGTGTCATCTATTAGTTTTGTACTATGTAGATGTGACTAGATAACCTCTTTATGTGTGGAGTGGTTGAGGATATCACCCAAATGAATATTATCTAGTGGATTCAATTGGGATAGGTCCACCTAACCTTGAGATGAATGGTTCAAATTGTATTTGAAGGATCAACATATGTGAAACCAAATCTTTCAAAGGTCTAAAAGATTCACCCCCAAATATTTCACATTTTTCTTCAACATCCCTCTATTTCTTAATAGTCTTCTCCTCATTCTTCTTCTCCTTCTCCTTCTTTAGATTCTTCTCCTTCTCAAGACTCTTCTCTACTTATACATATAAACCTTCGTTAGTGGTTCCAAACTTGTATCATCATTTTCTTCTTGTCCTAAGACTTCTTTGGAGAAACGCCCATATCTACAACATCAAGAATCATTATATCTCAAAGGGAAGTGTCAACCAGACTTGCATCTGTATCTTTCTTCTCCAAAGGAGAAATCATAGTTTTCAAAAAATTCATCATTATTTTTATAATATTATCTTCACTTTGTTTAATTAACCTTTTTTCATCTTCTAGATCTTTACCCATAAGGGAATTGTCCCTTTCCTATGTTCTAAATGTGATCTCCAAAGATGTTGTAATTTTGGTTCTTTCTTCTTGATTCAGGGAGCCAAATATCTTATAAAAATAATATGTTTGGGTGTTGTCTTATCTTAATACTTATTCCTTCATTTTCTTGGTCAAAGCTTCCCTCATCTCCCTTAGAATATTTTTTGATATATCATCAAGGTTCTTATCAAGAGTATTCATGTGAAATATTATGGCCTTCTCTATAGTCTACTTGTCCACCAGAGAGGCATCCTTCTACAAACTGACAAGTATTTCTAATGATTCATGGTGACCCATTACACTAGCCAAAATTACAAGTTCAAGGGTTGATAAATAATATAAACTAGAGGATCACTTTCCTTATTATTCCTCTTTCCCTTTCCCTTTCCCTTTCCCTTTTCCTTTTCCTTTTCCTTTTCCTTTTCCTTTTCCTTTTATTTTTCTTTCTTCTTTTCAATAGGTTTCTCTATTGGAGAGGCCTTGGTTCTCTTTCTCTGGATCAGAGTGACACAGTCAAGGGAGGATAAATCCTCAATGGAGATGTCCAACCTTTCATCTAGAGATTACACAATAGAAATTAAAAAACAAATCAATTAATAATCAACACCAAGAAATAAGGAACAATGCTCTTCAATTATCATCAAGTTGGGCCGCAATTTTATATTACAGATTTTTTCAATAGACATGCCTCATTACTAAGGACATAATCATTATTCTTGATCTTTAATATCATATGTGTTGGCTATCCTCATTACCAATCTACTACCCCCCTCTAAAAAAGAACCACTACCCTACTTATATACAAGATCGCCAGTCACAAGTCAGCCTATCCGATCAACAATCTCCAAGATAAAGGAAACACATTACAACATATAGATCAAGACCTAAATCCATAAGAATACCCCCAAATAGATAGATCATGACATGTGAACATGCAAGGAGGTCTTCCACATGTTTAAGAACATATAATTATACGCCATGAAGCTTCGCATAACGTGGATCTCCATTGCAAGCCAAATCTTGCCAACCTGACTATTAGAATAGGAAAGCCATGTAGGACCATACCTATCATAAGATAACTTAATTTTTAAACACCATATCAAGATGCGGAGCTAGATATAGGATCTCCATGATGTCTAGATCACATCATAATGATTACATAAAATAATGAGACAACTAGAATGATTGGTACCTAAAACACAAAAAATTGCCCAACTAGAACAAAATAGAAAATAAACTGAAAATAAATATTTTTGGTTGATGCAAGATTGCTTCAAACCCAAGATGCTACTACATCAAAGAGGAACATTATCCTTTTTATTCTCATCATTCTCTTCTTCTTCTTGTATTCTCTTGGTTCTCTTTTTCATCATATATTTCCTTTTTTCCTTCTCCTCATCAATGTTGTTTCTCACCCACTCTTCAATAATTACCTCTATAGGACTTTATTTCTCTTTTGTAGCTTTATTCTTATTCATTTGGACCTTATTCTCTACCAATGTATCCTTTTTAGGGGTTCCAAAGGGACCAATATTCACCACTAGAGAAGGAATAAAGGTAGATCTTGTCCTTTTTTGTGTTTGGTTGTTGATTCTTTCTTCTAGGGGACAACCAAAGTCATTTCATACTAGGGGTAGATTTATATTATTATGTGTATTGTCTATTATATTTGTATGATCTTTATTTAACTTCTTCCAAATCATGACATTTAATACTTTTGTTGTAGTACCAAATCTTTCTTCTTTTGGATCCACCAACAAATGCAATAGCACCTCAAAAAATCTTTCTTCTTTTGGATCCACCAACAAATGCAATAGCACCTCAAAAAATTCATACAGGAGCTCCAATAACCAACCTATCCTTGGGTCTACTACCTACATGTAACAATGATTCTTTTTCACTAGGAAGGTGATCTCATTATTTTTCTTCTAGACTAGACCACTTGGGAGTCTTTCTCTTTATTGCATCTCATCATGTAGATTCTTAAACTAACCCTATTATAGGGTATTGTAGGCTTCTATATATTCCATAAAACTTCTAATATGTTGTTTAATTTGTATCGTAATTGAGGATAACTTTTCTCAAACCTTACTCTTGATACCCAAAAGCTCATTCAAAAACATAAATTCCAAACAAATGATAGGAAATCTAATCCTGAATGCATAATTTGTGTTATTGGCCTTCTCAAGATTGTTAAGGAAATATTATTGGAGGAACTCACATAGGTCAAATCTCTCTCCTTCAATGAACATTTGATGTGAAGTGTACAGTATGGTGGTGGTGGAAGAGCTCTCATAGTTCTCATGGTAAGATTAATATGTAATGTTGGATACAACTAAGGGGGGGGTGAATCAGTTATATGTCCTTAATGTAAAAAGTTATATTTTTATATCAAAACAATAAATACAAATCTTGAAACCTCAAAAGTTATGTAGATCATAACAACAAGAATTGTTTTTGAGGAAACCTTGTTAAGGGAAAAACCCTGGTGGGGATGAAACCCACAAATAATGCACTAGTAATAAACTATCTTAGTTACAAGATCTTTCCCTATTAGGAGAAGATAAATACAACTACTACATAGTCCCTATTAAAGCAAAAACTCCTTTCTTTGAGTTAGTAACCCTATTAGGAGTTGATAGGATCGACCTTTCTTTTTTCGGAGCAACTTCCCCAATGTGAAGGTTAAATCCACCTTCTGAAGGTTAAACCCACATTTTGGAACCACTGTCCAATTGAACATATATAAATATACTAATTATAGATAATGAACTGACTAACAACAACTTTTTTTCTAAAATAGTTCCAATAAAGTACAATAACCACATTTCCTTCTCTACATCAACAGTTTTCACATCCAAACATTCACATCGATACCCACACTCTTCGCATCACTTGTTTTACTCTGTTATACAAATACAAATGATTTATTAGGTCAAAACCAATTATGACTTTCATAATAAAAATTGTTTACATAAACTCTTGTCAAGATACACATGGGATCTTGGACAAGAAAATTAAAAACATCAGTCAACCAACATACTCCATAATCCATAACTTATCTTTGCACAAGCTATAATATGCCACATCCCATAGGTTGGCACTAAATAAGACTTCGCAAGGTCACACACTACAACTGACATCACCAAGAGTGTGGTTATCAATGAATAAGGGAAATTATTCCTTAATGATTCTTCTATCATATCCTAAACTCGCATATCCTAAATCTATCATGCATCCAAGAAAACACATAAATTCAAAGACTAACGCTGCCACATACATCTATTTTTGTTTCTGGGGCCAGTGTGTACCAAAACTATTGTAACTTATTCCTATGATTAAATTATTGCATGTGATCTTAGATATAACATCTAAATGCCATCTAAAACACAAATCCAAACTTGTAGAGTTAGACATGTCGTACATAGACCGTACAACCATGATGATTTTGCATATTCTTGTCTTAACCAATATTACTGCAACATCAGATATAGTTAATTCAATCTTCTAAAACATATGTTGACATCATTGACAACACATGTTAGGAGAAATTCCAATAATGTCCCCCTTTGGAATTGATGGCAACATATGAGAAAAACCATCAACCCAACAATCATCTCAATACCCTCTACACAGATCCCCCTGAACCAGTGGGGGTTTTCTTGTATTTTCTCCCACTTTGACATCAATGAAAAAGGACTACTTTTCCTTCTAAAAATTCCAACATGGCAAGGTGTACCTTTTTTCAATATTCATGCCTAAGATAGGTGCCAAATCACCCAAATAAGTGATTTTATGTCATGTGATCACTCCCCCTGAGGAGTGCATCTAAGCATCAAATCTAGAGAAGAATATAGCTCTGATAACTACTGGACTGATGCATCCTTCCATCATCTAGCTCATGAAGGAGGGTTTTTCATCCCAATCATATCTCTGAGATACTCAAAGATGTCTTTTGACAAAGTTTTAGTGAATATATCTACTAATTTCTCCTTTGAATTGACATACTCAACTCTAACTTCCTTTTCTACAAATTTATCTCTCGAATAATGATATTTGATTGTGATATATTTGGGTTTTGAGTGCATAACATGATTCTTTGACATATTGAATGTGCTTGTATTGTCATAATGAATCACAACTGGTTCTTGAAAGCTTAATCTAATATCCTTCAACATCTGTTTCATCCAAATAATTTGTGAATAGTTTAAAGCAGTTGCCACATATTCTTATTCAACAGTAGATTGAGAAACACAATCATGTTTCTTGCTTAACCAAGAGACTAACCTCTTCCCAAGGAAGAATGCACTACCAGTGGTGCTCTTAGTTTCATCAATACATCCTACCCAATCTGCATTAGTGTATGCATGGAGGGTAAAGCCATGTGATTTATCATACCACAACTCAAATTCTAATGTACCTTTCAGATACCTAAATATTCTTTTTACTGCAATATAGTGAGTCTCTTTTGGCTCTTCTTGAAACCTTGCAACAATTACAATTGCATTGGCAATATCTAGTCTGATATGTGTTAAATACTGTAATCCTCCAGTCATGGATCTGTATTTTTTTTATGGACACTTTGAGTTTCATAATTTGTAGTAAGCTTGCATTCAGTAATCATAGGTGTTCCAATAGGTTTACAATCTTCCATGTCAAACCTTTTCAGTAACTCCTTGAGATACTTGGTTTGAGAAATGAAAATGCCATGTTTACTTTGTGTAATTTGAAAACTAGGAAAGAACTTCATTTCACCAATCATAGACATTTCAAGTTCATCTTTCATTTCTTCAAAAAATGTATTGCTCATTTCATCATTTCCCCTAAAGATGATATCATCCACAAATACTTCTATGATCAGGATTCCATCCTTTCTAGTTCTCAAATATAAACTACTATCTGCATTACCTTTTCTGAAGCCAAGATGTAATAAATACCTATCAATTTGTGCATACCAAACTCTAGGAGCTTTCTTCAGTCTATAAAGAGCCTTCTTCAACTTGCAAACAATGTCTTTGTCATCTGTCAAGGGAAAACCATCAAGTTGGTCAATGTAGACCTCTTCTTCTAGATCACCATTCAAGAATGTACTTGTTACAAGTAGTAGTTGTCATTGCACCAAAAGATCGACATGTTAATGCCCGATACAACCACTAGACTTATAGAAGATATAGGAGGTGGTTAAGCCATGTCACAAATCCCTAGGGGAGCACTAACCATTTTTCCAACAATCTCCCCCTCAGTGTTACCTGAGGAGATTCGAACCTGTGACCAAGCTCTAATACCACTTGTTGGAATACAAGTAGTAGTTGTCGTTGCACCAAAAGATTGACCTATTAATGCCTGATACAACCACTAGACTTATAGAAGACATAGGAGGTGGTTAAGCCATGTCACAAATCCCTAGGGGAGTGCTGACCATTTTTTCAATAGAATTCACATCCATTTGATACACTTTTAAATTATTATGGATAATAAAGGCAAGAAATAATCTTACTGCCTCTAACCTAGCCATAGGTGCAAAGGTTTCCTCAAAGTCTATTCCTTCTTGCTGTAAGTGGCCTTTACAAACCAATCTTTATTTGTTCCTTATAATTTTTCCCTCTTAGTTTATTTTATTTCTAAATACCTATTTAGTTCCATTAACATTCTTTCCTTGAGTTATAGAAACCAGTTCCCAAGTTTATTTCTTTATTATTTGATCCAGTTCTTCTTTCATTGCATTAGTCCATGATTCATCTTTGCAAGCCTCATAAGTAGTTCTAGGTTCCACTTGTAAAATTAGACATAATTCCTCTATAGCCTTAGACCTAGTTAACATGCCTCTATTCCTATCACCAATAATCTAATCTTCAGGATGATTTATTGGTACATACCTTGGATTTTAGGAGCATTGGATTGTTCACTTTCATATATTTTCCCATTATTGTCAAATTCAACCAACTCTTCTACTTCAATACTCTTTTTTGAGTTTTGATCACAAATTCTTTCTTGAACTTGAAATTTCTCATCAATTCTTACATTAATACTCTCAACCATCTTTCTCAATCTCAAGTTGAAACATCTGTAAGATTTACTTTTGGTAGAATAACCAATAAATATGACTTCATCACTTCTTGAATCAAACTTACCTACCTCATCATCTCTTTTGATAAAACATTTTCTACCAAAGATTCTAAAATATCTCAGAGTAGGAGCATAGCCAAACCAAAGTTCATAAGGTGTTTTAGTGTTACCTTCTCTAATCTGAACTCTATTCAAAGTGTAAACTATAGTAATGACTTCTTCCCTCCAATGTACATGTGATACATTTTCTTCAATCATCATTCTTCTAGTAGTATCTAGTATAGTTTTGTTCCTTCTTTCTGCAATCACATTCTAATGTGGAGTCCTAGGAGCAGAAGTCTACCTGCAAGTTACATGTTCTTCGTAGTATGAAATAAATGCAGTAGATGTAAATTCTCCCCCTCTATCTGACCTCAAACATACTATCTTCAGACTTGATTCAATCTCTACTTTTTCCTTGAATATCTTGAACTTGTCAAATGCCTCTGATTTTTCTTTAAGAAAGACAACCCACATCATTATAGAATGATCATCAACAAAGAGTATGAAATACCTTTCACCATAAGAGGATCCAGTCCTTGTAGGACCACAAAGATCTATATGCACTAGATCTATCTTCCCTTTGGCAGTGTATGACTTGCTGTAGAAAATCCCCTTTGTTTGTTTTCCCATTACACATTCTCTGTGTAGACACCTAAAATTATCCTAACAATTACCCTTATTCTAGCTAATTAAACAGATATTATTATTTATTTAATAATTAATCTTATCCTACCTTTAATTAAATAAATTCACATTTATTTAATTACACTTCTCTTTATCCCTTATCCTTGATTAAATAAATTTACATTTATTTAATTTTAGTCTTTTATCCTATCCTTGATTAAATAAATTCACATTTATTTAACTTTATCCTATCCCATTTCCCCTCATCCTAATCCTCCATTTAATTAAGTAAATGACCTAGTTTATTTAATTAATACCCTTTTATCCCATTTGGAATTAAATATTGCATTTAATTCTATTTAAGCACATGGCTCCTAACTTTAACCCTCACCTAACCTCACTTCCCTAACCTAACCCATCCTTCTAACCCAAGTCAACTCACTTTCCCACTAATTAATCCTAATCTCCCACCTAATCCCATCCTAATAATTTGCACAACCTTAATCTAAGGATTAAGAAATCTTAACCGAAACTCAAGTCACATGTGACTCTAGTCACATGTGACTCTTACACACCCTTACACATTTGTCTCCCACATGTCATTGACATGTCACTTTCCAAACTTTGATTCTCTCTTTCTCTTCCACCTTTTAACCCATGTCATTTCCAAAGTTTCTCACACATGTGTGAGCAACCTTTGTTCTCCCATCCTTTTACATCTCTTGACCTTTGTCATTGAGCTATCACTTTCTCAAGTTTCTCACATATGTGTGAGCAACTTTGACCTTCTTACACCTTCTTACACCTTCTTACACATTGTCATGGACATGTCACTTTCAAAAGTTTCTCACACATGTGTGAAAATCTTTCCCCCTTTGAATGGTCAAACCCTAATACACATGTCATCTACATGACATCTACTAGGCCTCCACCTCATGGCCACCTCATCAATCCTATGCAATCTTGACCCTTCATTCAACTTTCAATCTCAGTCGTCCATTTCCTTCAAATTCTTATAAATTGAGAGCCCTCTTCCTCATTCAACAAGCCCTTTTGATATATTGACATGTTGTAGGATTTGTGAGCAACCACATTCCACCTATCTTCAACAAATCAATGATCTTTTCATTTTTGGAGGTTTGCATGTTGTATTGAGTAGATTAAGCTTGTTTCACATTATTATTTCTTCTCATTTACATGCTTATTTCCATAGTATTTTGAGGTTTGCATGAATATGTTAGGATAAGCTTAGTTTATTTAAGTTTATTCTTTTATTACATTTTTATGTTATACATTTTGGAACGCTGGTGGGACCCACTTCACGGGTCATTACTAATCTTTTAATGTGTTCTTGAGTGTTTTTGTGAGTTTTTGGAGCTTGTAGGTTGAAGGAGCTCTTCAAGGAAAATGTTTACAAAGGAACTCATATCAATCCAACAAACTCACAGTTGCATTTAGGAGTGCGAAGAGAGGAGATTTGATATATTACTCCCTATACTTTCTTCATTTTTTTAATTTTTACCCTGTAGGAAGTATATACATTGTGTTTAAATTCTCTTTTCTTGCATATTTATTTCTATTGTAAAAAAAAAGTGAAAAAAAATTGTCTACTTTTATTTTTACTAATCTTTTCTTTTCAAAATATAAATAAATAAAATTGTATATATACTTATTAAAAGAAAAAAAAAAGTATATATATAAAGTTTTAAAAAAATAAAAAAATTGTTTCCCCACGAGCTTGTGAGACCACAGTCATGGTCTGTGGTTTCCCACAACCATGGGACTATGGAACCACAACCGCAGGACTGTGGTTTCCCATAGCCGCGGTCTGTGGTTTCCCATAGCTGCGAGACTGTGGAACCACAACCACGGTCTGTGGTTTCCCACAGCCACAAGCTATGGAACCACAGTCGCAGGACTGTGGAACCATAGTCATGGTATGTGGTTTCCCAGAGCCACAAGTTGTGGACGTCCACAACCACGTCTTGTGGAGCCATAGTCGCGAGCTGTGGTCTTCCATAACTGTGGTCTGTGGAAGATCATAAAACAGAAATAAATAAATAAAAATGAAAATTAAAAAAAAAGTAAAAAAACAAACCAAATAAATAAAAATGTGCACATCATTATCAATTTTTTTTATTTATTTTTTTAAATAAAAATAAATTTTTATTATATTTTTCATAAGTTTTCAAATCACCTTTAAACATGCATTTGTGATAAGATTTTAACTTTCTATTGTTTAATTGTGCGGGGATTTAGCCCTTGGTCACATGGACGACCAGGGGCTCTACTAAAATTTTCAGGCCCTCTCTATCCATCCAATGGTCACATGGGACCGAGTGACTGGCTTTTAAGGGCTTAATTTAGCCATTTGCTTCCTTGCAACTCATAAAAAGACACTTTCACTAAATCGAGTTTAACTTTTGCACAATTAGAACTCCATTTTGGACGATTCAAAAAGCATCAGAAAGCTGGTTCTGATTTTTATCCACATTTTCAAATAAATTCATCAGATTCCTCATCGAAAATCAGGTGCACACGCTCCAAGTTGACCCTTCTTTGTAAACTTCAAACACTCATAACTTGGGCATAAAAAATCATTTTTCTACAAATTGTAATTCATCAAAAAAATGCAAGGAATATGATTTTGTAATTAATTTTTCTTGTCATAATATTCACTGTGGTTCTTAATCTAAAACTATCATTTTTATTGAATTCGATCTTTGTCCTTTGATTTTTCACTATATTTTATAGGAAGCCCTGAATTTATTTTATAGATTTTTGGATATCTATATCTGTTGTTCATATTTCCTTGAGCATTAGTTATATCCTTAGTAGTGTTCCTAAAATAGTAGGGATGATGATTTCCTTGGATTTTGGCCTAAAACTTTATAATTCAATACTTGCATATATTGAGTATATTTCTCACCATGGTTTTTCCCATCTTGGGTTTTCCATGTAAATCTGGTGTTCATATGTATGTGTTATGACTACTATATCTTTTTTTGATGGTTCATTGGATTAATAAAAGTTACTAAACATTAACAAATGAAAGATGGGTTCCACAAAAGATGGGAAATTCTGGGCAGGCAGATGATTTCAAAAAAAATAAAAGTTTTAGGGTATGAGAAGCAGTCGAACAAAGGGTGTTCATGCAGGTAATGATTGGGATATTGATGAGTATTAACATAGGACTCGATACACAGGCCATACTAAGTTAGATAGGGTTAAAAAACCACACAATGAGTGGGAGTATAATGTTTTTCATGATGGCTAACTGATAGGACTAGTTAACCCTAATCATGCAAAACCCTATTTTCATTTTGCTAGACCATATTGTGCATCATTTGATTATATGGGTCTTGAAAAAAAAAAACAACCCATTTGTGATATATGTTTTGAAGATAAATACCTAGAGAGGAATAGTGCTTTTTTTAACCATTTCTATGAATATGTAGCAATGGATCATAGAGGGGTTTATTTTTGTTTATCCCGTTCATGGAAGCCATATCCTAGGGGAGCAATGGATCGTGATTCATCCAAGGGAAATTTCTACATCCCTAAAAAAAGATACTTTGATCATGGAGAAACCAATTTTCCTAATCCTCTCCCTCATGATGTCTCTGATGAATATGCATGTACGCCACCTCTAGATGTGCTCACAAAGAGAAACAAAGGAGGTTCAATCAAGGTGTCCTATTTTGACAAAGGAAAGAAGGATTTAAGAGATCTTCCTCCAGACACAAGATCAGGAGCTATTGATTAGGTACTCTCTCAAGAAAAGGGAAATCAAAAATTAATTGATCAGTCATAAAACTCTTTGACATTTGCACAAGTTCCTGTTTCGAGAACTCCCTTCAATCCAAACTCATTACATGCACAAAAGTCATCTGTACATGAGGGTGTCTGCAATATCACTATGCTAGTTCAAACATTCAAATCAAAGGCTAAAAAACAAATAAGTAAGAGGAAAGGGAATCAATACAAGGAAAAAAAGAAACCAAAGTTTATCCTCAAATTGGTCTATAAAGTGGGTACCAAACAAGTGGATGCATCTACCTCTTACATGGACTCATTTCCATAGAATGAAGGTGTTAAGAATCCATTAGTAAGGCAAGGCTTTGTTGAAATTTATTTCCTTGATGATTTTATGAATTAAAAAATATAGGATTTGATACAACAAGCTCTTCTATGTAAGTTCTAGAACTTTTCTTTCAGTATAGATAAGCTTAAAGAAGTTTTGTTTGATGAATGGGTGGGTGTTTCTCAAGTTTTTTTATGTTGATAAGATTGAGGGAATATTTTGTGTTCTTTTTTCTTCTCATCTTGAGAAGGATGAATTTTTTCATGTAAATCATTGGGTTCTTGAAGGGTCTAGTCTTTCCATGCAACCTTGGGTTCCAAACTTTAAAGCCTCTCTTTTCCATGATAGGTTTTATCCTTTTTGGATACAATTTCTAAACATGGCTTTAGATTATAGAGATCCTCCTCTCATTGAAATAATAACCATCTAGGTTGATATTTTTTTAAAGCATGACCTCTCTTTTTATCAGGACCCCTCATTTCCTATTAGGATATGCATCATGGCTGATACTGCCAAAACTACCCCTAATACCCTATTTCTCTCATCCAAGTATGGGAAGTGAGAGTAGGATATTATTGTTGAAACTTCTCATAATTTTTGTTGTTAGTGTCATAAAATTGGACACAATATGGATTTTTGTGATCAGTTAGAACAAGAGCATTATAATGCCCCAAACAGTCATAAAATTTTAGATGTGCAAAATGGTCATCAACATGAACACCCCCAATATCAATAGGAGCTGGTAAGAAATGGTTTAGGGGAAAATTTGAGCACTCTTAAGGGATACCAACCAGGTATTGGGCCTCAAGAGAGAAAGTAAGGTACTCCTTCCCTTCATTTGATGATACAAGACAAATATAATGTGAGGGAAGGAGTTTTCATGAATAGATTATTATCAACCTTGGTCAAGCCTTTACTTCCTCTACAACCCTTAGTTGTAGATATTTTTCTCAAGGTTACTATAAAAAGGACTCTCATTTCATATTTCTAATGATAGGGTCTTCACTATATATCTCCCCTCCTTTGATCCACATGTGTCAAGCATGGGAAGTGATCATAAATCTATTTTTCATTTCTCCTTCATTGACCCTCATTTGTCTCTCAATTATTTTGATGTTGACACTAATCAATCTGGGGTCATAATACATGATGTAACAACTCCATTGAGAAATGCCATAGTGGTGCCTCCATGCAACTTAGAACCTATGGTACATGAGTTATTGGCTGTTGTTTCTACAAATCTTATTGAAAATATTATTGATGAGTTAATCATAGAGAATGATATTATTGTACCATGTCACCTTATTCAAGAAGATACGGTAAGCAATTCTTAGATGGATGAGGATAATGGTGTTTTGGTTAGTGATTTGCAAGATACCTCTTTTAACTTATTACATGAGTTGTGTCATGGGAAAAATTCACCCTCATTAACTCTATTAAAGAGAAATCAAAAGGATGATTCAATTTAGATGCCACTTTCAAAGAAGATGATAGGAGTTTGTAGTGTATGGTGTTCACTGAAGATGATCAATTCGGAGAGGAGGGAACAAAACTAAATTTTGATTTTTCTCAGATCCTATTATTGTATCATACCATTGCAGGCCACACTATTGCAAAGAAAGTTCCCAAAACAAGGGGTAGGAAACCTAAAGTAGATAAGTTCAAACAATAAATTGAACAAGGTGTTCAAAAATATCTTCATAGTTTCTCAATAAATAAAAGAAAATGGAGGGCATTAATATCTCCTCAATTTCAATGAAAATATATTCTTGAAATGTCAAAGGCTTAAATACCTCTAAAAAGATAGCCTAGATTAAGAATCAGTTAGATGCTCATGGGATGATGTCATTCTATTGCAAGAATCAAAATTATCACAACAAAATTTTGAAAGAACAATTGCAAAGTGGGGTAAATTGAAATCATTACATGTCTCATCCAATGGAGCCTTAGGAGGTTTATTAACTCTATGGAATCAAAAAGAACTTACGATGGATGCTATCAAAATGGAGGCTAATTGGTAACAACTCAAAGTTCATATTTTTTATCTATAGTTTATGCTTTTCAATATTCATGCTCCAACACCCAATAAAGAGAAAAAAAAATTATGGGACACCCTCAGAGATGTATTACAAACACTGCAACTTGAAAAAGTGGTGTTGGCTAGAGAGTTCAATGCCATTTTTTATGAGAAAGAGAAAAGAGGGGAAATCTGCCTTCCTTCAAAAATGATTGTAAAATTTAATTCCTTCATTTCTAACAATGCATTACATGATATTATATCTTATAATGGAACCTTCACATGGAACAACCATAGGAAGTAACTTTTGTAGATTGTTAAATGGTTGGACATTTTTTTTCTTTCCCATGATTGGATCATCTCAAGTTTTCAAATTTCCTAAGAGATCTTACCTCTCGTCTCCTTAGCTCATTTTTCAATATCCTTACATATTACCCAGTTGAATCAAAAGGATAATAGGAAGTCCAATTTTAAATTTGATAAGATGGGGTTTCACCACCCGTATTTCCTTCCACTTCTTAGGTAGTTATAGTTTAGTGCACCATTAAATAGAGGCACTCACATGTATCAATTATGTAAGAAGCTTTGGTATATCAAGGAACAAATAAATTTTTGGAATGAACATGTACTTAAGAACATTTTTGTATAAAAAAAGATGTAGAAATTGAATTATCTCAAATAAATGATCATATCATTCAACACGGATTAGATGCTGCCTTTTTTGGAAATAAAAATGATCTACAAAATACTTGGGAGGAGCTATGTAAAAGGGATGATGTTTATTGGTAGAAAAAATCAAGAGAGCTTTGGCTTCATGAGGGGGATAGAAATACCAAATAATTTCATGCTTCAGCTCAGATAAAGAGAAGCTCAATCCATTTTCACAATTCAACATTCACTTTCAGGTAAAAATATTAATAATGTCAAGGAAATTCAAGAAGATGGTCTTAAGTTGTTTACTAATCTTTTGGCTCCACTTTAAGATGTTTCCCTCATAAATTCCCAAACTAAATAAGACATACTTAAAAATATACCATGTTGGAAAGTGGCCTAGTGATTATAGCATAGAAGTTTTCATTTATGGAAACACTACTCATTGGCATGATCACTTGGAGTTTAGTTTAGTTTTGGATGTTAGCATTGGAAAAATGACTAAGTTTAGGAAGCAGATGACAGGGTATAGTTGCACAATTTTTCCTGGTGAGCACAGTATGTGAAGAACTAAGACTTGCGAGCTTAGAGGAATGTTATATGAGATGGAGTAGACATTTAGTTAAGCTCACATGGATTTTGGAGTTGATTGGAGAGAGTTACAGGTTTATGTGGTTACACAAAGATAGTACAATAGTGTAACAAGGTAGGCAAGAGGTCGTGATATTTAAGGGAGTAACATGGGGATTTTGGGAGTGCTACATTGGATTTGGTTTGGGTCCTACCCTATCTTTGTCAAGATATGATCATTGACTATGTATTTTATATTTGAATATGTGTTGGGCATGTTTTGTGATGTATTTTTGAGCCGGATGGAAATACTATGAGATCAAGTATATATTCTTTGAGATGTGAAGTTGTCAGAGTGTGTTGACATGCATTGGGATGTTAGAATAATGTAGAGAATGATGTGAGCTATCACTAGAACTTATTTGGTATAAAATATTATGTTTCAGTTCATTTTTTTTGTTACATGACACTTGTGTTTACCTAGATAGAGAGTCATTTGTAAGAGCAGTAAGCTCCATTTTGTATTCACCTCTAACAGGGTTATAGACTCCTAACAGGTTTTTTCCTCTAACAGGGGCTTGTACTAATGTAATATTCTTCTCCTAATATGGAAATGTCTCCTAATAGGGATGAAATACTTTTAATGCATCATTTGTGGGTACCATCCCCACCGGGGTTTTCCCTTAGCTAGGGTTTCCTCAAGAACAAATCATGGTGTTATGAGTTATTTAATTTATGTATATTCCCTTCTTATTTTAGTTATTGTTTGGTTAAGTTTAAATTGGTATAAAAGGAACAAAAGTGATGCAGGAGCATCTTGGGTCTTTGAGCAATCTTGCGTCAACCAAAAATATTTCTTATTTTCTGTACCTGTAGGTTGTTTGCTTTGTAGCCATTGTAGTTGTTGGTTTCTTGTTATGTGAATTTAATGCATTGATGTGGACCTATTCTTGGACCTTCTCCTAAGATTGCATGTCCTAATTCATCTAGAGTTGGGAGTTATCTCTATTTTCCTTGGGTATCAATTTTTTTCCAGTTTTGCATAAAATGTGGAGTGTTTCACCTTGCGTGGTTCCGTATGAGGAAATTAGATCTTGAAAAGTTTGGGATATGTTCTAGGATCATGTGTGGACCTAAATGTTACTTCTCATCAAGTGTTGTTCATTCTTTCTTTAGTTATGGTTTACTCTTCCTTGGTTGGACCTATAATGTTCAAATGCCTTACTGGTCAACTTGTGGCTTAGCTAGCTATATAAGGCACTTAGGTTGATGTAGTAGAAGATAGGAAAAGTAATAAGTAGAAGGTAGTAGTATTATGGGACATGATTAACAAGATATATCATTAGAGAAGAAGATGGGATGCGAGTTGAGTCTTTGTTTTCATAATTTTCTTTGTATAAGGTTGAAACCCAGAAGGCCTCATAGCCGGTCATGTTGATGGATTTATAATAATTGTACCAGTGTGGTTTTTAGTTGCCTTGCCTTATATACATTGTGTTTTCATTATTTCATGTGAATTATATATTGCTCTGTGTGTAACTCTAAGAAGGGCATGTTTGTAGATTCAAGTTGAGTCAAATATGCTTGATCCTTATTGAATCTTCTCTATCCTTGCATCAGGTGGTATCAGAGCAAGCTCTTTCTTGTGGATTGGATTGTGGAGAACCTTATTGGATTGGTTGTAGGGTGGCGGATCTGAGATCTGACCTATAACTTGCAGAAGGTTACGATCTTGCTGGAACCTAATTGTCAAGATGGTTCATGGTAGAGGAAATGATAATGCTATCATGGATATGTTGAGGTAGATTGCAACTAGGCTTGAAACTATAGAGATAGCCTAGAGAAGAGGCATGCATCTTGAAGATGTTCATGATGAAGAAGAGACAACACCTAATCCTGAACCTGTACCTAAAGTTGAACAAGATGAGGAAAGGCTTTGAGAGTTTTGTCTAAGGCTAACTCTAGACCTACAGTTGAAGTTGCTTGCTATGATGGAAGACTTGAGACCGATGCACTTTTGGATTGGATCTCTAAGATGGATAAATAATTCAAGTATGAAGGTACTCCTAATAATAAGAAGGTTAAGATAGCAGTCACAAAGTTGAAAGGTCATGCATCTCTTTGGTGGGATTGTTTGCAAACTAAGAGACAAAAGAGAGGAAAAGAAAAGATTAAGACATGGATGAAGATGCTTGGAAAGATGAAGAAGAATTTTTTTCCAACTGATTACCAAGTTAGTTTGTTGAGAAAAATGAAAAATTTGAGAAAAATAGACATGAGTGTGAAGGAATATACTGAGGAATTTTACAAATTGGATATCAGATTGGGACATGTGGATGATGAAGTTGAGAAAGTGGCTAGATACCTGAATGGCCCGAGGACATCGATTCAAGATGAGATCAGCTATGTTAAAATGGATAGTGAGGAAGAAGCATACCAATTTGCTTTGAAGGAAGAAGAAAGATTAACAAAAAGACATGATCAAAGACAAAGAGGAAGAGGTGGTAGATTTCAGAGAAGGAGAAGCAAAAATTATGCAGAAAGTAGTAGATCTGACAATGTGGTGCAAGATAAAGGATGGAAAGATGAACCTAATGGTAGAAGAGGTAATTACTCTAGAGGTATCTATAGTGGTTACTCTAGGAATAACAATAATGGGAAAAGAGAAGAGAAATCTTGGTTTAAAGGTACTTGTTACAGATGTGGTGAAGAGGGACATAGAGCTTTTGAATGTACTAACTCTGGAAAGAAGATTGGAGGTAATGGTAGAAATAATTTGGCTTGCAAAGAATTTGAGGAAATTCCTAATGAACCTAAACATGGTGATAACTTGATGCTAAGAATGATCTTGTAGAATGAAGAAGCTGATGAGGAACCTATTCTAAGGAAAAGTTTGTTCAAAACCAGATCTAAGATCACTAACAAATGTTGCAAGGTAATCATTCATAGTGGAAGTTCTGATAATTTGGCATCCGAAGAGCTGGTTAACAAGTTGCAGTTGTAGAGATTGAGACATCATAAGCCTTACAATATTTCTTGGATCCAGAAGGAGCATAAACTACTTGTAAGTGAACAATGCCTTGTTAAATTCAAAATTGGAAATTATCATGATGAAGTCTTGTGTGATATTATGCCTATGGATTGTTATCATATTCTTTTGGGTAGACCTTGGCAATATGATAGGAAAGCTTTTCATGATGGTAGATTGAATCAATATAATATTTGGATGAATGAGAAGAAACAAGTATTGTTTCCTTTAGTAGAGAAGTTTGATGAAGGTCATTGTACTACAATCAGAGTATGTTTGGTTGATGGTAAAAAGTTTACAAGAGAAATAAAAGACCAAATATTTTCTATGATTTGATTCCAAGCAAAATTGAGAAACAAGATGAGTTAGAACATGCACTTGAGGTTAAACCTTTGTTGACTGAATTTCATGACATCATTTCTAATAATGTACCTAATGGTTTGCTTCCTATAAGAAGTATACGTCATTGTATGGATTTGATACCTAGAGCTAGTTTGCCTAATAAAGCACCACATAGGTTGACACATGGTGAAAAGACTGAGTTGAATAGACAAGTGCAATAATTTCTTGAGAGAGGTTTGATTAGGGAAATTTTGAGCCCTTGTGCAATACCTATTGTGTTAGCATCGAAAAAGAATGGAGAATGGAGAATGTGCACTAATTCTAGAGCTATAAACAAGATAATAGTGAAGTACAGATTTCCTTTTCCTAGGATGGATGACATAATGGATAGTTTGAGTGGAGAAAAGTATTTGACAAAGATTGATTTGAAGAGTGGTTATCACTAGATTAGGATTAGAGAAGGGGATGAATGGAAAACTACTTTTAAGACAAATGAAGGTTTGTATGAATGGTTGGTTATGCCCTTTGGTCTAACTAATGCACCTAGTACTTTCATGAGACTGATGAATGAATTTTTTAAAATATTCTTGGGTAAGTTTTTGATTGTGTATCTTGATGACATTTTGATATTCAATTCGAGTAAGGAAGAACATCTTGAGCATATCAGACAAGTATTGCAAAGATTAAAGGAAGAAAGGTTGTTGATTAATTTGAAGAAATGTTCATTTATGAAAGAAGAGATTGTGTACCTTGGTTTTGTAATTTCAGCTGATGGATTTAAGATGGATCCTAAGAAAGTGAGAGCTATACTTGATTGGCCTACACCAGAGAATGTTGGAGAGGTAAGATCATTTCATGGATTGGCAAGTTTGTATAGGAATTTTATTAGAAATTCCAGCTCTATTTTTAATGCTATGACTGAAACTATGAGAGGAGATAAAAGGGATTTCAAATGGACACATGGAGCACAAAAGATTTTTGAAACATTGAAACAAAGAATTGCATAGTTGTCTACACTTGCTTTGCCTGATTTTAGTAATGTTTTTCAAGTTGAATGTGATGCTAATGGTAGTGCAATAGGAGGTGTTTTGAGTCAAGAAGGAAGACCTGTAGCTTTATTTAGTGAGAATTTGAATGATGCTAAGAGAAAATATTCAATTTATGACCAAGAATTCTATGCTATTATTCAAGATTTGAAGAAATGGAGACATTATTTGATGCCTAAAGATTTTGTGTTGTATAGTGACCATAAAGCTTTGCAGTATTTGGGAAGTCAAAATAAATTGAATCAGAGACATATGAAGTGGGTTGAGTTCTTAGAGAATTTTTCCTTTTCATTGAAGCATAAAAGTAGATAGTTAAATAAAGTTGTTGATGCCTTGAGCCAAAGAAGAAATTTGCCGACAGAATTGAGAGTTGGGATACTTGGTTTTGACGATTTGGAGTGTTTGTATGAAACTGACCTTGATGTTGCAGAATCTTGGAAACCTTTTAAGGAACAGACAGTGAGTGATAAGTGGACTGATTATTTCATTCAAGAAGACATGTTGTTTAAAGGAGTTCAATTGTGTGTACCTAAAAGATCTATGAGAGAGAGCATAATAAAGGAGAAGCATAGTGGTGGACTTGTTGGACATTTTGGGATTGATAATACTGTGAAACTGATTTTAGAAAGATACTTTTGGTCACAAATTTATAGAGATGTGTAGAGAATGGTTAGAGGTTGCAGAATTTGTCAAACAGCAAAAGGAACTAGTCAGAATTTTGGATTGTATACACCTTTTCCTGTACCTAATAGACCTTGGGAAGATGTGAGTGTGGACTTTATTCTTGGATTGCCTAAAACTCAGAGAGGTAATGATTCTATTTTGGTAGTGGTTGATAGATTTTCAAAGATGGACCATTTCATACCTTGTAAGAGACATCTGATGCATTACATGTAGCTGAATTATTCTTCAAGGAAGTGGTAAGGTTACATGGTTTTCCTAAAACTATTGTTTCAGACAAAGATACCAAGTTTACTGGTTACTTTTGGAAAACAATTTGGAAGAAGATGAATATAGATTTAAAGTTTAGTTCTACATTTCACCCTCAAACAGATGGATAGATTGAAGTTGTGAACATAAGTTTGGGAAACTTGTTGATATGTTTAGTTGGAGATAAGTCTGCTAATTGGGATTTAGTTTTGGCACAAGCAAAGTTTGCGTATAATAATTATGTGAATAGAAGAACCAAGAGGACATAATTTGAGATTGTTATTAAATTTTATCCTAAGGGAGCCACAGAGTTGAGATATTTGCCTATTGAGATAGGAAGAAGTGATGAATCTGAGGATTTTGCAGTCTTCATGAGAACTTTACATGATGAAGTCAAAAAGAATTTGGAGCATAGTAATATGAAATATAAATAGAGAGAAGATAAGAGAAGGAGACATAAATATTTTGAAGTTGGAGATGAGGTTATGATTCATTTGAAGAAGAATAAATTTCTAGTTGGTACCTACAACAAGCTAAAAATGAAGAAGTTTGGACCTTGTAAGATTCTGAAGAAGTTTGATAGTGGAAATGCTTATGAAGTGGAATTACCAGAGGACATGGATATATCACCTATATTCCACATTGCTGATATATTTGAGTAATTTGAATCAAACAATGAGATAGAAGATGATCTGGATTATCCTAAGAAGAATAAATATGAGATTGAGAAGATCTTGAATAGTAGAGTAAGCAAGAGTACCAAAGGAAAGGACTACATGGAATACCTAGTTCAATGGAAAGACAAGTCAGTCAAAGACAGTTCATGGATTACACATGCTAAGTTGGATCTTTATGATTTGAGTTAGAATATGATCAGTGCCTAATGTGGACATCAGTTCTTTATTTAACCCAGGTGGCTAATGCAGGAGCATCTTGGGTCTTTGAGAAATCTTGCATCAACCAAAAATATTTCATGTTTTTTGTACCTGTAGGTTGTTTTCTTTTTAGCCGTTGCAGCTATTGGTTTCTTGTTATGAAAAGTTAATGCATTGATGTGGACCTATTCTTGGACCTTCTCCTAAGATTGCACATCCTAATTCATCTGGAGTTGGGAGTTATCTCCATTTTCCTTGGGTATCAATTTTCTGCCAATTTCACATGAAACATGGATTTTTTCGCCTTGCGCGGTTCCATATGAGGAAATTAGATCTTGAAAAGTTTTGAATATGTTCTAAGATCATGTGTGGACCTAAATGTTACTTCGCATCAAGTTTTGTTCATTCTTTCTTTAGTTGTGATTTACTCTTCCTAGGTTGGACCTATAATGTAATCAAATGCCTGACTGGCCGACTTGTGGCTTAGTTGGCTATATAAGGAGCTTAGGTTGATGTAGTAGAAGATAGGAAAAGTAAGAAGTAGAAGGTATCACTAGTATGGTACATGATTAATAGGATATATCATTAGAGAAGAAGATAGGATGCAAGCTAAGTCTTTATTTTCATAATTTTCTTTGTATAAGGCCAAAGCCTGGAAGGCCTCACAGCTAAGCATGTTGATGGATTTATAATAATTGTACCAGTGTGGTTTCCAGTTGCCTTGCCTTATATACATTGTGTTTTCATTATTTCATGTGAATTATATATTTCTTCCATGTGTAACTCTGAGCAGGGCATGTTTGTAGATTAAAGTAGAGTCAAATCTACTTGATCCTTATTGGATCTTCTCTGCCCTTGTGTCAAAAATTTGCAATACTGATTCACCTCCCCTCTTAGTATTCCTTGATCCTAAAAATTGGTATCAAAGTGTAGGGCCCTCAAAAATAAATCCTAATAGCTTAAGAGAGATTTAGATGGATTCAAGAAGTTTGGAAGAAAACTTTGAGGCAGCACTAGACGACCTGGATAAGGCTACTACTAAAAATATTGCATTAAAACATAATCTAAAGAAAGATGAAGACTATATCAAAAGACTCAAAGAGAAGATTGACATTTTAAACAACAAAAGGAAATAACTTGTTCAGAAGATGAAGGAACCTAAGAATGATTCGTTTGATCTGATTAAAAAACTCAAACATGAAAAAGATGCCATAAAGAATGAGTATGAGATCATCACTATGCAGATAAATAAAGAAATTCAACAATAGAAAGAAGAAAAGAGAAAACTTAAGTGTGAAAATATACAAATGAGAAGAATGCAGCTTAAAATTAATGATGTAAAAACCAATTATGAAGAATTGGAGAAGTACAATATCATCATTAAAGAAGATCTTATGGAGGCAAATAATCATATATAAACACTTCATGCAAACAGTAAAAAGTTAGGAGTTGGCTTCAATAAAGATGAATGTTCCAAATCTCAGAAGAAGTGATCTGAAGGTAGGACATATGAGACACCCAATCAACAAGAAGAACATAATCAAAGGAAGAAGATCAAACCTTTCAAAGTGATATGCCTTGGATGCAACAATTTTGGTCACATGAAGAAGGATTGCAAAGGTAAAAATGTTTCCAAACCTTTTTTCTGGTTATTGATTTAATTTATAGGCATATGGACACAAAAGAAATGATTGTAGAAAACTGGATGAAAGATGGAAGAGTCAAGATTATGTTAGACAACCTACTACATCCAATAAGATCATTTTCCATAAATGCAATAATCTTGGGCATATTTCAAGGAATTGTAAATTACAAGTTAGACAAGATAGGATTCGGCCTAGAAGATTGCCTATTACTTGTTTCAAGTGCAACAATAAGGGACATATAGCCAAGTACTGCAGATATAATGGACCAATTAAAAAAAAGACCACATCTAGAAACAAAGTAGAACATTGATAATGGAAAGAGCTTAGCAAAGTATGAGGCTAAGTTTGATCGCATTTTTAGAAAAGAAGGAAGTAAAGATAATAGAAAAGTAGGGAAGGAAAAGAACCAGCGTGAGTCAAATAGTCAGGGAGAGACATTGGATACCACTAGATCTTCACCTCATGATAATATCTCTATTTCAACCTAATTGGCCAAGCATGGCCTTAGGGGGATCTTTGGAGAAATATAACAGTAACCTATCCAACCCCTTGTATGAAGAATGAGTTGATGTGAGCTTATAGATAGAGATGTTAATGTATTTGAAGTCTATATCTATGGTCACATAGTTATACATATAGTACTTGATGATAGCCAATGAAGATGGATGACTAGATCCTTGCAGGCTTACTGATTCATCAGGAAATGTGTAAATTTGAACATTGTGAAGTATAAGTTCATTATTCTGAAACTTTTTGATCACCATTCAAATAGAACTAAAGAAGATCATAAGAGAAAGAAAAGGAGCTAAATCATTTCTATGATTGTTGAGTGTGCGTATCTAATCTCATCAAGTAAAATGTATTTTGACCTTCTATGAGATTTGTTTACTATGGATACACCATTGATTGTTTATGTTAGTGAGAGCCCGAGGTACAAATTAAGAAACACCCTTACAAATCCATGGAGGATGATCCTGAAGGTGCATTTTTCCAAACACCATATGGTGTGCCTCATGTGGAAGACATTAGGGCATACATTTACTAAAAGTATGAGACAATAGGGGACTTTAAGATCATCAAGGAGAAGGAGGACATGATTAATGATGATGGAACTTGGAAGGATGAGTACACTCATTTTCAAAATCTTAGTATCATGTCAATGGAGGAAATATATGAGTTTGATGAAGAAGAATAGATCAAGATAATTCTTATCAGATTCCATGATTAGTTTCTATGGATAGGAGAGAAGCCTATTAAGATTTCCAGTGAGTTAATTAATGATGTGACTGGATTGGATAATACTAGCATTATCCCTACTATAGAAAAGAACACAAAGAAACAAGTAGAAACCCTAATTCACTCTAAGTGGCATAAGAGGGAAATGACAATTATCAATGTCTTTTAGCAAGATGTGAGATTGATTTCAATTATTTTGGGATACAAACATTACTAAAAAAGCTGACCTAACTCTATCTCTACGGATATAATCATGATGGCATATAAAAAGACAAAAGAAAATGTTCAATACAACTTGTGCGAAGTTATGAGACAAGATTTCTTAGAGAATATAAAATAAATCAAGTGATACAAATAAAAATCATTCATGTTTGGATCACTCCTTATACATATCTACATTCATTTGGTACACAAGTTTCCTTGAATGCATCCCAAGGAATGGAAAGACAATATACCCATAGGTATCCAAGTAAGTAATAGTTATAGAAGATAAAATAGTAAATGGGTAGTTGGAGAACTCTTTGGCATGTTTAAAATTCTTCAAAAGGAAATTAAGGAAAGAAAGATAATTCCTAATGAAATGGTTGAGAAGTACAAAGATACAATTTATTTCATGGTTGAAACTAATTGTGTGTATTTCAAAGTAGTCAAACCAAGGAAGAAATGGAGTTAACCTATGGGTTATGAGGTCAGTAAGTCCTTACTATGCAACTAGAAAATGTTCTATCCTATGAGATTGATTCTACTGAAGAAATATGGGGAGCTTATGAAGAAAAATATACCAAAATTAGATATGAACAAATTTAGACAGTAAGGACAAGAAAAATTGAGAAAATAGTTGACAACCTTTTAGAGAAGGAAGGTATAAGTCTAGAAGAGATGAAAGAAGTAAGAAAGAAGATAATAGAAGGAGATTCTAGGTTAGCAAGCACTTGTCTTACTTCCCTTCCACCTCCTGAAGATGAAGAGGTTTTTGATTCACCTCCTACTATGGTCACCATACCTATTACCACACCTTCACCACCTAAAAGGTCATCGCAAAGAACCATCACAACTAAACCTATGAAGGCAACATAGATTCTTGAAAGAAGAACAATATCATACAAGTAGAATTCACCTCCAAAGAAGCATATGAAAATTGTTGAAAAGAAAGAAGAAAATAAATTTGAAGAGGAGAATATAGAAAAAGAAGCAGTAGCACAAGATAAACCAGTCGAGAGACAACTTTGGAAACCTGATATAAAAATGTTGGCAAAGAGGATAGTTGAAGGGAAAGATAAATAAATTACCTAAATACTATGAGAGGTATGATGAAAATGATAAAATTCTAATTTAATATATTATCATTAATCACATGTTAGAATTTAAAAGGAATTTACTAGAACTCTAAGGTATCATTCCTAACGATTTATATGAGAAACTAGAGGTAAAAAAATTGTTAGCACTTAAAGAAGATGAACAGATAGAGATAAAATCCATAGAATACATGCTACTTGTTGTTTCATTTGATGAGCATGACAAAATAATGAAATTCATTAATCCCTTGCTGAGAGTAAAAACAAGACTGATAAAGATTATGTGAAGAAAGTATGATGAAGTAATAGATCAAAGTCACAAGGATATTGATCAAGTATTAATGGGAGATAAATTAGAAAATCCTTCACCTCCCAAGTCCAAGGCTACTAAGCCCAGAACTATTCTCAAAGGAGAGTCTTCTACATAAGTACACATTGACTCATCTAAGGATGAAGATGATTGTAACCAATTCTTCAGTATAGTTAAGCAACCAAAATTCTTTGTTGATGGTGTGCATGTGACTCTAGACACTTCGCAGGATATTGGTGACCCTTTTCAAGGGATTGTTGATACTATTATTGTGGTATATGACAACAATACAGTCAATCTTGGCTCATTGACTGGGGGAGAAATGGAAGCAGATACTGAGAAAGAAGAACAAGGCACTAAGAAATAACTTAAGGTAAGTTTGGATGATGTATAGGAGGAAGTTGAAGTTGAGCATGAAATGAATGTATCTATTCTTGTCTCTTCAACTCTATTATTGATAAGTGATAGTAAACCCCTGAACATCAATGTTGATGGAATGGATGAAGATGAACTAATAAAGTTGTCATTCATAACCTTTTCTAAGGCTAAAGGGAGACTAGAAAAAAGGATAGAGAAGAAGTCAAAGGTATTGGATAGGGAATTAGATAGAACTAACAATATTATACCCATACCTTTTTCTTTTTAGGGAAATGACACAATGGATAATCTGAACAAAGTCCTTGATGACTTTGATGTCCATTTTACTTCTTTGGAGATGGCTGCAACCTTTAAAGTTGAAAGAGAATACATGGAGAAGAATATAGATGATATATGCCAGTCATTAATGTGGGATTTCAGCATATTGGACACCATTATCTATGGTATTAGGTCTTTCATCATGCATGAGAAGAAGAATGTGGTGGATATAATCCAAAATGATGAGAAGATACTTGATGACCTAGTGAAGAATTATGGGTCCTCCTCACAATCTATTACAGAGATGGAAAAGGAAGTATCCAAGTTATTGAATAAAATCAATGTGTTAGAGACAAAGAAGATAAGAGTGCTGGGAAGATTTTCTATGTTGAGGAGTATGATTACTCCTAAACTATTAATTTTAGAAAATCATCTCAAGGACATGGAGACCACAAAGAAGTCTCTTGATGTAGCTCTTCTTACAGTACTAAAGGATGTTGAGATCTCATCCTTTGCATTGAATTACCTTATTCATGTTGGTCAGACACTGGAGAAGACATGGGAAGCAGATGTAAAGATCTTGGAAACCTCTTTCCAAGATATACTTCATATGACCGTATGAATTTTTTTGGTGAGAAGGTCTACATTGTTGAATTGTATATAGCCACATTTTTTAGTACACCAGTTCCATTGATGTAAAAGGGGGAGTAATAAGAGTGAAAAGTGTATAGATAAATATATAAGAGATATATATAGTCAGTGGTTTAGCATTTGACACTTGGTTATTTTTCACTAAGTGTCACCATCAATGCAAAATGGGGAGATTCTTGGCAAGTGGCCTGATGATTATAGCATAGAGGTTATCATTTATGGCAACACTATTCATTGGCATGATCACTTAGAGTTTAGTTCAATTTTGGATGTTCGCATTAGAAAAATGACCAAGTTCAAGAAGTAATTGACATGGTACAGCTACACAGTTTTGCCTGGAGAGAACATTATGTGAAGATATAAGGCTTGCAAGCTTAGAGGAATGTTATATGAAATGGATTATACCTTTATTCAATCTTGTGTGGATTTTTGAGTTGATTAGAGAGAATTACAACTTCATGTGGTTATGCAAAGACAGTATAATAGTGTAACAGGGAAGACAAGAGGTCACAATGTTTAAGGGAGTAACATGGGGATTCCAGGAGTGCTACTTTCAATTTAGTTTGGTTCCTATCCTATCTTTGTCAAGATATGATTTCTAACTATTTATTTTCTATTTGAATATGTGTTGGACACATTTTGTGATGTATTTGTGAGCTGACTAGAAAGACTATGAGATCGAGTATATATTCATTAAGATGCAAAGTTGTGAGAGTGTGTCTACATGCATTGGGATGTTAGAATAATGTAGAGAATGTTTTGAGTTATCACTAAAACTTCTTTGGCATAAAAGATTCTATTTTAATTTATTTTTGTTCTTACATGACACTTGTGTAAAACTAGACAGAGAGTCCTTTGTAAGAGCAGTGAGCTCCATTTTGTATTCACCTCTAATAGGGTTATAGACTCCTAATAGGGTTTGTCTTGTAAAAAGGAATTGTACTAATGTAATATTATGCTCCTAACAGGGACACAACACTTTTAGTGCATCATTTGTGGGTACCATCCCCAGTAGGATTTTCCCTTAGCCAGGGTTTCCTTGAGAAAAAATCATGGTGTTATGAGTTATTTAGTTTATGCATATGTCCTTATTTCAATTATTGTTTGGTGAAGTTTAAATTGGTATAAAAGGAACAAAAGTGCTACAATATAGATTCACCCCCTCCTCTTAGTATTGCTTGATCCTAACATATCACCTCTAGTTTCTAATGAGTATAATGATTTCCTTATAAGGCCTTTGTCTCTCAAGGAAGTCAAAAAGGTGGTATTTTCCATTCCACCAGATAAATCCTTGGGACCATATGATTTTACAGCACTATTATTTCACAAAATGTGGGATGTCATTGGATTTGATCTACTGATGGCCTTGGAGGAGTCCCAAAAAAATGGTGTTATGTTGAGTCATTTCAATACAACAAATATCACACTCATCACCAAGAATAAAAAACTAAGTCCTTTTCTAAATGTAGACCTATTTCTTTATGTAATACAGTCTACAAGATCTCCTCAAAATTGATTTACCTAAGGTTACAAAGTGTGATTGACAAGGTAATTTCTATTCAACAAGGGGAATTTGTTCCAAGGAGGGAAAATAGAGAAGGGGCCTTAGTTGTTCATGAGGTCTTACATTCCATAAAAGAATATCACATATCTAGTTGTGTTGTCAAATTATATATGATGAACGCCTATGATAAGGTCAATTGGAGATATTTTGATGGAAATACTACAAAAGTTTGGTTTTTCAAATAGGTGGTACAAATGGGTTCTAGCATGTGTTAAAGGAGCCAAGTTTTTTGTCATAATAAATGGGTCTCCAATAGGAATTTTCAATGCAACTCAAGGGATGCAGAAAGGAGATCCATTATCTCATTTTATTTTCATTATCATGGCTGAAGCCTTAAGTAGGACAATTGATTCTAAACAATCTTTAGGGGTTTGGAAGGGAGTCCCTATCCCTAATACAAATTTTTGTATCACTCACTCTCTTTTTGTAGATGATATACTAATTTTTAGGAAGGAAAGAGTAAAGGAAGTTAGGTAGATTAAGAAGGTTTTTGATCAATATTTTCAGGTTTCTAAGTAGTAGAATAACCCTAAAAAATCTAGGGTGTTTGTTTTCAATGCTAAACCAATAGTTAAAAGGGAGATTATTCATATTCTTGGGTTCCAAGAAGAAGACCTCCCTAGTACCTATCTAGGTGCTCCTTTCTTTATGGGATATAAAAAAGTATCTTATTGGGATAGTGTAATTGATAAGATGAAAGGAAGAACTTCTTCTTGGAAGGCTAGATGGATTTTACTATCCGATCGCATTCTCTTGATTAAAATAATGTTAGCAGAAATACCAAACTACTTTATTGCAATCATGAATGCACCAATAAATTTTGTTAAGCTGGTTGATAATATCATCAAAATATTTCTTTGGCATGGGAATGTGGATGATGCTAATAAATTTCCTCTAATATCCTTAAAATGGTTTAAGGTTGATAAGAAGATGGGAGGGGCAAGGCTGCATGACATTGTTAAGAGGAACTTAGCATTTGGTGCCAAATTAGTGTGGCGTTTGTATTCCAATCTGAACAGTAACTAGAGAAAACTTATGCAAGATAAATATTTAGATATAAGAGATCCCTCTAGAATACTCATAATAGAAAATCCTCCTAGGAGCTCCACTAAATAGAATTTTCTTGTAGCATCAAGGGAAATTGTAACTCCCTACATTACTTGGGAAGTTCATGATGGTGAAAGAGTTAATTGTTGGCTTGATTCTTGGAATGGTTTCAAACCACTCTATTTAATGGATGAATTTCATTTGACTACCACCATAGTGTCACAGTTTTAGGGAGAAAAATTGGTGGATTATGTGACACCAGTAGAAATAATTTCATGCAAGGTAATATGGAAATATGTCTCCAAGTTTCCTATCAATCATATTCAAAAGGAAATGTTGAGGAAAATTATGAAGGAGAGAGTTGTGTTTTTCAACCAATCTAGTGACAATATTATTTCAGCTCCATTAAAATCAAGTAACTATTTAGTGAAAATGGGATAAGAAGTAATCCACAAAAAAAAGTCTCATGACGTCTAAAAGGGCCTTTCAATTTTTCTAAAGCAACATGGTTCCTCCTAAGGTCAATAGTGTCAATTGGCTGGTGTTCAAACATCAGGTCCTCACTAGCGATAGGTTACAAAAGTTACATATCATCGATCAATTTAATTTTTTCTTATTTCAATGTGCTATTCAGGATACTAACCATCTTTTCCTCCAATGCACATTTACACAACAATCTTGGCATTTCATCCTTTCTAACCTTGATATTTATATGCCATTACCAAATACAATATGGGATCTCTGTCAAGAATGACCACTTCTATACAAGGATTCTTATTTTGCAGTGATTTTGGAAATTTCTCTAGCGGTCATCATATGGTCATTATAATGGAAAAGAAATTTTAAAAAAATTAGGAAAGAAACCAACACTATTTATCATGTTCAAACCAATATTTAGAAGTCAATATCAAAGCTAGTGATGGATTTTATTCATAAATATAGATCTTTCCGTCCAAATTTTATTCTTGGGATAATCAGGTATTGAGAACCTAGCCCCTTATTTCTCTACGAATTCATGGCTTCTTCATGAGTAATCCTAAATTCAAGGTAGATAGGAAACATATTATATGGCAAGCTCATCTCCCCCCATATCTCAAACTCAATTTTGATGGTGCCTTGTGAGGCAACCCAGACATTTACAAAGAAGGGTTTTGCATGATGAACTCAGTGGGTAAACTTATTACTACTAAAGAAATTCCTCTAAACCAAGGAAAAAACAACATATAAGAAGCCCAGGCTTTGTTTCATGGATTGGTCTTGGCAAGGAGTTTATTTATTTCTCATATTTAGGTAGAAGGTGATTCCCTCTTAGTGATCTAAGCTAGCAAGATGAGAACGCATTGAAATTAGAGGATAAAGTATGTCATGAAACAAGTTTGGATGTTGCTAGACACATTTGATAAATTTTAATTTATCACAAATATAGAGAGGGAAATATGTTGTCTGATCAGTTAGATAATTTGGAATGTGATTGTGGTGAAATGTATTTTAATGATGATTTGGATCAACTTCTTTCTTAAGAAGTGATTAGATTGACTATTCAAAATGATATGGTGGGAGGAGAAAGAGTATGAAGATGGTACTACATTCCATCCTAGTTGAGAAAATTAATGTGAATTTCAATATATAACATAATTTTAATATTTCCTTGGCTTTGGACATCAAATAAGTTAGGGCTTTTTTATGGAATTTAGAATTGTGATTCCTTGGTGAGCTAGATAGTTGTAACTGGGATTCTTTCCATGTGTAACATAGGAGTTCCCCATGTGTTATAAGTCTTTTGAATACGATGAATTTCAATGTAGTGGTTACATGGAAAAGTGGGGTCCCATCTAGCCATTAATGATAGAGTATGATGGCCTTGCATCTTAATATCACACTTCAAATTACCATGGGATATAATGAGGAATCAATAAGTGTTTTTAATGTATGACTTTCCATTTTCTCACAAGTGTTAATTGATTATGTTTATGAATTATGAAGGCCACCACACGACATCACAAAACTGATTTCAAATGTGCAAAGAGTGGTGTCACTTTCTACAGAATCATCATTACAATAAATGGAGTTGGGCTCTTGTTAGAAAATACATACACTTACACAAGAGGTGGCGGTCACATAAAATCTACTATCCATATTTTATTCTAACTATTTGTAGTATTTCCATAACAATGATTGCTACATAATGATAATTGCTAATATATGTATGCTCTTCTTATACTTGATAACTTTAATTGCATGGTTCATGGGTCTACATTTTAACTTCACAGATAGTTTTCAGCTTCAAATGCAAGGGTCTCTTCTATGATGAATATTATGTGTAACAATAAAGTATAATATTTTTTCTTTGGAATTTTTGAATCTCACATGATATTCTCTTCAAACATTTTGTGCAGATATTGTTTCAGTGTCTGCTTCAAAAGTAGATAGGTGATAGATCTGTGTGGGAATATCCATTCGCTATAGCTGGTGTAAACATAACATTCATGCTTATCCAAATGCTAGATCTTCCTGTACACACCTAAAAATCCTTTAGAAAATAAAAATATTTTTATTTTCCGAAAACCCCTGATGACATCTAATGGACTACAACTGATTGAATACCTGAATGACTTGAAGATCAGTAATTAGAGATCACCAAGTACTGAATTGATATGTAAGATAATTAAATCAATTACTTTATTTTCATTGATGTCAACTAGTTTTGATAGTACTTATCATGATAGTTACAAACATCTAAACATCTATAAAGAGGAGATAAAAGATGAAGAAATAAGATATCTACATGGAGGAAGATGGATATGACAAATGAGGATAAGGAATACTTTGGGTAACTTATTGATGAGTCTATGACTTCATATGGTTGACTTGATTATGTTACAATAATCTATTATGAAGTTGGAAGAAAAACTTAACAAAGCAGTGTGGTCAGTAAATGAAGCACTTCAGTATACACCGAGCCAGTGTAGTGTATACCAAGCGATAGTATTAACCGAGATTGTGTTCACCGATGCATTTCTTCATTAACTAAGTATGGATGAAAGCATTTAATACTTAAGTTTAACCAATAGAAATTGAAGAGCTGGAAATTGTTATGATTTTGAGATTGAGGATAAAGTTTGTTACAAGATCCATGGCTGACAAAATTCGGAGAAGATCTAAGGGATGGAATTGAAATGTGTTATTGACACAACCGCCGAAGAAAGTTTAAGAGGCAAAATCAATGAAGGAGATTAAGCGAAAAAATCTAATGGTTGATATGAAAATGGTTTATCTATCTATATAAGAGATATGAGTCTCTTTATTGAAACATGCCAAAAGATAGAAGATTGTAGAGATTTTGTGTGAATACAGTTTCATGCATGCCTGATCAGATTGGTTGAAGAAGAACCAAATTGCAGAACATCACTGAGCGTCATAGAGATTTTACCTAGTGAAAGTAAGTTGAGGAAGTGAATTGATATATTCATCAGAGGATTTGTATGGGCTTAGAATAGATCTAAACATCTACAATTTGAGTTGTATTGTAATCAGATCAATTACTATTTCAGTTTAACCATTGATACAAAAAAATATCTTAACTGAGTGGACTTAACCGTCTTATGATATACCCCATGTCATTAAATAAATGTACATTGTTATCCTATCGACCCCATAGTGAATGTTGGTTGAATGATAATTGTTAGTCTTAAATCGTCTAACAAGGTCACACCTAACAGTGTGTTTGTAACCTTTAACAAGGTTGGCTCTTCACCAAGCTCACTTCAGAAGAGTGAAAAATATTTTGGGTTACCAGTCACAGGTGGTTTTTCCCTTAACAGGGTTTCCACGTTAAATATTTGTGTTATGTGTTTTTGTGATGATTGAGTTGTTGTGATACTTTACATATTGCATATTTGATTTGGTAATTAACTAGTAATCGGTAAAGGCACAAACAGTTTAGTATTTGATGTTACCAAGCTGCAGAAATTTATTGAATTTGTTTAAAGAGATTCATTTTGTAATTGGGACTATTGGATAACTGATCTAATTGATTCACCCCCCCTCTTAGTTATTCTAACAATTGGTATCAGAGCATTGGTTGCTTGGAATAGAGTTTTAAGGACTTCAGCAAAAAGATCACAAAATGCATAAGAGGGAGGTGCCGAAGTTGAACAAGGACAATTTTACCATATGGTAAATTTGAATGAAACTTCACATATCTAGAATCAAAGATTCTACCTTACATCTACTTGAGAATGGCTACTTATAACCACCGACTGGTTTTTTTACTCTTAATCAACTAAAGGATCGACATGAACACAACATGACTATGATAGAGATTGTTGCTGCTCTATCAGATGATGAATTTGAGGATGTCAAAGATTGTATTACTTCAAAGGAAATGTGGGACAAACTAGCTCAAGTCTATGGTGGTGACGTTAATGTAAAGAGAGCCCAAGCTAAAAGCCTAAGAGGCAGGTTTGATGATATGAAAATGAAAGAAGGAGAGAATATAGTACAGTATACAAACTGAATAAAGGAGGTAGTCAATACTATTAGAGGATCTGGTGGTGTCATTGATTAAGATACAATGGTAAGTAAAATTCTAAGGACCTTGCTTCTTGCTTATGCAATCAGAATATCAACTATACATGAAATAAGGTTTGCACCTGGAAACACTCTTACTCTTGATAGTCTAATTAGTAAGCTAACAACTTTTAAGGTTGAACAATTTTGATAATAGTATTGTATCGTCAGTTGAGTCCACTTTCATGTCTTCTCTAAAGACTGGTAAGTCTAGCAGTAGAAATAATAGGGATGATAATGACAGTAACACTGATGATGAGCTTGATGAACTTGAAGCTTTTATGGCCCAGAGGTTACCTAAAGGTAAAGGTAGATACAAGGGAAAATTACCTTTAGCATGTTTTAACTACAAAGAAGTTGGTCATATTGCTGCTAGATATCCAAACAGGAAAGAAGATGATAGAAACAAAGATCAATCTAGTGAAGGAAGCTATGGGAGGAGAAACAACAGAATTTATTGATACTACAATAGAGATAAATGAGACAACAATGATAAGGGAAAAAATGTATGTTACATTACTGAAGAGAATGATATTGATACTAACATAGATGATGATGTTGAAGTAGTATTTTTTGTGATGAAGGATGATTCTGAGGAAGAAGAAAGGTATGTAGAGACAGCACTCATTTCTAAAGTTAATAAAAATGATACATGGATCATTGATAGTGGTTGTACACATCACATGACTGGTTCAATGAAGAAAATTTTGATCATCTTGAGAAATATAATGGAGGTTCTGTAAAAATGGGTAATGATACACCATGTATGGTTAGAGGAAAAGGATCTTTACTGATAAATGATAAAATCAAATGTAATAATTCTTATTGGGTGGAAGGACTAAATTACAATTTTCTAAGTGTGGCACAACTTAACAACCAAGGTCACTAAGTAGCTTTTGAGAGAAAGAAGGTAAAGATATTTGATGATGGAGGAAAACTTGTTGGAACAGGAGCCAAATCCAAAGGTAACTTGTTTTATCTTGACAATGTTGAGTCTTCCTTTTTACTGATGAAAAATTAGGATGCATGGTTATGGCATAAAAGGTTATGTCATGTAAACTTTGATAACATGATTAAGATCAGTAGAAAGAAAAAGGTTAGAGGTCTGCCTAGCCTAGCAAAGCCTGATCATGTTATGTGTCATGAATGTCAAAAAGGAAAAATAAAAAAATCTAGTTTTAAGAGTAAAGACTTTTCAACAAAGAGAATCTTGGAGTTAGTTCACACCAACCTATGTGGTCCCATGAGAACTCAGAGCTACTATGGAGATAGATATTTCATTCTATTTGTTGATGATTACACTAGATTGAGTACTGTAATGTTTTTAAAAGAGAAATCTGAGGCATTTAAAATGTTTAAATGGTACAAAGAAAAAGTAGAAAAAGAAACCAGGAAAGAACTAAAATTTTTGAGATCTGATAAAGGTGGTGATTTTATTTCTGATGAATTCACTAACTATTATAATGAGCATGGCATAAAAAGACAGGTTTCTACTCTAAGAATACCTCAGCAGAATGGGATTGCTAAAAGGAGAAATAGATCAATTGTTGATTGTGTGAGGACACTAATGATAGAAAATAATGTTGCTCAAACATACTAGAGAGAGGTAGTTAGCATAGCTGTATATGTTATGAACCAAGTACAATTGAAGAAAGACATAAACAAAACACCCTACAAGTTATGGTTTGGTCACAAACTGACTGTAAGTTACTTCAAAATTTTTGGCAGCAAATGTTTTATTCTGAAAGATGATAGGAATGGGAAATTTGATTCAAAAGGGGATGAGGGAATATTTATTGGATATTCTACTAAAAGCAAAGCTTACAAGTGTCTGAATAAGGTTACTAATAAGATGATTGAAAGTGCTAATGTCAAAGTTGATGAATTTGATGATAAAAATGGTGAAGAAAGCACTAAGGAGTTGGAAGACTATGGTAGATTCACTTATATTGAACATGCAGAGTACCTATCGAAGCCATAGTCTAAGTTGACCAAGCATCAAGAAAAGAACACCGAGGAACAGCAAAGGGAAACCAAGGATCAGGAAGAAGCTACCGAGCAAGGAAATGAACCTGAACAGGATGAATAACAAAGAAGAGATCAAGTGCTGGCAAGATTTGTCAGAAGACATCATCTTGAGAACCAAATCATTGGAGATAAGCAAGCTGGCATGCTAACAAGAAGTAAGTTAAGACAAGGTACATTCTTAGTTTTTGAGTTTGAACCGAAAAATGTTAAGGTTGCACTTGAGAATGATGAATGGATAAATGCAATGAATGAAGAGATAGAGCAAATTGATAAAAACAAGACATGGACTTTAGTACCTAGACCAAAAGATAATAATGTTATCAGTACTAAATGGATTTTTAGAAATAAACTGAATGAGAATGGAGAGGTTACAAGGAACAAAGCTGGACTTGTTTGCAAGGGATATGCATAGGAGGAAGGTATTGATTATGGTGAAACTGTTGCACCTATTGCTAGACTGGAAGGAGTTTTCATGTTACTTACATATGTTGCACATAATAAGTTTAAAGTCTATCAAATGGATGTTAAGTCTTCTTTCTGAATGGGATACTAGAAGAGGAGGTCTACATAGAACAACCAGAAGGGTTTGTTGATCCAAATTAGAAAGACATGGTATGTAGACTACACAAAGCTTTATATGGTTTAAAGAAAGCACCAAGAGCCTGGTATGAATGGTTGCATACTTATCTTTTAAGTATTGGTTTTGTAGGAACTAGTAAAAATAACAATTTGTATATGAAAGGAGAGTCTGATGACACTATTTTGATTGCTAAAATATTTGTGGATGATATAATTTTGGAGGACAAGATCATATCTATAAATTATTTTCTGATGAGATGAGAAAAGAATTTGAAATGTCTATGTTTGGAGAGATTAAGTTCTTTCTAGGCTTGCAGGTTATTCAGCAGAATGATGGAATTTTCATCACACAATCAAAGTACATAAAGGAAGTATTGAGAACATTTGGCATGGAAGATGCTAAACCAGTTGGAACATCGATGGTCACAGGCTGAAAATTAACAAAAGATGATGAATCTACAGAGGTAAACCAGACATTGTACCAATCTATGATTGGTAAACTGATGTATGTAGTACACAGTAGGCCAGATATTGCACATGCAGTGGGGATTGTTGCTAGATTTTATGCCAATCCAAAGGATTCACATATGGTTGCAGTAAAAAGAATCTTGAGATACTTGAAGAAAATAGAGGAATATGGATTATGGTATCCTAGGGAAGGCAAATTTGAACTAAGAGTCTACACCGACGCAGATTGGGCTGGAAATATAGATGACAAAAAGAGTACAACTGGAGGAGCATTTTTCTTTGGTGAAAGACTTGTTACTTGGACAAGTAATAAACAACTTTGTATTTCTCAGTCTACTGCTAAAGAAGAATATTTTGTTGTTGCTACAAACTATTCAAACATTGCTTATATCAAACAAGTGTTGGAAGGGATGAATGAGGTAATCACTGAGCCGGTGATTATATATTGTGACAACACTAGTGCAATAAATATATCTAAGAATCTTTTAATGCACTCAAAGACCAAGCATATTTATATTAAGTATCACTACTTAAGAGAACAAGTACAGGAGAAGCAAGTAAAACTGGAATTTGTTACATCAAAGGAGCAACTTGCTGATATTTTTACCAAGCCTCTACTGAAGGACACTTTTGAATACTTGAGGACTAGACTTGGGGTCCGTCCCCTGTCTACCGGTCACTAATGTGATCTGGAGGTTGCATCAGCCTAATCTTATCAGAAGATCATTCATGTTGATGCAACATATATCACACTTTGAATTTTGTCTAAGGTTGTGAAAGATTTGAGGAACTAGAACAGAGATATGCATGTCACTTGGCTATTGCAGAGCTATATGTTTTATGTTTTTCTTTGGCATTGTTGTCAAAGGGAGAGATAAACAATATGACAAACTGAGAGATCAATGGAACATCTATCTAAGGAAGAGATAATATGAGACATTCAAGGAGAGTTTTGAAGATTTGTTGCTAAGAACAGAAGGAATCTAAGAGCTGAAAAGATAAAATCTGCAGAGGAAAGTCTGCACTTGCAATGCTGTCATGTAACATAGTGATTAAACATATTAAATATCAAGCTAGGGAGAGCTTACCAAGCTACAGCATTTTCTTACATAGTTTTAGAATACATGTTTGGTATGTGTATGGCATATTTCATATTGCTTGTGTTTCCATCAATGCCAAAGGGAGAGATTGATGGACTACAACTAATTGAATACTTGAATGACTTGAAGATCAGTGATTAGAGATCATCGAGTACTGAATTGATATGTAAGATAATGAAATTAATTACTTTTATGTCATTAATGTCAACTAGTTTTGACAGTACTTATCATGATAGTTACAAACATCTAAACATCTGTAAAGAGGAGAGAAAAGATGAAGAACTGAGATATCTAAATGGAGGAAGATGGATATGACAGATGAGGATAAGGAATACTTTGGGTAACTTATTGATGAGTCTATGACTTCATATGGTTGACTTGATTATGTTGCAGTAATCTATTATGAAGTTGGAAGAAAAACTTAACAAAGCAGTTTGGTTGGTAAATGAAGCACTTCAGTATACACCGAGCTAGTTTAGTGTATATCGAGTGATAGTATTAACCGAGCTTGTGTTTGTCAATGCATTTCTTCGTTAACCGAGTATGGATGAAAGCATTTAATACATAAGTTTAGCTGACAGAAACTGATGAGCTGGAAATTGTTATGATTTCGAGATTGAGGATAAAGTTTGTTACAAGATCTAGGCTGACAAAATTCAGAGAAGATCTAAGGGATGGAATTGAAATGTGTTACTGACACAACTGCCAAAGAAATTTTAAGAGGCAAAATTAGTGAAGGAGATTAAGCAAAAAAATCTGATGGTTGATAGAAAATAGTTTATCTATCTATATAAGAGATATGATTTTATTTATTGAAACATGTCAGAAGATAGAAGACTGTAGAGATTTTGAGTGAATATAGTTTCATGCATGCCTGATCAAACTGGTTGAAGAAGAATCGAATTGCAGAACATCACCGAGCGTCATAGAGATTTTACCAAGTGAAAGTAAGTTGAGGAAGTGAATTGATATATTGATCAGAGGATTTGTATGGGCTTAGAATAGATATGAACATCTACAATTTGAGTTGTATTGTAATTAGATCAATTACTATTTTAGTTTAACCATTGATACAGAAAAATCTCTTAACCGAGTGGACTTAACCGTCTTATGATATACCCCATGTCATTCAATGAATGTACATTGTTATCCTATTGACCCCATAGTGAATGTTGGTTGAACGATAATTGTTAGTCTTAAATCCTCTAACAAGGTCACACCTAACAGTGTGTTTGTAAGCTTTAACAGGGTTGTCTCTTCACCTAGCTCACTTCAGAAGAGTGAAAATTATTTTGGGTTACCGATCCCAGGTGGTTTTTTACTTAACAACATTTCCACGTTAAATCTTTGTGTTATGTGTTTTTTTTATGATTGATTTGTTGTCATAATTTACATATTGCATATTTGATTTGGTCGATAATCACTATGAGTAATTAACTGGTAATCAGTCAAGGCACAGATAGTTTAGTATTTGATGTTACCGAGCTGCAGAAATTTGTTGAATTTATTTAAAGAGATACATTTTGTAATTGGGACTATTGGATAACTGATCTAACTAATTCACCCCCCCTCTCAGTTATTCTAACAACATCATCATTTATTAATTAATTAATCATTTAATTTTATGTCATTAAATCCTCCTATTTTAATTAAAGAATCCCTCCCCAAATCATTTAAATCAAGTTTGAGTGATTTTCCCCTATTTATTAATTATTAATTAATAAGTTGACCAAAAATCTTTTAAATAAATAAAATATTTATTTAAATCCTAAAACCTTAGAAATGTTCTAGAAATCCGTAACCTCTTTTAGAATTTCCTAATCTCACCCTAAACCTAATTAAAAAGTGATTCCTACCCTTTTTAGCCTAAACCCTTCAAACTTTGACTTTGGGTCAAAAACCCTCATAAATGAGCATTACATGCTCATAAATGCTTCTTACATCCTTATCCTCTTACAAGTCATTAATGAAGCCCATGTCTCCTCTTCCACTCTTGTTCCCCTTGCACACTTCCCTAGTGTTGCTCATACATGCATGAGCAACTTTGATCAAGGTTAAACCTTACCATACCCTAAACTATACCCCAAACTCCACCCCAAACCTTACCTCTAACCCTAACTCTCCTTCCTAACCCAAGCCTTTCTTAAAATCCTATAAATACCCTCCTCTTCCAAGAGAAAAACACCAATTCACATCTTTTACATTGAGTAGTGTTATAATGTTAGTTTCATTCTAGAGCTTAAGCATTTAGCATACTTTGTTAGCTTACTTCATTTTTATGCTTTTCTAACTCACATTAGCATAGCATAATAGATTAATCTAACCTCTTTCATAGCATTTGCACATCATTTTCAGCAATATCATACTTTCATTTGGATTAAAAATGAATCTAGCTTAACCATTCTTAGCATCATTAGGATCTTTGAAGCCTTAGGGGCAAGCTCCAAGTGCTTAGAGAGCACACCCACATCCCTCTTATCAGAGAAAATCAAATAGTGATTAGATGCATCTATTTTGGCTCAATCTGAGGTGGCTTGGTTTTTTATGTTTATGTTTTGGACTAATATAAATGCTAGAATTAAATCTAACATTTTCCTTGTTTACGCCTATTCTAAACAAATACAAATCAAAACCACAGTCTACATTCTGGCACGCCCGGTGGGACCCACTTCATGGGTTCTTTACTAACATTCTGATGAGATTTGGAGTGTTTTTCTAATTTTTCTAGCTTGTAGGTTGAGGGAGCATTTGGAATTATTCTTCTTCTTCCTATTTGTATTCTTATTCTATTTCATCTACTTCTTCCTCTTCTTCTTCTTCTTGTGGGATCTTGGCTTATTTTCCAAAAAAAACCATAAAGAGGCACTTTAAGAAAAACCTTTGTAACTTTTGCATACGAGCTCCATTTTTGACAATTTAAAAAGCACCAGAAAGATGGTTCAGAGGTCTATCCAAATCTGCAGAAAAATTTACCAGATTTTGTCCTAAAAATTAGGAAGATTCAGCGAGATCATAAATTAATGATAAAAAAAATAGAATTAACACACTTAATCCTAAGGTCTTAAAATGAACATTGTACGAACTCACAACACCTCATCATTTCAATTTGGGGCTTAAAATTAACAAAGGATATAATTGAACAAGGCAAATCTTACACACTTTGTTTGGTGCTTAAAATTAACAACAACCAAGTCTTGAATGCCTAAGGGATAAAATAAAATCAATGCAATAAAACATTTCATTTTAGTGCTTGAAATCAATCAAAAAAATCTTGAATGACTCTAAAGGATGAACCAAATCAAAATCAATTATTTCATTTCAGTTTTAAAACACATTCAATCTTGAGTGAACAAAATGAAATCAAAGGCAAATCAAAGCAAACTTTATTCTTTTAGTCCTGAAAAGGAAACAATCTTGAAATGCTTTCACAAATTTTCATGCATAAAATCAATCTAGGAACCTATTTTGGGGGTTTTAAAATTGGATTTTAGAACACCAAATCTTGAGTGAAGCTAATAAATTGAATCAAATTGCAAAGAAACTTTTCATTTCAGTTCTAAAAGCAAAAGAACAAAATCTTTAATGACTTAAGGTTGGAAAACAAAGCATTTCAAAAGTTCAAATCAATTACCTAAAAGCTACAACTCAATCTTGAATGCCAAGGTAAACCAACTTGCAAAATCTCTTTTAAAGCTTTTTGTGTCTTCAAGGAAATGGACAGATCAAATTCATAAACACATGTGTCTTCAAGCTTTCATTTCCAAAACTCACTAATCAATTTGGGAAAGAACATCTTTTTGGTGTGTTTGTTAAAAAGTTTCCAATTTTGCAAAAGCCTTGTTAACTAAACAACATAGAAAAAGTTGGACTTGGACAAGTTCACCTATTTCACTTTTAGAGAAGCCTGTCCAAAGATAAAAGAGCTTCCTCTTTGGATAATGACTTCAAACCGGTGCTTCCTTACTGGTATAGAAATAAAGTGTTGAGAAAACTCTTTCTTCATCCCCTCAAGTTTGGCCGATGCGTGTTGATGGTAGCCTAAGGTAGGTGAATATCCCTACTATTTCAGCATGGTAAACTAGGCTCTTAAGTGAGTCACGCGCATACAAACCAATTGGGAGGACTCCATGGATCAACTACATACTTAATAAATTAGAAGCTGTGTTCAATTTATCCAAACACAAGAAAGCTAGACTTCCCAATTCCCAAGTTTATCAAGAGAAGAAATTTGCAGAGAGAAATCTCAAAGATCACCAACCTTCCCTCAAAGAGATCTAAGAAGAAGCAAAGAATCAAGAGAGACTAGACAACATAGAGTATAACGTAAGAGTGAAATAGTTTGCATACTGACTCTAGGTTAATCGTCGCTATGTCAACTAGAGAAAGAGGACTAGTTTGGTCCACCTTATATCCTTCATTCCTTCAAAATCCCACAATCCTATCTCAACATCATTTTCATCCTAGACCATTCTTAGATTCATCTTTGCATCGCCATCCATCCCTAGTTTCATCCTAAGTCATTTTTATTTTCATCCTTGTGTTATTTATCATCTTCCTAGGTGTATCATAGTGTCATGCCCAAAATTTGGGCAAAACACACACAACAATTTTTTTTCTAAAGACTCAATCTACAAGGTTGTAACAGAAATAATAGAATGAAACATCAACCTATGCACTCAACTCTTAAGGGAATTCGAGGCATGTACTAACTAGGGTTAACCATTAAGGGACTACAAGGGAGAAATACCTAAAGCAAAACACTTACAAAAATAAAGACATTAATGCTTGATTAAAGGATTTAATTAAAGATTTAATTTACAAAGAATTAAATTTAACACACAGTAAAAGAACAAATAAAATAATGTCGCAATTATTAATTTGTTAATAATTTCTAGGGGGTTGATAATTTACCAAGGTCCACCCAGGGATTTTAGTTTAATTTATCCCATTAAGGAATTAAGGACCACGAGAATATAAAAGCATGTTAAAATATCAAGGGCCTATTAATTTAATAATTAACATTAACAAAATGAAAGTGCAATAATTAATTAGTACAAACTAAAATAAATAATGTTTTAATAAATAAAAGGTGTCCAAATATACTAAAAGAAATAATATGGAAATAAGTTATCTATAAAACACTTTTACCAAAAATCAATTTAAATCCTGAAATAATAAGGAAAACACAAAAAGAATCAAAAGGCCATTATTAATAAGATAAACTACAAAATTTAAGGAAATAAAATAGGAGATAACTAAAGTCAAATATATAAATAATCCACTAACTCATTAAAGGAAAATAATTCAAAAATAATTAAAATGAGAAAACTCTTTATGGCCTCTTGGCTAGCCCTAACCTAATCCAAAATTAGGGTTTAGGCCAATTACAACTTGGCCTGAAACCCTAATTTAATTATTGATGGGTTGCAAGTTTGTTCAGAGGGCCATGGAGATTCTTTAAAAACTCCAAGTGAGTATACACCCAAGCATACACAGGTGCATATACACACAAGTGTGTATACACCCATGTGTATACTTGAATATATACAAGGGCATCAACAAGAAGAAATTGATTCATCCAGATGTAAGGAGAAAGAAAGGTCAGATGATAAGTTATTATGCTTCCAAGCTTACATCTATGGTTGTACTAGGTTAAAGTTATGAATCCAAGTATATTTCAATTTGTTCTCAATCTGGCATCAATTTATTTATCTCCTTAAGGTTACGGTTTTAATTATGTTCAAGTCTATATTAAAGAGTGCATAATAAGTTTCTATAATTTACCAATTAACATACAAAGAGAGGAGTGCTTAAACTTTAACATTTAAGCTTTAAGAAGGAATAATAATATTTTAGTATAAAACATTGTATTGAAAGAAAATATATTTTATGCAATCGAAAAAGGTATGCGCTAAAAACTGTAGTGCAAAACATAGTTTATAGTGAAATACTTTATATAGTCATAAAAAAAATGCTGAAAATAAATGGGGAAGTTTTCACGGAATCCTCCTGGTCGCTAACAGCAATGGCCTTGCCATTGCTTTGGTGGCCATTACTGTCGGTAGCAGTGACAAGGTCACTGCTGCAGCGGCTAGCCACTAACGATAGTGGCCAAGCCACTATCCATCAAGGCTAGAGTTGTTGCGGCAGTGGGTAAGCACTTTGCACAGGGGGGTCGGCCTGGCTAGGGCACACAACATGCATTTCACTGCTTCATTTTTTATTTTAAAACCCTGCAAAAATCTCGCTTGTTCGCATGCTACAATGTGTTAAAAAAATAAAGGTTTTTTGAAGTATACAAAGCAATGTGGTAATTTTAACAAGTATCTGTTGTTATTTACTTTAATAGAAACTATGGTAACAATAAAAGAAAAAATATCGATATATCTTATCCACACGGTTCAATGTTTATAAAGATTATACACAGTGATATATATATTATTATGTATGCACATACATGCCTCGGTATGTGTATATATAATAATATATAAATAATCATAAATGTTGTTAAGGTCTGTAAAAATATTCGATGCATAAATCAATTTGCTAGTCGTACAGTAAATATATTGTGAGTTATAATTATGTGTGTGTGTGTGTGTGTGTATAAATATATAATGGTAAATAAATATATATAATAATAAATATGAAGGTCAGATCTAAATCTGGAACATAAGAGCAGTACAAGAAAGAAATATTATCTTAGTTTTTTTGTAGTTACAAATATATTATTATTATATATATATTTGACATGATATATTTATAACAATAATAATATTTGTATTTATGAACCAACAGTAATAATTTTCCCTTTTTTTTTTTTAAGCAACAATATTAAGGTGCATACATTTTATTGAAAACTTTCAATAATGAAAATAAACCTTTTCTTTTAAAGGAAAGCTTAAACGAAATACATAAATAAAACTTTTGAAAACATAATCATAGAATTAAAGGTATCTTTTCTTCCTTTGCAAGTATCAAAATGCATCAACATAGAATTTACATTTATTTCATCAATCTCTGTACATCATTACTTACTTATCATTTCAATATAAGGAAAAATCAAGTATATTTCTCATAAACATTTAGTTCAATAGATGGAAGGAAATATAAATTAAACTACTACATTTTACAAGCATTTCATATGCTAGACTTTTCAATCATAGCCTTGCTCATGAAAAATTACACAAAAGGCTCAAAGCCGAGAAAACTCAATAACAAGTAGAAGATATAAATATCCAAATTTCTCTTTAACTCCTTGAAAACCAGCAAGCTAAGTCTTGAGAAAATCTGCAAAACAACAAATAGACCATGGAGGCTCACCTCCCAACCTAGGCCATTTCATGCCCACCCCCGAGCTAGGGGAAATAAAGATGGATAGGGGTTTAACATGCATACATCAAGCACATGACCAACAAAAATAGCAAATAAACATGAACATCAAATTCCCTTCCCATGGCTAAACACAAAATGAGTCAACTTGGACCCATAGTAGGGGTGAAGGTGGAAGCTACCCAACTAGGAGAATGCCAAAATACAAGAATAAACCAGCCTTCAACAAGGCTTTAAAATCTACTCAAAATGACTTCACAAGGCCATAGATACAATCATCAACCTTTCTCATAATCATCACAATAACAACACCCTTATGACCCCCAATTTATATACACAAGGATGGAAACACGGATGCCCATACATCCATGCCTTATCCTCTTCCTCCTACAAGGACTCTACACTAGATGCGTAGTCCCAACTTTAGCCCTTCACCCATCAAGGCTCTCTTCCCTCCCAAGGGTGAGTTTGGCCTTGCACACTCCAACTAGGACAATGCAACAAAAGCAAGGAAAATTCACATGCATGCATAAACCAAGATACCAACAATTACTTACAACACTAAGCATTCATATAACACAAGAAATAGATTTTCACATAACATTAAGACATAGAGTTTTCAAGATCCAACCTCAGTCCAAGCTAATGGCAATGAGGGTTGAGATGATCTTTCTCCAACTAGGCTCCTCCTTTGCTATGCAACACCAAAATCCTCCCAAGAAAATCAAGACCCAATTCTCACAATCTCTCCAATCTCCAAAATTTGGAGAGTGGGAAATTACCCACAAATTTTCCCTCCATCTCCTTATGAAGACAGACCCTAATCCTTCCAAACAAGAGGGGGAAATTCAAATTCAAAAAGAGGAGTGGGCTTGGCATGCAAATTTAAATTTTCTTCACTTTACAAAAGAGCATCTTTTGGAAGGGAAAAAATAGCCAAAATACATCATAGTGGTTAAAATTTGACCACCAACACATGGCACCACTATGGGGTAGCCTATTTTTAACCTCCACTACCTTAAAGGGTCACTAAATGCCACTCAAAAGACCATTCAAAGATTGCATACGAAAATGAAAGAGATTCCCACTCAAGGCTCCTAAAAATAGAGACCACTCACACACATAAAGCACTTGGGCATGCCAACTCACATGACATGTGTCAATTGACACCACAAAAGAATCACATTGCAACACAATACACATGGCTTGCCAAGTGGACTAACATAATAAAATAGAATAAACATAATTAATAAATACATTCATCCATCACTTTACAACAATTACACATTACAACGAGGTTAATTTCTCCCCTTGGAGATAACCTTGGCTTAACATGATTTTACAAATATCCATCTTTAATTTCCCCCAATATATCCATGGTCTTACCTGCACACTTGACAAAATATCAGTAGCTCATGAAATGTCAAATATATATATATATATATATATATATATGTGTGTGTGTGTGTGTGTGTGTGTGTGTGTGTGTGTGTGTGTGTGTGTGTGTGTGTGTGTGTGTGTGTGTGTGTGTGTGTGTGTGTGTGTGTGTGTGCATGTATGTATGTATGTATGTATGTATGTATGTATGTATGCATGCAAATAGAATACATCTGAAAATCACATTCTTAACATCATAAATTTTTAACTGCATTTTCATAATAATTCTCATCATTTTCAACATAGCATTTCTAAGGCATATAAAGTCAAGAATAAAATCATACATGTTAATTCACCTAACATAATAATCATGATCATTTTCCACAAATTTCCCTAACATGAATGTAACATCAAAGTATCATATATAAATCAAAGATTTAACAATTACTATGATCATGACCTAATAAATAGCATGAAAGTAAAAGTCCTATATCCTCATCACATAATCATAAGTCATCACATAGTATCATAATATAATGTCTCTGTCCCAATAGTCCAACATCATAAAATAAACTGTCAACATGAGTCCAAAGATGGAAAATAATCTGCTATGAAATGATGGCACGGGGTGAGGCCTCACACATAGGTCATCCTTTTTAGCTGCTTCTAGTTCATCCTCATAGAAATAGCATCATTCCATCATCCTTCATTATGTTTCCATTTTCAAATCCTAAATCAAAATCTTTGTCATCATCCATCATCTTTTATCCAAATCTAGCATCCATCATCCAAGTCAGAAACCCACCATCCTTGAACCAAATCTAGTAATCCAAATCCATCCACTTCGTGTCTAAATCCTTTGAGTTTCTTCAAATCCTTATCCCAAATTAGAAATATTCACCCTATGACTAAGCATTGTCTAGGGAATCCTTACTTGTCCTTGTAAGCCTCATCATCTCGAGAAACAGATTGGCATACATTGATAAAGAATCTAGTCTTCCGAAGATCATAAGTCTATCTTAGGTTGGCAGTCCTCTTTGATCCTACATTAGGAAGTAGTAGCTCATGTGACCCAACACTTAGTAATCATTCACAATCTTCCACCAAGCTTCCATAATCCTTGACCCAAATCAGATTATCCCACCAATCCTCCATCATCTTTGATCCAAATCAGAGCATCTCACCAATCCTTCATCATCAAAAATATGTATGGGCTCCAAAGCTAGCTATCTGTCTGACTCCACCTATAAAGCATCCTAATCAATAATGTGAATCTCATCATAGATATACTTCCTCAAAGAAGAAACATGAAATACATCATGGATACATGACAGGCTAGGTGGCAGAGCTAGTCGATATGAAACTAGGCCTATTCTCTCTAAGATCTTAAAAGGTCCAACAAAATAAGGTGCAAGATTAGAACCCTTTCCAAAATGGATTGGGCTCTTATGTGGTCGCACTCTCAAGAAAACTCTATCTCCAACCATGTAGACACGATCAGTCCTCTTCGCATTTGCATAGTTTTTTTGTCTATCCTGAGCCTCTCTGAGACACTGCCTGATCAAGTCTACCTACTACTCCATCTCCCTAACTAACTACAGCCCCACAGCCACTCTATCCTCAATCCTATCCCAACTCAATGGTGTCCTACAAGGTTACCATACAAAGCTTGATAAGGTGGCATACCGAAAGATGAATGATGTCCATTATTATATGCAAACTCCACCAAGTGCAAGTACTCCTCCCATCTAGTTCGGTGATCCATCACATACATACGAAGCATATCCTCCAATACCTAATTAACCCTCTCGGTCTGACCATCTATCTTAGGGTGGTAAGTTGTGCTAAAATTGAGCCTAGTGCCCAATGCTGACTGTAACTCCCTCCAAAAGGATGATGTGAAAAGAGAATCCCTATCGGATATAATCTTATGAGGAATGCCATGAAGCCTAATGATATCCTTCAAGAATACCTATGACACTGTAGGTGTTGTGAAAGTAGTACAAATGGGTGAGAAGTGGGCTACCTTAGTCAACCTATCTACTATCACCATAATAGCATCATCGCAATGAGAAGACATAGGAAGACCAACAACAAAGTCCATGGATATAATATCCCACTTCCACTCTAGTATCTCATGTGGCTGCAGAACCCAACCTGGATGATGGTGCTTTGCCTTAACTCTTTGGCACTCCAAACATCTAGCCACAATCTCTACAATGTGTAATCTCATACCTGGCCAATGGTATAATTGCCTCAAATCCACATGTAACTTCTTGACTTTGGGGTGCACTGCATAAGGAGCTCTGTGAGCCTCAAGAACAATTAAGTCACGCAACCCAATGGATGAAGGTACATAGATGCATCCTATATGATGGAGAAGACCATTAGACTCAAGAATGTAATCTAAGAACTTCCCCTCAAGGGGCCTCTATGATTGAACCATCTGACAAACCTCAGAATAGAATCTATCCTCAAGCAAGTGCTGCAAAATGTGTCCTCTCAAATCTATGCAAGAAGACATAAATGAAAGCTCATGACATCTCCTAGTCAAAGCATCTAAAACTACATTCTCCTTACTCTTGATGTAGTGAACATCGAAGTCATACTCACAAAGGAATTCCATCCATCTCCACTGCCCAGCATTGAGATTTGGCTGAGTGAAGATATACTGCAAGCTCTGATGATCTGAGTGAAGCTCGAATCTATGACCCAGAAGAAAATGTCACCATCTCACCAAAGCGTGCACCACTACTGCAAGCTCAAGGTCATGGGTAGGATAGTTGATCTCGTGAGTCTTGAGTTTCCTAGACTCATAGGCAATAGCTCAACCTCCCTACATAAGGACTACTCCTATACCATCTAAAGATGCATTTGTGCAAACCAAAAACTCTGCTGAAGGATCTGGCACTGCAAGAATAGGTGAACTAGTGAGAGCTCTCTTGAGCTCCTGAAAATCTCTCTCACACTTCTCAGTCCACTCAAACTTCTTCCCCTTCCTCTGGAGGGAAGTGATAGGATGAGCCACTCTAGAGAATCCCTCAACAAAATGCCTATAATAACCTGTAAGTCCCATGAAACTCCTAACCTCGATCACACTGGTAGGTGTTGGCCAATCCATAATTTATCTAATCTTAGATGGGTTGACAACAATCCCATCTCCTGATATCACATGACCAAGATAATGAACCTCTGATCTAAAGAAGGCACCCTTTGACAAACTACTGAACAACTAATTCTCCCTCAAACACTACAAAACCTACCTCAAATTCTCCTCATGCTCATGCTCATCTCGAGAGTAGATCAAAATATCATCTAGGAATACTACCACAAAACTATCCAAGAAAGAGAGGAACACTCCATTCATGAGACTCATGAACATGGCTGGAGCATTTGTGAGTCTGAAAGGAACCACTGTGAACTCATAATGGCCATAGTGAGTGTGAAATGCAGTCTTGTGGATATCACTCTCCACAATCCTCAATTGATGGTACCCCAACTTCAAGTCAATCTTATAAAACACACGGGCACCCTGAAGATGATCAAACAAGTCATCGATCCTAGGAAGTGGATACTGATTCTTGATGGTCACCTTATTCAACTATTGGTAATCCATACACAACCTAAGAGATTCGTCCTTCTTCTTAATGAAGATAACTGGTGCACCCCAAGGTGATACACTAGGATGAATGTGCCCTTTCTCCAAGAGCTCTTCTAACTAAATCTTGAGCTCATTAAGCTCATTGGTAGTCATCATGTATGGTGCTCGAGATAAAGGCTCTGCTCCTGGCACTAGATCAATATGAAAATCCACCGCTCTAGGTGGTGGCATACTAGGTAGCTTTGAAGGGAATACATCTACAAACTCCTGCAAGATAGGATGTTCATCAAGGGAAGGTTCCTTCCCAACCTCCTCCTCTTGATCACTAATGGTGATGGAAAATAACTGACAACCTTTCCATGTGCACCGCTTAAGCTACATAGCAGAAACCATACGAAGAGAGATAGGTCTCTGAACTCCTGAGATAATCGATGGCACACAAAAATCATCTACACATTCAATCCTCTTATGCCTACAATCCATCTTGGTGCTGTGGGGATAAAGCCAATCCATGCCAAGGACAACATCGTAGGATCCAAGTGGTATGATACATAGGTCAGCTATGGTGGTCAAGTCACCAATTTGAATCTAACATCCTCTCACCAAAGAACTAACTAACACCCTAGCACCCGAGGCTAACTCAACCTCCTAATTCACATCCTGCCTAGCTACCACTAGCCCGCAACGCTCCACTACAAATGGAGTAATGAAAGAATTGGTAGCTCCTAAGTCAAACAGAATAGAAATACAAATACCTCCTATCCTACATGCAACCTCAATAACCGTGGCCTGATGCTTAGCCTAGCAGTTATCAACTGCTGCAAACACTCAATGAGATATGCCCATATCTCCCACCGTAGGCTCTGAAGCTATTTCCCTCTAACTGCCTGCTGGACACCCTGATGGACAATCCCTAGCAATGTGCCCCATAGCACCACAAGTGTAACATGGGCCTCTAGCCTGAATATGGATCCCCTAAGATCTATTCTGCTATTGTCCACCTATCATACTAGACCCACTAAATCTACCTCTAGATGACTGATGAGTCCTAGCTAGTGGCACGTTCTGTGACTGAGATTTCTGATCTCACTGAGAACCCTGTGAATTCCACTACTTGGCCTTAGAGATCTATTGTCCCTATGGAGGCCTTTGTCTCTTACTTTGTTGACACTACTGCTGCTACTGCTAAGGTGCTCTAAATGATCCTGATGAGTGCTTCTAATTCCCTTTCCAGTGGGATCTCTCAAAACTAGAAGCCTGTGGCATGGAATTACAGTTCTGTGACCGATTATGGATTTCCTCTACAACCATGGCTCTCTCAATGGTATAGCACAAATCTCCTGGAGGTACCAATTGTACTCTATCTAATATAGCATGGTTCAACCCCTTAATAAAGTAGTTGACCTAAAGTTTCTCATCCTTCATATAATGCACATAGGGAAGGAGCTCGAGAAAATTTCTCTCGTACTATGCCACAATCATACCCCTCTGCTAGAGGTCATGGAACTCATCTATGTGACACTGTCTAAAATGCTCTAACATGTATCTGGCTATGAATCTCTCAAGAAAGATCTCCCATGTGAGGGTGTCTAAAGTCAAGTGATGTTTATATTCCTTCTATCTCCACCAAGTAGAGGCATTACCTCTAAGCATATGCACTGCCAAACATTTTTTCAAGTTGCTCTCATAAGGACACAACCCAAAGTAGTGCTCAAGGCTCAAAAGCCATGCCTCTACCTCTGTCCCATCTGTAGATCTTGAAAAGGGTGGTCACTAAAGGCGTAGGACATCTCTGATCTAATCTCCTATGTCACGGGGTGCTCTATGCACTATCTCAGGTGGTGGTGGTGGTGGTGGTGGTTCTGGCATGTGTACTAACTCATCCTCTAAATCTATCTATCCCTCAACCTACCTAGAAGGAGGAATCATACTCCTCTCTCGGTCCTTAGTCTGCTGACCTCTTAGAGGCAATCTGTCCATAATGATACCTGCAATATTCTGAAGGGCATTCAGAATATCCTGATTAGGGTTTGGTGGTGGTCCTGGAGGTGGTTCTAGCTCATCACCTACACCCTCTACTGGCTGCTCAACATCCACTGAAGCCTCACTAGCAGCCCTAGCACCTCACCCACGGTGATGACCCCTATGTGTAACTGAAGGCATCCTACATGAGTGAAAGACAAGACATAAGTTGAAAATGCAATGGGTTAAGGTTCCTAGAGTTGAAACTTGGCTCTGATACCAAAATGTCATGCCCAAAATTTGGGCAAAACACACACAACAAATTTTTTTCTAAAGACTCAATCTACAAGGTTGTAATAGGAATAATAGAATGAAATATCAACCTATGCACTCAACTCTTAAAGGAATCTGAGGCATGCGCTAGCTTGCCGACATCCCTAGCTCGTCAGGTGCACTAGGTCGAGAGATCACTAACTAGGGTTAACCATTAAGGGACTATGAGGGAGAAATCCCTAAAGCAAAACACTTACAAAAATAAAGACATTAATGCTTGATTAAAGGATTTAATTAAAGATTTAATTTACAAAGAATTAAATTTAACACACAGTAAAAGAATAAATAAAATAATGTCACAATTATTAATTTGTTAATATTTGCTAGGGGGTTGATAATTTACCAAGGTCCACCCAGGGATTTTAGTTTAATTTATCCCCTTAAGGAATTAAGGACCATGCGAATATAAAATCATGTTAAAATATCAAGGGCCTATTAATTTAATAATTAACATTAACAAAATGAAAGTGCAATAATTAATTAGCACAAACTAAAATAAATAATGTTTTAATAAATAAAAGTTGTCCAAATATACTAAAAGAAATAATATGGAAATAAGTTATCTCTAAAACACTTTTACCAAAAATCAATTCAAATCCCGAAATAATAGGGAAAACACAAAAAGAATCAAAAGGCCATTATTAATAAGATAAACTACACAATTTAAGGAAATAAAATAGGAGATAACTAAAGTCAAATATATAAATAATCCACTGACTCATTAAAGGAAAATAATTCAAAAATAATTAAAATGAGAAAACTCTCTATGGCCTCTTGGCTAGCCCTGACCCTAATCCAAAATTAGGGTTTAGGCCAATTACAACTTGGTCCAAAACCCTAATTTCATTATTGAAGGGTTGCAGGTTTGTCCAGAGTGTCATGGAGATTCTCAAAAAACTCCAGGTGAGTCTACACCCAAGCATACACAAGTCCATATACACACAAGTTTGTATACACCCCTATGTATACTTGAATCTATACAAGGGCATCAACAAGATGAAATCAATTCATACAGATGCAAGGAGAAAGCAAGGTCAGATGATAAGTTATTATGCTTCCAAGATTACATCTCCGGTTGTACTAGGTTAAAGTTACGAATCCAAGTATATTTAAATTTGTTCTCAATCTGGCATCAATTTATTTATCTCCTTAAGGTTACGATTTTAATTATGTTCAAGTCTGTATTAAAGAGTGCATAATAAGTTTCTATAATTTACCGATTAACATACAAAGAGAGGAGTGCTTAAACTTTAACATTTAAGCTTTAAGAAGGAATAAAAATCTTTTAGTATAAAACATTGTATTGAAGGAAAATATATTTTATGCAACTGAAAAAGGTATGCACTAAAAACTGTAGTGTGAAACATAGTTTTGTTGGCAATTTGGCTGAGTTGATTACATAGATGTTGTCATTATGGCAACATATGATCCACATGAAGATCGCACAGGTCAGAGAGCTAGTATGACAGAGCGCATTGCAAAATTGTCTAAGTATGAGACAGTATTTTTACTAGTGAACCTGGACACAGTTTTTGTTTGCGATGTTGATTGGAGTAAGTTTAGTGCTTGCACACTTGAACATAGAATTTATGATGACTATTGATCACCCATCTCAGAGCGCAAGTCAATACGGCATGTATGGAAGAATTTATGATAGTTTTACCGAAGACAGTGTCAAGCCGACGGGATAGAATATAAAGATAGAATTAGTAAAGAGTTAAGGGATTATTTTGTTTATCAAAATAATGACTTAACAATATAAAGGAATGACATCCTAGATGTTAACTCTTGGATAAATTTATTTGTATAAATTTAATTGTAATTGTAAGAAAAGATATAGATGGATGATGAAGTAATGAAATGTAATGAAGTAGTAATATGATGCAAAATATATGATGCATATGTAATAGCAATAGTGAAAGAGTAGCGAAGAGATATTGATACAAGCAGTATAAGGTTATGTACCTTAACCTTCTTTTGTAATCAGTGTATATTTTACATTACTTGTTTGGGCAGTGGGCTCATCTGGTAATCACATTTTGTACTGCCAACTCCTAACAGGATTGAGGCTTCTAACAAGGCCTATAGTCCCTTAATCAGGACTGATACACTATATGTTTGTAATAGACTCCTAATAGGGTCAACATCCTTAATAGGATACTTTTGATTAGTGGATCTTTGTGGGTACCATCCCCACCGGGGTTTTCCCTTGGCCAAGGTTTCCTCAAGAACAAATAATGTGTTATGAGTTCTTTAATTTTATTGCTATGCATGTTGTTTAGCTTCTTATGTTATGCATGTATAAAGATAATCTATTATATCCATAATTGGGAAAAAGATAAAGTTTGTAGAATACTGATTCACCCCCCCCCCCCCCCCCTCTCAGTATTCCCTATTTCTAATAATTGGTTTCAGAGCTTAGTTACTCAGAAAAGAATCATTCAAGGAAAGCTTAGCAACTTGAGTAAGATCTCTATGGATATGGATCAACTACAAAAGAATCTTGAAGAAGCTCTTGAATAGATTGACTTGCTTACTATTGAAAAAGATACTTTGAAAAGAAAGTATGATGATGCAAAGAACCTTATTGAGAAACTGAAAAACAAGTTGGAAGATCTAAAATCTGAAAAGGAATCTGAAGTTTTTATTGAATATTGTGATGACAATTTGGAAAAATAAAATGAGATCCTTAAGCATGAACTGAAGATAGCAAATCTGAAGCTTAGTTTGAAAGATGGAAATGGCAAGAATGAAGAAAATCTAAAATCTGAGAATGAAAGTCTAAAGACTGAAAATGAAGGACTAAAATCTAAACTTGGTATAGTAACATCTAAACTTGAGAAAGTCAATTTGTAATATGCTGAACTTGAGAAATACAATAAGATTGTGAAAGGTGAACTGACTCAATCCAAACAACAACTTGAAAGGCTATATTCAACAAGTGAGAAGATTGATGAACAAATATCTTATCAAAAACCATTCTATGATAAGACTGGTCTTGGATTCAACACTTTTAAAGAAAATGATGAAAGCAAGGAACCAGATCTGAAAATATCTGAAAGCATAGATGAGAAGAAGTCTGATGAGATTAACAAATCTAAAGATACACCTAAAGAAGAAGAATCACCGAAGCAAGAGGAATCACCCAAAGGTATGCAAAGAGAATTCAAAGGTAGATGTTTTTCTTGTAATACTATTGGTCATATGAAGAGAGATTACATAGGTAAGAAATTTAAACCTCTTAATGGTTATTTTTATAATTGTCATGGTTTTGGACATAGAGCTATTGAATGTAGGAAACCTAAATTTATTGAGAATAATGATGGTAGTAGAATTTTTAGGAATACTAACAATGCAGATAAGAAACCTATTGAAGATGTGAACAGAAGAAATGGAGTAATATGTTATAGATGCAACAAGGTTGGACACATTGCTAGAAACTGTAGATCACAAATCAATCAGCCTGGACCAAGATATGGAAACAATGGAATTGTTTGTCAGATATGCAAAAAAATTGGACATACAGTAAGGTTTTGCAGAATGAACAATAGATTTTTTCATCCTAATCCTAACCCTAGAAATCATGCAAGAAGAAATGAAGATGCAAGTAACAGTCAGAAAGGATGTTGTAGTAATTCAGATGAAGTGAAGTTTATCAAAAGCAAAGATCAAGGAGACATATTCAACATTGAAGGTAATCAAGAAGGTGAAGTATCAAAAGTTAAGAATGAATCTTTGCTTGACCCATCTCAAAGTACTTAATTTATGAAAATTGTAGTAGAATAGGAACTTAGATTAGTGTAGAAGTAGATATATGATGAACTGAGTGTTGCGCAATTAATTCCAGGTAGTTTATGATGTTCTAATGCTATGGTTAAGAGTGCAAAGAAAAATATTATGTTTTGCGAGATCACAAGAAGTTTTAAATTTTGCAGGTTAGCAGAAACAACTTTTTGGAAAGAAGCGGCAAAAGAATTGAATGCGATGTCAAATCTAAGTGAGATTGAATTAATAAAAGGTCATGATCAGTATTATTTGATCATCAAAGTGAATTCAAGTGTTAAGGAGATCAAAGAGTAGTGATTGGAAGCATTTTGCAAGGATTTGGAGAAGAATTTTGTGTCGAATCTACGCAAGCCCTAAAATCATGAAATCAAGGTATTTTACTTGACAAATATTTAAATCAGTGAAGGAATTAGAAGAAATCATGGATGTTTCTTTAATACACAATGTCAGAGATAAGAATAGACCTAAGTTGAAAAGGGAACCAGTAGAACCCTTGGAAGATGATCTTAGGTTAGCTTTATCATCCATACCAGATGAAGTTTTACATTTGGAAAATGTTAGAAGTTATCTTGGATGCAAACTAGAGACAAACAGTGATAGTGATTTCACCAATGAACATTAGAAGATCTATAATCAGGATATGACACTGAAATAAGGATTTGAATATTTGGAAGATAATGAAATTGTTAAGTATGCATTATAGTATGAATTTGATAATGAAGAATGTACTAAGATTATCTTAAGCAGAATTCATAATGGGAAGTTTTGGTTAGAAGATAGAGTGATAGATATCACAGCTGATTTGATTCATGAAGTCACTTGATTATCTAAAACTGGAGCCATTCCTTTTAATGAGAAAAACATGAGGAAAATAGTCATTGATAAGACAAATTCATCCTATAATGGTAAAGGAATTGTGATTAATTAGATCAAACAAGATGATGTGAGATACTTATGCAAGATCCTAACCACTAAGTTTTGTGCAAATTCAAGAGAGGATGACATGGCAGCTGGAATGATACATGTAGCTTATCTAATGTGTGTTGACAAGGTACAAGTTGATATGTGTGAGATTTTGAGAATTCAACTGTTTGAGAACTTGGAGAAGATTAAGAAAACTAAGTATACACAGTTTAGGTTCTCATCCTTAATCACCTATATGTTTTTTCATCTATTGAGAAGATTTCCTTACACCATTGGAAATGACTGGAATGATGGCCAAACTACATTGGAAAGGATTAACCTAGTATATAGAAGACATGTTATTGACAAAGTAAATGAGAATGTAGTACTAGTAATCAAGACATTTCAGGATATTGTGTCTAGCAGATCAAGGATCCCAAAGTCTCTTATGGAGAAGTATAAAGATGACATATGTTTTATGGTGGATATTGACTTTACCTATATTGAAGTAGTAGAACCTAGAACAGAGTTCATAGACCCTCTTGGCTATGAGATATCTGAGGTAGAGATAGAGGATTATGTTAGTAGGTTACTTAAGTGTAAGTTGGACACTCATTGCAACAGGTTTGGAACCTTTGAGGAGAACTTCAACTCCGCAAAGACCTTAATTGAAGAGAAACAGTCTAAGAAAAGAGTTGAGAGCACTATAAAGAAAATTCTAAAAGATACAAGGATGACATAGCATGATTTTTTTGTAGCGAAGAAAATAGCAGTAGCAATCAGAGAGAGTGGACAAAAAGAAGTTTTGTCTATTCCACCTTTATCATCAATTGCAGCACAGCAGGAAGAATCACAAGTGAAGGTGAAAGTGGAATAAATTGAGAAGGATTAAGAAGCAAAGATATCCACTATATCCACTTCCTCCACACCTAGCAAAAGAGTAAAGGAAAGTGCTACTAGACCGAGAAAGAGGTAGAAGACTTTAGTGAAACCAATTCCAAGGAAAATTATAGAAATAAAAGATGATGTCACTACTATTAAGAAGAAAGCTTGGAAACCTAAAGTTGAGAAGCTTAATGAGTAGATCATTGAGGATGGAGACTTTACAAGAATGAATAAGTACTATGATCTTTATGATTATGCAGAGAGACTTAATCTGGAAAATACAGTGGTAAAGCATATGATTTTGGCTAATAAGAAGTTTGATACAATTCAGGGTCAGATACTTGATGATTTGTACAATAAACTTGTGAATAGGAAGAAGAGAGCAATAGAGGAAGACATAGCTATCAAATAAAAGCTTGTAAGGAAGCTTTGTGTAGTAAGAGATGAAACACATTTTGGTCAAATCATGAAAGCCTTAAGCACCCATCTAAGAACCAAAAGGAGAACCATTCAAATTATGGAAGGTAGATATGAAGAAATCAATTCTGAGACAGAGCAAGCAATAATCAAGGTTATGTCAAAAAATGTTGGAGAACCATCAGTTGCAGCAGAGCAAGCAGGTGTAATAGAAGAAGAGGACATTCCCTCTCCTCTGGCCATTAACATTGAAGATGAAACCATGAATGTAGAAGGAACAAAGATCACCTTGGATACTAATGATAATGTATTCAAGAATTTGGAGAACATTGTTGACAATTCGGCCTTGAAGAACAGGAAACTACAAAAGGAGAAGAGACAACATAGATAATAGTTGAAGAACCCCCAGTAATAGAAAAACAAGTACCCATTCCCACCAAAGAAGATATCAGTCTTACTCTTGAGACTGGAAAGAAGAATAAGATTAGATCTATGATTGAGCATTTGGAAAAGGAAGTAGATGATGATGATCAGTTGGAATTGATCACATCCTTGAATAAAATCATTGGCAAGAACAAGAAAGTGAAAAGTCTTGAAGGATTCCTGAAGGAACTTACTGAGAAGTTACAAAGCATTGTAACTACACAAATTGCAGAAGCAAACCCTCTGGAGAAAGCAAAGAAGGTAATGAGCACTTTTGACAATGAATTCACAAACTTATCTAATATTGCAAAAGTGAAAGCACAAGCAGCCTATGAGGCTAGAATGCTTTTGAACATTAGCCAGAATATCAGGAATGATATCAACAATCTTGATATATGTATAAAGGACTTGAGGAAGAATTTGGAAATAGGAGAATCTTTGTACATCCAGCGTACAAAATTAGAGACTTTGACAGTAGAAGAAGATCAGAAGATGAAGTTGAAGGAAGCAAAAATTGAGAATGAAACTGACCTTCTTTCTAGCCCCAATGTAAAGGTATCTGATGTTGAGAAGAAAATTTGTAAGCTGTATGATGAAATTAGAGTTTTACAAGATGAGAAAGATAGAAAAATGAAAAGATTCACTCTTTTGAGAGTGCACACTTCTATGAAGTTAAGCATTATTGAAGAGCAGCTGGAAGAATGTCCTTTAGCTAAGACATCTTTTCAAAGTTTAACTTTGAAAACCTCCAAGCATGTGAAATAGCATCTTATGGACTAAGCGCACTACTTAATGTGGCAGATTCCATTAAGAAATCATGGGAGAAAGAGTTAGAAGCTATGAAGATTGATTTTGCAGATTGTGTTGCAAGCCTACCGGCTTTGCAATAATTGAATTGAGGTATAATCTTTTTGTGATATAGTTTTGTAACCCTCATTACCTTTATTTTGTCATTGTTGTCAAAGGGGGAGAGATATATAGCAGAAAATTGATAAGGATTGATACTCTTAGGGGGATTATTGTATTAGAGATAAGATTTTTAAGGATTTATAAGGATAGTATATATATTTTATACTATGGCCACAATTTTGAGATTTTGAAGTTGTACACTTAGCCAATTTTCTCATATGTTGCCACCAATGACAAAGGGGGAGATTGTTGGCAATTTGGTTGATTTGATTACATAGATGTTGTCATTATGGAAACATATGATCCACATGAAGATCACACAGGCCAGAGAGCTAGTATGACAGAGTGCATTTGTAATGCCCAAAATTTCAGGACAAAACACAACCAAAAATATATTTTTTTTAAATGTTAAAAGTGAATAAGTTTGCCACAATCATGATGCGGAAAAAAGAAATACAACGATGAGGTCACAAAATTCTCAGGTGATCAACCTCAAAAATGTTGATACCAAAAGGTGCTAGATGATATCGATATAATCGTAGAAGGTCATTGATCGTCTCCTCGATCAATATCATCGATCATTGATCAAAAAGGTCTATAGGGTGAACTAAGAGGGATTGAACATTGATGTTATCCTATAATCAGGTTAACCATTTTCTAAATATGTTTCTGTCGAGGCCAATCTGATTTCGATGGTAAACATTGCCAACAAAAGATTGTATTGGATAAAAGTTTACGTTGACGTTTTCAAATGATTAAATACAAATTCAATTTATAATTACAACGTACCAATAAATCAATGTACGGTTTAACCAATTAATAGTTTTATTGGTAACTTTAGTTAAGGATAAATATAATCAAGGTTTATAAATAAAAACCATATGTGGAGTTAATTGATAATTATACTATATTAAATAATTAATATATTTATTAACTAGTTTATATACTTATACTATAACAATTAATATTATAAACATGCTTTATTCAATAGCATGTGAAATAAATGAATACAAAATTTTTCATTACAACATTGATTAATAATAACCATCTTTAGTTATTAACTATGCCTAGTTAATAACAATACTATCATACTAACTAACTATAACTAAAACTAGACTTTTAATTTTCAAAATACATATTTAATTCAATGCTAAATATATTAACAAACTGATATAATAAAAATGACAAGACTCTAACCTCAAATTAACATAACTTAATAACATCCTAAACTAACTTACTAACCTACTCTACTTCCTAACTAACTTACTAACCTACTCTACTAACTAGCTAACTTTCCACATGGCATGAGGAAGTACCAAGTCATATCATGCGCCATCTAGTGGGGAAGCACAAGTCTTCCAAAACCTACGCATGACAAGGAGAATTAAAGGGATGCAAGTTTATGACACATATCATAAAGTGTCTTGGGCCCTCCACCCACTTTATCTAAAATCTAAGACTCCCTTTTCACCAAAACTTGCGCCATTTCTCAAGGAGGGAGAAATAAGCATTAAAAGAATGCTGACATAAACATTAAAGCCAAGTAGGTTCCTTCATACCATGCGCCCATGTTGAGATGATATTAAAGGGTACCATTTTGTTGACCGATGGAAAGGCTCAATAACTTTTAGGACTTGACATCATTCCCATGCGCCAACTTTAGTGGGTTGAAATAAAGAGGTGAGGGGTAATATTTTAAATGTTTATATTTTATTAGTTTTATGAAATAAGGGTGGGAGATTATATTATATTTTATTGACTGTGGTAAGGTTTTGTATGGGATTTTTATCCCATACAAAATTCAGAGAGCTTTTTTTGCTCTCTCAAAAATCTAGAGAGTGCTATTTTCATTTTGTAATACTTCCTCCTTGGTATGATGAATAAATATATCAACATAGTTCAATTGTTTCCTTTAAACATTAAGATACCAATGGTCATATAATAGGATTGTTAACTACATGGGTTATTATAGTTTAATTGATCAACTAATTTGGATTCAACTTTGAAGCTAACATGCTCATTTGATCATAGTCACTTCGTTACAATTTCATACAATCTAGAAGTATGATATGATTCAATCGGAGATTATTTTCAATGATATATATGTTTAGTTCATCATATATGATACTACGATATTCATATATCAATCCAAATATGGAAGCATAAAGAAATTGTTACATTATCTAATCTATCATTGTAGATAACTCATTTGCAAAGAGAGATTATTTTTCAATTATCGTGAGAGAGAGAGAGAGAGAGAGAGATCTTTTATCATGTTTGCAAGAATTCATCTTAACATTAAGAAATCCATTTCAACTCATTTACAAATACATCAATAAATTTTACAACATTCTAGTTTCAACAAGCATTGCAATGAATAATTCCACACAATGAAAGATCAAGATAATAACAATCCCTCATCCATTCCATCTTCACAATAGCTCCAAATGGAAGGCATTACATTCTCTTTTACATCAAATGAAATCTAAATACAAAGAATGATCCACAATGGAATAAGAAGGATGTCTTCTCTCAACCATCCAAAGGATGAAAACCTCCATGATAGCTCCTCTTTGAGCTTCCACAAATCTGCAAATATATACAAGGCAAAAGGGAAATGACCATGGGATGCTCACCTCCCATCCTAGGCCTCTCATGAGGCCACCCCTGAGCTTGGGGAAACCACAAAGAATAGGATACATACACAAACTCAAGCACTCACATGAAATCAAACAAATAGATCCCAAATTCCCTCAAGGATAAAACATAGGATCAAATCCGATCCTTTAATAGGGTGTGAATGGGCAACACATGGAGAAGCCAATGCCATAATAAGGCCACACATGGACCACAATAAACGATGTCAAGGCCACACATGGACCTCCATAACAACGTATCACATATCAATGGCACACAAGGCCAAATCCCTCCTTATAACCCCAAAAATGCCCCTTGGGCTTCAAATGCAAAGGCTACTTTGTACAACACACCCAAGCTTATCCTTCCCCACACATGGAGGAAACTCTACACATAATGTTGCCTCCATCTCCACACCCCCTCTTGGTTGCTCTCCCTTCCCAAGGGTGATTGAGCCAAGAGTAAACAACCCAAAACACCATCACAAAAGAAAATACAAATGCCATTTCATGCTCTCACCATGACCAACCATGGGGAGCTAAAACTCTTAACAAAAATTACAACTACAAGATTCATCTACAACAAAATGAGAGAGATGAAGAGCAAGATCCTCCAACCTATGATCCAATGCAAAATGATGAAGTTTTGAGCCTCCTCCTTCTTCTATCCCTCGCTTTCTCCTTCTCCAAGTTTAGTGGTGTCTAAAGGTAGAGAGTGGGTGAACAACCCCAAACCCCTCTAAAAGTCCTACTAAAAGGGACCCCAAACCAACTCTCCACAACCCTCATTAAGATGGTCCTAGGAAGTACTACTGGGTCCTTCATGCAAGTTTCAATTTCGTTCAAGATTAAATGGGCCTATTTGAGGGGACAAAAGGTCAAAATATGGCTTCTCCCATGCTAAAATTACTCCTAGCCTATGGGTACAAGGAATGGGCTACCTAAAAATGCATGAAACTACCCCCTAGGGTCCCATTTAACCCTCCAAAAACCATGGTTCAGTTAATGCACGAAAATGTAAGGTATGACTTCACTTAGGGGTCCTAAAACAAGAGGATGCACTTAGAATACCCCCCTCTAGGAAGCTTCTAGGACTTGCTCACACACTCTAATCACACGACATACCTTAGTTAACAAATAACTCTAGTGTCAAGTGACACTCACATAATTAACATCACAATTAAGGTATGTCCAACATATTACAACACTTAACAATCCTATACATACATTCACATTATGGTTACAAAATAAAACACTTCACAACGAGGCCCTGGTCTCTTCAATAGATGGGGCCTTGGCTTTACTGATAGCACAAGCATTCAATGTGGTTTCCCCGAATGTTTCCATGGTCCTTCCACCTGCAAAACCTAAATGCAGCATCAGTAATTCAAGGAAGAAAACCATCATATATAAACATACAAGATGTAATATCCACACATTAATCTTAACTCAATTGCATACAAGGAATCATACAAAAAGTAATGATCTAACACAATTCAATTGAACATTCAATCACATAGAATGAAATGTCATAATTCAATTGTCTGTACGTAATCATATAGGATTCAATAATCACATCAAATAAATTCAATTTGCATAACTCAATTCATACTTCAATTGCATATATAATTCATAATTTAATTTTCATAATTCAATTTGTAATTCAATAGCATAATTCAAATGAAATCAGGATCATCCATAATCTATCATCATCATAAGATAATCATTAAGTCCTCACAACATGAAGATAATAATAAAGTCTATCATGATCAAATCCAAATCCACTAATCATAGATCCACATACAGAGTCAACAAAATGTATAGTCTAACATGTCCATCATAACATAAAATTAAATCGAATGAGTCCAAGTATCTCAATAACATAATCAAAATGAAAATCAAGGTCTATAAATTGGGATCACTATGTGGGACTAAGGTGGGCCTCACAGCATTGCAAAATTGTCTAAGTATGAGACAGTATTTTTACCAGTGAACCTGGACATAGTTTTTGTTTGCGATGTTGATTGGAGTAAGTTCAGTGCTTGTGCACTTGAACATAGACTCTATGATGACTATTGATCACCCATCTCAGAGTGCAAGTCAGTATGACATGTACGAAAGAAGTTATGACAGTTTTACCGAAGACAGTGTCAAGCCGACAGGACAGAATATGAAGACAGAATTAGTAAAGAGTTAAGGGATTATTTTGTGATGAAGGGTGCTCCCCTTAATACCACAAACACATAACAGAAATAGAGAAACAACAACAATATGCAAGAACAGAAAATTGGCTTCTTATTATCTCCACAAATGTGGAATTACAAACTTTCAGAATTACAATATGCAAAGCCACATGGGCATTCCCTTACAATATTCTGTAGGACAAAGCCTCGAATCAATACCCAGATCTACTACCCAGAACTGTTCTGAACTGCTTAAGACAATAATACAGCCTTCCTTATATAGGCAATTTTCCACCGCCTGGGAAGGTTCCAGAATTTTAGCCAATAAGGCCGACCAAACTTAGAATTATTTTTTTATTTTACATTTCATTACATCATAGTCGGCTCAAAATAAATTTTGAAACCCGAACAGAAATTTTGAAGAAAAATCATTTTCCGCCATTTCAGGTGATCCAACTTCCGAAGACCATAAGTCATCACCAGTTGACCCGATTGACTATTGTAACCCCATTTCAGAAAGGGCGCGAGGAGCTCTACAACGCTTGAATTAAGCAAGCTTCATTCAGCCCAAAATTTGACCTCATCCGGGGCCTCTAAAGCCTTCAAAACTGAGTTCGAAGTTTCTGTACCCTGCTGCCAATACCGAAAATCTTCAATATCTTCCAATATACACTTGATCTGGCAATGAAACTTTACTGGCAGACTTATATGACCAAAATGAACCTCCAAGAAAGAAATCAGATCATTCTGAGCACATACAAAAATTGCCAAAAATAGTAACTTTCCATAAATAGCAGCTCTGCACAAAATAGCCCTTATTGAATACAAAAATAGAAATATTTTTGGGTGATGCAAGATTGCTCTTACACCCAGGATGCTCCTGCATCAGAAAATTGGCTTCTTATTATCTCCACAAATGTGGAATTACAAACTTTCAGAATTACAATATGCAAAGCCACATGGGCATTCCCTTACAATATTCTGTAGGACAAAGCCTCGAATCAATACCCAGATCTACTACCCAGAACTGTTCTGAACTGCTTAAGACAATAATACAGCCTTCCTTATATAAGCAATTTTCCACCGCCTGGGAAGGTTCCAGAATTTTAGCCAATAAGGCCGACCAAACTTAGAATTATTTTTTTATTTTACATTTCATTACATCATAGTCGGCTCAAAATAAATTTTGAAACCCGAACAGAAATTTTGAAGAAAAATCATTTTCCGCCATTTCAGGTGATCCAACTTCCGAAGACCATAAGTCATCACCAGTTGACCCGATTGACTATTGTAACCCCATTTCGGAAAGGGCGCGAGGAGCTCTACAACGCCTAAATTAAGCAAGCTTCATTCAGCCCAAAATTCGACCTCATCCGGGGCCTCTAAAGCCTTCAAAACTGAGTTCGAAGTTTCTGTACCCTGCTGCCAATACCGAAAATCTTCAATATCTTCCAATATACACTTGATCTGGCAATGAAACTTTACTGGCAGACTTATATGACCAAAATGAACCTCCAAGAAAGAAATCAGATCATTCTGAGCACATACAAAAATTGCCAAAAATAGTAACTTTCCATAAATAGCAGCTCTGCACAAAATAGCCCTTATTGAATATAAAAATAGAAATATTTTTGGGTGATGCAAGATTGCTCTTACACCCAGGATGCTCCTGCATCAGAAAATTGGCTTCTTATTATCTCCACAAATGTGGAATTACAAACTTTCAGAATTACAATATGCAAAGCCACATGGGCATTCTCTTACAATATTCTGTAGGACAAAGCCTCGAATCAATACCCAGTTCTACTACCCAGAACTATTCTGAACTGCCTAAGACAATAATACAGCCTTCCTTATATAGGCAATTTTCCACCGCCTGGGAAGGTTCCAGAATTTTAGCCAATAAGGCCGACCAAACTTAGAATTATTTTTTTATTTTACATTTCATTACATCATAGTCGGCTCAAAATAAATTTTGAAACCCGAACAGAAATTTTGAAGAAAAATCATTTTTCGCCATTTCAGGTGATCCAACTTCCGAAGACCATAAGTCATCACCAGTTGACCCGATTGACTATTGTAACCCCATTTCGGAAAGGGCGCGAGGAGCTCTACAACGCCTAAATTAAGCAAGCTTCATTCAGCCCAAAATTCGACCTCATTCGGGGCCTCTAAAGCCTTCAAAACTGAGTTCGAAGTTTCTGTACCCTGCTGCCAATACCGAAAATCTTCAATATCTTCCAATATACACTTGATCTGGCAATGAAACTTTACTGGCAGACTTATATGACCAAAATGAACCTCCAAGAAAGAAATCAGATCATTCTGAGCACATACAAAAATTGCCAAAAATAGTAACTTTCCATAAATAGCAGCTCTGCACAAAATAGCCCTTATTGAATACAAAAATAGAAATATTTTTGGGTGATGCAAGATTGCTCTTACACCGAGGATGCTCCTGCATCAGACACCCGGGGTAATTTGAGAAGTGACCCTGTCATGACTCAGGTGTGCAGAGGAAAACCAAGACGGCTAATCTCCTCCTTTGTCAGCCATGATGAATCTTCAACAGGTCGTCCTTTCCACTTGACCAGATATTCTTCATATATCCTGTTCCTTGTGCTTCTGCCAATACGACTGTCCAGTATATCTTCGATCTCCTTAGTGTCTGAACTAGTTGCTGGAATACTCCACTGTGCTGCTGTGATCTCATCTTCAACACCTCCTTCATGATACTCTGTCAGGTCTGAAATGTTAAACACTGGTGAAATATTTAGCTCAGTAAGCAATTCTACCTCATATGCGTTTCCTGAATCATGTTTCTTCAGTATCCTACATGGTCCAAACTTCTTCATTTTCAGCTTGTTATATGTACCAACTGAAAACCGCTCCTTCCGCAAATGAACCATGACTTCATCACCAACTTGAAATTCCTTATACCTCCTTTTCTCATCTGCCTTAGCCTTATACTGTGCGTTCATCTTGGTAATATGCTTCCTCACCTCCTCATGGATGTTCTTCAAGTGTTCTGCAAAATCCTCAGCTTCAGCACTACTTATTTCTCCTTTATCTATCTTCCTCAATTCAGATGCATTTCTTGGACTACTTCCATATACAATCTGGAATGGTGATTTACCAGTGCTCCTGTTGACAGAATTATTGTATGCAAATTCTGCCTGTGGTAAAATCAAATCCCATCCTGTTGGCTTATCTCCAACCAAACATCTTAGCAAATTTCCCAAACTCCTATTCACCACCTCTGTTTGTCCATCAGTCTGTGGATGATGTGATGAACTGAACTTCAAATCTGTCTTTAACTTCTTCCACAATGTACGCCAGAAATATCCAACAAACTTAGTGTCCCGATCTGAAACTATGGTCTTTGGAAAACCATGAAGTCTCACTACTTCTCTGAAAAACAATTCTGCTACATGAACAGCATCATTAGTCTTCTTGCAGGGAATGAAATGTGCCATCTTTGAAAATCTGTCAACTACCACAAAAATTGAATCGTGTCTCCGCTATGTCCTCGGTACACCAAGAACAAAGTCCATACTGATATCCTCCCAAGGCTTCTCGGGTATAGGTAATGGCTGATACAACCCTGTATTCTGCTTCACTCCTTTCGCCATCTGACATACTCTGCAACTCTGTACAAACTTCTTCACATCTTGCTGCAATTGTGGCCAATAATAATTCTCACCAACCAAAGCAAGGGTTTTATCACGACCAAAGTGTCCAGCCAATCCTCTACTATGCTTCTCCTTGATGAGATTCTCCCTCATAGAACTTCGTGGAATGCACAACTGACTCCCTCTGAATAGCATATCATCCTGGATGATGAAATCCAACTATTTCGTCCTGTCTAGAGTAACAGGTTCTTTACAAGCTTTCCAAGCTTCACCAAAATTAGGATCCTCTGGATACAAATTCTTGAGCTCCTTGAACCCAACCACTTCAATCTGCATTTCTGTCAGCAATAGTTGCCTTCTGCTAAGAGCATCTGCAACCCTATTAGACTTTCCACTCCTGTGTTTCAAAACAAATGTATAACTCTGCAAAAATTCAACCCATTTCAAATGCCTTTGATTCAACTTTCCTTGACTATTCAAATATTGCAAAGCTTGATGATCAGTATACAAAACAAACTCCTTAGGAAGCAAATAGTGTCTCCACTTCTTTAATGCTTGAACTATAGCATAAAATTCCTGATCATAAACAGAATATTTTCTCTTGGCATCATTCAACTTCTCACTGAAATAAGCAATAGGTTTACCTTCTTGGCTCATAACAGCTCCTATTGCAGTACCACTAGCATCACAATCTACTTGAAACACCTTATTAAAATCTGGAAGTGCTAAAACAGGTTGTTCTGTAACTTTTTGTTTCAACAATTGAAAACTCTTTTCTGCCCCATTAGTCCACTTAAACTCTTTTCTATCCCCTCTCATTGTTTCAGTCAAGGGTCCACAAATACTGCTAAAATTTCTGATAAACTTTCTGTAAAAGCTAGCTAGACCATGAAAAGATCTTACCTCAGTAGCATTCCTTGGAGTAGGCCATTCAAGGATAGCCTATACCTTCTCTAGGTCCATTTTTAGACCTTCTCCTGAAATTACAAACCCCAAATACACCAACTCTTTCTTCACAAAACTGCACTTCTTCAAATTAATCAACAATTTCTCTTCTCTCAGCTTCTCAAATACCATACGAATATGCATCATATGCTCCTCCAATGTCTTACTAAAGATCAGAATATCATCTAGGTAAACAATGACAAACTTACCTAGAAATTCTTTCAGAACCTCGTTCATGAGCCGCATGAAAGTGCTCGGTGCATTGGTTAGCCCAAAAGGCATGACTAACCACTCATACAGTCCTTCCTTTGTCTTGAAGGCAGTCTTCCATTCATCTCCTTTTCTGATCCGAATCTGATGATATCCACTTTTCAGATCTATCTTTGAAAAATACACAGCTCCACTTAAACAGTCCATAATATCATCCATTCGTGGCAATGGAAACCTGTACTTGATTGTGATCTTGTTTATTGCCCTAGAATCTGTACACATCCTCCACTCTCCATTCTTCTTTGGTGCTAATACCGCTGGTACAGCACAGGGACTCAGACTCTCACGGATCAATCCTTTCTGTAGCAGTTCATGTACTTATCTGTTCAACTCCTCACTTTCTGCAGGTGTCATTCTGTGTGCTGCCTTATTCGGCAAACTCGCTCCTGGGATCAAATCCATTTGATGACTGATCTTCCTGACTGGTGGTAATCCATCAGGCACGTTATCGGATATAATATCCTGAAACTCATTCAACAAATCTGCAACTTCTACAGGAACATCTTCTACTTCCTCTTTACCAGCTTTTGGAATTAAAGCAAAACATACATGCTCATGCCTCATACCATCTAGAAAATTTCTTCCATCAACAAAAGTTATCCTTGCATTACCACATACTTTTTCTTCAGTCTCCTTCAATGGTTTTAGCTTATGTCGCACTCCATCCTTTGTCAGGGAATAGGTATTCGCACGGCCATCATGTACAGCACATCTGTCAAATTGCCATGGTCTACCCAACAACATATGACATGCATCCATAGATATGATATCACACAATACCTCATCTTGGTATCCGCCAATCTTGAACTTCACCAGGCATTGTTCATTGACCATGACCTTGTGGTCATCCTGTACCTAGGCAATCTGATATGGATGTGGGTGTTTCTGTCTCTTGAGCTTCAACTTTGTCACCATCTCTTCTGACACCAAATTGTCAGTGCTTCCACTATCGATAATCACATCACAACATTTACCTTCACACTTGCACCTGGTGCGAAACAAGCTCCTCCTTTGCTCAGGTTCATTCTCACCACTCAACAGGACTCTTCTGTTAACCAACGTTTCTCCTCTTTCAGCATCTTCAGAATTTGATGATCTGGCATCTTCATCTACATGTGCAATTCTGGCCTGGCCTTCATTTCTCCTGTCTGTTCTGCCTTGGCGCTGAGGACATTCAAATGCCCTATGACCTTCTTCTCCACAGTGAAAACATGTTCCACAGAAGCCACCTCTTCCAGATCCTTGTCCTCTTCCTCTTCCTCTTTGATCTCTATTATTCTGATCCTGGAAGCGATTGGAATTATTTCCTCGCTGATTCTGACTACTACTAGCCTCATCCTTCTTTTTCGGATCTTCATTTCGGCCACCATATGACCGTCCACTAGATCGTCCACCGCGACCTCTTCCGTTTTGTCTGCTCTCAAACTTCTTGTTCAGCTTTTCCTCTACTTTTAGGGCAAACTGGTATGCCTCCTCAATATTGTTCATTCGAACCAGATTCAGCTCCTCCTGAATGCTTGGCCTTAACCCATTAAGGTATCGGGCAACTTTCTCCTTATCAGCTTCTGCATGGCCTGTTCTGATGAGAAGTCGATAGAACTCCTCTGTATACTCCTGAACAGATCTTCCTGCTTGCTTCAAACTTTGCATTTTCTTTAGTAGATCAAGCTCATAATCAACAGGAATGAACTGTCGCTTCAATTTATCCACCATCTGATCCCATCTTGTGATTTTATCTTTCCCTCTTCTATTTCGCTCCAATTGAATTTCTTGCCACCAGATCTTCGCATGACCTTTCAGTCTGGCCTTCGCAAATTTGACCCTATCAAGATCCTCAACATCTTCATACTCAAAATATTCCTCACATTCATTGATCCAGTCGATCAATTCCTCTGGGTTAAGATTTCTAGAAAAATGTAGGAACCTCAATCTTAGGTCTTTTCCCAATCCTGAAAATCGCCCGAAAAAGTCTTTCTTCCTCATGGTTCACAATTTCAACTTCTCCTTCTTGATATTCTTCTTCGGCTTCATCCTCGCTTTCGTCTCTGACATTAAGATTCATTCCTCTGCGAATCTCTTCTTGCAATGCTCGCACTTGTCTCTGCAGCTCTCTAACCTCAGGTGTTACAACATCAGCTCTTCCGCCACGTTCCCTTCGTGGAGGCATTTTCGCGATGCGCGCTGAAACCCTAGCCACGGTCCTGGTGCAAATTGCCTCACAGTCGGCGATCTGTTTACACACTCAAGAACTCCTGCTCTGATACCACTTGATGAAGGGTGCTCCCCTTAATACCACAAACACATAACAGAAATAGAGAAACAACAACAATATGCAAGAACAGAAAATTGGCTTCTTATTATCTCCACAAATGTGGAATTACAAACTTTCAGAATTACAATATGCAAAGCCACATGGGCATTCCCTTACAATATTCTGTAGGACAAAGCCTCGAATCAATACCCAGATCTACTACCCAGAACTGTTCTGAACTGCCTAAGACAATAATACAGCCTTCCTTATATAGGCAATTTTCCACCGCCTGGGAAGGTTCCAGAATTTTAGCCAATAAGGCCGACCAAACTTAGAATTATTTTTTTATTTTACATTTCATTACATCATAGTCGGCTCAAAATAAATTTTGAAACCCGAACAGAAATTTTGAAGAAAAATCATTTTCCGCCATTTCAGGTGATCCAACTTCCGAAGACCATAAGTCATCACCAGTTGACCCGATTGACTATTGTAACCCCATTTCGGAAAGGGCGCGAGGAGCTCTACAACACCTAAATTAAGCAAGCTTCATTTAGCCCAAAATTTGACCTCATTCGGGGCCTCTAAAGCCTTCAAAACTGAGTTCGAAGTTTCTGTACCCTGCTGCCAATACCGAAAATCTTCAATATCTTCCAATATACACTTGATCTGGCAATGAAACTTTACTGGCAGACTTATATGACCAAAATGAACCTCCAAGAAAGAAATCAGATCATTCTGAGCACATACAAAAATTGCCAAAAATAGTAACTTTCCATAAATAGCAGCTCTGCACAAAATAGCCCTTATTGAATACAAAAATAGAAATATTTTTGGGTGATGCAAGATTGCTCTTACACCCAGGATGCTCCTGCATCATTTTGTTTATCAAAATAATGACTTAACAATATAAAGGGATGACATCCTAGATGTTAACTCTTGGATAAAGTTATTTTTATAAATGTAATTGTAATAAATGATATAGATGGATGATGAAGTAATGAAATGTAATGAAGCAGTAATATGATGCAAAATATATGATGCACATGTAATAGCGATAGTGAAAGTGCAGCGAAGAGATATTGATGCAAGCAGTATAAGGTTATGTACCTTAACCTTCTTTTGTAATCAATGTATATTTTACATTACTTGTTTGGGCAGTGGGCTCATCTGGTAATCACATTTTGTACTGCCAACTCCTAACAGGGTTGAGGCTTCTAACAAGGCCTATAGTCCCTTAATCAGGACTGATACACTATATGTTTGTAATAGACTCCTAACAGGATCAACATCCTTAACATGATACTTTTGATTAGTGGATCTTTGTGGGTACCATCCCCATCGAGGTTTTCCCTTGGCCAAGGTTTCCTCGAAACCAAATAATGTGTTATGAGTTCTTTAGTTTTATTGCTATGCATGTTGTTTAACTTCTTATGTTATGCATGTATAAAGATAATCTGTTATATCCATAATTGGGCAAAAGATAAAGTTTGTAGAATACTAATTGACCCCCACCTCTCAGTATTCCCTATTTTTAACAAGTTTATAGTGAAATAACTTTATATAGTCATAAAAAAAATGTCAAAAACAAATGGGGAAGGGTTCACAGAATCCTCCCGGCCACTAACAGTAGTGGCCTTGCCACTGCTTCGGCGGCCATTACCAATGGTAGCAGTGACAAGGTCACTTCTACAGTGGCTAGTCGCTGACAGCAATGGCCAAGCCACTGTCTGTCACGGCTAGAGTCATTGCGGCAGTGGGTAAGCACTTCGCGCAGGGGGGTTGGCCCAGTTAGGGCACACAACATGCATTTCATAGCTTTGTTTTTTTATTTTCAAACCCTACAAAAATATCACTTGTTCGCATTCCATAATGTGTTAAAAAAATAAAGGTTTTCAAAAGGATACAAAGCAATGCGGTAATTTTAACAAGTATCTGTTGTTATTTACTTTGATAGAAACTATGGTAACAATAAAAGAAAAAGCATCGATATATCTTATGCACATGGTTCAATGTTTATAAAGATTATACACAGTGATATATATATATTATTATGTATGCACATACATGCCTCGGTATGTGTATATATAATAATATATAAATAATCATAAATGTTGTTAAGGTCTGTAAAAATATTCGATGCATAAATCAATTTGCTAATCATACACTAAATATACCATGAGTTAGAATTATGGATATATATATATTATTATTATTATATATATATATATATATATATATATATATATGAATGTCAGATCTAAATCTGGAACATAAGAGCAGTACCAAAAAGAAATATTATCTTAGTTTTTTTGTAGTTACAAATATATTATTATTATATTATATTTGACATGATATATTTATAACAATAATAATATTTGTATTTATGGACCAAGAATAATAATTTTCCCTTTTTTTTTAAAGAAACAATCTTAAGGTGCATACATTTTATTGAAAATTTTCAATAATGAAAATAAACCTTTTCTTTTAAAGGAAAGCTTAAACGAAATACATAAATAAAACTTTTGAAAACATAATCATAGAATTAAAGGTATCTTTTCTTCCTTTGCAAGTATCAAAATGCATCAACATAGAATTTACATTTATTTCATCAATTTCTATACATCATTACTTACTTATCATTTCAATATAAGGAAAAATCAAGTATATTTCTCATAAACATTTAGTTCAATAGATGGAAGGAAATATAACTTTAACCTACTACATTTTACAAGCATTTCATATGCTAGAGTTTTCAATCATAGCCTTTCTCATGAAAAATTACACAAAGGGCTCAAAGCCAAGAAAACTCAATAACAAGTAGAAGATATAAATATCCAAATTTTTCTTTAACTCCTTGAAAACCAGCAAGCTAAGTCTTGAGAAAATCTGCAAAACAACAAATAGACCATTGAGGCTCACCTCCCAACCTAGGCCATTTCATGCCCACCCCCGAGCTAGGGGAAATAAAGATGGATAGGGGTTTAACATGCATACATCAAGCACATGACCAACAAAACTAGCAAATAAACATGAAAATCAAATTCCCTTCCCATGGCTAAGCACAAAATGAGTCACCTTGTACCCATAGTAGGGGTGAAGGTGGAAGCTACCCAACTAGGAGAATGCCAAAATACAAGAATAAACTAGCCTTCAACAAGGCTTTAAAATTTGCTCAGAATGCCTTCACAAGAACATAGATACAATCATCAACCCTTCTCATAATCATCACAATAACAACACCCTTATGACCCCCAATTTATATACACAAGGATGGAAACATGGATGCCCATACATCCATGCCTTATCCCCTTCCTCCTAGAGGAAGGACTCTACACTAGATGAGTAGTCTCAACTTTTTCCCTTCACCCATCAAGGCTCTCTTCCCTCCCAAGGGTGAGTTTGGCCTTGCACACCCCAAATAAGACAATGCAACAAAAGCAAGGAAAATCCACATACATGCATAAACCAAGATACCAACAATTACTTACAACACTAAGCATTCATATAACACAAGAAATAGATTTGCACATAACATTAAGACAGATTTTTCAAGATCCAACCTCAATCCAAGCTAATGGCAATGAGGGTTGAGATGAACTTTCTCCAACTAGGCTCCTCCTTTTCTATGCAACACCAAAATCCTCCCAAGAAAATCAAGACCCAATTCTCAAAACCTCTCCAGTCTCCAAAAATTGGAGAGTGGACAATTACTCACAAATTTTCCCTCCATCTCCTTAAGAAGACAGACCCTAATCCTTCCAAACAAGAGGGGGAAATTCAAATTCAAAATTCAAAAAGAGGAGTGGGCTTGGCATGCAAATTTAAATTTTCGTCACTTTACAAAAGAGCATCTTTCGAAAGGGCAAAAATAGCCAAAATACATCATAATGGTCAAAATTTGACCACCAACACATGGCACCACAATGGGGTAGCCTATTTTTATCCTCCACTACCTTAAAGGGTCACTAAATACCACTCAAAAGACTACTCAAAGATTGCATATGAAAATGAAAGAGATTCCCACTCAAGGCTCCTAAAAATATAGACCACTCATACACATAAAGCACTTGGGCATGCCAACTCACATGACATGTGTCAATTGACACCACAAAAGAATCACATTGCAACACAATACACATGGCATGCCAAGTGGACTAACATAATAAAATAGAATAAACATAATTAATAAATACATTCATGCATCACTTTACAACAATTACACATTACAACAAGGTTAATTTATCCCCTTTAATTTCCCCTGATATATCCATGGTCTTACCTGCACACTTGACAAAATATCAGTAGCTCATGAAATGTCAAATATCATATATGTGTGTGTGTGTGTGTGCGCAAATAGAATACACCTGAAAATCACATTCTTAACATCATAAATTTCTAACTACATTTCATAGTAATTCTCATCATTTTCAACATAGCATTTCTAAGGCATATAAAGTCAAGAATAAAATCATACATGTTAATTCACCTAACATAATAATCATGATCATTTCCCACAAATTTCCCTAACATGAATGTAACATCAAAGTATCATATATAAATCAAATATTTAACAATTACTATGCTCATGAACTAATAAATAGCATGAAAGTAAAAGTCCTATATCCTCATCACATAATCATAAGTCATCACATAGTATCATAATATAATTTCTCTATCCCAATAGTCCAACATCATAAAATAAACTATCAACATGAGTCCAAAGATGGAAAATAATCTGCTATGAAATGATGTCACGGGGTGAGGCGTCACACATAGGTTATCCTTTTCAGCTGCCTCTAGGTCATCCTCATAGAAATAGAATCATTCCATCATCCTTCATTATCTTTCCATTTGCAAATCCTAAATCAAAATCTTTGTCATCATCCATCATCTTTTATCCAAATCTAGCATCCATCATCCAAGTCAGAAACCCACCATCCTTAAACCAAACCCAATAATCCAAATCCATCCACTTCGTGTCTAAATCCTTTGAGTTGCTTCAAATCCTTATCCCAAATCAAAAATATTCCCCCTATGACTAAGCATTGTCCAAGGAATCCTTACTTGTCCTTGTAAGCCTCATCATCTTGAGCAAGAGATTGGCATACATTGATAAAGAATCTAGTCTTCTGAAGATCATAAGTCTATCTTAGGTTGGTAGTCCTCTTTGATCCTACATCAGGAAGTAGTAGCTCATGTGATCTAACACTTAGTAATCATTCACAATCTTCCACCAAGCTTCCATAATCCTTGACCCAAATCAGATTATCCCACCAATCCTCCATCATCTTCGATCCAAATCAGAGCATCTCACCAATCCTTCATCATCCTGTCATCATTTAGTTGTTCCAAATCCTTACATCCCATCTTAGAAATCCACTATCTTTAGAGTTCTTAGAAACATCTTTCATCCATCCATCATTTGCATTTTCATCATTAGATCTACATTCTATGCCTGCTAAGATGAGATCTAGGAAGAGAAGGAATAGGGATCCCAATCGGGCCACTAGTTCGTCAGATCCTAACAATCCTACCAGTGTGATGGTAACCTACAATGCCCATAACCCACAAGTTGATAATGTGTGGGAAGACCCAAATGGACCACCCACTTAATTTTCAATGGAGACCTTTATGAATCATCCAGGGAATGCACAAATAGTGAGTGCACTTATTGATCCAAATCGGCAAGCCATATTGGCCAAGTTTGCATAGGAGGGTACTCCCATTCCACCACATCTCCAACCCCTCATACCCATCAAAGCCATCCAAATCTCAACACAAGTCTACACCCCCATCATCCAACAAATCCGTGATCTCAACTTTCACATATCTGAGGAAGCCTCATCCATCCCCCACTTCTTGGAAAGCAATTTTGCGAGCCCCACCACATAAGCCATAACACAATCCGCTTTGTTTTCCATCATAGGAATAGCATCATCTTCTATGGCATCTCAATCCATTATCCAAGCCCAAAGATTTGCACAAAACCAACCTCCACCTCCTACACAAGTTGTCGCACAAGAAGTTCCTCCACCATCCATGAGCCAAGTAGCATCATCATTTCCAGGGGCAACGCAATCATTTCCTTCTTTTTCCCAACAAGCCTCTACCTCAGTATCATCATTTCCAGGGACAATGCAATTGTTCCCCTTTCCTACTCAGCAAGCTTCCACGTCAAAATCACCCTTTATGTGGGGAACACAAGCATCTCCTTCCACTTTCCTACCAGGATTTTCCCAAACATACATTCCACCTCCACCTTTCATCTCCAATACATAAACCCAACAAACTACTTTCACAATAGGCATGCCTTCCATGGGATTTCAAAATCCACCACCTACATCCCAAATTCCCACATCTTTATTTCCAACATCCTCTACATTGTAACTCCCACCACAAACTAGTTCTCATTGGGCCCTTACTCGAGAAGAAATGCAAGCCTTAGGAATACCATCCCACTCTCCTACATCCATACCTGCAACCCAACAAGTCACCTTCTCTCAAGTAGTGCAACAACAACCATCACAACCTTCACCAACTTCATCTTTTCCTTTATATACTAATTACCTATATGTTCCACCCTCCGCTTCTCAAGTAGTTCCACCACCTCGAAAGTAGAGTTCATCTCATCTCGCCAGCTACCTTGCGCAACCACCTCCTACTTCTAGTGTCCCAACATTTGTTCCACTCCTAAGCAATGCAGGAATGCATCCCTCTTACATCAACCAAGCGCAAAGCCAAGTGCACCAAGCACCATTCTATCAGCAAGTTGCATCATTCCATCAGCCTCCTCCACCATAGCAACACTTCCCAGCACAGCAGCAACAACATCCCATCATCCCCCAGCAGCAACAAGCTTCATCATATCCAGTACAAAACCAAAAAAATCTTATTGTACCCCAGTAGCAAGTCATTTCATATCCCCTGCAACAATACACTCATGCACCTTAGCAACATTATCATCCCCAACAACCATCACCCCAACATCCATTCCAATCCACCTATCTTGCTGGGCAATCCCCATATCCCACTCCACAATACCCTCTACCAAATCACCCTTATTCACCAGCACCACTGGATCCTTTCCAAATGGGAGTACCCACTCCAATTCCAATCAATGCCGAGTGGGAAGAGGTGAAGAATAATCTTAAGGAGCTCGAAGCCAAAATAGAAAATAAGACCTACAAGCTTGAAGAGGTGTGTCCCTATCTGTTTGATCGATCAATCACAGATGTCCCTTTTCCTAAGCACTTTGAAACACCCAGAAGTGGCATATAGTGATAACTATCTTATGCGTCTATTCCTTAAAAGCTTGGGAGGAACTGCTATTGAGTGGTTCTACAAAATACCTTATGGGACAATATCAACATTTGTCGAGCTCTCTGAGAATTTTTTTGCCCAATACACCTGTAATGTCAAGAATGAGTTGTCTTTACTAGACCTTTGCAACTCAAAGTAGAAATGAGGAGAAAGCCTAGCCGACTATTTGCAACGATGGCAGAACCTCACAACTAGGTTATCATATCAACCACCTGAGAAGCATCTAACTAAGATCTTTATCAATAATCAGCATCCCAAACCATCCCACTTCATGAGGATGAACTACATCCAAATACCAAGATATCAAAAGCAAGGGGATAGATATTGAAAGAGGCCTCCTAGATGAAGGTACAATCTGGCATTACAAGGAAGATTCCCATAGTAAGTCCAATAATGACAAACCCCGTTACTAGAATCATAACAAAAATGTTGTTACTGATGGAGCCACAGAAACTAAGCATGTTCAAATTATTGTGTTTGGTCCTACACCAACTCCTGCATATCAAAAACATCTATCTCAGAACAATCAGCAGTCTATGCAGAACTATCAGCAATAATCTCCCATTAATCAGCAACTCATGCAAAATCATAAAAACCAACAACTGAATCCAACCTATCATACTAATGCCATATCAACAACTCCCAATTAGAATAGGCCTTGAGACCAGACTCACCAAAAGAGAATCTTCACACCCCTTTTTGAACCTCTAGACATAATCTTTCATTGAATGGCTAAGGTCAATCTAATCATGTACCCACCAACTCAACAATTTGATGATGCCACTCCCAAACCTAATTGCTACAAAGATCATGAGTACTATGATTATCATCGTGTCAAAGGACACACTACCCTAAGGTGTATAAAACTAAAGCATTGCATCCAAGATCTCATTGATAGGAAAGAGATCCAAGTGGATACACCAGCCCAAGCCTCGCCTAACGCCAATCTGCAAATCTATCAAAACATATTCCCTCAACACAATCCTGGGAAGAACCAGGCCAATGCCAATCCTCCACCCCAAAACCAAGGCAAAGGAAAGCAAGGATACCATGCTGATCACAAAGACTATACGACTGCCCATATAAACTATGAAAAAGTCATTGGTTGCATAACCCAAATCGATCCCAAAGTCAATGTCATCTACATCAAAGGAGCAGATAGTCAGTGTGATGTTACTACCTGTAGAGGCCGTATATCTATCACTAGTACCAATCCAAGGCCAGCACATAATACACAATACAACCTTATAGAACATCTTGGGAATACACCTGTCCAAATCTCCATCCTCAACCTTCTCCACACTTCACCCCTCCATCATGAGATTCTCAACAGAGTCCTCCAAGAAGGACATGTCTCTACAAACATAAATGTCATCCAGTTTGAAAACATTGTGGGACATCTATCTGCATCATGTGCTCTATCCTTCAAGCCATCTAACATACCAGCTGTTGCACCTGACCATAACCTCCCTCTCCATATCGCTCTCATGGTCAGAGAGTTTTCCATCAAAAGGGTCATGATAGATAATGGCTCAGCCCTAAACTTGTGTACTTTGAAATTCATTCAGTAGAGCGGGTTCACAAAGGTTGACATATCATATGAAGTCATCACTATCAAGGCATATGATATCTTGGAGCGTACCTCTGAAGGTACCATTATTTTTCCTATCAAGTTAGGCCTAGCAATGCAAGACACCATTTTCCATGTTGTTGATCTTGATGTACCATTCAACATCCTCCTCAACCGACCATGGATCCATTCCATCAAAGTTGTACCATCCACTTACCATCAGTGAGTCAAATTTTCGTATCATGGCACTGAGGTTACCATCCATGCAGACCCCCAACCCTTCACATACTACCATGTGATGGAAGTATCGTTCCCTCATTCCACCCATTGTCCTAGAACTGACATTGGCACTTTTGTTGCTAGCTCTTCCCGATCCCATAGTGATCCAGAGACCATCTTCGCCTCCACTCTCTCTTATGTCAAGATCAATAACCAGGGTTGTGGTGAATACACCCTAAATGATACATTTGTAGTAGGGTCCCTCCCACTTGATCCACATACTCAAGGGTGCCCAAGTCACCAAAGAAAGTCCACTGAAGAAAATCATGAAATCAAGCAAATGGGACCTATGACTTATGTTTCCCATGGCAACATAGACAGTCAAGAGATGGACCTTGACATCAATAGGTGGTTGTACAGAGATCCCCCACCACCTGACACTCAACTTCTTCGCTACTTCAAAGACAAATATCCACAATCACACAAGTATGCCATAGAACAATGGAAATACCAAGGCAATGGTCTAGGACCACAAGAAGGTGGAAGCAAAAATCCAATCGAAGCCTCAAATAATCCAAAGCATCAAGGTCTTGGCTTTAATACCCCTCGCCTACATATACAAGAGCCCAATACTGCAACTAGGGGTACCAACATGACCAACGTTCCCTTCTCGAATAGCCAGGATGACCTCGTAGAGATCGAAGACATCCCTGAAGAGGAAGAGAAGAGATCATATGATGACATCTTCGATGATGATACCCTCCTAGATGCTTATGTCCTCCATCAACTTTCCATTAATATCATAGAACTTCCCCTCATCCACCCTGAACTTATAGACTGGGACCAACCAAGCGTCACACATATCGATGAGTTCCAAAGAACATAAGTGCTCCTAAGGTTCATGGGAGCATCAGGCCAACAAATAGATCAACATTAGGAATCAGTTCATGTCTGCAAGCTTGACCCTAAAGGATATTTTGGGGAGGAGGCAAGCTTTAGCTGTAAAATAAAAATAGAAAAAGAAAAGAATGATTCCTTATGTGAAAACCCCTCTGGGGTGCATTCTGATTCTAAAAAAGAGAAAATAAAGAGTGTATCATCTAGTGAAAACCTTTCTAAGGTGCTAGAAGATGGTGACTTGCCTCTTCCTCCCATCTAGGATTACAGACCCGATCAGTCACCTATCATCATTGAGGAAACTAAACCAGTCAACTTGGGCACCAAAGAATGCCCAAGAATCACCTACATTGCAGCATCTCTAATAGAAGGTGAAGAAATGGGCTTCACTACACTTCTCAGAGAATCAGTTATAAATTTTTCATGGTCATATGCACACATGCGAGGGCTTGATCCAAATCTTGTTGTGCACAATCTTGCAATGGACTCCAATGCAAAGCTAGTAACGTAGAAGCTACGCAAAATACATCCTAAAGTACGCTATTGGTGAAAGCAGAACTAGAAAAGCTCCTACAAGCCAAGATTATTAGAGCTATCGACTATTCAAATTGGATCTCCAACATGGTGCTTGTTACCAAACCTTCAAGAGAGATAAGAATCTGTACAGACTTTAGGGATTTGAATAAAGCATGTCCCAAGGATAATTTCCCACTACCCAATATAGACATGATTATAGACCTTACAACAGGCTATGAGATGTTGTCACTCATGGATGGCTTCTTTGAGTACAATCAGATACAAATAGCATAAGTAGACCAACACAAAATACAATTCACCACACCATGGGGAATCTTCTGCTACAACATGATGCCATTTGGGCTCAAGAATGTAGGAGACACATATCAGAGAGCAATGACAGCCATCTTCCATGATATGATCCACAAAATGTTGGAAGACAATGTGGATGATATTCTTGCAAACTCTAAGACATGAGGTGAACACCTAGACATCCTTGAAAGTGTATTCGATCATCTACATCATTATGGATTGAAGCTAAATCCAAATAAATGTGTCTTTGGTGTAACATCTGGAAAGCTTCTAGGTTTCATCGTATCATGACATGGCATAGAGATTGACCCCAAAAAGGTCAAATCCATTACGGAAATGCCTCCTCCTAGAACACTTAAGCAACTCTGAAGCCTACAAGGAAAGCTCCAATTAGTGCGACAATTCATATCACAGCTGGTAGACAATTGTCAACCCTTTATGCATCTGCTCTACAAGGACACAAGCTTCAAATGGGATCCTATTTCTTAGAGAAGCTTTGAGAAGTTAAAAGAGTATGTAGCCAACTCTCCCATCCTTGTACTACCAATTTCAGGATGCCCTCTCATACTATACATCTCAGCAACCACTATAGCATTGGGGACACTCTTAGCACACCATGATGATGACAACAAAGAAAGAGCCATCTATTATATCAGTTGAACTCTAGTCAGCTATGAGCTCAATTATTCACCAATGGAAAAAGCATGCCTTGCAATGGTCTTTGCCACTCAAAAGCTTAGACATTACATGCTCAGCCACACAATCAAGCTCATCTCAAAGCTGGACCCACTCAAGTATCTGTTATCAGGGACAACTCTCACAGGCAGTATGGAAAAATGGGTCATGCTACTCAATGAGTTTGACATCCAATACATAGATCGAAAAGCAATCAAAGGGAAAGTAATTGTCGATCAGCTAGGAAAAGCAACTCTAGTGGATGTATATCCCCTAATCATGGAATTCCCTAATGATCACCTATGTATGATTGAAGAACAGCCCATATGGAAGCTATACTTTGATGGCTCCTATACATCACATGGATCAAGGGCAGGAATCCTATTCATCACACCTCAAGGTGATTATATTCCAAAATCATTCAAATTAGGATTCCCATGTACTAATAACATTGTAGAATATGAGGCACTCATCTCAAGCCTCAAAATAGCTATCTAATGGAATATAACAAAACTGCAAGTGTTTGGAGATTTGCAGCTAATTATCAAGCAGGTCCTAGATGAATTTCAAATAAAGGATGACAAGCTTCTACCCTATAAAGAACTGGTGGACAAATTGAAAGAGCATTTCCTGAATCTATAGTTCATGTAGATACAAAGGCTTCATAACAAAGTAGCTGACGAAATGGAGACCATTGGATCCTTATTGGAAATCCCTCACAACACGTCACAGTATGAATTCCTAGTCAAGCAGCTACACACACCTGCTTATGAGAACGTCAATCTGGAAATGGTGTGTGTCTTGGTTGGTTCTCAGTCCCCATGGTACTATGACATCCATGCATATCTTAAAAATGGTATCATATCTCCCCATCTCACTAATAACCAATGCTAAAAGCTAATTTGAAGAGCTTCCTGCTACACTCTTGTAGCCAACACCCTTTATTGTCGAGGATATCATAACATCCTCTCTAGGTTTTTAGATTCAAACAAGGTCGTTCTAGCTTTACAAGAGGTCCATGATGGAATTTGTGGTGCCCACATGAGTGGCATGGTCCTAGCTAAGTAGTTTCTTCAAGTCGGGTACTATTGGCCTATAATGGAACATGACGCTTGTGAATTTGTTAGGAAATGTCTCCCATGTCAACAGCATGAAAATCTAATCCATGCTCCAGCACAAGACTTACACCCCATTGTGCCACCTTGGCCATTTTCATGTTGAGGCTTTGACCTCATTGGGTTAATCACTCCCTTTTCCTCAGATGGACATAAGTATATCATAACAGCCACAGGGTACTTCACAAAGTGGGTTGAAGCAATTCTGCTCACCCTCACTACTGGCATCCAAATATCTAAGTTCATCTTATACCATATCATCTGCCGCTTCAGCATACCATCTACCATTGTCATAGACCATGGCACACCTTTTTAAAACTAGCATGTGGATGATCTTTGTACCAGACTCCACATCCATCATTGTTTCTCCAGTCCATATTTCCCTCAAGGAAATGGCCAAGCTGAGGCAACCAATAAAACTATCCTCAAAATCCTCAAGAAGGTTGTCAATGATTCTGGTCATGACTGGCACCTCCAAATAAATCTCGCCCTCAAGGCCTATCATACTTCTTACCACACTCCCATAGGAACCACCCCATATTCTCTTGTATATGGTGCCAAATACATTCTACCCATTGAGGTTGAGCTCCTAACATTGCATGTCTCTATGAAAAACTATACTATAGATGAAGACTATCATGTGGCATGCCTCACACAGCTAGACCTGTTAGATGAAAAGAGACAGCAAGCATATGATCACCTGGTTGCATACCATAATTGACTCAAAAGGAGTTATAAAAAGAAGGTCCATCCAAGATATTTTCAAGTGGGCAACATGGTCCTAAAGGAAAATCAGAAAGTGCAAGCACATCAAGAGAGAAAGGGAAAGTTTGAACCTGCTTGGTTAGGTCCTTATGTTGTCATAGCATGTTTTGGCTCCAGCACCTATCAGCTATCAACACCAGAAGGTGATCCCTTGAATGATCCTATCAACATCATACATCTGAAGAGGTTATGTGCTTGAACCAGATCCTATATATTCAGAAAATCTTTAAAATTTGGAAAACCAAAAAAATACAAAAAAGAAAAAAAGCAAAGAAAAATAATCATCCAATGGTGAAAACTTGGCAATTCAAGTTCCTTAGACAAGTATGTTGGTGAAAACCTAGAAACAAGCACCATACATAGTGGACTGAGTCATTATCTATCAAACTCCCATCCCCCTCATCCTGAATCCCAATCCTCTTTATCTAATCCCCATCCCCACCACCATCCATCAATCCCAAGGTGTTCTATCCTCAAGCCTATCCAATGCAACAATTGTTCCTATCTCCAATCCTAGGCTTCCTGTACTTATCCTATATACTTCCTGTATAGCGAGATCTCCCTATCTCCAATCCTGAGCTTTTTATATATATCTTGTATAAACCAATCCTTCCTGTATATATCCTGTATAGCGAGATCTTCCTATCCCAAATCATGAGCTTATGTCAATATCTGGTGTCAATATCTTCCCATCTATTGTACATATCATCCCATCTTGTTGTACATATCCTCATCCATCCTGCAGCAGTATTTGATCAAATAACTTGGCCCATCTAGCCTTGTACTTCTGCAACATCTTTTTTTGACTATCCTTAATCACAACAATTATTCTTTAATTCATCACTTGCCAACGAACAACACTAATTCTCCTCATCAATCAGTGGGTCCACACATTTGTATGCTTATGTATTGTCTAGCCTAAGCCTAATCACGGGTCTGCACAGATGTATCCTTCTGTTTTATCCACCCTCATCTTCTACCAATCACACCAGGTCCATGTTGATGTATCCTTCCACACGTTCAGACCAATCTTCCCACCATCAATCAAATCAATCTCTCTCCTTAGCAAAGGATGTCTTTTGGAGTTAGCATTTTGGGTTTTGGATTTTGTCCTTTGGATCTTGTTAATCTTTTATGACTTATCATTGTTCCTCTCCTCAAAGTCACCACGATCCTTTATATCATGGTGCGCTACAAATGAGGGCAATCTGGGGCAAGGTCTTTTGATTTCTTACTTCTGCATATGATTCAGTCAGACATGACCCTTGCATAGTTCACATGTGATCTTCTAGGTTACATGGTGCACTTGGGAAATGTCATTTTTTTGTGGTTTCTTCAGCATCATTTATACCATGCTTCTTCTTGGGTTCATGCATGATGTTGGGGCAACCTTGCCTGTCTTTTTCACATCAATCTTATGCAATGCTGGTGACAAGGCCTTGTGATCCCAGTATCCTTGGCAGGTCTCTAATGTTGCTATATCAAACTAGGTTGTGCTCTCCACATTTACACTTGGAGCTCTCCAAAATATTCCATCTTGCATCATATAGATTATTCTTGCATCTTGCATCTTTGCATATAGCTGCATCATGCATTCTGCATTCCTTCATCTTTGCTCTTTGAAGTATGGCTATTTATCCTCCCTTCTTCCTTCCTTCCCCTTCCTTTATGTTTCCTTTCAAGAAAATTCCACAATGTTTCCTCTTTGCATTATTTTCTCGAGAGGACACAACCCCTTATTCCTCTAAATCCTAGCCTAGGGCATCTTATTTTCTTGTCTTTGACGCCATGCCACTTGCGGCATTGCATCAAAGAGAGGCAAAATGTAGACACCTAAAAATCTTTTAGAAAAAAAAATTTTAAAAAATTCTGAAAACCCCTAATGACATCATCATTTATTAATTAATTTATTTATTTTTATGTCATTAAATCTTCCTATTTTAATTAAACATCTTTAATTAAAGAATCCCTCCCCAAATCATTTAAATCAAGTTTGAATGATTTTCCCCTATTTATTAATTATTAATTGATGCATTGACCAAAAATCTTTTAAATAAATAAAATATTTATTTAAATCCTAAAACCTTAGAAATGTTCTATAAATCCCTAACCTCTTCTAGAATTTCCTAATCTCACCCTAAACCTAATTAAAAAGTGATTCCTACCCTTTTTAGCCTAAACCCTTCAAACTTTGACTTTGGGTCAAAAACCCTCATAAATGAGCCTTACATGCTCATAAATGCTTCTTACATCCTTATTAATAACTCTTACAAGTCATTAATGAAGCTCATGTCTCCTCTTCCACTCTTGTTCCCCTTCCACACTTCCCTAGTGTTGCTCACACGTGTGAGCAACTTTGACCAAGGTTAAACCTTACCATACCCCAAACTCTACCCCAAACCTTACCTCTAACCCTAACTCTCCTTCCTAACCCAATCCTTTCCTCAAATCCTATTAATACGCTCCTCTTCCAAGAGAAAAACACCAATTCACATCTTTTACATTGAGTAGTGTTATAATGTTAGTTTCATTCTAGAGCCTAAGCATTTAGCATACTTTGTTAGCTTACTTCATTTTTATTCTTTTCTAACTCACATTAGCATAGCATAATGGATTAATCTAACCTCTTTCATAGAATTTGTACATCATTTTTAGTAATATCATACTTTCATTTGGATTAAAATGAATCTAGCTTAATCATTCTTAGCATCATTAGGATCTTTGAAGCCTTAGGGGCAAGCTCCAAGTGCTTAGAGAGAACACCCACATCCCTCTTATCAAAGAAAATCAAACAATGCTTAGATGCATCTGTTTTGGCTCAATCTGAGGTGGCTTGGTTTTTTATGTTTATGTTTTGGACTAATATAAATGCTAGAATTAAATCTAACATTTTCCTTGTTTACGTCTATTACGAACAGATACAGATCAAAATCGTAGTCTACACTTCGATCTGGTGTGTATTCTTCTTGTTCAACTACATTTCCTTCATATTGATATTTGAATAAGTAAGCATGAATTTCTCATCCATTTTGTGTATCAAGTCCAAAGAGTCTATATAATTATATATTTATTCTGGTTGATATGGTTTGAACTTGTTTTTCTAAAATGCTCTTTTTTATAATTGTATCTTCAAGACATTGCCTTATGATGGTGGTTGTGAGCTATGACAACATTAATTGTTAGCAAATGGTGGAAACCATGTCACATGTAATCTTTTGATATGGAAAAATATATGAACATTGTATTATTATTTTAAATTCCACAAGACTTTTCCCATTCGGCTTAACACATCTATAACATTTCCAGCAAGGCCTAGCACTATAGCAGGAGTAATATTCTTGAAGATTCTATCAAGGTCTGTCTTCTTAAAAACCTATAATATTGGATTGTTTAGCATTTATTTTTAGTAGTAAGATTGTACTTATGTAGATGACTTTACTGGCAGAGCTGCCATAGTATAACAGAATATTAGAGTAGTTGTATTTGGTGTACATGGCAAATGCCCTAGGTTTAAGTTGAGATGTTTCAGTAACGAAGTGTTCTTGCAGGTGATTGGAAACTTGACAAAGTATGCAATTTAAGATTAACATTTGATTGATTAATTTGTATTTGCAGGAGATCAGTGGGTATTTGATTTGCTTTACTGCGTTGCATTTGAAGTGATGGATGCACAATGGCTTGTGATGCATGCTTCTTACATGGACTTTAATGTAAAAATGGATCTTTCATTCCCATAAAAAAAAATTATTGGCTGGCACGCAGTTGATTTTATTCATCAGTTTGATATCTCATTTGAATTGCCATGATACTATTTATTCATCAATTTGATATCTCATTTGAATCCAAAATATTTATAGAGAGAAGTAATTTGAAAGTAATTCATCTTGATTTCTTTCGTCATCGACATGTGGAATTTTATTTTTGGTGGGCTTGCTCATTATTTGAGCCCGAATTCAGTGTATATGTAGAATAAGTTTTACAAAATTGGCCATGTTGATGATGATTATGAAGAAGATTTAAAAATGTTGCACCAATCTAAATTGGATCAATCATCATTTTCAAATCTTCTTCATCAATCACCATCAACCATTTTCCAAGAGATGAAAAATATATGGTGAGTGAGAGGAAGAAAACCACCAAACATTTTCTTTGTCAGCAATAATTTGAACAATGGGTTTTGGATATCCAGGCTTGGGATGAGCATCTTAAGAAGGGTTATGAGCAGAGGGCAGTGATTCTAGTACAAAACTTTGACCATCCTACACATCAGCAAAAATAGATGTAAGTATTTTCAAACAATATATTTGTATGTCGTGTTATTTATGTTATTCAAAATTGAATCTTTCAGTGGTCGTGTTTACAAGTATTGTGCTACAAAGCTTGTTTCTTCATAATAGTATCGTCCTGATTAGATTGATCATTTTTTATATTACATGGATAGGTTAGCAAAAAAGACAAGGCACATAAGACAAACTTTGTCTTATTTAAATGACAACTCAGCAATGTTGAAGGCAACGCCATGAACAAATGGGCACATATATAAATGATTATTTTAAATTCAACAATAAAATAAAATCAATAAAGTAATTTGCCACATCACCTATCAAAGGGGTGTGATTTCTTATACATAAACAAACATGTCTTGTGACGTCCAAAGGTGGTAGCCCTTCAAAGGAAGGGGATATAAATGGGACATGCACCAAAGAATACAAACAATGGTGGTCGCAAATAGACATATATGAAGGAAAGGAAAATACACAGTCTTCTAATCTGAAAAGAGGCCAATCATCATCATTTTTTTTTAATATATATTTTCTTATCTTCTACGGAACAAAAGGTACCTGGACATTTCTAATTGTTTTCTATACATTGTTCTTGCTAGTTAGACATAAATTGTTTTTTCTGGAGTCATAGAGGTATAATTGTAATGGTTCTTCAAGATTCTAAAAGAAATGGTAGTTGCAGCTGGAGGAATTTCTTGCCAAAATGTTTTGCAAGCTAATGGTAGGAAGGTTATGGGAGATATAGGAAATTTTGTAGGAGACTTTAATGGCAGATGTAATATCCCCAATCAATTGCTCAATGGGTATGTTTTTTCTCTGAGACTTGGCACTATATCTTATCAAATTAGTAATCATTATATTGTTTGATAGACCAAATGTGTAGATAGAACAAGAAGGGCCAGTGCTTTCTAAATTTAAGATAGGAGTTAATGGGTATGATTTTTTTCTATCATTGTTAGTAATAAATCTTTCCAAATCGATTCTTATTTCAAAGATCAACTATATGTATAGAATCGTTAAATTATAATATTGTGATTCTTGACATTAAAGTTTGAACCCTGTTATTACTGAGTGTTCATGTTGTAGATGAGGTCTTCATCCATCACTTCGCTAGTTCATAACTCCCATAAAAAAATTTAACCCTAAATTTCAAAAACCATTGTATGGACTGAAGAAGAATTATATATATATGTGTGTGTGTGTGTGTGTGTGTGTGAGAGAGAGAGAGAGATAGAAGATGGACAATGCATTCTGAATAAGATAGTGTTCAACAATGAAGTTTATATTTTTTAACCTTAACAATAAATATTTCTCAACTATTTCTAAATTTAAGTTAAGAGTTAATGGGATCTTAGCACCGGGTTTTGTAGTTCTTTTTATTGAAGTTAAAACTCTTACTGGAATATTATTGTTGAATATCTATGTTGTAAATGAGGTCCACATTTGTAACTTCACCAATTTATAGTTCTGATTAAAAATATTTACCCTAAATTTCAAAAAATTGTATAAACAAATTGTGTGTGTGTGTGTGTATTTGTGCGCATTATTCTTTCTGAATGGATTGTGCTCTCTGAATAGATAGAGAATATGTGTGAGATAGAGGATGGATAGTGCATTCTGAATAAGATAGGGTTCAACAATCATGTTTATATATTTCAACCTTACCACTAAATCTTTTCAAATTGCTTCTCAATATGAAACTACATGGATAAATTGTGTGGATAAATAAGATTGGGCAGGATGGACTCTACTCTGTTATTTTAAGAGGTGTATCAATGAGTATGAAGTGACTCTCAGTCACAATCTCAATAAATAAATACACACTATACCCTTTTTGGATCAATTATGTGTATAGAATAAGAGTTATATTTATCTTAGCGCTAAATCTTTTCAAATTGTTTTTTATTTAGTGATCAATTGTGTGGAGGGAATGTTGGTAATGATATAATATGATAGTTAAATCATGGTATTGTAGTTCTTGTTATTGAAGTTCAAACCCCTATTGAAATGTTATTGTTGAGTGTTTATCTTGTCAATAAAATATCATCTGTAACCTTGCCACCTTAAATCACCACCACCTATTCCTAATGTACACACCAGTCCCATGACAAGGTTCGTTACTCTATGCTTCTCAATTTTTTGGTACCTCTTTGTGAATTCTGAGGCCATGTCTATCTAGAGAGGTTATGTCATTGTATTTGATTCTTCATTTTTTACAGTTTCAGGAGCTCTGGATATCGAATGCTTTTCAATCCACCGCTTCCCGTTAACAAGTTATTTTGTGTCACTAATTCTGCTCTGATCTTCATTTGTCTAATGCCCTTTTCATTATATTTTTAGTAGTATCAAGCAGAGTTTAATATATAGACAAAGGAAGACCGGTACTCTTTAGAATCTTACTACAATAGACGAAGATGCCAAGGATGATGCAAAAGACTTGGTAATTGTCAGACTACCATGCAAGGTTAATGCATATCATCACAACAATCTCCAAGCTGGAATATGAAAAGTGAGAGCTCTGATGCGAACTACAAATCTCACATCTCGAAGTGAAGTGGTACATATTTTTCTTCCAGGCATATTTAACCTTTTCTTTGAATTTTGAATATATGTTCGCAAGCTAAGTATACCTCTTGTGCATATATTTATCACTACATTAGACACAACCAGCATTATCATTGCAAGCATATAATTAAATATCAGAGACAAATATCATATCGTTGTAGCAAGATTACATTAAAACTTTACATATAATTTGTGCCTCTTCAGAAACAACAACATATCATATAAATACATTGATTGTTTGCACAATCGATAAGGGATAATTGCCATTGTATGTGCCATAGTTATACATATCAGATATTGCAATTACCATTATTAGTTTACCATTATAGAACTGACATTATCATTATAAAATCATTGCAATTTACATTATAGGAATTTGGGGTGATAGTCCCAGCATTCAAAATACAAAAAAAAAAGGGACATCACCATTTTCACTACAATATTTATGGCCATAAGTACAAATGTTGAGCAAGTTATTACAAAACAACAAATCTCTTACAAATTAATTGACAGATTTTAGAAATTAATCCAAATCTTTGTTTTTGACCACCGTTGTTTGTATTCTTTGGTGTGCATCTCATTTATATCCCCTTCCTTTGAAGGGCTACCACCTTTGGACGTACCACAATTTATTATTATTTTAAAAAAATAATTGAATATGTTGTCAATTTTTTGACCAACAAAGACTTTACAGTTCGACGAGAATGCTATACTCTCGATGAAAATATCGTCGATATTTCGACGACACGACCTTAATTTTTGACGCCAATGCTATAGTGTCGACGTATTCATCGATCAATTTTTCGACCATATGTGGTCGAAAATGCCAAAAGATATGTCGGCTATTTACACCAACTATACGATTATTTCGACCAACATTGGTCGAATGCGATGAAAGATATGTCAGACATTCTTCACGATTCAAGTGATTATTTCGACGTCAGATTTGTCGATAGTTCGACAAATATAATGGTCGAATATTCAACAACAATTTTATGTGTCGAATTAGCGACGAAGAAAGTTTGACAATAATAATGGTCGTTTAGTCGACCAATGTGCATCAAAAAATTGACTAATCCTCGTCGAAAATCAGGCTAAAATTTACTAGTGAGAAATTCCTCTAAACCAAGGAAAAAACAACATAGCAGAAGCCTAAGCTTTGTTTCATGGATTGGTCTTAGCAAGGAGTTTATGTATTTCTCATATTCAGGTAAAAGGTGATTCCCTCTTAGTGATTGAAGCCAACACGATGAGAATGCATTGAAATTGGAGGATAAAGTATGTCATGAAACAAGTTTGAATGTTGCTAGACGCATTTGATAAATTTTTAATTTCCCACACATATATATAGGGAAATATGTTGTCTGATCAGTTAGATAATTTGGCATGTGATTGTGGTGAAATGTATTTTAATGATGATTTGGATCAACTTCTTTCTTACCCAGCGATTAGATTGACTATTCAAAATTATATGGTGGGAGGAGAAAGAGTATGAAGATGGTACTACATTCCAGTCTAGTTGAGAAAATCAATCTGACTTTCAATATATAACATAATTTTAATATTTCCTTGGCTTTGGACATCAAATAAGTCAGGGCTTTTTATGGAATTTATAATTGTGATTCTTTGGTGAGCTAGATAGTTGTAACTGGGTATTCTTGCCATATGTAACATAGGAGTTCCCCGTGTGTTATAAGTCTTTTGAATACGGTGAATTTCAATGTAGTGGTTACATGGAAAAGGGGGGTCCCATCTAGCCATTACTGACAGAGTATGATGGCCTTTCATCTTAATATCACACTTCAAATCACCATAGGATATAATGAGGAATCAATAAGTGCTTTTAATGTATGACTTACCATTCCCTCGCAAGTGTTAATTGATTATGTTTACCAATTATGAAGGCCACCACACGACATCACAAAACTGATTTCAAATGTGCAAAGAGTGGTGTCACTTTCTATAGAATCGTCATTACAATAAATGGAGTTGGGATCTCGTTAGAAAATACATACGCTTACACAAGAGGTGGTGGTCACATAAAATCTACTATCCATATTTTATTCTAGCTATTTGTAACATTGAATGCAACTTTTATTTTCAAGGACTTTGCGTGTTACTTCAAAAATAATTTCCATGTAATCAACTTTGTGATTGACAGGATCTCAACTATAGAGTGGATAAAATGCCAAGATGCAAGGGTGTTCAGTTGTGTTGGAAGGAGTCCCAATTAGTCTTCAATAGTACACAGTGTGTAGAAGCTACCACAAGGAATACTTTCCAGATAATTACAGAATCCAGCTGCCAACGAAGGATTGAGAGATACCTTTAGCTAGACACATGTCAAATGAAAAACTGGGACAAATCTTTCTTATTGAGGTGCATCATCATCGGAGAGAAATCATATCCATTTTTTGTGAGGATTAAATCTTGTTTTCACCCTCTCCAAATATCATTCTTCCTTCTCAAATCCTCTCTATTTTCCTATCAAATTCTATGGACTTTCTGCAATCTTATTCTTTGTCAGACATAATCGCTAACGAAGTTATCCAACCACAATTTTTGGGGGATAATAAACTGTTGAAAGCCGTACAAATATATGATTTTTTTAATGGTCAGTCCTTTGTAGGTGGGTTATTTCTTTGTCATATGCTATTAAATGGTCATGATTTCCTCAATGTATATGATAACATCAATAAAACCCTAGAACGTCACGATTATAGGCACCTTAGACAAGATTTGCACTCTTATGGGAGGGTTCTGGGTGAGGAGATGGTTGGTTTAATTCGGCACAAAGTGAATTCCTTACTTCAGCTACTAGAAACTGATAATAACCCACATAGATTGGATACCCATGTTACGCAAGATGTGATGGTTCCTATTACACATAATATAGGGGAAGAAAATCTATAGGATAAGAAGCCCAATCCCTCTACTTCAATGATGTTTCCCAATTCAACTAATGGTGCATTGATTGAAATAGAAAGAGATAATCATCAAGTAGTCCCAGTGCTGATGGAGGAATAATTGATGTTTGTGGTGTTTATAAGTGATTCTTGTTACATTTTTTATGGTAGATACTTCAGCTATAAATGGTACAAATGTTTATATGCTCAAAATGTGGGTTCAAGGATTATAGGTTATGAATGGGGCATGGTTATTATGCAGTTATATGCTTCTTGTCCTCAATTTTACATCTAGGTGAGGTCTTAGAAGTTATTAGGAGAGCATGGGTACTTTTTTGTTGTGTTTTTTTGAATTCTATCCGATCAATGTGATCACATTTTTTTGTAATTGACATCAATGTAATATTTGGGAAGGGAGTTCCTAAATGCTAATGCACAATGTTTTTTTTTTTTTGCACAAATAGGATGGGTGGGTCAATTACTTGGATCATATACTTCATATTTTATTGTGAATCATCATTGGCTACTTTGATTTAAGAGCCTTTTAAAAGCATTTTGTATATTTTAACTATGCAATTCCTACTTTATTAATATATATAGGCTTATGGCCTTTTGTTTAAAAAAAAAAGTTACTAAACATTGTAGTAGAATTTTTAAGGTTTTATTTGTGCTTATTCACCCCCACCTCTTAGTACCTATGGTTTTCAACAATTTATATTAGAGAAAGGTTCCTCTAGAAGAAACTTGATCACTTGAGGCAAATTGAAAATGACAGGTGACCAGAGCGCCAAAGTCCCTAAGTTTTATGGAACAAATTATACCTTTTGGAAGGAGATAATTGTGTGTCATTTTGACTCTATGCCATATGGTCTTCTTGAAGCTAAAATAAATTTCTATGTTCCTATATAATTAGGAACTTCTACTACTCTAGAAGAGATTAAAGCACATGAGAACAATACAAAGGAAAGAGATGCAATTATTAGTAGTTTGTGTGATTCAGAGTTGTTGAAAGTTGTGGGATGCGAATTTGCATTTGATGTATGGAAGAAGATTGGTAGTATTTGTGGAGGAGACAAAAAGAACAATAAAATTACGTTGCATAATTTGAGGCACAAGATTGAGACCTTGAAGATGTCAGGAGATGAGAACATTAAAGACTACCTACATCAGGTAAATAAAATTGTTGGCTCTATTAGAAGCTACGATAGATCGCTTTAAGACAATGAGGTGATACTAAAACTGATGAGGACACTAACTAAGATCCACAAAACCTTGTTGATCACTACACAACAAACTTGGGATATGGAAAAGTAAACTTTGGAAGAGATATATGGTGTTGTCACTACATTTGAGCTATTAGGACTTGAGGAGAACCAACATAAAAAGAAATATATTTCTTTCAAGGTAATTCAAAACACTGAAGATGAATCTGATTCAAATAAAGAGGAAAAAATTGTTAGAAGACTAAGGAAAGGTTCCAAGAAATATAAAAGGCAAGTTACCCTTAAAAATATTTTAACTATGGAAGAATAGGAGACCATGCTACTAAATGTCCTTTTAGAGAAGATAGGAAGAAACCTAATATTGATGAAAGGAAAGAAATGTATAGAAGATATAACACTGAAGTTAGATCAGGTGACAAAGATAAGGAAATGTAAGTTTTTTGCACAATGGGAACTCATTTTTTACAAGATAAGGAAATGACTCAAATAATGAAGTGTTACTTTTGGCTATCAAGGATAGTGACAATGTTAGCTTTGAAGAACATAATACTACTCTGCATGCGATGGAAGAATCTAGATCTTGAATCATTGATTTCAGTTGCTCAAACCATATTACCAGTGACAGAGAGGTGTTTTTAAATCTTGAAAGTTATTATGGGTTAGTTTCCTTTATTGGAAAATGTTCTACACCTATTTATGGTAAGGGAATTATTTCAATTATGAAAATCATAAAGCTAGTTATGTCTATTATGTAAAAGGATTACGAAAAAGTATTTTAAGTGTTCTAGTCAATTGTGAAAATAAAGGTTTTCAATTCAATTTTCTTGGAGGCAAATGTGAAATCAGAAAAGGATTTGAAAACCTTTTTGCAAAAGGGATAAAGAATGGTAACATCTACTATCTAAAGAAGAACAATTGAGGCAATTGCTCATTCGCACTAAAAAATGAATGATGGCTATGGTACTATAGAAAGGGACATGTTAACTTCTACAATTTGATGAAGAGAAGTTCATCTAATGTTGTAAGAGACATGTCAAAGGTTTCTAGACCTTCCAACATAATTCCAGAGAGTGTCAAATGGGAAAGAAAACTAGAAACATATGCAAGAATAAAAAATATTCAACCACAAGACCTTTGGAGTTATGCACACTAATCTATGTAGACCTACAAGAAAAACATTTCTCAATGGTGAAAGGTACTTCATGTTTCTTATTGATGATTATTGTAGAATGACATGGGTAACATTCTTGAGAGAAAAATTGGAAGCTCTAGATAGATTTAAAATTTTCAAAAGTTTGGTTAAAAATCAAATGGATACTATGATTAAATGTACAAGGTCTAATAGAGTAGGCAAGTTTAAATCATATGAATTTAGTATATTTTGTGAAAAGTGTCTAATTAGAATACAACTATATGCTCCTAGGACTCCGCAACATAATGAATTAGTTAAAAGAAAAATAAAATTGTCATTGAGATGGCTAGGAAAATGTTGAAGGGTGATAAATCTACCAAATATCTACTATTTAGAGATGAAATAAATATTGGTGTAACTTATCTTATCAACATAGTGTATATTAGATTAAATAATACAAAGACTCCCTAGGATCTATAGTTTGAAAAAGAACCTACCATCAAATATTTGGAAATATTTGGAAATAAATGCTATATTAGAATAGATGAAGGCAATCTTAGAAAATTTGATGCAAGATCATATGAAGGTGTCTTTTTGGGATACTCTACTACAAGAAATGCATAATAGTGCTATAATATGAGTTTGAGGAAACTGGTAGAAAGTGCAAGTGTCAAGGTCAATGAACTATGGGATCAAACTTCTCTCAAACTAGAGATTGAAATAGAAGTTCATGTCACTCTTGTAGAAGAAAGAAAAAACAAGGAAAATAATAATTAATTATTAAAGGATGAGAAAAAATTAGAAAAAACTCCAAGGATACTTTCCAAGTATGTACAGAGAGATCATTCAAAGAAACACATTGGAGACAAGGATAAAACAAGGAGAAGGCTTTCTAGGGTAGGTCAACAATTAAACTATTGTTTCCTTTTTACAATAGAACCAAAGAATTATGTAGAAGAAAGAAAAGAAGAATGTTGGATAAGAGTTTTGGAAGAAGATTTTAATCAAATATAGAAAAATTAAACAAGGGATCTGGTACCCAAACTATTGGAAAAAATAATAATTAGAATTAAGTAGGTGCTTCGGAACAATCTGAATGAAGATGGACAAGTTACCAAAAACAAAGCAAGATTGGTATGTAATGGTTATGCTCAAGTTGAAAGGATTTATTTTGAAGAAAAATTTTCTCTAGTTGCTAGAGTGGAAGGTATTATAATATTTTTGGTTTTTTTTGCACACAAGAATTTTAAGGTTTATCATATAGATGTTAAGTCTACATTTTTTAATGGAGAGCTTAAAGAATAAGTCTACATAAAATAACCACATGTTTTCAAATTAAAACGAGATATGGGTATGGTTTTCATATTCAAAAAGGTATTGTATGGACTTAAGCAAGCCCCTCGGACTTTGTATAATAGAATAGATAGATACTTGTTTCAATAGTAGTTTAATAAAGTTATGCAAAAGGAAGATGGTATTTTTATTTCTCAAACCAAGTATATCAGAAAATTATTGAAGAAATTTTGAATGGAGGAGTCCAAAATAGTGGCAATGTCTATGGATACTAGATGTTGGTTAAGAAAGGATGATGATTCTCTAAAGGTTGATCGGAAGTTTATAGATCTATGATTGGTGGACTTCTATACTTAACAGCTTCAAGACCATATATTATGTATGCAATCTACTTAATTTATATACATCAATAAAATCCAAGACAATCTCATGAAGTGGTAGTGAAAAGAATATTTATCTACCTAAAAGGTACTTCCTACTTTGTATTTGGTGTAGAAGAGATGGTGATTTATCACTAAAATCTTTTAATAATGCTATATGAGAAGGATGTGCAGATGATAGAAGGATTTTTAGTGGTGGAGCATTATTTTTAGGAGATAGGTTGGTATCTTGGACTAGAAAGAAATAAGATTTGAATCCACTATACACTACGGAGGCAAAATACATTGTAGTAGTGTCTTGTTATACCTAGATAATTTGGATAAAATAAACACTTAAGGATGTAAAAATAGCTCTTGATGAGGAAATTACAATAATGTGTGATAACATAAGTGCTATTAATATCTTCAAAATTTTGGTGATGAAAAGACATAATACATCTATATATAGTATCACTTCTTGAGGGAGAAAGTCATTGGGAAGGAAGTTAAGGTTGAATATGTGCCTACCAAAGAAAAAATTGTAGATATCTTCACTAAATCTCTAGCTAAGGATACCTTTGAGTATGTTAGAAATAAGTTGGGAGTTTTCACCACTCCTTCAAACTAGATGCATAAGAGGGGAGATAGGGGAAGAATAATCATATACCCTTAGTCTCTTGGATTGATGTTATGACCACTCTCAAGGGGAGAAGTGTAGGTAGAATGATGCATAATGAAGTGTAGAGAGTTGGCTTCTTTGACATAAAAAAAATTAAGGTTATTACTTATAGAATCAAAGGGGGAGAAATATTTGTGCCCTTTTTCCTTGATGTCAAAGGGAGAGAAGTAAGTTTGGAAAGATGGTTTGGTTCATGCTTAGTTCCATTTGTTATAAATGAAAAAGGGGGAGATTATTATCATTATTCTATATTTTTTCATTAAAGGGAAATGTATCATGTAGCATTGATGTCAGCTTGTTGAGGATGAAAAAATGTTGAGGTTGTGACATTGGTTAATGAAGATGATTTGAAGAGTATTTTTTGAGGCTGTGACATTGATTGATGAAGAAGATTTGAAAAAATATTGAATTTTGAATGATTGGGGAAGAATATTTGAATTATAATGATTGATGCTTAGCATTAAGTATTTAGATATTCTAATGATTCTACTAATAAAGTTTGTAGTACATCCAAAAGATAGAAGTGTGACAAGCAAGAATATGTAGGAAATTGTATTTGAAGACTTTATGGAATAATTCTCTACATTACTTCACATGAGATAATGATGACTTGTGGATCTAGTTATAATAACTGAGTTATGTGAATATTGCACTATTGTGTTTTTAGGTACCCAACTGATTATTTGATAGATGTATGATGCATTGTTTGGTTGATAGCATAGTTAGTTGTCAAGAAGGATAGGAGAGGCTCGAAGAATGATTTTCATTGCTCCACAATGGAATTTTACGGTATTAATTTTTGTGAAAATTGTCAAATTATTTGTGCAATGTTTTAGTTAAAATATCTTCTGATGTTTTTCTCCACATGTGAAGATTTTTTCACAAGTTCTACATTTTTGTCTATGTAGGCTCCTATCTAACTCAGTTATTTGTGGTGAATGGATTTAAGTTTTATTTTTCTATCTTATGGAATATTGATGTGAAATCTAAGGTTCCCCAATAAAATCTTAAAGAGTTCATGGGCCACCTATTTGTATCAAAGGAAGAATTCAAGAAGGAAATGGAGATTAAATAGAGTCAATTTGATTATAATCCTTATGCTCTAAGATTGGATTTTTGAAAATGAGGTCATCAATTTATAGTAGTGCATGAAAATATTTTTCAACAATTCCATATGTGGTTTGAAAGGTATCTTGAATAGTATTGCCCTGATTAAGTTCATTAAGCTCAAAAGATTCCTTAGGAAGAGCCTCACAAATTGCATCCTCTACCTCTAAGATATGTTTAGGAGAAGGACAAAAATAACTCATCAAGGCCTCATCTATAGAATAAATATCCATGAAACTCATAGGAAGTGGAGAAATATCATCGCCCTCTTGTACCAAATGATCCTTGTAAGAAAATTTAGAAGAAAGATCATCATTATTATTTAAGGCCTCTTTGGAAAGAGGGATATTTTTACAAGGAATGGTGTTGATCACAATGTCCTTAAGGTTGGGATCAATTTTGGGAGGATGAACATTATGGGAATCAATGATAGGAAGAACTAGTTCATCCTCAAGATCTTGAAGAAAACTTGAAATTGAAGAAGCAAATGAAAATAAAAATTCCATTGAAAATGAAATGAAATAACTATGAATGAATTATTTTTGTGCTTTATATTATTTTAGACATAATGCAATGCAATCTAGGAATGAACTATATTTAGCAAACAAGATACAATTTTATTTTATTTTTTGTCTTTTTCACAATGTAAATATACTAAACAATGCAATCGATGTAAATGAGATCTAAACACCAAAGGAAAGATAGAAGCTAGAGATATAGATGTATACAATATAACAAAGATGTAATAACCAACATAATGAATACAAATTATATCTAGATCAAAAGGAAATATAATCCCAAAATCAAAATGGAAATGATGCAAAGGAGATCACACAAAGATAGAGAACCAATCACACATATGCATTGAATGACCCTAAATCCTATCCTCAAGAAAAATTTGATTTGTACAACCCAAAGGATGCAAGGGAAAAAAATGCAAGATCTAGCTAAGGGAGTGACTGGTCAGAATAATATCCTAGAAACCTAAGGATTGGACATCCTTTAACAATGATTCATTGCTACAAATCATCATGTTTTTGCTTGGAACATTATGTTAGACTTCATTTAATTATATCAATCCGAGAGCGTAAACTTGAGATGATGGCTGCAAAGTTTATGCTTTAGTTCTTCTCAATAGTCATCACTACTAAAGTAAAAGCTATTGCTACAGGAAGTTTATACTAGAAACTGAAACTATTGATTATCCTCATCTTGTAGGAAACAAACTTAACAGTAAATAGATAATGCTTGAAAAGTAAACCTATGTTGCAGGCAACAGTCAATGGTTCTACTACCAGTGGCTGCAGGAACAATAGTACTTAGCAAATTGAAGAAACTGAACTGAACTGAACTGAATCCTACTAAAACAATGAACAGGCAATTCATCTCCCGTGTGGGCCCCTACGGAAGTATGAATGAATTATAACTCAGAGATTGAAATGAAGAATTGTCATATATTCATTCAATAAAACATAAATACAATAGATTATCAAAGTATCCTTTACTCTATCGTTGGTTACAATATGAAATTCTCAAAATGACTAACTAACTTGGAATCAACACTTCCAACTTATTTAAAAGCAACTAGGAAAACAGAACTCCTATAAACTAGATCCTTTATTATAGATCATAACAACTTCAGTTATATGAATGACAACACCATTCACGCAAGAAGATAAGCCACTTTTAATGCCACAAGAATATAGGAACAATGGCAACTAGATTAACTTGGACTGAATCAGCAACCGCAAAGTGATGGAAGGAGTGGAGCTATGATTGATCATCTGAAACAGTTATCCACCTTGAAAGACCCACTCATCCTTAAGTATGCACTCCTTGATGACTTAGTCTTCCTGCAAAAGGTTAACACAACAGAATCCAAGACACAAATCCAAGGTAGAGATTATAATAAGTTCCCCTATTTTAACGTGGCCTTGTCATATAGCTGCAGGAGATCTACCCATTAAAGCTAGAGAAGAAAGATACCAAATTTTATCATGACATTCATATATATATATATATATATATATATATATATATATATATATATATATATATATATATATACATACATATATATATATATATATATATATATATATATATATATATATATATATATATATATATATATATATATATATATATATATGTATATATATATATATATATATATGTATATATATATATATATATATATATATATATATATATATATATATGTATGTATATATATATATATATATATATATATATGTGTGTGTGTATATATATATATATATATATATATATATATGTATATATATATATATATATATATGTATATATATATCCATTCTTGTCCTTAAGATTCATTAAGTGTCAAATATACATATAACTAAAACTTAGAAACATGAAAGACTGTATAATGTTCATGAAAACCATAAGATATTGTCTCATCATTCCCCCTAGCTTAACTATTTGTTGATCCTCCAGCAAATAAATTCTTTAACCTGGCTGTCAACCTGTAGTCAGCAGCTGTTCTCTGTCTAGTACCACCCTCTACATGGCTCCAGTAGAATCCCTTTGTTTCCCTATGCTTCTTCCATCTGTCCTTTTCCCTCTACATATCAAAACTATCCAAATTTTCTAAATTTGCAAGCAAAGGAGATAGTAGCAATGGAGGCTAAAAAGTTAACAGGATCCAAAAACTCTCTCTTTCCCTTCCCAATGCAATGTACCAAGGGGCGCACTGTGTTGCCATAGCAAAATTGAGAGGTGAATGTGGTTCTCTGTTTCTTAGCTCTCTTGATAAACTATTCCAGCACCACTGAATGGCATTTCTGGCCTTAGGCAGATCAGAATCCATCATCTACTCATATGCATGGAATGCTTCCTTCCTCATTGGATAAATAATCTTACTACCTGAGTCAAAAGGAGCTATCCTTAACTAGTTATAGTAGTAAGTCTTAGGATCTTTAGCTTCAGGCCTTAGAAATAGGGGAGTATCTGATTCCAAATCCCTATACACCCTAGCTTGAGTGTCCCAACTTATTTCATTTTATACCCAGGACATGAGGGCTCTGAGTTGAATATCCCCAACATAAAGCAAGGGATTCCAAACTCTGTCATTAGGGACTGCTAGGTTATGGAGATAAAGTTCACATAACAGATTTTGAATGGCTGCAGGAGAGTTATGGAATGCTTGAGAAAACTGGGTAGGCTCTTGTAATGAGGAAGACCTGTCCTACATAATACAGGTCATTTGATAGTTTAACAGTTGTTCCTTTATAAACAGAGCATAGCCAAGTGATGGAGATCTACAACCCATCAGGTCAGGAATTAAAGATGTAATTTTATCAAGTTTCTCACTCAATTGTTCTATCTTTTTCTCCTGAACAAGTGTTTCCTAATAATGAAGGTCTACTATCCTATTTAATTCTTTACGTTGTTGTTTCCACTGCTCTCTCTCAAAATTTAATTGCTTAGACAATTGGAAGATAACAGACAACAAAGAATTTGAACTAGATTGACCTGTTACTATACTAGGGCTAGAATTATTTGTTGTTGTAGGAACAGATGACTTACCCTTATTAATATTCATCCTCTTCAATGGATCTATCTAGATGATCATAGCCTTCTTAGTGTTAGAACATTGTTGAGCCACTGAAGCTAATGTATCTAATCCTTCATTTAAAATTTGCTCCACAACCTTATTGACTAGGTCTATGTCAATATCTGGATTTTCTTCATAAGGATCCCTTTCTACTGTAGGGGAGAACATTGTTTCATCTACTTCCCTGATGTAACTATCAAAATCATCACTTCCTGAATCATCTTCCTAAAATTTCCCAGAAGCTGGTCTGCTCCTTTGAAACACATAATCTTGTTCTTCCGAACTGGAATCATCTCCAATGATGACAACTTCTGCATTAGCTGACTTGTTAGGAACTTGTTTTGTTTTATCATCAGGACATTTCTCAAACGTATCTTCCTCCATAATTTCAGTCCATTATCCTTCCTGCTGAGCAATCTCAGGTTGTAATTCAGCTTCTTGCTGAATGTTTTCATCCTCTTCTTCCTTTTGCCCAGAATCTTGTGTTATATTTGGCTCATTAACTAGAATCTCCTCAGTTGTTTTCAACCTCTTCCTAGTACTTCTTCTTAATGGAGTTTCCTCCTTCTTGGCTGGAGCTTTTCTCTTTCTAGTTGTGCTCGTGGCTTCAGGAGATGCCTTAGTTCACCGACTAGTACTAGGGTTAATTGTCTTTTTCCTTTCCATTGGGGAAACCATTTCCACTGTAGGATTAACCTCAACCTTTTCTGTAGGAATCTCCAATTCCTCTTCAGGAGTTGTTCTTGAAGTAGAAGAATTAGTGGAACTAGGGGAATTAGGGGTCCTAACCCTAGATTTCTTCTTGGAAGAAGAACACTGACCTATTTCAATAAAAAATTTCCAAATCCCCTTAGCAGTTTTAACCCTTTATCCAACTCTACGCCCAATTGATTCAGGGGTAGGTTCCTTAAACCCATGTAGCAGAAATTCCTCCCAAGAAATATCTAACTGTTCTCTTAAGGCTTTTTCCACTATCATCTTGATCAGACAATGGTGAGAGATAGAATTTTTCTTACCCTCTTGGACTAGAACAGCTTGTTTTGATAGAATTCCAAATATAAAACTAGGGACATTGATAGGTCAGTTATCATGCATCAAGCAACTTAAAAATTTAAAGTGTACAACATGCAGAAATGAATGTCTCCCTTCACAAGTAAAATACCTAATGATATAAACTGCACATTATTTAAACAGCTCAGGGAGAGATAATCAAAATGTACCTTTTTTTTATTCACTTCAAGTGGTGGGTTTGTATGAAGAGTGAATTGAGCTCTAGAAGTAGTTGGGTCAAAGTTCTCTGAAAATTCCTCACCCTCAAGCAGTAATCCCATGACCTCTACTAAAAATGACTACGAAAATAGCACCTTCAACCCTTTAACTATAGTCACTCCTTCTTTCAAGGAGCTAAGAAACTGAAGTGCAACCTCATCATCCCAGCTGGTCAATTTTTGAACATAATCCATCCAACCCCTGGCTTGGAAATATGGCCTACAAATCTGATCTTCAAGAAAAACACCATGCACAGTAGGCTCTCTTCTGATAAGGTCACCACCCATTGTCTTTGTAGGATTTGAGCAATACAAATCCACAAAATCTGAAGATCACCTGCATACAAAAACCTGTTACAAGGAAGTAGAGACAAGAAGAGGGCAAAGGTTTGACTCAAAAATATGAAGAAGAAAATATCCTCAAATTATGAATGAATTGAATGTACAATGGATCATCCTTATAAAGGAGATCGAAATCCTTGAAAGGCAAACCTAAAAAGTAGAAGTGCATGTAATAATTAGTTAAATTATTACAAGACTAATGCATGCAAGTTTATATTTAAAACAACTAGTGCATAAGTTAAAATCAACTAGTCCATGTGTGTTTAAATATAAACAACTAAAAATAAAAGTGTTGACATCTTAAGAAGGGAGTAAAGTTAATTAATATAATTAATACTTTACTCTAACAGTCTTGTTTGCAAGATACCCAGACAGAGTTGCAGGAAATAAAACAGACAAGCAAAATTTCAAACAAGAAAGCTTGAAAAGGCAATTGCAAGATGATTCAAATTTAGAAATTTCTAGCAAAGCAGCTTGAGAAATGAGCTTATGAGTAATATAAATTCAAAGTACCATGTTATCGTTTCATAATTACTCATTAGTACACTCCACAGAACTCATACTCAAAATAACTTTCCAACTTAGTTTTATACGTGTGAAAGATAACACGCAGCTCAATGATTTTCAAAAATGTCTAATCATGGTAGAAAAATACAAGTACAAAAGGAGAAAAGAATAAATATAAAGATTGCATGAACATAATGACAAAAAAAACTAATAAACTTCCCCCCTAGCTTAAGTTTTGGCAAGTGGGCCCTCACTTGCAGTAATGACAAGGCATACGCTAAAATGGAAAACAAATTAAAGTGGCATACCTTGACTTGTGTGTTAACCTAAAGTACTGGTGAGGTGGCAGTTGTTAATTATCCAAGAATGAAAGAAAAAGATGAGGTGGATGGGTGGTAGACTTAGAAATGAAGCAAAAATTTATAATGGAGAAGGAAATTTCTTGAAGAAAGTGTTTATTATGAATGTGAAAAGACCATTTTAGAGTGAGGAAGGTAAATGAGCATAAAGCTCATTACGAGTGGCTACAGGAAGGATTTTTCCAACGGTGGAAGAGAATTGTTGCAGGAACTCATCCTTGCTCTGGGGTTTGCGATACAACTTCAATCTGTGACCATTAACCAGCAATTTGAAACGTACCGGATCAACTGTGGAGAGTTGAACTAAGCCATTTGGAAAGACTGCAATTATCTCATATGGGCCAAGCCATCTGGTTTGGAATTTCCCTGGATTATGCTGGTACTAAGAGTCATAGAGGAGTGCCCAATTGCCAATTGAGAACATTTTATCCTTGACAAACTTGTCATGCCATTGCTTGCGTTGAGTTTGGATCAATTATGTGTTATGTAGGGCAGATTTTCTCCACTCATCAAGACCATTCAAACTCAAGATCCTGTCTTGTTGTGTAGCAGTGAGATCCATCCCAAGATCAAGAGTTGTCCTAAGTGTCTTATGCTCAAATTCAATAGGCATAACTACAGAGAGACCATAGACAAGCTCAAATGGTGTGAAACCGGTGGTAGACTTCCATGTAGTTCGGTATGCCCAAAGTGCTTCAAGAAGTTGGATAGCCCAATCTTTCTTATGAATGGCAACTATTTTAGTGAGAATAGCTTCCAACTCCCGATTGGTAACTTCCACCTGCCCATTAGCTTGGGGGTGATAGGGTGAAGATTTACCATGCCTGATGTTATATTCCTCCATCAGAGTAGCAATCAAATTGGAAGTAAACTGAAGACCTTGATCAGATTGAATCTCTTGTGGTACTCCAAATCTAGTGAAGATAAATTCATAAAGGAACTTGGCAACATTGTTATCCCTAGGGTGCTTCATAGGCTTAGCCTCAGCCCATTTGGTAACATAGTTAGTGCAAACAAGGATATAAGATTTACCTTGGGAAGAGGACTCAATAGGACCAACAAAGTCAATCCCCCATTTGTCAAAGGGTGCAACAACTACCTGTGGTTGCAGGGGCATTTCATCAGTCTTTGTAGGGCAGCCCATGAATTGGCATTTATCACACTTTTTGGTGTACTAAGCAGCATCCTTGTGGAGACTAGGCCAATAATAACCTGTAGTCAAAATCTTCAATGTTGTTCTTTTGGTAGCAAAATGTCCACCATAAGGTTCATCATGACATGCCTTGAGGATATCATAGGTTTCATCCTCTCAACTGCATCTTCTAGTGACTTGGTCAAGACCAGTATAAAACATGAATCCAGAAATCTAGGAATAATTGAAGCTCTTTTCAGTTAACAACCTTCTTTTTTTAGTAGAGAAATGAGCTGGTGTCTTACTAGTTGTGAGATAATTGGCAATATCGACATACCAAGGATTATGTGTAGTCAGCAAGAAAAGATGTTCATCAGGAAAACTATCATCAATGGTTGCGGGATCATTAGGGACATGCAACCGAGAAAGAAAATCAGCAACCACATTGGTTTTACTAGGTTTATCAATGATGGTAATGTAAAACTCTTGCATAAGCAGCAACCAGCGAGCCAATCTACCAGAGATTGCAGGCTTGTTCATGAGATATTTAATAGTAGAATGGTCGGTATGCACATAGATCTCATATCCAGTAATATAGTGTCTGAATTTATTCAGTGGATAAATGACTACAAGAAGTTCTTTTTCAGTAACAGTATAGTTAAACTTAGCACCTTGTAAATTCTTACTGATAAAGTAAATTGCATGTTCAACAAAGTCCACCTTCTAGCCAATTACAGCTCCAATAGCATAGTCTGAGGAATCAGTATGGATGTGAAAGGGTAAGCCCCAATTGGGTCCTCGCAACACTGGTGCGGTAGTGAGAACTTCTTTAAGCTGTAGGAAAGACTTTGTACACTCAAAATCCCAATCAAATTCAGCATCCTTCTTAAGCAAGTTATACAATGGTGCTACAAGCTAACTGAAATCTTTTATAAACCTTCTATAATACCCGGCATGACCAAGAAAACTATGCACATCTTTTTATTTTGTTGAATAGGTAATGTGCTAATTACTTCAATCTTGGTAGGGTCCACTTGAATACCTTTTGAAGAAATGAAATGTCCTAAGACAACCCCCTCTTCCATCATCATGAAGCACTTTTCACTATTGAGAGAAAGGTTATAATCATGACATCTTTAAAGAACTTTCTCCAAATTTTCCTTGGCCTCATCAAAAGTATGCCCATATGTTGTAAAGTCATCCATGTAAATCTCCATGCAATCAGCAGAGATATCTGAGAATATACTGATGACAGCTCGTTGGAAGGTAGCAGGGGCATTACACAACCCAAAAGGTAGCATGGAATAGGCAAATGTACCCCATGGGTAGGTGAATGTTGTCTTCTCTTGATCCTCAGGGGCAATTTGTATCTGATTATAACCACTGAATCCATCCAGAAAAGAGAAGTATGTCTTCCCAGCCAAGTTATCAAGGACTTAGTCTATGAATGGCAATGGAAAGTGGTCTTTCTCAGTGGCTATGTTAAGCTCTCTATAATCAACACAAACTCTCCATTTTCCTCCTTTTTTAGGAACTATAACAAGAGGAGAGACCCACTGACTATCAGAAATGGGATAAATAAATCCAGCATTTAGTAACTTCTGCAACTCATTCTTTACTATATCCCTTAGAACTGGGTTTACCCTTCGCTGAGGTTGTCGAACAGGTCTAAAATCAGGGCTGATATAAATTTTGTGAGTGTAGAGCTTAGGGTCTAAACCTTTCATGTCAGTATAATCCCAAGCAAAGGCTGATTGATGTTCTTTTAGAAGCTGCAGGACATCTGTCAGCTGAGAGAGAGTTAAGGCATTGTTTACATTTAACTCCCACCCTGAGCTAACCTCTAGCTTAGTGACCTTTTCTACCATGGACAGCTGACCAATTGGGAAAGACTCTATTTCATGGGGTAGTAGTGTATGAAGAAATTTGGAAGTTTCTAAATACTGCAGGGCATCAATAGGTGGTAACAAGGTGTCAAGGACATAGTCTTCCTGGGAACACACTTGGGGTTGCACCCCATATTCATTCAAAATGATGGAGGAAATTATTTTATCATCCTCCTGGGAGGCTACAAAAGATTCCCTAGATATCATCATTAACTGATGAATGGAATTAACCTCAGGTTCAGTATCATCCAAATCTGGCTAGATGATCTGGTCATCTTGCAACAGAGGCTGAGTTGGGGAATATAGAGTCAGATTTTTAGTGTTGACTCCATTGGATATAGTCATTTTCCCTGACCGACAAGCTATATAGGCATCTACAGTAGCTAACCAGGGCTAGCCCAAAATTATTGGATATCCTCCCATGTTAGCCTTTGGAGAAAGGACAACAAAGTCAACCGAATATTCCTAAGAATTCAAGGTGATTATTACATCCTCTACCATCCCATCAGGTGTAATGGGGGAACTATCAGCAAGCTAAAGGATGGTTGGTGTTTCCCTAAGACTGATGATATGTAACTAAGACATTACTTCCTTGGTCATGACATTTATGGATGCACCTAAGTCAAATAGTGCATTTTGAACTTGCATCCCTTGAATAGTGACTATAACCACAGGGCTACCAGGATCAGAATACTTGGGAATTGTCAATTTTTCTAACATTAGATCAGACAACTAGCCTAGGACATGGATGGTTTTAGGATCCTTTTTCTTCCTCCCTGGTTGCTTGATACAAGCTTCCTTGATGGCTTTAGTATAGGCGGGCATTTCTTTTATGGCATCCAGCAGGGGAATCTTTACTATCATTTACTTTAGTTGGGCAAGTAAATCCAACACTGCTTGATTCTTCACTGGCTTCACTTGTTCATCCAGCCTATGAGGAAATGGGGGTGCCTGTGCTACAAGAGCAGCAAAAATAGAAGGTTGAACTGATACTTCAGTTAGGTCTACCGAGGCATCCTCAACTTCGGTAATAATAGGCTGTTGAGGAAGAGGAAGAGTTGTGCCTAATCTTAAATGAATTTTATTCAAGGAAATTGCATAGCTCTACTGCTGCGTTGTTGGTTTAGCATTGTTGGGATTTGGAGTAGGCTAAGCAGGCAATTGAGTATGTTTAGGAGAGGTAGTATTGACTGCAAGAGGGGGCATCAAAGCTGGCTACTGAGGTGGTGGCATCAAAGCTAGCTGATTGGATTGGTTCATCTAATTGTGTGGTGTTGCCACCCCTGCTAGGGCTGCTGCCATGATTGTTGAGGTTGTGACCAACTCTGTTGAGACTATTGCCATCCTGGTTGATGCTGCTACCAACCTTGCTGAGGTTGTTGCCAATTCTATTGATGCAGCTGCCAGCCTTGCTAAGGTTGTTGCCAACCTTGCTGAGGCTGCTGCCAACTATTATACCCACTAAGTCCACCATGTTGTTGATTTTTCCATGCATTAGTATTATTAAAATTTTGAAGAGGATCTTGGGGAATACTTGGTCTCTGAGCCCATGGCCTTCACTAGAAAATGTAGAGCACCTCTCCATTCTCATATATGGCTTTGAACTCAGTAGGCATTGGTTGGGACTCCAAGCTTGCAACAAACTTACACCAACAATTCTTTTTCTTTTCCCGACAGTGTGGACAGTACTCTGCTAGCATTGCATCAGCTTCATCCTTCTTTCTCCTTGCTTGCATTGTGTCCAATTGAGTGGTGACATCATTAATGATGTCCTGCTTCAAATCTGATAAAAGATTGGATGACTCCATTTTGGACACCCCTACACCATTAGACTTGTGAGGCAAGGCTCTCAAGCCTCTATCTTTCTTGACAATGGCTCTTGAATAGTTCAGACATATGTTCTTTATGTCATCCCATGATTTTTGAGTAATGTCTCCCCCTACCATAAGGTCAAGGGCTTCTATACTCCCATCACTCACACCCCTCAAAAACAAATGCTTTTGAGACTCTTCATTCAGTGCATGTTGTGTGTTTTGATGTATGTTGAACATAAACCTGGAGACATAGTCTTCCAGGGTTTCATCCTCCTTCTATGACATTTTAAATATGTCATCTCCCTTTAAGTCACCTCCTCAGTAATAATCTTTATACTTCTCAAGAAACAGGGTGCACATTGCATTCCAATCTACTACAGCATCAGCACCCAAACTCATAAACCACCATAGAGCAGCCTCCTTTAAGGTGGAAGGAAATAATTTGAGCTTATGGTCGTCAATGGTGTAATCATAGCTTCTACAAAGGATATCAAATTCAAAGAGGAATATCTCTGGATCCTCTATGATGAGTCCATAGAATTTAGGAAGTGTGGCTACAGGAATGTTCTTTAGATTTTGGTTACCTTGCTGAGTAGGAATAGGAAAAGGGAAGGTAGGATGAGCCATTATGTCATCTAAATATTCAGGGCAAGCAAAGAGGGTATTTAAATGGTAAGATTCATCAGATGATGGTGGTGAAGGCAAGTGATCAAAAGCATCAGCAAACATGTTCTCAAACGGTTCTTCTTAATGTGGGATTTCTAATTGGGTTTCCTCAAATGTTAGGTCGAAGACCTCAAATGGTTCTTCTTGATTAAGATTAGGTAGGAATCACCCAAGATGATCCCTATGCCTATGCATGAAAAATTATGTAGAATGAAACTAACTTAATGACTTTAGGGTCGAACTAAATTGACACCATCCCCGGCAACGGCGCCAAAAATGACTAGTCAGAATAATATCCTAGAAACCTAAGGATTGGACATCATTTAACAATGATTCATTGCTACAAATCATCATGTTTTTTCTTGGAACATTATGCTAGACTTCATTTAATTGTATCAATCTGAGATCGTGAACTTGAGATGATGGCTGCAAAGTTTATGCTTTAGTTCTTCTCAATAGTCATCACTACTAAAGTAAAAGCTATTGCTACAGAAAGTTTATACTAGAAACTAAAACTAATGATTATCCTCATCTTGCAGGAAACAAACTTAATAGTAAATAGATAATGCTTGAAAAGTAAACCTATGCTGCAAGCAACAGTCAATGGTTTTGCTACCAGTGGCTGCAGGAACAACAGTACTTAGCAAATTGATGAACTGAACTGAATCCTACTAAAACAACGAACAGGCAATTCATCTCCTGTGTGGGCCCCCACAGAAGTATGAATGAATTATAACTTAGAGATTTAAATGAAGAACTGTCATATATTCATTCAATAAAACATAAGTACAATAGATTATCAAAGTATCCTTTACTCTATCATTGGTTACAATATGAAATTCTCAAAATGACTAACTAACTTGGAATCAACACTTCCAACTTATTTAAAAGCAACTAGGAAAACAAAAATCCTATAAACTAGATCCTTCATTATAGATCATAACAACTTCAGTTATATGAATGACAACACCATTCATGCAAGAAGATAAGCCACTTTTAATGCCACAAGAATATAGGAATAACGGCAACTAGATTAACTTGGACTGAATCAGCAACCGCAAAGTGATGGAAGGAGTGGAGCTATGATTGATCATCTAAAATAGTTATCCACCTTGAAAGACCCACTCATCCTTAAGTACGTGCTCCTTGATGACTTAGTCTTCCTGCAAAAGGTTAACACAACAGAATCCAAGACACAAATCCAAGGCAAAGATTATAATAAGTTTCCCTATTTTAACATGGCCTTGTCATATAGTTGCAGGAGATCTACCCATTAAAGCTAGAGAAGAAAGATACCAGATTTTATCATGACATTCATATATATATATATATATATATATATATATATATATATATATATATATATATATATATATATCCATTCTTGTCCTTAAGTTTCATAAGTGTCAAATATACATATAACTAAAACTTAGAAACATGAAAGACTGTATAATGTTCATGAAAACCATAAGATATTCAAGTTTGTGCCTAGAAAATCATAAACAAAACACTCCATAATATTGTCTCATCAGGGAGGATTTAGGGTATTTTTTTGTGATGTATGGAAGAAAATGATAAGAGATTTTATGTTTATGATTAAAATAAGATGTAACAGTAAGGTACAATAAAAAAATATAATCTAATATGTTAAAGTATATGTAAGATTTAGAAGTAGGAATGTGTGTACCTAAAAATGGGAAGGAAGAAGGTGTTCCAATGCTGATTTTATGTCAGAGTCCCAAAATGTCCTAATACCTAAATCCACTAGTCTATGATTTGTAACTCTATAACCTGCAACTTTGTATTTTGTCTCAGGAACAGGTCAAAAGTGGTTCAACCAGTACCTAGATATAGGTCGAAGGTTCTACCTATACCCAATCTTCTCAAAATCAGAAATGAAAAGTTGATTTTCACTTTGAATGTCGAGGTATATGTTGAAGGTTTAACCTATACCCAATATTGTTGAAATTCAAAACACAAAATGGATCTAGAAAGTTCTTCCAAATCAGTTCATAGATTTGCAACTAGTTTTGCACCTTCCGACCTACACCTGCACAAAAGAGAGAAGGGGAAAATGTTGGGGGGGGCGAGGGGGGGCTTGCCTTGGTCAAGCCCCTATTTAGGAATTAACCTTGAATTTAAATAAAGAAAATGATATCATGTAGAAGATATTGAATCTAATAATATAAATATATCATATCATATAGATGTAATTGTTACTCAAAATTAAAGCATACAATACAATAGGCATTAGTAGAAAAAGGTTGCATGTTGTTTGTCTAGTTAACATTGCCTTACAGGTTTTGTTAGTTTGCATGTCCTTATGACATTCATTATTAGATGTCATTGATGTACTCTAAGTATTGATCAACTGTTACATAATTCAAAATTCATCAATGATCATTACATTGTGCATTCATACTGAATGTAGTATACAAATGTCCTTTTTGTTTCGTATTTCAATTCAATAAATAGAGTACATTGCAGAATTGAAAGAAGAAATTGAAGTATGGAATAGGGGTCCCATGCATTACCTTGTGTTGTCTTTGAGTTAGTTGGTTGTCTGTCAGGTCTTTGCATCCAGGTCTTCACTCCCTGAGTCTCCATCTGCATTTAGGTCCTTAGGGTTCACATCTGCAAGAAAGAGGAAAAAATGATTAGATCCTATTGGATCTAAGCAATACTTGAGAATCAAATAACATACTCTAGCAATCTAGTTTTCAATACTGCATATCAATCTGGAATGATAATTGTAATAAGGAGATGTACACTAACACTCATTATAAGGTAGTGTTAAAGGGACGTGTTTCTGACATGAAACCTTTTGCTACTAATGATTATTGTGGTGTATATTTTCTTTTGATTAACTAGGTATCTGAATGAAAGGGACTTAGTATGTTTCTGAACTGAGAAACCTTTTTCAGAAATATGTATTTCATAATGATTTTATTTGAAAGCTTAACCAACTATTTTGCAGATAGCAGCTGACTAGTTTACATTTTCAATCATTTTCAAGAATGCAGAACAAGCTGGTTTCCCATGATAAAAGCTACAGGAAGTGTCAGACATTGCTGATTTTCAAAGATCAATTGTAGAATGATACTGTATAGATGTTGGTTACATGTTCTTCAAAGTACATTTTCAAGCTTTGAACATATTTATTGCTGAATATTAAACAGTGCTTCAAGAATATGCCATAATTTCAATGTTCACAGGTTTTTTTTACTAGGTTTCACGAACCCATGTTCGAACCTTAGTCATTAATATTTTGATGTTTTTGAGTGTCACGAGCCCGTGCTCAAATTTCATTAACAAAGAGAAAAACATTTACATCTTGTTGTACTTAACATATCAAATGCAGATTCAGCATCAAAAAGAAGTGTACACAGTAGTCAAAGCTACATGAACAAGTTCAACAGAAGCTATATGTAAGTTCTAAAATAGTAAATTCATTGCAAGTATGATATTTTTCTCAACAAAAGGAAATGATATCAGAAATCTTTATCTCAGCTTTTAATGGTTGCCATGAATCAAAATATTTATTCACTGTTTTGTTTATACAGTAAACAAAATAAAGGAGAAAATGAACTTTCAAATGTACCCAAAATCTCTTAATGATGAGGGTTTTATCTTAAGTATTCATAGCAAGATCGAGCTCAATCAGTGATTACATCTTTGCAAATAGAATAGTGAAACATCTATCAAAGTCTGCAAGTGTGAAGAGTACTTCATTTCCAGTTTCAACATCATTCACAAAGTGAAAGATAAACCATAAGTTCGAGTTCATAATAGTAAGTGCCTTTTCAAATCAAGTAGAGAGATATCTTTTATGGAGAGCACGTTAAGATCAGACTTCCTATCATTATTGCAAAGGTGAAGATAACCGAAAAAGATCCAGTTCAAACTGTGCGTATATTTTGTAAACAAACAGCAACATATCAGCAAGAATCTACAATGTAGCACACAGTTTTTGCCATAAATATTCATAATATTTTGCAAAGAAAGGATAAACAGCAAGTTTGAACTCATAGTCATGAGTTTATTTTTTGAAATAGACAATCTTTGTAAACCAATAGCATCTATCAAATAAGTATGGAGTGTGAGTTCATTTCCAGATTTCAAACTTCATTATTGCAAGAGAATAAAACTGAAAGTCCCAATTCAAACCATGGCTATATCTTCAAAACAAAAAATGCATCATTTAGAAACAAACAAGTAATCATTTATCAGAGAATAGAGGGCATGTCTTCATGTTCCAAATTCATAAATATTCATTGCAAATGATAACAAAGGATTCGAACATAATGAACTTACAGTTCCTTCTTGTAATGCCCAGTTTCAACAGCAAATGTCAAGTTTCCTCAGTTATTTTCGAAGACACATCTTCAGCATTAGGGTTTTCTTCCCTAAATTTTACTTCGAAACAATAACAAATGCCAGGATGAAATAAATAGAATGAAATTTGGGATCCGCCAAGCCATCAGTTAATTCAATGCTGATGAGAGTGCCAGCACATCCATTGAAAACCGAGAAACTTGCCACCTATTTCCTCCTTGATATTTGTAATTGCAAGTGGATCGAGAGATATGTTAGCCTCTCCACTTTGTGATAAGTTCACACTTAGATATTTTATCTAAGTTAAAATTTAGGCTTAGAGTCCTTAGTCTAAGTTAGGAGATAGGTTAATATTAAATTTTATTTAATATTAATTTCTTTTTATTTTTTGGCAAATTTTCATTGTAAAAAGAATTTAATTCTTTATTATAAGCCAAAAATTTAGGGAAAGGGCATCTTTTTTTAAGAGGTGGCTTATTGGCTATCATTTTGGAGTCAATTTAGGAAAGTCATTTTGAGTTAAGTTGGAGCATTTTTAGGGGACTTTTTCTAGAGGTCTGGCATTTTCGGATTAGGGTTTAGAGGGCTTCTTAAGGGAATTAGTTTGACTATTTTCAGGGTTGCAAATGTTGGAGAGAGAGTCTATAGTGAGCTATTCAGTTCCTAAATTCTTTGAAGCCTTTTGTAACCATTTTCATCAGATTTTAGAAGAAATGAACCAAGGTTTTTAGCTCATATTTTGTGTATTTGTTCAATTTCAATTCATGTTCTTCTTTTCTAACAAGTGTTATATTGTTAATTATCTACAGGAAGTGAATGATTTTATGTTCCTTCCTAAGTTAATTGATTGCCCTAGGCCTTGCATGAGAAATGTATGTTGTTAATTATTCAAGTTGTTTGTGGTAGAACCCTGATAGCATGAATTCATTAGCCTATATGTTGAGCAGTGAATCAAATTATTAAAGTATTCAATTTGTGAGTTAGATTTGGAACCCATATCTTTTGCAAAGTCTGAATTATTCATTGGTGTATCACCCTAATATTTTAAGTATTAAGTTTTTTTTTTCCTTTTCCCAACTAGTTTGCAGATCAGAAAAGTGATATTCCATATTTTATAGGAACCGGCCTAGAATCCGGAGATTCCTCTTCATTCATAGTCTACCCACAACTAGGAGAGGTTTCCATTGTTAGGATAGAATTTTTTTTAGCCTTAATGCCTGATGTAAGGTAACAATTTTAAGCCCGAACAGTAATTTTACTTAGTATGAAATCAAATATGTTAATGCAATAGCCTTGACTCAACACAAAAACCTGAAAGGAAATCATTTAAGACAAAACCTCTTGTAATAGATGGATTTAATTTACCTCAATTTTGAATTGAAGACTAAGAATAATAATAATTGAATGAATGTAAATCTCCTCCCTTGATGGCCAACTCCTTTTTCTCCTTTGAAGAGAGAAGCTAGATCTATAGAATGAAATGCATGAAGATGGGTGAACTTAAATGCTTGCTTTCTTGGACTCCTTGAATGCACAATATCTTGATTGATTTCTTGAGATTATATGTTTACTTGCATATAGGTAGATTGTATCATAAGAGTAGGTGTAAAAATGAGGGGGAGAAGTCTCCTTTTATAATGATTTTAGGGTCCAAATTCACAAAGGCCAACTTCACTAGGAGGGAAAATGAAAATACCTTGCATCGAGCTTGAAACCAACAAAAATTCAACCCCTGAGGTATAGGTTTAAAGTGGTTCAAACTATACCTGAAAGGTGTAAATTTTGAGGTAAAGTTGTTGGATCAAAGGGGTGTTAAGTGGCTCAGGGAAAAATAGAAACGTACACGGGAAAATAAATGCATGAAAATCTTGAAATGGGGCCCAAGAAGGAAATAAATTATGTGAATGGATGGGTAAAATGGAAAAATGTGCATAGAGTTTAGAGCCAACGTAGAGTTTTGAGCAAGAATGAAGAAGAAGGGAGGGCCTTAATTTAAATTATATATGAAATTAGGTGCAATGTGAGGTCCTATCATAAGGCACACACTAAAGAGAGATAAAAGAGTCCTAAAATTAATACAAAAGCAAGTACTTACTTTTTAGGACTATACAATGTCAAGAGAAGTTGATAAAATGGTTTATGTAAGATCGGTAAAATGATTTAGGGTTATGGTGATGATCTCAAGATGTTCTTAATGGATCTAAGGAATATTTGACAAGTGCACAATGATCCTAATGTTTGGTTTTGGCACTAAGAGTTGAATGTTTGAGTATTAGGTGTTTTTGAACTAGTTCTTGATAAATAAGATGAATTAGGGTTTGATTTGAGTTGTCATGTATGTGCACCATTTTTTGGAGGATTGTGGATGCAAGAGGTTGTTAGTGAAGCACTTTTACAAATATATTTAGGGTTGGATTTCTCATCTGGATGTGGAAGAGAGAATTGTAGCAAGGGATCTGATTGTACTGAAATAGAATTGACCAATACATAGGTAGATGTTATCATACAATTCATAAATTCTCATATTGATCTGAATTGTGATTTTAACCTAGTGAGACTTTCTTGGGGTTGGTGCTCAAGGATAATTAAGTAGTGAACTCTAGACAGTGTTCATGAATGCTTGTGCATTCTCTATATTGTAATAAGTCTATAAATCTAACAAGGTATTAGTCTTATTGTGGGTTCTAGCCCCACTATGGTTTTCACCCTAATTTGGATTTCCATGATAAATATATTTGTGTTATGTGGTGTTGATGTTTTCTAATTTGTGTTTACATACTTTATATTCTGCAAATCAGTAATAAGAGTTTAAGTAATTAAGGGTTTCATATTTTAAGGTTTAAGTATTTTGGGAGAAACTGATGTATCCCCCACTCTTAGGTTCTTGTTTCCTATTTCCTACACAACCATAAACCAAATAAAAATAAACTTAAATAAAAAAATCATAAACAAAACATCCATAACATTATGTCACCGTGATTTTTGCATGGAAACCCTGTTAGGGGAAAAACCACAGTGGGGATGCAGCTTACAAGTAATTACTTCTGCATAAATAACAACCTGATTAAGGGGAATGCACTTGCATTCAAGCACACTACCTAGAGAACACTACTCATATTACAACATATAGAGGTTCACTACCATAAAAAATGATTGGACCACAATCTAAAAGGTGAACTAAGAAGTAGGATCAACTATGCTTATATAGTTCCATTATAGTATATAATCATGAATCTAACCTCTATATTTAGGTTCTTTGCACATACAACATTCCAACATATCATCTTTGTACTTTTCTCTATATCCTTTTGCAATTGCATCACCAAATAACCACAAAAACTCAAGCTTATATACCCAATTGCAAAAAGAATAACCTAATTGGTCGACCTCAAGAACATAAAGTTTAATGTGTGAAGTGTCATCCAAATCCATTCAAAAATATTCATTCTAACCTTGAACAGTGTCATGAATACATTCTATCATGTCATCTTTATCAAGTAAAACTAGTAAATCGATCAAATCATCGATCTGTTAGGATCATTGATTGATCCAAAAACTAATTGTCATTGTTCTTCATACTTCATTGTAAACCCAATAGTAATAACTTCATAACTCAAAAAAATAATAAAATAAATAGGTGTAATCATAGGATAACATAGTATATACCTTGTAGAACCTTACTCTATCTTTGCAACTCACAATTTATTTATACCTATCTATATCGAACATTGTACATTGTCCTTGTTCTACCATACTTAGCCAAATTATCAATTTGACCTTTGGTAATACCAAAATATTACAAGTGACCATAATAATCATGTGTATTGGCCATCAATTACAACATACAAACCATCCATAAAAGTCTTTCTTTCTAACAATCTCCCCCTTTGGCATTGATGGAAACACTTTGTGAAAAAAGACTAAGTGTCCAAACAAAATGCCAAAATTGAAACAGATCTCTCCCTAAAAAAAACTATGTGCTCCTCCTGAGATGAATATATCATTTTCACACCTTGTCTCTCTCCCTTTGACATCAATGGAAAATGTTGGGGTCCTCCTCAAAATTTGACTATCAAAATCATATATAACTTACTGCTATATCCAAGTATACAAAATATACTTACAAGAGTTTAAATATATTTGAGAAGTTTCTTCTTAGAGTGGAAAAATCTATATCCAAACACTTCTTTATTCTCTCTACAATCTCAATTTGACCACAAAATACATAGGCCAACTTTTCTACTTCAACCAAATCAAGTGCATCAAGATTTTCATGGGTTGCAATTGCTTCATTCAAACCTCTAAAAAAATATCAAGCTTGGGGAAAATTAAGTTCATCAATTCATAGATCCCTCCCTTTACTCTATCTCTCTCAGTGACAAGTGTTTTGATTTTATCATTTAGAGATGTCACTTGAGCTATGTGGATTGAGGCTAATTCCATCAAATAATCAAATGCTTGTGATATTTATGAAAGTTTCACTTCACTATCCTTAATGATCTTATAAACATCAGAAACACACTTAGGATATTCAATACAATATTTATAGATTTTACCTCCTTCTAATAATAGCATCCTTCAACTATTGAATAACAACTCCCAATGATACTTTATCCTTAGTAATCATTATGTTTAACTAATTGAATCTTCTTGCATTGAAATCATTTGGAACTTTCATCATTGCAACCTTATCTAAAGATTCAAAATGAGTATTAATTCCATCCAACAAACCTTCAATTTGACTTGATGAAGACTCATTTTGATATGATTTGTGGGATAGCATGATCTTAGTTAAAAGATTTGATTTCCCAGCTAACAGTATGTTATCATTTTCATGGGTCTTTAAAATTTGTTCTCTTGCTTTGGCATGAGAAGCTGAAGCAAGTCCTATCAACTAAATTGGATTGAGAGCATCCAACTAAATTGGACCTTATGTAATCTTCATATCCTCCTTTTCAGTGATCTCTTATTTCAAGAATATATCCACTGCCTCCATAGTGTCTCTTGTTTCCTCATCTTGATCATTTCTTACTTAAGGAATATCTCCTCAATTCTCTCATGATTGTGCTCTTCTATTGTGTCTCTTTCTCCTCTCACGTCATCTTCCATCTAATAAATTTTCCTCTCTACTTCAACTTCACCTATGTCTATATCTACATATATTGTCTTTGACATGTCATTTGTTTGATCATCTACATTGTTTTTTAATGCATGCTCTTTCTCCTTCTCACTAAAAACATATTCATCCTCTTTTAGATTCATCTTTATGTTTTGGACTCCAGGTATATCTTCCTCATTAGCATTCATAGTTGAAATTTTAATTGGTACAAGAGAGATAATGACATCTAGCTCCACATTGATTTTCCAAAAACAAGTATCCATTGTATCAACATGTGTCTCCTCCCTATCATCCTTTGATAGAACATCATACCAATTTTTTAATATGATTCTTTCCATTACTTATTTGGTCTCCTCAATGACTTCATCTATTTTCCCAACCATGAGAATGTTTACCCTTGTTTTTATCATCAATTCTTGCTTAGCTTCTTCAATAATTAGATTCATTTCTTCTTTTGCAATTTATGGACATATTATGATCAAAGTTATTTCTCTCATCCTTTTATCTTCTTCTAATTTTTTCAATCTTATTTCTTATAAGATATCAAATAGATCATTAGGGATGTCCCCTTTGATCTCAACTAAGGCTCTATTTTATTCAGATGGGTAATCACTCCATCCTCTAATAATTTATTTTCTTTGTCATCATATCTACTATACTATATATTCAATTAAACTAAAATACCATGTACTATCATATTCTTCAACACATCATTGACTATAAAGTGTTTCTTACCGGTAATAATATCAAGCTTCTTAGATTCAGGATCATCCTCAGGTGCTTCACCACTTACTACTCTAGCTACCTTGGCTCCTTCAATCGTCAATTTATTCACTAAATGATCTAAATAAGTAGCTTCATCTTTTTTATCATCCTTAGTTCTTTCATGTGTTATTTTAATCTTTGTCTTGACCTTTTTTATTTTATATTTAGAAACAACCTTCAGTTTCATTATTTTAGGTTTAGTAACCTTCAACATAGGATAATTAGGAGTCTGTGATTTATTTGCAACTGTCGACTTATTCTCTAATAGACTAGCTAATATTTTCAATGAGCTCCTAGTTGATCTACTCCTAGATGGTGATATGATAGGTATGTAAGCTGGAGGTGCATCATCATCAATGTTAATATGATTTTTAGCTTCATCTTTCTTCCTTTCTTCCTCTTCATATTTCCTTCTTACTTCTATCATTTTCTCCTTGGTGAATCCCATCCTTTCACCCATCAGTTCCACTTGTTTTCTTACTTTCTAGTCTCTTGTAGGTTTGGTGACCTCTAGATGGACTTTTAGGCTCTTCTCCTTATAAGTACCTAATCTCTCTTCATTATGATCAATCTCTTTAATTAACATATCTTGCATATATGCTTCAAGTAGAATAGGATCTACTTCATATCCCATAGGCATGATCCAATATTTCCTTGGCTCAACTACCTCCAACCAAGCATTCATCAATCTCCACCATGAAACAAACAATATCTTCATATTTCTCTACAATCTCCTTAGGGATTATGTATTTGTTTTTCATTTCCATTTGAAATTCTTTAAAGTACCCCCACATGGTGCTTCCCACCAATTTCCTATCTTTCATAAGATAGAATTATCTAATTTGAATTTCCAGTGGTATATCCTTCTTTCATGTGATATTGCCAATTCTAGGAAAGAAGTTCATGAAGTAAAAGAAAATATGTAGAATCATTGATCCATACTTAAATATCTACTTCTTATCCTTCTTTATCTTTTCCAAATTCTCCAAGAGATACACTCTTAGAGCTTTACAGATGTCATGTTGAGCATTCTCTTTAACCATATGATAAGAAGTATGAATTATGGTACTAGAAATAGAGTTTTCCTTGCTTGAATGGTACACTTTATATCCCAAAATCATTGATGCAAACTTGACATCAGGCTGTTTGATATCATTCACTATCATGGATCTCTTACCCTATTGTGATTCTATCAATTATTTCACTATATCCTCCTATATAGTCCTTCAGGAAAAAACTTCTCTATTTGCATTAAAACTGATTACATCTTCCAAACTTTCCTTAGTGATCTTGTGTGGTTTATCTAACCACATGAACTGATCATGCATCCTACTAAGAACATATCATATCCAATCTGTCTCATCAAAGGTATAAAATTTCATAACATGATCTATCTTCATGGTTTATAATAATTTAAACTCTTCCTTAAGTTTTTCATCATTACTTAGAGATTCATACATCTAATATATTGAATTTTGACCTAATTCTTCAATGTTGTAGTGGATATATGCCTTAATGTCCTTGACATGCAATACTCCATAAGGTACACTAGAAAATGCAGTGATAAGATCATCTTCCATAGATTTATATGGGTGTGTTTGAATTTAGGTCATGGAATATCCTTAACATCAATTACCATAGGTGCATCCATAGTCTCAAGTTTAATTTACCAAGTTGTGGAGTGATAAATACCTTTTTATGACAATGGAAAGTGTTTAAAATTTGATTTCAGAAAATGCTTCCAATCTTTTCTCAAATAACTTCAAATCTCTCTACAAACTCATTCTCTAGATAGAAAGGTTTTGAATGATGTCTCAAAATACCCTTTTGATCCTTCACATGCTCAAAAAGGTAATCACAATTAATGTATTGAACCCTAGCTCAAAAAACTACATATATCCAGTGATCCAAGAATCTATCTGTAATCCTTCAAAGTTGATCATAATCCATCAAGAATGATTCCATTTAGATCTAGATTCAATTCTACATCTTATTGTATTGATCACTTCTTCCAATCCTTCTGATTCAAGGGTAAGGTAAAAAAGTTCTTGAAAAACTCCCCATTAGGTCTGTGACCAAATCAATTAGCTGATGAGATTTTCACACCAAAATCTGGTGTGATCTTTCTAGTAGCATCAATTTGTTCTTTTCTAACCCATATCTTACTTATACCCTTCTTAACTTCTTCCACATCAACTATTTTCTTTCATTTATCATCTTTCACTTTTTTTCTTTCTACTGAACCTCTTATATTCACATTAGCATTGTTGTATCTACAATTCTTAGCAATGCTGCAAAAATAATTGCATTTAAAACATATCTCATTTGAATTTCCATACCTTGGATTTTCTTGATTTATCCTAAATCTATATTGCTTCGTCATGTGTCCAAAGTTGTTTCATTTTTAGAAGGTTATATTTCCATGATTTACATAATTATTCATCTTTTCTCGACAATCACGTTATTTGTGTCCATAATTGTAACAAGTGAAATAGTATCTAAAAAATAATGGTGCATTAGGTTTTCTTCTGCACTCTTTTTCCCTATGATCGGATTTGTTACATGAAAATTACCTTCCATTGAAGTTTTATCCATTAGGTCACCTCATAGGTATCCTTTTAGCTTCCTCACTCTATTTTTTTGATAAGGTGTCATGTTGTCTAGATCTAGAACTTTCACCCTTCTCAAATCCAAGTCCTTGTGTATTTCCCTTCGGTCTTTGCCTCTCAATATGTTCATCAAGCTTCGCTAAAATGGATTTTAATTTTTCTTTGAATTCATTAGCTACATCAAGCTCACTCCTAATAATCTCATTAACCCTTTCAAGATCTTGTGCATTATGTTTGGATTCCTCAAGGTCAAGCTACAATTGTATGATCTCACAATTTAGTTTATGACATTCCTCATATTTTTCCTTTAAGGATTGATCAAAATTATTCCTTATTTCAACTTCCTTGGTCATTTTCATCACCATGGCTTCCATTTCATGCTTTGGATTGACTTTGTATTTTTCAAGTTATTCACATTCATCTAATTTCTCCTTCAAGGCTTGTGTATCATCAATGCTTCCCTTCTACTTTAGCTTCTCAACAAGATATTTTCTTTTATCCCTAGATTTTTTCAATTGTTCCTTCAACTTCTCAATGAATTCTTCAACATCTTTAAGTTTATTTTCCAATTCCAGGTTGCGAGCATTTGATTTATCAAGATCAAGTGCTACTAATAGTTTCCTTTGAACACTACTAGAAACTATTGAATCTAACATAGGGATCTTCCTCAAGCTATTAAACTTCCTCCAAGACACAAAGCTCAAATACCAATTGTTAGGATTGAGGAACACTTAGAGTGGGGGTCGAATTAGTGTTCTAAATTTTTTAACCTTGTTAAGCTGATTGCACAACCATAAACCAAATATAACTAAAATTAAGCAACAAAAGCATAATAAAAACATCCACAACATTATGAAATCATGATTTTTGTGTGGAAACCTTTTTAGGAGAAAAACTACAGCAGGGATGGAACCCACAAGTAATTACTTTTTACATAAATAACAACCCGGTTAAGGGAAATGATACATAAGGGGAATGCACTTACATTCAGGCACATTACCTAGAGCTCAGTGCTCAGATTACAACATATAGAGGCTCACTTCTATACAAAATTATTGGAATACAATCCAAAATTTAAGCTAAGAAGTAGCATCAACTATGATTATACAATTCCATGTAGATAAAGTATATAATCATCAAGTTAACCTTTGTATTCAAGTTCTTCATGCATACAACACATCAACATTTCATCTATGTATTTCACTCTATATCCATTTGCAATCATATTACCAAATTACTACAAAAACTCAATCTTATATACCCAATTGCAAAAATAATAACTTAACTAGTCGGCCTCGGGAACATAAAATGTAATGTGTGAAGTGTCAGCCAAATCTATTCACAAATCTTCATGCTAAAATTGAACAATGTCATGAATATATTCTACCATGTTGGCTTTATCAAATAAAACTAGTAAATTGATCAGATCATTAATCTGTTAGGATTGTTGATCGAGCCAACAACTAACTATCATTATTCTTCATAATTCACTATAATCCCAATACTTAGAATTTCATAACTCAAACAAATAATAACATAAATAGGTACGATCATAGGATAACATAGTATATACCCTATAAAAATTTCTTCAAAATTTTCAACTCATAGTTCATCTATACCTATCCATATTGATCTATTTATTGAACCCTATACATTGTCCCTATTCTTCCATACTTGGACAAATTATCAATCTAACCTTCAGTAATACTAAAATATGAAAAGTGACCATAAGAAACGTGTTTAATTTCCATCAATGACAACATACAAAAAATGCATACAAGTGTCTCTTTCCAATAGGATATGATGGATACTTCTTGATTATTGGGCACCTAATTCAAAATCAATCCTTTAAGGTTGGTACAGTATAGGAAAGGATCTCTATCACCAGATATGGTGATTTCTACGCTATCATGAGGAAACTTGTGGCATTGATGGTAAGTGGATGGTACTACCTACATGGAATGAATACTAAACTCACAACCAATGAACCAAATAAAAAACCATAACCATCTTCTACTAACATCTTGATATTATCAAGAAAATTATCCAATAACAGTTTATACAAATTAAACTAAACACCTTCCCTAACCATTTTGTGTGCAATATAAACAATTGCATCCAAAGTAGCATCATCACAAATTCAAAAGAAAATTTTGTAAGAGATGCCATAGGCAACATACCTCACCATTGGATCTTCAAGAGTATTTATCAAAGAGATTGTTGTATGTGGAAAACACATATAATCAGGAGTGCTATTACATTTGCAATGATCCTAAAAACCTTAACATGGTATCAGAGCCAAGTTGCAAATGTAAGAGAGTAGTTTGTTGATGGTGAATGTGTGACTGTCTCAGAAAATACAGTCTCAGTATGTGGACCATATCTCACAAATACACTGTTGGATTTTTCTAAATTTTGGATATGTTGGTGATAAACAAATTTAGAAGACTCTCAATGGAGCAATTGGAAATAAAATGTTGGGTTTAAAATTTATGACCGAGTGTGTACGGGTCTATGTAAAATCTAATTTGTTAAGAAGGGTGCCTCTTTCTAGAAAGCAAGCATTAATTATAGTGTCACCTCTCTTGCATCAATCAAGTCATTTCACAAGAAGACATAGGTCTTTTTTCAATGATATAAGAGTGGGATTTTAAAATTGTGGTGAGAATAATAACCAACGTTACATTCTCATTTGAACTATCCTTAGTGGGGAGATGATTCAAAGGGAAGATGTCTTTCAAATAATCTGAGAATGTATTTTCTCATTTGATGTATATGGATAGTAAAAGAGAGAGGTTCCTTCTTTAAAATCCTAGCCACTTGAAGGGAGATCTAATCATATTGAAGGTTTTCATAGTGTATAGAACCTTTGGATATTCAAGATAGGTCATGTGAAGAATTTTGGTAATGTTCAAGAATGATGATATCATTATGTGAATTTGCATGATATTTTCTATATGGGATCACCTTATAGAATGAAATAATTGGAATTTATAAAAGATAAGTATTCCATGTTTTATTAATGCACATAATTTTTAAGTTTTTAATTCATTTTATACTATTGGTTAGCAAAATCATGTATACTTCTATCATTGATATTTTCGGTCAAGATAGTTTAGTGAGTTATTTGTAATCTCTCTCTAACATACCTTCAAGATGGAAGCACAACAAAATTGCATTCAATGGAGAAAGAACTTAATGTTTGAAAATAAATTGATCATTGAGACTAGATGCAGAGGGAGTCTGACATTTGAAAAGAGGACAAGAGTTTGATACAAGAACTTGAGCTTCAGAGGGAGAAAATAGAGGATATGATTAAATCAACTTTTGATAATCTCGGTCATATTAATTTAGAGAGAGTAGACCATATCAAGATGGACTCTCTAGTGTTTAAACATTTAGATGAATATGAATTATGAATTCTTATATGGGTCATGTGTAAATCATGAGGAAGTGACGACTTCTAAATGATTGTAAGAGTTATTAAAATGTGACAATCTTACAATAACTTGACCTTATATTGTGATAGACATCATGTGATGTCTGAAATGGATCACAATAGATGATTTCTTGCATGGTGGATTCAGTTCCTTAAATAGATCATTAACCTTCTATTGTGATAGACATCGTGTGATGGCTAAAATAGATCACAATAGATGATTTCTTGCATGGTGAATTTAGTTCCTTAAATAGACCATTGACCTTCTATTCTGATAGACATCATGTGATGGCTGAAATAGATCACAATATATGATTTCTTACATGGTGGATTCAGCTCCTTAAACAAACCATTGACCTTCTATTGTGATAGACATCATGTGATGGCTGAAATAGATCATAATAGATGATTTATTGCATGGTGGATCTAGTTCCTTAAACAAACCATTGACCTTCTATTGTGATAGACATCGTGTGATGGTTGAAACATATTACAATAGATGATTTCTTTCATGGTGGATTAAGTTCCTACTGCCCAAAATTTCATATCCTTTCATTTTGGTCATAAGCTAGATTTAGTCAAGTATCCTCATGCTTTAGGCCCTATTGAACAACTCCAAAAAATTTCATGGGTTTAGCATCTTTCCCCTGGTCTCTGCAGCATTTTGTTCTATCTCTGGCATCAAAAACCTAGGTAAAATTTCATAAATGTAGCCGTTGGAGCAAAAAAGGCCCTAAAAACCCTTTGGCCTATTATATTTCTTCATTACCTTTTTCGGCCACTAAAGGTCTCCATTTCCCATGTGCACAATTAATCCTTCAGTTGCAAGTTCTCCTATTTCTAGTTGTCTAGCTCTTAACACTTAGTGATCTGGCGAGCGGTTAATGTCTAGCATCATGGTTTTAGTCTCTGCAAAGGCTAAGTATCGATTAGATCTAACAGTTACCGCTATTTCGTATATCAAAGATGCAAGTATTTTAAGATCACGGCATGGTGATGGCCATCGATCTTCCTTGTCTATAACGCTACAGGTTGTCAGTGGGTCCACTGCCACGTAGCCTGAGGTGTCTATCTTTCATTGGTTGAAGAGCTTGTGATGTGGAGCTGTGTTAGAGTGGGCCCAGTGCACTGTCTTTTAAAAAAAAGATCTGACAGTTGGCATATGATCTCATGGAATATTCTTACCCCATGAGATCATGAGACAATCGTTGATATTGCTTTATTCTCCGGGCTCTATCAGGTGGGTCCTTTCTTTCTGATGTGCTCGCATTTTATTGGTCAGCCAAACAATGACTGGGATCTATTGATGGGACCGTTGTCAGAGGATCTGCAGGGATGTCAGTGAAAGAGTAAGATATACAGTTGTCTCATGATCTCAAAGAATCTTTCAACCCCATGAGATCATGTGACAGTCGTTCGATCTTCCAAGTGTTCAAGCTCTATTTTGTGGGGTCCGTCTGACGTGATGAGTTCTGATTGGTCACTAAAGTGTTACAGGTGGCATTTGTCAGTGGGTTTGAGTATCTTGAGAAAGGTGGCAAGGAAGTAAGATCTACAGTGGTCTCATGATCTCATGGAATCTTCTGAGCCCATGAGATCATGCAACCACCGTCTGATGAGAATCTTAGTGGGTCGTGGGTCTGATGTTCTACGTGTCGCTAAGGTGTTCTTTTTTTATTCGCTTCCAACTAGTGAGGTGGCATTTGATTTTTCAAAGGGTTTGCGACTATTTCAAGAATGATCTGGGCCATTCATTTGCCAGGAAAAGATAATATCAGTGGCCACATTTTAAAATTAGACCCGCTAACCATTAATATTTAAATTCAAATATATCTCTGTAGGGTTTTGCTAGGGTTTTGGTCCAGCGGTCGATTGTGACAGAATGGGTAGCTCAAATTGAATTCTTCAGGACGGTTGCAGTTGGGAGTTGATGAGAATATCCGATGGCCATCTCCTAGGATTTCTTAGGGTACTAAGTCAGTGTTCTTGCATCGAAGAAAGATTAAAGGTGGTGCTACTTGTGGACTTATGTACTTCAATTGCAGACATTCATGGCAAGGCCAAGTTGTAGGGTGGTAGATGGATCAAGGTGGCTTGTCCGCAGGTAGATGTAGTACAGGGATGGACATGCAAGATATCTGATCAGCAAAGATATTTCAAGATACATTTATGATCAGACTTCATAGAATTACGGTTGGATTATTATATGGCAATCTATGTAACCCTAGTTAGGTTTTTGACTTCTACCTGCGTGCAAAGGAGATGTATATATTGTTTTTGGAGCTTTTTAGAGCGAAGAGAGTTGACATTTTGTAAAGAAGAAAGTTCTCTTTCTTAGAAAGTTATCTGTGGAATTTTTTCTGCCCTATGGTTTTCTACATTCTATAATCTCCCATTGATTGTTTAGATATTGCAAAGGTATTTTGTGACATTTTCTCTATCCCTATGCTTCCTTATCTAAATTCTCTCTTATTGAATTGAAGTATTTGAATTTATTTTTTTTAGTGATATCTTAGGGTTCTTGATCCCTCTTCCTTTCTGTAGTTTATGTGTATGCTTGTGAATGATCTAATTTGAATGCTTTTGTGGGTATACTTCAACCCTTGGCAATATGTCTCATTCTTATACCCAATTGCAGAGGTGGATGTCTATTTGCAGGTTATAGATTGTGTCTGAGTCCCTTAGGAGTGTTATTGCCTTGTGAAATTTTCTCTTTCCCTGCATAGCATCTCTCTATTTCGGACCCTTCTATGAAATATTGATGCAAACCTATTCAGTAAGTTGTGATCTCCTAGACCTGAGTTTGTTTACTGATTGCATCTTCTATACTATGATCCAAACCATCTTTTTGGTGTATCACCTAGTAGGTAGTTTGCTTGCAAGTTACTTTCCCTTTCAGCATTCTTTCTATCCCTTTCCCCCTCAAGTTTACTTTTCTATCTAGAAGCAAATTAAGGTGATTATCCAAGAGGAACTAGCCTAGAACCTGGAGGTCTCATCTCAGTCAGCATAGGTCCCACACCTGGAGATGATTCCCATGTTATACTAGGTTATCAAGACCAAGAGAGCTTGAAACAAGGTGCAAACTTAGCGTATAACAATTCTGGCACACCCGATGGGACTAAGTTTCAGATTTATGTTTGAAGGTGCTGTTGTAGGTCCAAGGATTCAGATTCAAAGATACCTCACCTTGGGCATAACAATTCTGACAGCAAAAGAAGTTCATTTTGAAAAGATTATGCTATCTTTGATATACTAACTGCATAATATAGACTTTTAGAAGTTTTTTTTTTATCAAGTATATCTGGCGACTCGACTGATTTCACAAATCTAGGCTAAATTTGTTCAAAGTTTATGAGAAATATTGAGACTAGAAGCTCAAAGCCTACCAAATTTTCAGAGTTGCCCTTAAAAAGAGGCTACAAAGGTAGATCAACTCAAAGAACATCTCCTACAAGGAGATATAGTCTACACCTCTTGATACTTCAGAAAGGGGACCTTTGCCCTTTCATCTCAGAAGAAGAGGAAGATCTCTTACCAGAGTTTTAGAAGAAGATTCAAATCTAGCATCCAATACAACTCACACAGTTGCTACTCATCAAGTTTCAGTCCCTACAATGGCTAGGCAGTTTGCCTTTGCACCTTTCAACCAAGTGAGTCCATTAGCCTTTGCCCAACATCATGATGTGCCCTTGGTGGCACTAAAGAGTATACCTGATTTCACAGGTGAAGGACAAACTACTGCTTTTGAGCATATAAGAGATGTGACTACTATCTGCAGCATACACAATATAACTCAAGAAGATGTGGCCACCAAATTATTAGCAGCCTCTCTAAAAGGTAAGGCTCTTGAATGGTTTAGAACTTTAACTGTTGGTTTCATTACTTCATGGGATGAATTAGGGGATGCATTAAGTAAACATTTTGAGGATAAATTAGACAACTTGTCTTTGGTTGAGTAGTTGACAACCATTAAAAGAGACCCTCAAGAATAAATGATGGATTACAACAATAGATTCCTCAAGACATGGAATAGAATTCCTGTCTCAGTGAGGCCATCAGTTGATCATGCTTTCCTATACTTCTTGAAAAGTTTGAATAGCCAAATTTCTATCATGATCCAATCCATGGGTGGTACCTCTTTACCCCAAGCTTTTGACATGGCTGTCAGGGCTAAAAATTGTTTAATCCAAGTAGGTATGATAGCTAGAAGGCCACCCATGCCCATCTTTCCTAGCCTTCAACCTATTACACCTCCATAAGTACCCCCATTTACCCCTATTCCCACCATATTAGCACCTCAAGCCAGTACTAGTGGTCAGGAGATAAAAATAAGTTCCTCTCAAGAGCTACAAGAGATAAAGAATAGCCAACAAACTAGTCAACAAGAAATGACAAATTTGTTGCAAACTTTGACTAAGGAGGTCACAAACCTAAAGAGGCAAGGGCAAGGAATTAGACCACCCTCTCAGCCACAAGGCCAAGGTCCTAATCAGCAATATCAGAATCAGAGACAGCCTTATCAACAAAATAGGCCACAATACCAAGGAGGGTATCAAGGGAAAAGACAAAATTTCAATCAAAGACCATTCCAACCATATAACCCTACACCTCTTAATTCTGTAAATCCAGTTAGAGACATGGTTCCTAGTTAGAATAACATGGCCATGGACAATGAATGGTGTTTCCCTTGTAATCAACCTCATAATCTGGCTACATGTTCAAATCAATGGATGAACCAAGCACTAATGGTTCAAAATGCCTCACAAGCTCAATCAGAAGCTTCTTCTAGTGGATCAGTTCCTCAACAAGAACCACAAGATAATGAGACTGCTCTCTTCAATTGGGAGCAGCAGGACTTCAATGGTGTTATTGGTGAACCTTCCATTACTGCCAACACAAGGTCAAAAAGAAGAGCTCAAGACATGGAGCGAGTAGACTCTGGGACTAAAGCTACTCCATCTGTAGAGCTAATACAGCAAGCTACTCCTATCACATTCAAGAAGGCTCCTGTCATTACAAGCAAAGAGGGCTAGACTCTCAAAGAAGTAGAGCCCATCATAGTGAAAGCACAACAAAAAGTACACACTATGACACCTTTCAACATTGTAGACAATGTGAAGAAGGTGAACATTACCATGTCTATGTGGGACTCTTTGGCTATTCCAGGGCAACCTAAGATTTTAAAAAAGCTATGACTGAAATGACAACTCCTCAGCCTACAAAAGAAGATGTAAAGTCAGTGTTGGTTAACATTGATCAAGAAAAGGAGGCTCCAAGTAGCAACTCCAAAGCCAATGCCATTCAAGGTAGGAACTCAAAACCACCTCCCTTTTATGTATCCTTAATTATTGGAAAATCCTTAGTACATAATTGTATGGTAGATAGTGGAGCTACTAGTACTATAATGCCCAAGAAAGTGGTTGATCAATTTGGACTTAAATATGAACCCCTCCAAAAGAAGGTTACACAACTTGATGGATCCTCAGTTAACACTATAGGTGTAGCTAAGAATACCAGTCTAATCCTTCATGCTAGTCCTAATTTCTCTATCTTACTTGATATTTACATCATAGATCTCCCTGCTTTGTTTGCCATATGTCTATCAAGGGAGTTTATAACTAAAATAGGAGGATACCTTTCTTCTGATTGGTCTCACGTGCTTTTTCACACAAGGTATGGTACCAAGGTTACCATCAAATCAGAATCATTGGCAGCACACCATATAGAGCCATATGTGTCCAATACCATCAATGCAAGCTGCCCTATATTTGATGACAGTGATTTCCCAACTATCAAAGAAGCAAACACTAAGACAAAAAATATCCCTGATATTTTCTTAGATGAACTAGAATAAGAAAAGGTTTTTGAAGCCCAAGAAAATGTTATTTGGGATGCTGGTTTGGGAAGTTATTTGATACAAGAAAGTGGATCCATAGAACCAAACCTTCTTAAAGAAGACACTGATTCAGAGGATCAGAGCAATCAAGTTTGGGAATTATTTTTTCTAGAAGTAGACATGGTTCTGGTGGTGGTGCTATGCTAGTGTCCCCAAAAGGAGAAAGATACTATACAGCTTTCAGATTCAGTTTCTCCTACACTAGCAACACTATAGAATATGAAAGCCTTGTGAATGGACTGGAATGGGCTAGAAAAAGAGGGCTCAAGGCCTTAAAAGTTTATGGTGACAGTGAGTTACTAGTCAATTAAGTGAGAGGGATAAGTGCAACCAAAAATGACACCTTGAGAGCATACAAACATAGAGTTTGGGATGCAATTGAAGACTTTTGTGCTTTCAATATTGTTGCTATCCCTAGAGGGCTGAATCAAAATGCAGATAGATTAGCTGTTGTTGGGTCTCAATATGACATCCCCAATAGCATTTCAAAAGAAATAGACCAATAGCATATCAAAGTGATTGTCAAACCCTCTATCCCTGACAATGATACTAATTGGCAAGTGTTTGACAATGATGAGTAAATTCTACAATTCTTGTTTGAAGAAGATGTCTTCTCAAAACATAATCAAGATAGGCTATCACAAAACTATGGTGACCAAGTGATACAACTTAAGTCTAATAAGATGCCTAGAGGTCTTGTCACCTTAGAGACTATCTTCAACAAGGATGAATAAGTTAAGAAGAATAAAGCTGGCCTGGTAGTTCAACAAGAACATTGTGTTGAATTAGAGTTGGAACTAGGCAAAAGTTTACAATTTGGAAAGGTAAACACTGATTCAAAAAAGCAGGCTTATGCCCAATTGTTCAGAGAATTCAATGATGTTTTTGCATGGCAATATGAAGACCTCAAAGGTTTTAATCTAGCCCTTGCTCAGCACACTATTGAATTAGAGCCTAATGCCAAACCAGTGAGACAAAAGCAAAGGCTTGTTAATCCCAAGCTAGAGCCACTTATGCATAAAGAAGTGCTCAAATTAATAGAAAGTGGTATCATCTACCCCATCAAGCATACTAGTTGGGTTTCCAACCTTGTTCCTGTAAGGAAGAAGAATGGGGAGTTGAGGTTATGTGTTGACTTCAGGGATCTTAACAGAGCCTCTTTAAAAGACCACCATCCATTACCCTCTATGGAACAAATCTTACAATGTGTCTCTGGATCCGAGAGATTTTCATTATTGGATGGCAATTCAGGATACAATCAAATCTTGGTTAATGAAGAGGATTAATATAAGACTGCATTTACAACCAAGTGGGGGACCATGGCTTATCAAAAGATGCCCTTTGGTTTGTCAAATGCAGGTGCTACTTTTCAAAAGGCAATGGATATGGCCTTTAAAAGCCTCATGTACAAATTTGTACTAGTCTACTTAGATGATATAACTATCTATTCCAAACATGCAGTAGATCATATCAAACATCTGAGGAAAATCTTTGAAAGATGTAGAGAATTTGGGATATCTCTTAATCCCAAGAAATGTGTGTTTGCAGTCCATGAAGGAAAATTGCTAGGATATATAGTATCCAAGAAAGGAATTACAGTAGACCCTGAGAGGATTGCAGCCATCCTAGAGCTACCATTGCCACATCATAAGAAAATTCTCTAATCTTTCATAGGAAAGATTAATTTTGTTAGGTGTTTCTTGCCTAATATTGCAGATTTATTAAAGCCTTTAACAGCCATGTTAAAGAAGAGCTCAACTTTCAGCTGGACTAAAGAAGGAAAAGCTAATTTCCAAGCTATCAAAGAGGCCTTGACAGAAGCTCCTGCTCTATTAAACCCAAATTTCAGTAAGGATTTTATCCTTTATGCTTATGGGGGTCATGATGCTATATCTGCAATGTTGACTCAAGAAAATTCAGAAGGGTTGGAGCAGCCTGTTGCTTTCTTCAGCAAAGGTTTAGAGGAGTATGAACAAAGATACTCTTTTGTAGAGAAACATGTACTTGTTGTGGTGAAGAGCCTTAAAAATTTTAGATGTTTATTGACCCATAACAAGGTACACCTAAAATTTACTCATCCAAGTGTCAAAGAATTTTTGCTTTCCAAGGACCTAAATGAAAAAAGAGCTGGTTGGATTACCAAGGTAATGGAATATGACATTGATATCCAAACCACCAAGCTAGTTAGAGGAAAAGGTCTTTGTGAGCATTTGGCAGGGGGTGAAAGTTCAAAGAAAATAGAGCAAACAGATGCATCTCTGGTTGTGCATTTTACAAAAGAACATGCCAAGGCATCAAGTTGGTTGCCTGACATGATTCATTACTTAAAAATAGGACAATGTCCTACAGGCCTAGATTCAGCAAAAAGAAGATATTATAGGTTACAATCTGTTCCTTTTGTGCTAATAGATGAAGTTCTTTTCAGAAAGGATCACAATGGTGTCCTTTTAAGATGTATTGATTCAGAAAAGATAGCTGATGTCCTATTTGAATTTCTTGATGGACCTTCTAGAGGTCACTTTTCTCCTAGGACTACTACTTTTAAAATCATGAGGGTTGGATACTATTGGCCATCTATCTTTAAGGATAGTCATGATTATGTGAGAAAATGCATCAAATGTGCTATGTTTGCAGGAAAAGAAAAGCTTGCAGCTATGCCCCTTTAGCCAATTAGGATAGAGAAACCTTTCATGAGATGGGGTATAGATTTCATTGGTATGATCAATCCTCCATCTAGTGCAGGACACAAGTGGATAATTACTGCAACTAATTATTTCACTAGATGGACAGAGGCAGTTGCCTTAAAAGAAGCAAATGAGAGTGTTGTCTTAAGTTTTTATGATGATATAATTCATAGATTTGGCACTCCAGACTCCATAATATCAGATAATGCATTGGCATTCACAAGCCTTAAAGTCTCAAAATGGGCAATCAGAAATGGAATCTATCTGAATACTAGTTCTAATTACTACCCCCAGGGCAATGGTTTGGCAGAATCAACTAATAAGAATCTAATTAGAATAATCAAGAAAACTCTATAGGATAACCAAAGAGATTGGCATACTAAGTTGAAGTCTGCCTTATGGTTAGACAGGATTACTCCAAAGAAGATCATTAGGAATTCTCCTTACATGTTAGTGTATGGTAGAGAGGCTAAGCTATCTATTTCAACTGAATTTCCAGCTTTGGACTTAGCCACTCAATATGCCATGTTTGAAGAAGGAGATCCCTTACAAATCAGGTATGCTCAGCTAATGGAGTTAGAAGAACTCAGAGACAAATCCATGAAAGATATGGAGTTCCATCAGGATCAGACAAAGAAAATTTTTGATAAAAGAGCCAGGGTTAGAAGTTTCAAAGTTGGAGATGTTGTTCTCAAGTGGGATGAATTCAAATCAAGGCCTGGCAGACACACAAAGTTTGATTCCTTTTGGGGTGGACCATTTGTTATTATATAGTGCAGAGGGCCTAATGCTTTCTAGCTATCAACTCTTGAAGGAGATGCCCTCCCTATATCAGTGAATGGATTCCATTTAAAGCCCTGTTTTGAGGTCAATCCCTCCTTGTAAATCTCTGTGAATATTTTTCTTTCTTTCTGTCCCTACTTTCTAGTTTAGTTTTTCCTAGTTTTCAAGAAATGTCTATGCACAGTTTTGTCCCTCTGGTTCTAGGTTTGTCTCTTTGTCATATTTTTGTGCTCAAATGATGACCCCATGCCCAATGAATATGTCAAGGCCACTAGTTTCAATGTCTAGCAGGTTGACATCCAGCAGAAATCGCCAAAATGTTGCCCAAAATTTCATATCCTTTCATTTTGGTCATAAGCTAAATTTAGTCAAGTATCCTCATGCTTTAGGCCCTATTGAACACCTCCAAAAAATTTCATGGGTTTAGCATCTTTCCCTTGGTCTCTGCAGCATTTTGTTCTATCTCTGGCATCAAAAACCTAGGTAAAATTTCATAAATGTAGCCGTTGGAGCAAAAAAGGCCCTAAAAACCCTTTGGCCTGTTATATTTCTTCATTACCTTTTTTGGCCACTAAAGGTCTCCATTTCCCATGTGTGCAATTAATCCTTTAGTCGCAAGTTCTCCTATTTATGGCTATCTAGCTCTTAACACTTAGTGATCTGGCAGGCAGTTAATGTCTGGCATCGTGGTTTCAGTCTCTGCAAAGGCTAAGTATCGATTAGATCTAACAGTTACCGCTATTCCATATATCAAAGATGCAAGTATTTTAAGATCATGGCATGGCGATGACCGTCGATCTTCCTTGTCTATAACATTGCAAGTTGTCAGTGGGTCCACTACCATGTAGTCCAAGGTGTCTACCTTTCATTGGTCGAAGAGCTTGTGATGTGGAGTTGTGTTAGAGCGGGCCCAGTGCACTGTCTTTTAAAAAAAAGATCTAACAGTTAGCATATGATCTCATGGAATATTCTTAGCCCATGAGATCATGTGACAATTGTTGATCTTGCTTTATTCTTCGGGCTCTGTCAGGTGGGTCCTTTCTTTCTGACGCGCTCACATTTTATTGGTCAGCCAAACGATGACTGGGATCTATCGGTGGGACCGTTGTCAAAGGATCTACAAGGATGTCAGTGAAAGAGTAAGATCTATGATTGTCTCATGATCTCAAAGAATCTTTCGACCCCATGAGATCATGCGATAGTCATTTGATCTTCCAAGTGTTCAAGCTCTATTTTGTGGGGTCCGTCTGACGTGATGAGTTCCGATTGGTCGTTGAAGTGTTACAGGTGGCATTTGTCAGTGGGTCTGAATGTCTTGATAAAGGTGGTAGGGAAGTAAGATCTACGGTGGTCTCATGATCTCATGGAATTTTCTGAGCCGATGAGATCATGCGACCACCGTTCAATGAGAATCTCAGTGGGTCGTGGCTCCGATGTGCTACGTGTCACTGAGGTGTTCTTTTTTTATTCGCTTCCAACTGGTGAGGTGGCATTTGACTTTTCAGAGGGTTTGCAACTATTTCAAGAATGATCTAGGCCATTCATCTACCGGGAAAAGATAATATCGACGGCCACATTTTAAAATTAGACCCGCTAACCATTAATATTTAAATTCAAATATATCTCTGTAGGGTTTTGCTAGGGTTTTGATCTAGTGGTCGATTGTGACAGAATGGGTAGCTCAAATTGAATTCTTCAGGATGGTTGCAGTTGGGAGTTGATGAGAATATATGATGGCCATCTCCTGGGATTTCTCAGGGTACTAAGTCAGTGTTCTTGCACCGAAGAAACATTAAAGGTGGCGCCACCTGTGGACTTATGTACTTTAATTGCAGACATTCATGGCAAGGCCGAGTTGCAGGGTGGTAGATGGATCAAGGTGGCTTGTCCATAGGCAGATGTAGTATAGGGATGGACAGGTAAGATATCTGATCAGCAAAGATATTTCAAGATACATTTATGATCAGACTTCATAGAATTAGGGTTGGATTATTATATGGCAATCTATGTAACCCTAGTTAGGTTTTTGACTCCTGCCTGCATGCAAAGGAGATGTATATATTATTTTTGGAGCTTTTTAGAGCAGAGAGAGTTGACATTTTGTAAAGAAGAAAGTTCTCTTTCTTAGAAAGTTATATGTGGCATTTTTTCTGCCCTCTGGTTTTCTACATTTTGTAATCTCCCATTGATTGTTTAGATATTGCAGAGGTATTTTGTGACATTTTCTCTGTCCTTATGCTTCCTTGTCTAAATTCTCTCTTATTGAATTGAAGTATTTGAATTTTTTTTTTCCAGTGATATCTTAGGGTTCTTGATCCCTCTTCCTTTCTGTAGTTTATGTGTATGCTTGTGAATGATCTGATTTGAATTCTTTTGTGGGTATACTTCAACCCCTGGCAATCTATCTCATTCTTATACCCAATTGCAGAGGTGGATGTCTATTTGTAGGTTATAGATTGTGTCTAAGTCCCTTAGGAGTGTTATTGCCTCATGAAATTTTCTCTTTCCCTACATAGCATCTCTCTATTTCAGACCCTTCTATGAAATATTGATGCAAACCTATTCAGTAAGTTGTGAACTCCTAGACCTGAGCTTTTTTACTAATTGCATCTTCTATACTGCGATCCAAACCATCTTTTCAGTGTATCACCTAGTAGGTAGTTTGCTTTCAAGTTACTTTCCCTTTCAACATTCCTTCTATCCCTTTCCCCCTCAAGTTTACTTTCCTGTCTAGAAGAAAATTAAGGTGATTATCCAAGAGGAACCAACCTAGAACCTGGAGGTCTCATCTCAATCAGCATAGGTCCCACACCTGGAGATGATTCCCATGTTATACTAGGTTATCAAGACCAAGAGATCTTGAAATAGGGTGCAAACTTAGTGTATAACAGTTCCTTAAATAGACCATTGACCTTCTATTATGATAGACATCATGTGATGGCTGAAACAGATCACAATAGATGATTTCTTACATGGTGGATTCAGTTCCTTAAATAGACCATTGACCTTCTTTTGTGATAGACATTGTGTGATGGCTAAAACAGATCACAATAGATGATACCTTGCATTAAGATACACTACCTATGGAAATTTTTGAGTTATGGTGAATATCATGAGACTTGATATTCTTGGTCAAACCATATCTCTGATATCATATTGAGGTGATATCTATAATATCTTTTGAGTTATGGTGAATATTATGAGACTTGATATTCTTGGTCAAACGACTCAAACCATATCTCTGATGTCATATTGAGGTGATATCTAAAATATTTGTTGAGTACCTAGTGGACATCATGAGACTTAATGTTGGTAGGCTAGTACTTTGAGTACATGGTTAATATCATGTGACTTGATATTTTATGGACATAACTCCTAATATCATGATATGGTATCTCTATAAACTCTGATATTACATTAAGGTAATATATCTTTTCACATTATTTTTTAGTACTTGGTGAATATCATGCGGCTTGATATTTTGTGGCCAATACTCTCAATATCATGAGATGATATTCTTACGAATCTATGAGTTATGGTGAATATCATTCATCTTAATATTCCTAGTCAGACCATATCTCTGATATCATGATAAATGATATCTTTTGATCCAAATCACATCTTTAATCTTTCCTGTCTAAGAGGGAGTGTTGATGTTTTGTAGCTTCAGTCAAATAAACACTATGAGTCAATATTAGTAAAGATATGTATATATTTAGTATATATGAGATGTATATATACTAATATATATATATATATATATATATATATAGTGTAAATATTAGATAAATTAATATAATACTCAAGAGATATTATATATATGTGTGTGTATATATAGAATCATAATTTTCATTATATTAATTAAATAATAATGAATAGACGCATCCCATAAAGGGACATGTCTCTTCTTGGCTCATTCTCAATATAAATGCAAGAAATTATTGCATTTAGAAAATACATACAATCAGGAGTGTTTTTACATTTGCAATGATCCTAAAAACCTTAACAAGAAGTGTGCACTAATCATGGTTGATACCTATTAGCTCCTACACTTTTGTGTATTTAATTGTCTTCTTTTTTGGAAGGTCACCAATATTGCACAATCACATCATATCCTCAATTACTTCTTTTTTTACTTCATGGGGTTTATCCAACATGAGATTTGCATCCCAAAAATGAATCAACAAGAACACGATAAATTCCTTGTCATCAAATAGGGAAATTAACCCCAAATATCTAAGCCAACGTTATGATCTCTCTACAACTCCTCTTTAGAAAAACTAACTTCCAACTATATGATCCTTCTGTGATCAAATTCTTCTAATTCTACTTTATTCAACATCCTTGATGGTACTACACCAGTATCATGAACAACCAATTGAGACTCCATTTTTTGCATTCAAACCTCTCTCAAGCTCTGTTAAAAACTCTAATTTTTCTTCTTTGCAATAGTGCCAAAAGATTTCAAAAATCCATCTAACATACTAGAGACAAGTTAGTTGCAACTAATATTTCCTCATAGATTGACTGATATAATATGATAATACTCCCCCTAAGCCAAAGCATTCAACTTAGTTACTTAAAGAGTTATTACTAGGATATAGTACCACTAAACTCTCTTTGCCACCGTCTTTCTTCTTCCATAACATAGTTGTCTTCTGAGATTCACTTGATACTACAACATTATTATCATTTACTAACTTCATTGGAGCATCAAGAAATTTGCATGCATTTAGCATAATGACAAATCTAACCACATTTGAAATAATTCATATTCCTCTATTTTGAGCTTACTGACTAAACTCTAGATTTTCAAGAATTATCCTTTTGACCATAATTGTGATACACATAGAAACTCCTATGAAAAACATTATTCATTCCACTTTTCTTAACTAGATTAGAAACTTGACTTATGCATTGATTTTCTTTATGACTAAACTTATGACAATTAAAGAATTGAACCTTTTGTCCCTTCCTCATCTTATAATCAATAGCCTTATGACCAAAATTCTTACATATAAAATAATAACTATTAAAAGATAAGTACCTTTGAGCATTTGGTTGTCTGACTGAAGACCTTCTTGTAGATGTATTTAGATTTTTGACCTTGCTTGCTACCTAAGACTTTGCCTCAGCTTCAACTTCCTTTTGCTTGCCTTTTTTCTTCTAATATGAACAGTCACTGGTAAAACCCAAACCTTCCTTGTCCTTGTGACTTTTCTATAAGGATAAAAGTTCATCCAATATAGTACCACTTTCACAAACCTTTGCCTCAGATCTCAGCTTCCTTAATTCCTGATCCATCCTCTCATTTTCATTTGACTTATTCCTGATGATGTATTTGATATTCTCCTTAGTTTTCTTTCATTCCTCTATTTTCATATTGATAGTGTTCCTCATATCTCCTTCGGTATTCTTACAATCTTCCATCTTCTACTTGAACTCTTCCTTGATAAATTCCTCAATATTTTTACTATCACTCAACTACTTTTCTAGATTCATCACCTTTTCTTTTGACTCCTTCGATTCTTGACTTACTTACTTGTGCCTCACCTTGAACTTCCAAATTTCATCCCTCAGCTTTAAGATATAATAATTTGCTTCCTTAAGGTTCTCTTTTAGTTGCTCATTCTATGATTTAGTGCACTCAATATCTCTCATCATGATCTGTCAATCTTCATCAAAATTGTACCCTCCTTCCATTTATTAAAACATCCTAGATTTCCCTCAAGTGGTTAAGCTCTATCTATAAGGAACCAAGCTCTGATACTAATTGTTGAAAAGACCAAATAACTGAGAGGGGGGTCAATTAGTTATTCTCAAACAATTTCCTTCACTTATGTTAAAAAAGTAAATACTTAAACCAATCAAAAAATTATAAAGAATTTAAACATGAAAGAACAAAACCATCAACATAATGGACACTATACTTTATGTGGAAACCCAAGATGGGAAAAACCACATAGAAGTTATTTCTCATGAAATGAACACCAATTAAGGTGATTTTACAAAGGGATCACTACTATTTTTCTCATGACTTTTTGGCTCACTGTCAGTCAATCCAACTACCCTTGTGCAAAACATGTATTACAAAATGTTTTACTAACAAAATATGAACTAATAGAATTGCATATGCCTATCCATGAAATAGTTCTAGTTGATAGAACAATAACCAATATTAGCAGAAAATTCGATTACAAATATTTTTCCATCATATATCAAACCTTTGCAACAAATTATGTAAAACCTTCTCTTTGTACCACAATAATGCTTTACTCAACTTCCTTCTACTTACACATTGTTTCCAGATATACACCAAAACAAACTTTCTCTATATCGCCTTCAACTCTCTCTTCTTCACTCACATACATACATACATTGGATATAAAAAGATATCCCTCTATATAGTTACATTCGATAGGGTATCTTACACTACTCTCAGAGTATCCTAGTTCTTGAATCAACTTTATTGTATAGATATTTATACTATCTCCTCCATCTATCAAAACTCACCTGATATTGTGGAGGTGGACGAAAAATTCTAGATATAGGGTATCATTATGAGATGGCTTATGTACTAGTAAATCCCTTTGACTAAAATAAAAATGGTGTGGGGTGGATAAGTATCCAACCATGGCCTAAAATTCATCAACATCTAGGTTTCTTGGGATAAATGACTATTGCAGGTCTTTATTTAGAACTTCTTTACGATTTGGTGAAATGCAAAGCAATTCAAAGATGGAGATCTGGGTCTGGTTCCTTTTCATATGATCTAATAGGTTATACTGACCTATGGATGGACTGAATGACTTATAAGGTATCATAGGTTTTGATGAGGCTCCTTGTATTGTGATCTTGGGATGTCAAGTTGTGACAACACTATCAGCGTTTGGGCCTCAGATAGTAATGGTATTGATGGTCAAATTGGGGTCTATATTGACATAGATAATATTTTATTTTTCCTAAAAATGAGGTCTTGCATTTTTCATGATCCATTAGTGGCTTATAAAAGATTATATGATCTTTACAAGAAGTGGCAAAATTGTTGACAACTTTGATTTCACTACATTTGATGAAATCGTGGACTATGTTCTTTAGCTCAAAATAGTTGGTTGTTTTATATTCTTTTGTTTTGTGGTAATTACAAAAGTTATTGTCATCCCACAAAGATGTTTGAAGGGACCTAGTTCATATGATCCAAATTTAGGTAGATTGATCGAATTGGGTTGTATGAGTTTCTTCAAGAGGTTCTACAAGAGGAATATAGTTCCTTCATGGATTTTCCCTTCTTGTAGAACTTTAGTTGTCATTGTTTGATGTATTTGATGGGGGATTCTCCCTAGGATTTTTTGTGTTGGTATTTTGGACATTTTGTGATGCTTGGACATGCAAGACTAGTTATGCAACTTTAGCATCAACAATGTCATTGTTTGTGACATTTCTATTATTTGAACAATACTTGGATTTGTGGTATGGAATTATGGTATTGGTATCTTTTTTTATCACACTCTTTAAGGTGAGGGATCTTTCAGCCTTTAGCCCTTTCTCAACTAATTCTTTGAATGACTTAATGCACTACGAGTTCAGTTAGTATATCATATTTAATTGGTAATTTTTATTAAACATATGGATATTCTCTTTTGTGGGTATGTGAAAGGATTCCTTCGAGCCAATATTCATCTAATGTTGTAGGAAGGAAGCAAAGCCTTCACCATTTTTTTTCTTGGTAGTGTAGATATCCATTATGGTTATTCCAATAGTGATGTTATGTGAGTAATGAGATATAAAAATTTTCAGCAAGCTCGTTCCAAGACATTATCCCAAGAGGAAGTTTAGAGAACCACTCCACATCTAACCTACTAAGACTATGTGTAAATAATATTATTAGGCATGTGTTTTCATGGGCCACTTCTATACATGTGGTGAATAATTCTCTAATTTGGTCACGAGGATCACCCTTTTCCTTGTATTTGTCAAATTTGGGCATTAAAAAATTTGTAGGAAAGGGTGGCATGTATAGTGTCTTATCAAATGGATAAGGATAAAGGTCTATTAAGGAGTACATCCTCTTTGGTTCACCTATTTGAAGGCTTGTTATTTTTTTCTGAAGGTTTTGAACTTGTTGATCAAGGACTTTAGTGGGTTTCAATGGAGTTTCCATTGCATTAGGATCAATTTATGGGTTCCCACTGGTATAAGATAGCACCTAGTTGTATCGGGGTATGTATTCCATGTTTATATGTGTCATAGGGGCAAATGACTATAGGAGATATTAGAATGGTGCCATGTAATTGGAATTATTAGACCCTATTGTCATACATTTTCCTAAGAGTCTATAAAGCATCCCTTGATTGTTAGGGTTGACATGAGGTTATTGTGGGTGTGCTCCTTGAACAATTACTCATGGACCTTGGTTGGGGAGCACACTCTGCAAGATACTGCTAGTATTTTATCCTTGGGGAGTTGTATTAGAGGAATTTGTTTCCATATTTTGAGACCTAACCATTGGATTGGATTGTGACATCATTGAAGGTGCAGTTGTATTCATGGGTGCACTAGCAGAAAAGTGATTAATGGAGAAAATAGGGTTGTTATACAGAATCCCAAGTGTGGTGGAAGACATTGTAACGTAGTTAGCAGTTTGAGTTGTGTTACTAGATGGTAATGTGGAAGTGCTTTGAGAGGATGGCATTGCAATGGCCCATGATAATATCATTGGTATTTTCTCTACAAAGGTTGATTTGTTAAATCCACTAAGTAGTTTAGCACCATTCTGTGCAAGTAAATACAAACATTAGGTCAGGTATGTTGACAACAATGCATCTATGGAAAACATTATCTCAGGGTCTTATAAGGCATTGTCAACCTCTTCTTGTGTGTATGTTTCCCTAATATTCTCAGTTGAAAATTCATCCCCTAGCAAGGGGATAGGAGGTAATTGTGGTATCAAATTTTTTATTTTATATTGGTGTTGCACTATCTTAGGTACATTGAAATATGGTTGTAAGGTCCTTAGGATAGTAAAGTCCATATCATTGCTAGGATTAAGCATAGAGTCCTTTTTATGATCCATTTTTTCTTTGATCTTCTTTGATCATGTGAGTGGAATGTGAAAGAATGCAATCTAAGACTAAGGTATATGCAAGACAACTCTAGAAACTAGGTTAGGACTATTTTTTTATTTGGATTTTGAAAATGCAAATGGAATAAGGGAAATGACAATAAAGGAAAATATTTTTTCTGGATTTCAATGTTTTTGGGATGCAAATGAAAACTTAGGAACCTATGAATGAAAGAAAGTAGAATGATATTCAAGGTGTAAGAAATAAATCCTAAGATAAATTTCAAAAAAATTGAATGTAAACCTTCATAGGAAAGACCTAAAAGATGTTGGGAACTATCTTGACTTTAATTACAATGACAATTTTGACAAGGTTTTTATGAATAAGATAGATTATGACAAAAATGATAAATTCCTAAGATAAGGCAAGTCGACAGATGATAAGTGAATTAAAGGAAGTCAAGATAATGCTCAATATCACTATAATAATACCCTAACATGATGTACCTTCTAATTTGAAAAATGAGATTCACTCTATAAAGTGTAATACTCGGTCTTTATGAAATGCAAGCTATATTCTTGTATTTTTGGTGTTTTGAATCTAGAATAAGGATAATATAGTAAGCTAATAATATGAATAATATGCAAGGTTCTTGCCTCTAAATGCAAGAATATGACTAAAATGTAAAGTATGACTCTCTAATATGCAATGTTGGAGAATGATATTTCTGATCATAGAAACAAAAATTCAAGGCAGAGATAGATGGTATGTTTTGAACCTTTGTTAATTGTGTAGCTTTTCTTGAGACACTATTTTGGATAGATTTTGATGGTTTTCAAACACAAAAATCACACATGTAGAGTATGGTTGTAAAACTTACTGAAAAGGAACATTTTGTGTATGTTTGGTGACTTTTTCAAGCCATAAATTTCCACGGGTTTTGATACAACGTAAACAGATACAAGCAGTACTAATCTAAGGTTAAAAAGGATTCATTAAAATATTTCAATCCCATTTCTTGGTAGTTAGTCAACTCACATGGTCATGTCACACTAAAAGCACATGAGAGTCCTCTTGTAGGTGCCCATATTTTTGCCTTTTACCAGATACTTTTTATGTCTCAAAGAGGATTTCTCCCCAAATGAAGCAATGCCCTAGGACACATATGATGGGGATCTTGGGAGGAGATTCTTCCCTCCCCTCACACTAAAATAAGATTAATTTTTTTGAAGGTAAAATCATATATGTGGAGTCTACCCAATCAGTTTGTACATAATTAAGACACTAAAGTCTCTAATGGATCACATCAAATCCCTAGGTATGTAGGCCTGATCTGAGCTATCATCTACTCTTCTACCCGACCTTGGTTAGATCTAAAATAATTTTGAGGTTTACCCCATGTCTTATTTCTATACCAACCAAAAATATTTGTTGGTTTGAGGTCGTCCTCTTGTGGCGATAACTTCCCCAAACCAAGCCTCTCTAATTAAAGGGTTTCAATCTAACAAATTTAAAAAAAAGCACTAGAAACACAAGACATGTTGTAAATCATTGTAAATCGAACTAAGCTCCAAAACCAAATGTTCACTAATCTAAGAATCATCAATAAACACACATGGGTTCATTTTTGGAGCACCAAACCAAGTGAAGATTTCTTGTTCAATTTTAGGAGCACCAAACTCAAATGTATATTTCTTGTCCAATTTTAAGGCACCAAATTGAAGTGTAGATTGCATGTTCAATTCTTAACCCATATTTATTTTAAGCACTAAAACAAATGTGAGTTAATGTTGTTTATCTATACAACGTTCTTTTTAGGTGCACTAAAAATAAATGTGAATTGATTTTGATTAAAAAATATAAATGTTGTTTCCAAGCCATAACCTGAATATTCGATGTTAGTACTGAAAGCCTAGATCTAGCATTCAATTTTCATAATCCATAAGTTCATTTGCATCAACATGAAGATACCCAAACTTATCATCATTTTTTTTTTACCTTGTCTAAGTAAACATTGAAGACTCCTTCATAGCCAATGTCAGCTTCCAATTATAATGTTTTTATGTGGGATGATCCTTGATTCTCTTTGATTTATCTTTCCCTCTTTCTCTATTATATTAGTTGTTGGAATTTTACCTTTTTGTGTTTTGTCAAGTGATTGCAGCTTTTAAAACAATAGTTGAAACTGAAATTGTGGTACTTTACTAAATAGATATAGTATTCTAACTTGTACATAATCCTCCTAATCCTTGTAATCCACCATCGCTTCGTAAACTCGCAAAAAGACACCTTCTTCTCCACCAATTCTCCAAAGCTCAAGAGAGAAAATGACCCCTAGGGCCTATTTGTACCCCCTAGCCCTCCTCTATGGGTGTGCACAAACTCTATTTATATTAATCATGATTCCTTTCACCTTCTTAAGCCCATAACTTTTGTTCAAGACCCTTTTTTATGAACTGTGAGTTACATTGTGATTTTGATCACATTGTCAACAAATTAAGCCCTTCATTATATTTTTTGCTTAATTTTTTGACAAAGCACCATATTACCTAGTTACTACCACTTTCTCATAGGGGCATGTTGTGGCATAATTTGTATTAATTATTCTCTGAAACAACACTTGAAAATGCATGTATCAAAGAGGGGCAAAATGTAGACACCTAAAACTGACATGTTACCCATGCACAATAATTTCACTATTATTCCCCTTAATTGATTAAATAATATTTATTATTTAATTAAATTTGCATCTTTCTACTACATTCTAAATTCAAATTCATAATCTCCCTAATTCCATGATTAAACAATTTAATTTAATTATTGAATTATTAAACATCTAATTAATTCTCATCACCTATTCTTTTATAAAGTAATTCATTATTCTCTATGTCTCTACAAATTAATTAAATAATTAAGTTATTTAATTAATACTTCTACTTTATTCTTATTAAATTTATGTAATAATTATAATTAATCAATTCCTCCCAATAATTAAATAAATGTCAATTTATTTAATTTACTAATTATTCTTCTCATAAATAAATAAGTTTTACATATTTATTTATATTCTACAAGTGTAATTAAAAGAATTTATTAATTTAATTGGATTTATTCTTTTAGTTCTAACTAGCAATAAGTCATAGTTTGACTATTCAATCACCTTTACTAACTCCTCAATCACCTTTTCTAACTACCCAATCTATTCAGTCCTCTAATCAATCTATTATGTTGACAAACCAATCAACCTAGTCAGCTCTCTAATCTATTCACTTCACTCTCCAATCAAATAATTTAACAAATCAATCAATTATGTTGATAATTCAATCAATTTCCCTTCAATCAATCTGAGTTAAACTCTTCAATCATAATCAATCAATCCCCACAATCATGGAATCCTTATTGAAATCTTGAATTCCTATAAATTGAGAGCTTATTCTGATATTTTGCAACCATGTACTTTGAATTCTTATGGTGTCCAAGTGAGCATAAGCTGAGACCCCACACATTTGTATCAAGATGGAGAAGAGCAAGGGAGATAGAAGTTTGGTTTGCATATTGTTGTTTTCAATTGAATTTATTTATCTACTATATTGTATGCATTTCCACTATTATTAGTTTTCTTTCTTGCACGTTAGGGATCGTTTGTAGCTTTTAGGCTTTGTGGTGGTCTAATTTTGTTGTTATAGGTCTTCATACCCTCAAACATAACCCCAATATTACAACTGAAAATAATTGTAGATTCATAGTACCTCAAGTGACCCTCGCTTGAGTTGCTACAATCTTAGCTACAAGTTTTTAATCTTCAATATATAATATTCAATGTTGAGATCATCTTCCTATTAGAAATAAAATAGATTACAATGACTAATATCATAATTTCTAATTGAATATAGACATTACTAAAAAGAATCAACACTAACTAGTTACTCTCTCCTTTTCAACTCAAACACGATCTAATATTGTAATGAGAGAAATAGTGTTCACTAGCTTGGATTGGAAAACTAGGAAACTTAGACATGTCTCCTCTTACATTAGAAGGAAGATGATCTACTAGGTTCAAGAAGACTCAAGCTTTGAGTGGATGCAATGATCCTTTGATAATATGAAAGATGATTGTGCTAATGTGAATGAAAAATGTGAGATCTAGGACTAGGTAGAGAGAGAAAGAGGTTTTCTATATAAAAAAACATATATAGACTATAAATCCAATTCCATAAATAGATCTAAAAAACTAGAACAATGGCTAACTTGTTTTTTGAATTGTAGTCCAAAATGGAAAGAGTGGGGTTCTTCTAAGGATCAAGGGTGAGTCAAACTTTCCTTATACTAGACAAAATATGATGAAACTTAATTTGATTGTTGCTCTCTATTAGATTTTCCTATATTTGTCTCCACAAATCTGCCACATGTCACATGTACATAGAAAGTAGGAAAAAGGTTGGAGAAAAAGGGTTTACCTTGGTAAAACCCCTATTTAGGAGTCAACCTTAAAATGGAAGTGATAATTGTTGAAAGGAAAGCATTCTTTTAGGAAACAGAGCCTAGATTTGAGAATAAGATGTCTTATATCTTGATAGTGAAATTGTTCTTGAAATGACATTACAAGTGATGAAATAACATGAGTCCACAAAAAACTAATAAGAAATCAAAAAATGCATGCTTGCATGATGATTGTTTAAGCTTTCCACAATGAAAGATATGAAGGAATGAAATGCCTTGAAGGATTAAATTCTAGAAATGCTTGAATGCTTCTTCTTGCACCTTGAATTATTGAGATCATGAATACTTTATTGAATTAATGGATGCCAAAATAAGGAAAGAGGTCTTGCTTTTATTCCTCAACTAGCTATTTTAGGGCTTAAAACTCAAAGTAGATTAACATGAATTCAAGGATCCTACTAAAAACCCAAGACCTTTATCTGCCTAAACTACAAAGTAGGGGGTGAGTCTTAAGTACAAGGCAAGTTTGAATCACCCTATACTAACTCATTCACCTCATATCGATAATTTTAGGCTCAAATTTGACTCGGGGGTCAATTTTGATGTATGGGGAATCTAAAAATGTGTGTGAATCAAGCTATAATATTGGGATAAATACAAAATGCCACCCATAATAAAATAGGACCTATATATGCAAGTGGTGATAAAATGAATAAAATAATTAAACAAGCATACCTATAATTAAGGGCCCTCTTATAAATTAAATTAAGAGAGGACTTAAATTTAAATATGTATTAATTAAATGTATATCAGAGGTCCTGTGATGCATAGAGAAATGAACACACACTAAAATTAGTGTCAAGTGGGCATGGAATTGGACACCTTAAGAAGTGTGTAAAATTTGCAATGCTACATTTAGCTCCTACTTTAGTGGGAGTATGAGCCTACACACATACTCATGATAAGTAGAAGAAATAGATATGAAGAGAGAGATAATCATGGGAAAGACTACAAAGAGATAAGAAATCACTAAGTTAAAGGTAACAATCCCCCAAACCAAGGGTATTAACTTGTACAACCATATGCAAGGGCACAAAAAACAAAACAAAGAAAAACTAAGACAAAAACTAAGGCTCTAAGTCAACTAGTTGAAGAAACCTTGGTAGACAAAATGTCTAAATTGCTAATATCATTCTTAGAATGCTATTTCAAGAGCACAAGTGGTCACATGGAAAGAGAGAGATAAAACATCAAAGATGAGACAAGACTCCATGATCCAACCAATTAGAAAAGTGTGTTATGCTTATAGGATCATGGGGAAGAGAGAAAGGAAACCATGAATGACAAAAACTAGAAAATTGTGTTATGCTAGGTAATCCATGCAAAGAGAGGAGGAAGAGTCAAAATTAAGTTGTAGTATGCTAGGAAACTCATCCTAAAAGAGATTTCGGTATAAAGATGGAGTTGATAGTCTATCAAGTTATGTTATGCTAGTCAACCCATCCCAAGAATAGCCAAGAAAAGAATTACATGCAAGGAAATATGCCAAAATAGAATTACCCCAAGGAAAGCATTGTTTGCAAATGAATATACTAAAATAGTATTTAGGAGAGTCATCTAGCCATAGAAAATTATATTAAGCTAGTGTGGTCAAACTAAAATATTTAAAATAAAAATAACAAAAACACTTACAACAAGGAGGCCATATATGTTCCCTCCCCCACCCTTAATATGGAAAAAATAGGAATATCTTAAAATCTTTAGGAAAATAAGAACAAATATAAACACCTTTAACACCAAGGAGATTTATTTTAAGTAATACTCAACATAAGCCAAAGAGGTCAAAACTCGTATGAGGCAAGGAACAAATGGTTGTAAGGAGATATCATGCAACCAGTGTAAAGAGATACTTTTGAGGGATGCATTAGAGGAAGAGATCCTTGCTAAAATACATCTACCTCTTAGAGGATATCTTGAACAAAAATTACATCATTTACTAAAAGAGGAGAAGGAGAACAAGAATTCTTACCTTTCGCATGTCTAGGTAAATGGATTATTGATGAAGGATAACTCACTTTTAGCCCACTAGTAAGGGATTTTTTTATAATAGACATACAATGTCAAGAAATGAAGACTTTGTAATCAATGATACATGCCTCTTGTAAAAGAGAGAATACCTTCTCAAAACAAATAATTCCACACAAGAAAGGTCTTTACATGATGAAAAAATACTAATTAACCAAGGGAAAGTGGATCCTTAGGAAGGATAGGAGATTGAAACATTATCGTTACCCCCTAGGCATAAAAATAATGATAATAAAGGTTATTATGTGTCTCAAAAGTTATGATTTCACCTAAAAATATACCATCATGAATGATAATACGCCCACAGAGGATTAGGCTAACAATGTCAGATAGTGTGGAGCAACATAATAAGAACTTTAATTTTATTTAAGAGAATCATAATTTAAATACAACTCATTGTTACATGTTATGTAATGATATTATAATCAATTATTTTTTTAATTTTATACTGCAAAGCTTGACATTCATTAGTAGAGTGGTCATGATATGGATGATACCTACTGTATGCACCCAAAAATGGTCGCCTAGACTTTGGGCCCCATTTATTTGATTTATCAATCCTGAATCATTTTTATCAATAATCAATATTTTCAACATTATCAATTTCTTAATCAAATCTTAAATTCGATCATATATTGGATTTTTATCCTTGGGCTAACCATTTATCCTAAGTCTTTATTTGATTAAAAGGAATATTTCCTCCCCTTTTGATTAAATAAAAAGCCCCACCTTTTCATCTTATCCTAAGTTGCACAAATAAAGCATTATTCCTATTTTATAAAAAGGAGAAAAGCACTTTTTGTCTCATATGGACATAAAGTCAACTCTTATTTTCCTATTGGAGGATATGTGTGCACATGGATTGCTCCTCTTTCAAGCTCCACCGCTGATTAAGATCGTTTGCCTCTTAATCTCCATGGTCCATTTCACCTCATTTCTTATAAAAGGAGAGCTCTCTCCTTCATTTATATATACCATGTTTTTATGCTAATGTTATGCTGCAGGTTTTAGGTGCATTTGGAGCTTTTGAGGATATTGAAGACTTGTTGCTCTCATCATTTAGTTGCACATTTTCTTTCTTAGTTGCATGATAATGGCATTCTTAGTATAGAGTTCCTTTTATGCAATAGATTTAACTCACATAGCTTAATAGGAGGGATTTGTAACACTTCTTCTTTCCTTTCATAGCATAGATTGCATTTTCATTTCCATAGACTAGTTTGCATTACATTGCATTTTCATAGTGATTCTTGAGGATATTGGCACTCTTTCCCTTTTCCTCACTTGAATCTCTCATTGTGTGGTTGACTAGCAAGGTCACAAGCTTGTAGCTCTAGCTGAGAGCAAATACATCATAGTCCCTTGCAACTCCATGCATAGAGAGCTATGAGCCACTTTGTGAGGCCTCATTCTTGAGCAAACTTGCATGTAATGGTTCATAGAAGTGCACCATTTTAGTGTGTACACCTACAAAAAGGAAGATTTGTAAGATATTTTCTATATTTCTTCTTTGGTTTGGGTTGGGTTATCAACTTGGCATAAAGAAGATCGAACAAAATTCAATATTGATTAAAGGGGGGGATAAAAGGTATAGAATTATTTGACAATAATGGAGGGAACGGTGACAAAGGAGGAGGTTGGAAACCTAACCCTTCCATAGGAAAATGTGATGTAGATTTCTCATGAATCTCAATGCTTTGCGACACATATCCTAAAACATGTTTAATATTACAAGTTGAAATTTTGGTAGGAGAGGGTTGAATAAGTGGCATGTTAGGCCCTTTGAAGGCTCTAGGTTTAAATTCAAAAACTTTGTATTCTCCCATGAAAGATGTTGTCAATTTTAATGACCCTCAATCATCTTTTAGGATTTTCTCTTGAGGCGTAGGAGATGGTGTATCAACTTGTATTGGTGAAGGGATAGACAAATATTCTAATTGTAAGAAACTTTGTAATTTATCATCAATATTAATGATATAAATGGTATTGTTATAGATGAACTTGACACTATGATGAAGAGTTGAAGGGACATTGTGCATAGCATGCAAGAAAGGTCTCCCTAGAAGAATATTATAAGTAAGAGTATCGAGCGTGACATGGATAGAAGTAGGTAAAGTACCCAAAACTATAGTAACATGTAAGGTGATTGTACCTAGGAATTCTTTAGTAACATTTTCAAAGCAAAAAATAGAAGGAAATCACGTTAACTAAGAGAAGTATTCACATTTATTTTATGCAATAAATCAATGCTACAAACATTAAGACCAAATCCATTACCATCCAAGGTTATTCTAATAGAATTATCATGAATAAGAACCAAAATCATAAGAGGATCTCATTGATATTGAAATTATAAAGAAGGCAACTCATCTTGGGAGAACAAGTTGTCAACATTAGTCTTAGTTTTATTTATGCATTCCAATAAGGATGCCACATCATTAGGTCCAACATGATTTTGTAAATCATCTTAAATCATAATATGGTATGTAGGTGAAATTTGAATCAAGTCCCAAAGGGATATCTTAGCAAGAGTAGCATGAATTTCTTCAATAAGATTATACTCCTTACCAAATGGTTGTGAAGGATGATTGGGTGAGGAAGAAAAGGTTGAGAAGGTGGAAGAATACTGTAATTTTTCTTATTATTTCAAGTGACATATGTGTGAGCTACTGCATGATAATTAGATTTTTGAGCACCCTTTACCATAATCATTGGTTTTTTTAAGGTTGAATTACATATTGATGAAGGTGTAAAACAATCTTGGGCTTCTCACCACCCAAAACATAGACAACATTGAGTTGATTAGGCTCTTTATTGTCAACCATTTAATCCCTAGAAGGGAGAACATCATGGAAAGTATTAATGATATTATCCTCTTCTTCCAATGTATCCTTATGAGAAGGACAAGATTCAAGAGAGGTAATGTCTATCAATGGTTCATTTCTAGAAGGATTGTTTCTAATAGCATTAGATCATGAAAAAGGGACACAATCATAAGAGGATATCATTGATTTTGAAATTCTAAAGAAGGCAAATCATCTTGGGAGAACACATTGTCAACTTTAGTCTTAGTTTTATTTATACATTCCAACAAGGCTGCCACATCAATAGGTCCAATATGATTTTGTAAATAATCTTAAACATAGTATGGTATGTGGATGAAATTTGAATCAAGTCCCAAAGTGATATCTTAGCAGGAGTAGCAATAAGTTGTTCAATAAGATTATAATCCTTGCCAATAGGTTGTGAAGGACGAGGGGGTGAGGAAGAAAAGGTTAAGAAGGGGGAATAACATTGGAATTTTTCTTTTTTTTTTCAAGTGATGCATGTGTGAGCTACTACATGATAATTAGATTGTTAAGTACCATGTATTGCAACCATTGGTTTGTTTTGAGGTTTAATGACATATTGTTGAAAGTGTAAAATAATATTGGGCTTCTCACCACCCAAAACATGGAAAATGTTGACTTGATTAGGCTCTTTATCATCAACCATTTAATCTCTAGAAGGGAGAGTATCATGGAAATTATTAATGTATTATCCTCTTCTTGCAAGGTATACTTAGAGAAGGACAAGCTTCAGGAGAGGGAATGCATATCAATGGTTCATTTCTAGAAGGAGTGTCACGTAAGTAGAACAAAGGTAAAGTGAAATTAAGAAAGGTTTTTATAACATCATCCTCTTGCTCAAAAACATCTTCATAAGAGAGATACATTTTAAAAGAAGGATCAACATCATTCTTCAAGGTTTCATCCCTAAGGAGAATATTTTTGGAAAAAAGTGACGATAATGTCTTATACACAAACATCCTCACAAATTAGAGGGTCCTTAACAGAGGGATAAAGTGATAGAAGGGATGCTAGGCCACTATCAACTCTAGGAAATATATACATTATAAAACCAATATAATTGAAAAACAATGAAAATATGTGCATGAAACAATGTGGAATTTTTATGTCTTTTTTCATCAATGCAAATGCATAAATTATAAATGAAAGGATCTAAATGGATTATCACAGCAATAATGAATTTGGTGCATATAAAGTAGATATAGACATCAAAAATAGAAATGAGATGTAAGGATTTAGGTTAACCAATATGTAATGAAAGAAGTAATGTTCACTAGCTTGGATGGACAAACTAGGAAACTTGGGCATATATTGGAAGGAAGATGATCCACTAGGCTGAAGAAGGTTTAAGCACTAAGTGGATGAAACAATCCATCACTAATATGGGAGATTATTATGAAAATGTGAAGGAAAAATGTGAGATCTAGGAATATGTTAGAGAGAAAGAGGTTTTCTACATACCTAGACAGATATAGATTGCAAATCCAATTCCTTAAACAAATATGAAAAACCAGAACAATGACTGACCTTTGATATGAATTGTAGTCCAAAATGGTAGGCATGGGGAACCTCTAAGAACTAGAGGTGAGTAGTAAGTATAGGGTGATTAAAAATCACCTTATACCAAACAAAATATAATGAAACTTCAGTTAACTGTCACTCTTTGTCAAACTTTCCTATAGTTGTCTCCACAATTGTGACATATGTCACCTAAATGTAGAAATAAGAAAAAGGTTGGGAAAAGGGGGATCTACCTCGGCCAAACCCTTGTTTAGGAATTAAAATTAAAATGGAATTGAAAATTATTGAGAGGAAAGCGTTCTTATAGGAAGCAGTTGCTAGATTTGAGAATAAGATGTCTTATACCTTGATAGTGCAATTCTTCTTGAAATGAGATCACAAGTGTTGATGCAATAAAATAGCTCCACAAAAACCTAATAGGAAATAAAAAATAAATTCTTACATGATGATTGTTTAAGCTTTCCACAATGAAAGATATGAAGGAATAAAATTCGTTGAATGATTGAATGCTAGAAATGATTGAACTCTTCTTCTTGATCCTTGAATGCTTGATATTATGAATGCTCGATTGAATTGTTGGATTCCAAAATAAGGGAGGTGGCCTTGATTTTATACCTCACCTAGCTATTTTTGGGCTCAAAAATTTAAAGAGGAAAACATATATTTTTGATCCCACTAAAAAACTAAGACCTTTCTCCAATTCAAATTTAGCCCCAAACTATAGAGTATGGGGCGAGTTTGACTCACCATGTACTGAACCACTCTCAAATTTGAATCAGAGGTCAATTTGGATATTGGGAATATAAAAATGTGAAAAAATCTAGGTATGATATTGGGATAAATACAAAAGGCCACCCATAATAAAATAGGTCCTATATATGCACGTGATGATAAATGAATGAAATAAATAAATAAGAATACCTATAATTAAGGGCCCTCATAAAATCAAATTAAGGGAGGACTAAAATTTAAATATTTAATAATTAAAGTATAAAAAAGGTCCTATAAAATCTTAGTCAATAGGCTAAAACCCCTTTTGGCCTCCATCATCAATATTAACCAAAATGGTTTCGTCCTTGGTTGCTAGATTCTTGATGCAATTATTTCCGCCCATGAGGTCATTCACTCAATGGACAAGAACAAAAGTCCTACTATGGATTATAAGTTAGATATATCTAAAGGCTTATGATAGAGTTAGATGGAATTTTATAGAGTCCTCCTCAAGTTTGGATTTGATTCCAGAATTATGTATATTATCAAAACTTGCATAGAATTTGTTATGTTTTTGGTAATGGTCAATGAGTTCGTTAGAAGTCTCTTTAGGCCTGGAAGATGTATTGGGCAAGGGGATCTACTCTCTCCTTACATTTTCATTATCACTACTGAAGTCTTGGGTAGGAACTTCTTGAAGATAAATTGAAAAAGGTGACATCTAGTGGATTTAGGTTGCTTCCATCTCCCCTACGATGGTAATCCAACAATTTGTGAATGATATTATCCTCTTTGGAAAAGATTTAGTGGTTGAACCAAGGATATGGGGATATTTTTTGGAGGAATACGCAATAGCCTTATGCCAACAAATAAATTATGAGAAAAACAACTTGTATTTCTTTATACTAATGAGGACCTTCAAATGAATATATGTAGAATCCTAGGTTGTAGGTGTGTTGTTTTACTAGGAGTTTATCTTGGTCTCCTTTTGACTATAAAAGAGGTTAGCCTTCCTATTTGGAGCTTCATTATGGAGCACCTCCAAAGGAATATGGTGGGTTGGAAATGTAAAATTCTTAGAAGTATTGTAAAACTAGAACTTCTATTATCTTTCATCCAGGGTATTCTTATTTACTTTCTATCCATGTTCAAAATAACAGGAAACATGGCCTGTAAGATTGAGACTATTCAGAAATCCTTCTTATGGTGTTGGATGGAAGATAAAGGGAGAATGTCTCTAGTTAATTGGGAGACAGTTTGTGAACCCAAAAGTTTGAATGGTTTGGGATTGAGGATAATAACTCATATGAACAGGGCCTTCATGACCAAGACAATATGGAGGTTGGCTAACTGTAATTCAAACTAGTGCAAAATTATGTGTGTGAAATATTTGAATAATGGAAAAATTGGGGATAACTATTTTAGCCCTACCCTTCCATCAGGGTCCAAAATTTGGAATAATATTGTTAGGGGTAGGAAATTTTTGTAGATTGGTCTAAGGTGGCTATTGGGAGATATAAAATCCATCAAGTTTTAGGAGGAATAGTGGCTTATGTATTGTCCTCTTAGTGCCAACAATCATCTCAAGTACTTACATAGGTTGGTTGCAAATAACTTTGGAAACTTGGCAGTTGACTATTTGTCCTCTACATTATCTTGGAAAGATCTCACCCAATGTTGTCAATCTTATCTATATCCCATTCATCTTGCTAGAGATTTACATAAGGTTATACAAGAAGTAAGGATCCCACTCTTCCCCTGAGGTGACATATTTTCTTGGAAATGGAATCCTTCAGGGAACTTCTCAGTGAAATCAACCTATATGTCAATTATTGGAAACCAACAACCTCTAGAATGGTTCAGAGAGGTATGAAACCCTCAATTAATCCCTAAGATCATTTATTTCTGGTATGATGATTCATAATAAGATCTTAACCCAAGATAACATTGTTAAGAGGGGATTCCCATTCCTGAATGGATGTATGTTATGTAAAAAGGATGAAGAATTAGTGGCACATATCTTGTTTGACTTTGACTTTGCTAAAAGTCTATGGTAGAAAATAACTAGTAATATGGATCTATCTTGGGTTTTCAATAATGATATTAAAAAATTCTCGTTAGATTGAAAGGGTCATGTTTACAACCAGATAATTTGTCAACTCTAGAGACAAACCCCCCACTCACACCTTGCTTGGAGTATATGGAAAGAAAGGAACAACCATTTTTTTCAAGAGAAGGGGGAAACTACTAAGGAGGTTTATGCTTCCTTTTTACATAAGGTTGAAATAAAATATGGTTTTCACAAACACTAAATTCCTAAAGTGTTCACCTTTTATGTATGCGGATGTGATTGCCAGAAACTGGGAGCTTCCAAACAAATATTCACAGTTTGATAAAAGAAAAATTATTGAGAAGATGAATGCTATCTAGAAGGCTCCAAGATAGGGATGGTTCAAAATAAATTTTTATGGTGCAACTTGGGAGAACAGGGTTTTTGTTAGAGGCATAATTAGATTTGACTATGGTATGTTAGTCCTTACATAAATAGGGAATGTTAATGGTGCTACAAACAACATAGATGAAGGCATGGATTTGTTATGGGGTATGAATTTTTCTCTCTTTGTTGATATCCAAACTCTCAATATTGAAGGGGACGTGACCCTTGTTATGAATGTTGTCAATAGAAAATTTGTTCCTGGGTGGTCTCTTTCTAACATTATATAAGACATCTATACACTACTCCTTGGGTTTGCAATGGTTGAAATTAGACATATTTTCAGAGAGGGTAACAAGATCGTGGATGTTATGACAACTCTTGGCCTAGAAAAAGGATGATATTAGATGTTGGTAGAGAGCTAATAATCTCCCCTCAATGGTTAACTCCCTTTTAGAGGAGGACTCTAAAATCACATGATTACTGGTACAGAGTGGTACACCTACTATTATGTTTATTTTCCTTCTTTTTCTTGGTCGAGAAGGATTTTTTGGTACTTTATTGAATCTAACTACCCACTTACTTCAACATCGAGTACTAATTTGGAAACTTAAATAGCTGAAAGATGAGGTAGTATTTATCCCATTAAGCATGTTATGATGAACTTCATAATCCTTAAGGTAATGATTAACCCTCATACCTAGTATTCAAACTTTCCATATTGTTGGGGAAGTGCACACTTTCCCCATTTTAAAAGTTCAAAAACTCATCTAATGCACTACCAAACTTGCACAACATGCAATAGGGAGTGAATACGATCATCTATAAACTAAGGAATGGAGCCCCATTTTATGTTAACTTATTCAAGGAGAAAAAAGAGGGCCCTAGGTGGAACCATGATGAATCGTATCTTCCAATCTAGCGGTGATGAAATGAAAGTGGATTGTTAGAATGAAGGTGAAAAAATGGAAATGGAAGTGGATTTTCAGGATGAAGGGAAAAAAATGGTTGTGGATTAGAAAGAAGATGCTAACATAATGGAGGAGGAGTGGACTAACCTCTACAAATCAAAAGGAAAAGGGGTCTCCTAGGACTCAATACTGGTATGGCCATTACTGTCGACTTTTTTAAGGCTCTTGCAACCAACTGACAACAACCAAAATTTATAATCAAATGCCCATATCTCTAATAGCTTCCAAAATAACCAAGCAAAAGAAGGAGAATCTAGTGGACCCATTTCTTTTTTCTATAGATGCACTAATTTGATCTACGAAATCAAAAACCTACATGAGAAGGTGAAAGAGTTACAACAGGAAATCAATAACATGAAAGCTTAGAGGGAGTCATCATTAAAGTATATGGCCTTTGTTACCCACTATAGATGGCAAGTCATGAGAGACAATTCCACTATGCTAGATCTTTTGTAGAAAAGGTTCATAACCCCTATGGATTTGGACTTGTTCAAATTTCTCAGGCGGGATTGGAAAAGGATTAGTCGACATCCCCCTCTAAACTTTAGTTAGGGAGTTATCTTTTGGTCCTCTACCTTTGTCCCTTTTTTTTTTTTCTTCAGTGGTTTAACAACCCTTTGTGGTTAATGGTTTAAGATTTTTTTTAGGCTCTTTGGTGTTTGTACTACCTCTGACAGTTATTATTACCTCAAGTCTACTTTGTAAGGGTCAGCCCCCTTGTTTGATTTATTAGTTAATAAAAAACAAAGGTCATATGATGCATAGAAGAATGAACACAAACTAAAATGGGTGATAAGTAAGCACAAAATTAGACACCTTAGGAAGTGTGTACAATTTACAACACTAAAAATACTTATACATGAGGCTTGAGAGTTAGATTAATCACTAAATAAGGTGAAATGGTATACAAATCACCTTATATGGATAGATTTGAAATGGAATCACCTAATTGAATGGGGGAAATTGAGATCCACTTCTAAATCCAAATTCCCAAAGGAGAGATCCAAATTGATCAACCAAAAGGTCAATACACAAAAGAATCAATCTATGGAGAATATGAATGAAGAAGAAAACATTATATTTCAGTATGAATAGTATATACTTGAAATCTGAAATAATTGAAAGGAAAATACTAACCTCAAAATAGGGCAAATCTGGAAAATATTGATTTCTGAGGTCTGTGTACAATTTCGGGCAATTCTGCAACCTGTTTTGGACTGGAAATGTTGAGACAAAGAAAACCCAGAAAACTTTTGTCTTTCCGGCAGTAGGTAGTCTTTGACCCTGATAAAAGGTCAAAGACTACTTCAGGATTTTGAAGGTTGACTTTGATTTTGTTCACGGATCTCAGAAGTTCACCGAAAAGGGTATCTAGATCCAAGCTCAAATCTGCAGTCCTGCACCTATACCTGCAAGAAAAAGAGGTTTTTTATTGTTTGTATGGGGGGTTTGCCTTGGTCAAACCCCAATTTAGGAATTAACCTTGAAATTGAATTGAAATTGTAATGTGCATAAACAAAGTAAATGAAACAATTCACCTTGCTTATGTTGAAGTCCTTATGGAGGATTTGAATCCTCGAATCCACAAGTATGGATGCTCCAAATGAATGTAGAAGTATGTAGGATGTCTCAAATCAATGGCATTTGATCTTCAACAACAATCTTGAATCGATCTTTTCATATGAGGAGAATTAGATGAATGTGGATGGAGAAATCTTCAAGGGGGCTCCAAAGAGATTGAATGCTTCAATGGCTAACAATGGATCTCCTTGATGGATGATTGAATGCTAGGCTTGAGGATGAATGAATGCTTACTTTCTTTCTTTCTCCTTCTTACTTGCTTGATTGCACTTGAGAGCTTGAGATGAGATCACTTGAAAACTTGATTGAGAGATGGATTGAAATGAGAGAGGAAGGCTTCCTTTTATAGTGATCTAGGGCACAATCTTCTAGAGAAGGCTGACATTGGGAAATTAAATCCCAATTAACCTTAACCCCTATAAATGGACCCATATTAAATTAAATTTAAGGATTTACCATTCCAAAACCCAAAATGGCTGACCCGAAAGTGGGAAAAGAAATATTTCTAAAACCCAACACCCGAAAATCCTGGAATCTTGAAATTTGAACCTTGGGTCAAGGATGAGGTAGACCCCGCCCTAGGTCAGGATCGAGGTCATCCCTAACCTAGGTTAGGGTCAAGGTCATCATTGACACTCAAGGTCATCTTTGACCTTGAGGTCAAAAACCTCAGGACCTCAATCCAAAGTGCTAGGAAATGCAGAAATAAAGTGAAAACAGGTGGAGAGAAAAGAAGAATGGAGGGACAAAGCTAGATACATGCAAAGACCTGATCAAGGCACTTAACATGACCCCATACCACTCACTTGGAGGGATAAACACTCTTATCATGGAAGAGCTTCCATTTTAATATGATACATTAAGCCCCCACTTTAGCAAGAGTATGGACTTGATGCAAACTCTTCGTAAAGGAGATCAAAATGAAAAGATAATCTCATCATAATAAAAGGGACAAAGAGAAACCTCAAGCCCCCAGGGACTCAAGTCTTCATTGACTCCAAGATCACAATAAGAGAGACATCTCTAGAGAGAGAGAAAGCGAGGGTGTGGTTATCTCGCCCAATGAGAACTTATGTCCCATTGTGAACCACACAAGGAAACAATGCAACTGGAAAGATGGAATTGAACAACCTAGTGAATGTGGCTACTCACTAGTCAACCCAGCAAGGATTCACCCTTAGGAATATTCTATTCCATAAGAATAAAACCAAAAGCAAAAGAGATCTAGTCTTAAGGACACCTCCGGCCTTAAGGGATCAAAAAATTTGAAACTGGCGGGATCAAGAGATCCTGAAATATAAATCCATGCTTTAAGGATTAGTTACTAATCCAAAAAGGAAGAAAAGGTATCTTGAAAAATAATAAATGTGTATTGAAAAGTGTGTGTGTGAAATAAGTAAGAAGAGCGTATGCCCCCACATTAAAGTCATTGCTAACACTTTAATAGGAGCAATGGCTTTAATGGAAACATAAACAACTCCACTGATTATGTTTCCACTACGAGATGCCTCCAGACGAAGACAAATCAAGGGAAATACCACAAAAACATACAAAGAACATAGAAGGGATCTACCTAGCATGGGGTCAGTATGATTATAAGATAATATATATGATATTATTGCAAATGAATTGACATCATTCCCCAAAGAAAGTAGAACTACAATCACAAAGGAGGAAAGATCACATAAGATATACAAAGAAGAATCTTTTCAGACCATGACATGGAGACCAAAAAGAATTTAGTGCTACCACATGTTGGATCCAAGCAAATTACACAAGGAAACATTTACAAATGATAGCACAAGTACAACATAACATGAAACAACATATAGAGAGAATAGAGATACATATAGAGGAATTGTACAAAAGGTTTGATTCCTTTATCACCTTGCACCAACTGAGTAACAAGGGTCGTATAAAAGAATCTAACAACATTTAGCAAACACATCACATGAGAAACATAGTACAATAGGAAAACACACAACAAAAGCTACCATAAAGGACAAGCCAATCAAGCATACCACCTACTCTCCCCATCTCGTTGTATATCATTTAGGGAAGGTGGGTAACTTGCAAGAGGGACTACATCCAACACAGTAGGAATGATATCCAGTTCCAAACAAGGATCCTCTTGAGAATCATCATGTTTGATACTAGGTGTAAGAGTTAATTGTGATGAAAGCATATTAGGTAAATCATTGTCAATGTCAATAGTCTCATATTCATCATTAACATCACCAGTATCATCAAGAGTATCTTCTTCATACAAATTAATCAAAATAGGATCTAAGATATGAATAGAATCATCATAATCATGAATCTTAACATCATTATTAGTAACAACTTCTTCTAACATATCATGCATAGGTTTATCCGAAGAAGGTAGAGACCTTTGAAGAACAGAATTATGAGCATTAGCATGAGCATGATGCTTCTTATGGAATTCATTAGCATATCGATTACATTTTTCTTTACTTGAAATAGGTTGAGAACTAGGAGGAACAACCCCAAGGTCCTTCATAGGTTCTTTAGGAAGATCAGTCGAATTATCAGTAATAGTAGGAACTTGATTAACAGAACTACAAGCCATAGTTAAAGGAGGTATATAAGGTGTAGGCAAAAGACCATGACTAATATCCATAGGAGGTATGCTTAATTAGAGAATCTTATGATGTTTATAGGCTTGATATGAATGGAAAAGATTATCAAGTCGAGGAGGACATGAATTAGGTAATGAAGGCCAAAAGAAATCAAGAGTAGCACAATCTCTAGGCCTAGAAGGTTGATATAAACTATGGTTAACCATCTTCACTTCTTCATCATGAACAAATTTAAGACATTTATGGATAGGTGAAGCAAAAACATACATGGCATTTAACCACGACAAACCAAGCTTAACTTGAAACTAATCAGAAGTAGGAACAACAACAAAGGTAGTGTTCACAATTTTTCCACAAAGTTCAACTGGAAAGTTAATAGAACCAAATGATGGATAAAGAAAACCATTACAAGTTTGAATCCACACATCCGATGTATCATAAGAATCATGTTGCAAATTTTTCATAAAAAGATTTTCTTCAGTAAGAACATTGACTAAGGATGTAGGATCAACAAGACAACCACGAGTAGGTTTCTGAGAAATCCTAGCATAAATGTAAAGGGGACCATTAGGAGCTTTAATAGTCTTAGAATCATCAAAGGTAATCAAAATTTCCCGAGGTCTTTTATTCTTAGGTTGTTGTCGAGGTTTAGGTTGAATTTTCAATTTAGGCTTAGGTTTTGGTTGAGGTTGAGATTGAAATTGAGGTTGAAGCTGAGGTTGAGGTTGAGGTGGAGATACAGTTTGACCAACATGCTCCACTTGATTAAAAACATGATTGAGATCATGCATCTTTGAATCAAACGTAATTTTCATAGAAGATGGTTGAGAAATGGTATTAGTATCATGCATAAGTAAAGGATTCGTATAGATTTAAAGGTTTTGATTAGGAGGAGAGACAAATTTGTTCCCAATACCATCAAGATTATCAACAAATAAGGCATTAGAATCAATTAAGTCTTGAACCTTATGTTTTAAAGAATAACACTTCTCAGTATCATGACCATTCTGACAATGATATTGACAAAAAGCTTTAGGATCAAAAGATTTAGATGCAATCGTAGCAGGTAAAAGAGGTTGAATAGGAGGTAAAGTAATCATATTAGCAATTGACAACCTATTCATAATAGAATGTAAAGAGGAGTAAACCTACGATTTAATCGAAAAGTAGTGGATGCAGAAGTGGCATTGTGAGATGCAACAACAACTTGATCAACAACTGCATTCGCTTGTTTGTTTATCTTGACATAATTGTTGAATTTTTTAAATTTTTTTGGATTAGGAGCATCATCACTTTTATCAACTAGAACATGATCCATTGGAGTGTTTCTCTCAAATTGACTCACTTGTAATTGATAATGATGAAGTGTTGCACAAAGTTGTTGAAAATAGGTAAATTCGATAAGCAGAATCTTATCTCTAATATCCTTTTTGCAAATTTAAAATAAATATATGTTGAATATCAATATCAGGAACATGATAGGAAATTTGAGCATGCAAATGCTTAAATCTACCAATAAATTTAGTTAATTTTTCTTTAGCACTTTGTTTACAATGCATCTAATCAATCAAAGACACTTGCGAGCCAATGTTGTTTTGAAATTGTTGAATTAAAGCATTAGCAAGTTGTGGAAAGGAATCAATAGAATAAGGAGGCAAGGAACAATACCATTGTAAGGCCTTGTCATGAAAAGTTCTAGCAAATAGTTTGGCTAAAATCCTATGGTCATGAGCATAATCACTACAAAGGATTTGAAAAGTTTTAACATGATGAACGGGATCTCCTTTTTCATTGTAATTCTCAAGATGAGGCATATCAACTTGCTAAAGAACATGAGTACAAATAATGTCTCGGGAAAAAGGACTTCCATGTCACATGTAGGAACACTAAACTTATTTTGAGTTAAGGAAGCAAGTTGTTGTTGTAAGGAAGACATAGTTTGAGCCAAACTGATGATTGTTGAATCATTAAAGGAAATAGGAGGAATAACAATATTAGAAACACTGGGTACAATGTAAGAAGCTGCAGGAATGGAAGATACAACTAGAGGAACACTTGGAACTACATTTGGAAGTGGATTGGAATAAGTAAAAGGAACATTATGATATGAAGGTTGTGATGTAGGCAGGGACACAGGAGGAACACTCATAGGAACAAAGGGAACCATCACAGTCACCAAAGAAGGAGTATAAGTAGGAACACTAGGTAAAGGATTAGAAGAGGGTTCTACACTACTGATAGGAGGAATCAACCCTAAGTCTTGAGCTTCTTGAGCTAGAGGTTTAACATTTGAATGCACGAGATGAGTAATACCATGCAAGGTTAACACCTTGATCACTATCACGAAGAAATTTCTTAAGAGCCTCTATAGCTTGAATAGAATCTTGATTATGGTTTTATTTAATAAGCCAATTACCCATTTTATCAAGTTTAGTTGAAAGTTTTTGGACTTGTTCAGGAGGAACTCTTAAAGCATCATCTTCATCATGAGATGAGTGAGAAGATTTTTGCTCCATAATAGGATTGGAATCATGAAGAATCAAATTATCATCTGGGATCCTAAGGAACAGAGAGGAAGATTCAGGATCAAAGGCACCCATGATTCTACAACTTCTTCTAACCGGAATGTTATAAGTAGGACTAGTAGTAGTAAAGCTCATAAACCAATGCAATGCAAATGAACTAAACTAAGAAAACATAAAGCATGAATATTTTTGTATTTTGAAAGAAATTTTGCAATTTTTTGTATTTTTGAAATCTAATTAGCATGCAAGATTTAACACAAAGGAGAAATCTAAAACCAAAAAGATAATATAAAGGGATATCTAACACCAAAAAGAAAGAGAGTAAGCTTATCGGGTTCACCAAAATGAATAGGGTGAAATGGTATACAAATCACCTTATATGGATAGATTTGAAATGGAATCACCTAATTGAATGGGGGAAATATGAGATCCACTTCTAAATCCGAATTCCCAAAGAAGAGATCCAAATTGATCAACCAAAAGGTCAATATACAAAAGAATCAATCTATGGAGAATATGAATGAAGAAGAAAACCTTATATTTCACTATGAATAGTATATACTTGAAATCTGAAATAATTGAAAGGAAAATACTAACCTCAAAATAGGGCAAATCTAGAAAATGTTGATTTCTGATGCCTGTGTACAATTTCGGGCAATTCTGCAACCTGTTTCAGACTGGTAATGCTGAGATGAAGAAAACCTAGAAAACTTTTGTCTTTCCGGCAGTAGGTAGTCTTCGACCCCAATAAAAGGTCAAAGACTACTTTGAGATTTTGAAGGTCGAATTTGATTTTGTTTGCAGATCTCAGAAGTTCGAAGAAAAGGGTATCCAGATCCAAGCTCAGATCTGCAGTCCTGCACCTGTACCTGTAAGAAAAAGAGGTTTTTTGTTGTTTGTGTGGGGGGTTTGCCTTGGTCAAACCCCAATTTAGGAATTAACCTTGAAATTGAATTGAAATTGTAATGTGCATAAACAAAGTAAATGAAACAATTCACCTTGCTTATGTTGAAGTCCTTATGGAGGATTCGAATCCTCGAATCCACAAGTATGGATGCTCCAAATGAATGTAGAAGTATGTAGGATGTCTCAAATCAATGGCATTTGATCTTAAACACCAATCTTAAATGGATCTTTGCATATGAGGAGGCTTGGATGAATGTGGATGGAGGAATCTTCAAGGGGGCTCCAAAGAGATTGAATGCTTCAATGGCTAACAATGGATCTCCTTGATGGATGCTTGAATGCTAGGCTTGAGGATGAATGAATGCTTACTTGATTTCTTTCTCCTTCTTGCTTGCTTGATTGCACTTGAGAGCTTGAGATGAGATCACTTGAAAACTTGATTGAGAGATGGATTGAAATGAGAGAGAAAGGCTTCCTTTTATAGTGATCTAGGGCACAATCTTCTAGAGAAGGCTGACATTGGGGAATTAAATCCCAATTAACCTTAACCCCTATAAATGGACCCATATTAAATAAAATTTAAGGATTTACCATTCCAAAACCTAAAATGGCTAACCCGGAAGCGAGAAAAGAAATATTTCTGAAACCTGACATCCGGAAATCCTGGAATCTTGAAATTTGAACCTTGGGTCAAGGATGAGGTAGACCCCACCCTAGGTCAGGGTTGAGGTCATCATTGACCCTCAAGGTCATCTTTGACCTTGAGGTCAAAAACCTTAGGATCTCAATCTAGAGTGCTAGGAAATGCATAAATAAAGTGAAAATAGGTGGAGAGAAAAGCAGAACGGGGGGAGAAAGCCAGATACATGCAAAGACCTAATCAAGGTGCTTAACATGCTCTTATCATGGAAGTGCTTCCATTTTAAGATGATACAATCACGTATTCAGTAATTTGTAACAAATCTCATTTCTCTCACAACATCAAGGGGATGACATATTATTCAAAAAATTGATAATAACTAAAAAATCAATTTGAGTTGAGAGTGTTATGATCCACTTCAAACTCTTACAACATAGTTGTCATTGGAAATGCGTAGTTTAACTTAAAGATGTGGAAAACATGTAATAATTATTTATAAATCATAGTTTATTATTTCCACATGTTTAGTTATTATTCCATGACTTCAATAACTCTGAATCTATGAGATTATCAAGCAATAGAAGAGTCAAAACCAAATTGGAACTCATCCCTTAACTGATGCCTCAAATCTCACCACTTTTGACTTAGTCAACTTATGATGAATGATGCTCCTTTATTATTGTGAATTAGCTCAAACCATTTTTGGGTAGTTTGTTCTTTCTTTTCAACTTTCCAAATCATTTTGAAAATATAATTTTATTAAGAAATGAGGAAGATATGCATGTTTTAATGAAATTGGGTTTTTTACTCTCTTTTTTTTAGTACTGCCAACAACAATTGAATGTTGACAAGTGCCAACTTGTTTCTCTTCTTTTAAGTTATATAAGTGAGTCAAATATCTTACAAATAACATGTTAATCCTTCCAAAACACTTAACATTTAATAATAACCATTTATTATAATAAATTATCATAATTATATATTTATTATCTAGACATACAAATGTTAATCAATAACCATTAATCATAGCTAATGGTTCATAGAATTAGGCTAATATTTGGAAATGACATTTTAAACATGGACTAAATTATTATAAATAAAAAATTTCCCAGTGTCAAACTTGGCTTAGACTCATCAAGGTTGATTCAACTTGTGACTCGGCAGACAAACTCGGTAAAAACTCAACAAAACTCGAGAAAGTGAAAAAACCCAAGAAATTTAGATATTTTTAAGGATTTAAAACTTTTTTCATGCACTCATTGTTGAATAAAGCTTAAAGACACAATAAAATCATCAAATAGAAGATAATTTGATCACATACATAAATATGACCACATAAGTACAAATGAAAATTGTAGTCAAAGGAAATAGAAAACTTAGATATATAAAATTATAAATATTGTCAAATGTATATAAAACTCATGGAAAATGAAATCCATGACATCAAAAGTTCCAAAGATTTGTGAAAACAAAAAAAGTTTATGGCTCATCCTTAGAATCAAAGGAGCCTGCATCCCTCCTTAAAAGGCATCTAAGGTAGGCCTTAGATGACTAAACAACCATAGTCTATGCTTGTGAGATGCCCCTCTGACCAACATTAGTTGTGCCTATGCGTGTGAGATGTTGCTTTGACCAATATCAACTATGCCTATGCTTGTGTTTGATCACGCTCTATCCTCCTCTTCCATGGCCACAACTTTAGCCTCTCTATATTCCAAGTTAATCCACTCAATGTCCTCATCAGTAAAGATAGGATCAATAGACTACCCACTCAAATCTTGGATCGACCTCCTGTAGCGTGATCGGGCTAGAGTCACTGACCAAAGTTTGTCTCGTTCTAAGATAAAGGTTGTAATGAATAAATACTAGATCATTCAACCTCTCCACAAATATTCTATTGCACTTTTTCAAGCAAATGTTCTCAAACATGTTCCAGTTGCGCTCACAACTCGAAGCATTGCATGGCTAGCTCAACATGTATATGGCAATTCTTAGAAAGTTTAGGGTTCAGGCCCAAACATTTTCCACCATTTATATGAAATAATAAAAAGAACAAAAAAATAGTCTCATTTCCAAATTTAAAATTAAAATATAAAATCAAATTATGCACTTGAAAATGTAAACATGTATTTTTACCTGGCTGTAATTTTGTGTGGGCAATTTTACACATTTTACTACCAAATAACTCCCCTTGTGCATTATCAAATGCCTCTATCTTGTGTAGTGTAGTTATGGTATAACTAGAAGACATTTTATTTACCACTTAATAGAGCCCACCAAGAACCTCCTCATCCACCTTGAAATTAGAGCAAAAATGGTATGCCAAATTGAGGTAATAAGTGGCTACATGATGGGCCTATGAAGCTGGAGGCCCCATCTCTTATCAATTATCGCCCAAATGGGATGATACTTATGCTCATCTCTTCCAGATATAGATCTAATGGCCTCTTTGGCCCCATCCATCCCCTCATATATATAGACCATAGAGGGTTTCTCCCCATCGACAACTCATAGGAGAACTACCAAGGGCTCAATGACCTACAAATATTGTGAAATAGTATCAATTTAGTGTGCATGAAAATAAGAAAAAATTCAAAGTTGCAAACAAAAAAATATAGGCATATAAATTAAAATTAAATACTAAATATTAAACTATAATACTAAAACATAATGTAGATTCTATAATTTATTAAAAAAAATTGCATGCACAATCTCAGCATAAGGGGTCCAAAAACCTTCCTCATAAAAATTGCAATCTCCCGCATCCATCCCTACAGTGGTCATAGCATAGGTCGAGGAAGTCCACTCCTCCCCAACAAACATGTGCCTCAAAGATGCCTTTGATTGCATAAAGGATTTTAATGTGATAAAATTTGGGGTGAATCTTGTGATACTAAGACTAGCCAACTCCTTTTTCCCTGTATATTGCCTCATTATGCTAAGGACCAATGCATGATTATAGATAAATTTATAGATGTTTTTGGCCTTATCAATGCATGTTTTGACCCTTTCAAGATTTCCAATATCCTCTAATATGATCTCAGGGCAATGGGCAGCACATGGAGATCAATTTTTTTTTAAGTGCCTCTCCATCAAAAGGCTACCTGCAACAACATAACTTGTTGCATTGTCTGTCACCACCTAAACCATATTTTCTTCCCAACCCTCACGCATGAATTCCTCAATAGCCTCACATAAGTATGTGGCATTTTTGACATGTGAGGAAGCATCAATGGACTTAAGAAACATGGTGGATCTTGAAAAATAAAGCAAAATAATGATCAATCAATAAATCATAAATTACAAAATTCAAATATTAATCACTACATCAAATTTAAATTATTTAATGCATTTAGGAAAGTAGAATGATCAATCACCTCTAAAAGAAATAATAAAATTTAGGAGAGTCTTGTTCCTCCTTTCGATCCAACAATTTGTCATGATGGTGCAAACCTTTTTGCTCCAAGACACTCATTGGTCCTCTAGTTCAACTTTTATATCTTCAACCATTTCTAACAAAAGGGACCACTTAACTCATTATCATTAGGGGCTTTAAACCCCACCCCATAAATGGTTACGACATCTATCATGCCTTTCCAGTAAGGAGACCTGTAAAAAATAGATTAATTTTAGTATGTGTAATAAAATTATAACAATTCATTCTATAAAGAAAAGTTAAAAGTATAAATTTTAAAGTTAAAATAATCAAATAAAAAATAATTTCCCGGCTGCAAGAAATGGAATGACAAAAGTACCAAAACTTGCAATTTTTTTTTGCAGCATCATGGACCTCCCTATTCCAAGGCATGCTCTCAAGAGAGGGTTTTGAATCGGGAGTGGTGTGTGGCACAAACAAATTGTCCAACCTAGATTTTTGAACTGTAGGACCAAAGCTAACAATGTCACTAGAAGGAGCATAAGTAGAAGCACTAGCACTAGCAAAAGCACTAGGATGAAACAATGGCATGGAAGAACCCTCTCCAACACAACTTAAAAAAGCAAATGAATGAGAACCAATACTATTTGACTCCTCCCTTTGCCTCTTCTTTGTTTCCTTTAATTTTTCAAATGTTTCTAGTTGCACATAACATGCATGAACAACCTCAGAAGGTGCTAATTTACATGGCTCGGTATCATGGCCACATATATTGGAAATATGGTATTTAAATCTATTGATGCCACCATGATATATTTCTTTACAAAATTTACATTTTGCTTGCCATCTTGTTCTACTAGGAAATTCTTTGGTATATTGCCAAGCCACATCCCTTTGACCTATTTTCTCAGTCTTATGTTTAGGTGGACGATTAGGAGTAAGCATTAGGAAAATAATACTTTCAAAATGTCAAGGTTGTTGTAATAAGATGATTTTACAAAAAAATACCATTGTGCATTGTGTTTTATAAACTAATACAAAAAATACAGTTTGTCCAAAAAAATGTAGGATTTTAAAAACTTTTCAATTCTTGAATCTTGATTCTTTTCCTTTCAAATTTAAAGTCAAAGTTCAAAGTTCAAAGAAAGAAAAAATAGAAACCCTACATTTTTTAAGAAAAAATTGTAATACATATTTACAATTTTTTCATTGTATGGGTTGCTATTGTTCTTTCATCAAGTATGAAATTTGGATTTGAAAGGAAAACATTCAACTTAAGAATTGGAAATTTAAAAATAATAATAAAGATTGTTTATTAGAAAATACAACAAAAAAAATCCATAAAATTTAATACTTACCTCTTTGAAATGAGATGATAACTCTTTGCAATTGTTGGTATGGACTCTTTGATGCTCTAAATGCAAGTATTATGTTGTCCCAATGTGATTCGTTGAAGAATTTTAGCTCGTCCTCCCAACTGGTTGCACTCCCATGGACTCTTATTTTTCTTCTAATCTCACAATTCTCTCTTTTTTCTCAATAAATTAAAATGAAATGCTTTTTAGGGTTGCAATGAAGAAATAGAACCAAATAAACCAAGTTAAAACATTCATCTTTTTTTTGGCATAAAAGCTTATGAATAATGGTTGAGTCATGTCATCAAGACTAAATGAGTCATGTCTTGAATCGTGACAAGCCATGACTTGGCAGTCACATCCTAGACTTGGCTAAGTTCAAGTTTGAGTCCCTGAGACTCACCTAGGGTTACTTGACTCATGACTCACTGAGTCGAGGCAAGTCAATACAAGTTTAGAAACTCTAATAAATAATGATATAAACATAACAAATTATGTGCTCATCAATGGGTTCATTATCACTTCAATAGTTTTTTCCTTAGATCCATGTCATGAAGAATTTACCATCAAAATTTCACTAATGCATTAAATTCCCTTATGCAAGAACCAATATAGCTATTCTTCTCTATCCCTATCCTTTTCAATATAAAATGATAATTGTTATCAAAAGGCCAACCATTGCCCAATTATTGAGGGCATTTCAAATCTTAATCCAAAGCAATTGTCATTCTAAATATATCTCAATAATCTTGCATCTACATTTATGAATCAACATCCCAAATCTCATATTAACATAACTAGCACTTACACCTTAACATGTTCAAGGGATAAGCCAATAAAAAATATAGTTAGAATTTAAATGTGAAAAAAAAATATTAATTTAAAAATATAATTTTTTTTATATTAGTTAAAATATTAATAAAATAATTTATAATTAAATTAATTCTAATATCTTTTATTAGTATTTATTATTTCATAAAAATACTTAAAGGTCGTGCACAAAATAGGTTTAATGAAATAAAACCAAATCGAATGTCCTCAACCATTGTGAGAGACTTGAGCACGAAGATTCAAAGCATAAGCATTTGTCAAGCTAGGGAAGGTTTGATGGGTTGTAGATATTGCAACTATGAAATATTAAATAGACATGCATGCGAAATGTGCAGACATCAAATAGGGTGCACAAATAATATGATATAATTGGTTGTTATTTTATGGAAATACAATGATTTGGTGGTAGAACGGGTATAATTTATTAGAAAGGATTTTACAAAACCTCAATTTGAATTAGAGACATTCAAGCAAATGAAATATGTATAAACTTGAAAATAAAAAGGAGGCATACAATTAAGCATGGAACCATGGTTTGTGGATTGGGGGTAGATAATTTTAAAATCACATGTTCCCTCTAATTTTGATCCTCACACGCAAGGGTTAATTTTGTAGATTATAGAGAAAGGCTAGTTGAATACCTGTCTTTATTTATGGTCCGATAAAGAAATGCAAATCATCTACAAAAAAATTCTCTTTTATTCATGCAATATTTTAACAAATCAAAATGAATGGTCTTTGAACTTGTGGAAAATCATCAAAAAAGGTATGCACGTTTAATCAAAAACTTTAGCAGAACAAATACACGCTATGTAATGTACTGAAAAATAAAATAACAATGACTACAAATACCTGATCAAATTTGCAGTTTTCTAACACTTGTTTGATCCACTTCTAAAGTGATATTGAATACCTAGACTCTTGTTTATCCCTACTACATTTCAATAGAAACTGATATTTGTGAAAATAGAAAATTTTATTTTTAAAAATTAATTAAAAAAAAGTGTAGAATAGATAATTGATAAGATTGAAGATTTAAAAGTACAAATGCCTTGTCGATGGAGTGTATGTGAATCTCAAATTGTTGTTTCAAAAGAAGAAGAAAAATATGATTAGTGTGTTTATGCAAATCTTAAATTATTATTTTAAGAGCAAAAAACACAATAAACATTTTTTTTTCATTTTGTTCATCTATTGTTCAATGGCATAGATAATTAATTATAATATCTTTTATTAATATATTTAAAAAGATATTTTTATAAAAAAGAAGATAATAATAAAATATAGATTCAATTTTTTTTCCTTAGTAATAATATGTACATATATAAATTTCCAATTTTCAAATAGTACAAAATCATTACAATCTTATCGTGAGCATTGAATAGAGTTTTTTTATATTAGTATTTATCTTCTTTTTTTAATTTTAATATTTTTTTTGAAACATTAAAAGAGATGGGATATCCTAATAAAAGAAGATAATATTAAAAGATATTTTTATGAAAAGAATAAATAATAAAATATAGATTTTTCATTTTATGCACATTTTTTTCTTACCAATAATATTTAAATATACATATTTTTAAAATTTTTTAAGCAATATTACAAAACCATTAAAATTACTTTTTGATCGGTAAAATTTGTTTGGGAGATTTTCTAGCTAGAATGTTGAATTGAAAATGGTTTAATGGGAGACTAAGGTGGTTTTGAAATGTGAGACAAGTTTAGCGGACAATCTAACAGTGAAGTCCACAATATAAAGCCTATCAACTAATTAAGAAAGGTTATTGGGAACGTGAGATACAAGATGCGTTTAATATATGCAACATTTCTCTTCTCCTCCATGTCATGGAAAATCCAATGAGTTAAAAAAGCTTCAATTTAGGATAGTCCCACTACTTTCATATTACATGGTTTCAATGAAAATGGAAATATTAAAGGCTTGAATAGTTCCCACCTTAATGATAATGACATATTTTCATCTTAATTCAAAAATTGAATTATAGAAAATTATCCTTGAGGAGTATCCCATAGAAAATAAAATATTTAAAATCATGGAGTATAAAGAAAAATTTCATGGTATTGAAGAACAAAGAATCATTGAGCCTATATAAGTACATGAGAATTTAAAAAACACAAGGATTGAGATATGTACCATGTGACGACCAAGTAATGTAAGAGATAGTTTTGCAATTATTAAGGAGACTTCTTTCATTCTTGAAATCACTAAAACAAATTTCATTCATAATCCTATGATAATATTTTTGAATTTTATATTAAATAATTATTTTATTTATGTTATATGTGGTGCTTTGTAACAACCCATTTTATTTCTTACCATGATTTTAGTTGAAATTTTAAGTTCAAAACTAATTTATATTTGAAATTTTGAGAATGGTTGGTAACTAATGGGAAGACTGGGAGTTAAGTTAGGGGAGATCCTATTTTTAGGGCAAGTTACCCGTGCATGGAGGAGTGGGCTTTATAGGTGGAGGATTAATTCAATGCTATAGGAGAATCAGTTTACCACGACTCTTCTTGACTCTTTACAAATGGATTTTACTAGCGACAGTTGGAGCAACACATTAAGGGCATTGGAATCAATGTGCAACCACTTATGCAAGGTGTTATGGATGGTTATGGATGTTGGGGGAAGTTGGGGAAAAAAGGGATTGTGCGGGCTGTTAAGTGCACATCTCTAGAGGTCGCATTTTGGGGCTTTCACTTTCTCTTACCATGTTTAGCCAAAGATAAATTTGGAACAGATCGAGCCTGCTCTAATGGATATTGAGTTGGGTCAACCATTACTTAAGATTAAAGGAAGGCGGAGGTGAGGGGGAGGCATACTTAAGTGTGTTTGTTTTATTTTACCATGGGACTTATGAAAGTAGAGGGATTGAGACAAGGGTGTACTAAGTCAATAATCAATAGGCTTATTAAATGAAGAACAATCCCAAGATCTGAGCCATCAAAGATGTCAGAGATTATGTAGTATATAAGGTGTATATACCTGATGATAAGGTAAGTGACAAAACCCTTTGTATAATTATCTTGTTTCCCATTTTGAAATCTTTACATTAATTCTATATAATCTCTCTTGAAAGAATGTTTTTACTAATTTGTTGAGTCGTCTTGCTTTTAGTTATGTAATATCCCATTGCTAGACGTCATCTGGATTTATAACAACCACATGCCTTGTTGGTGCATCCAAATTTTTGCATGCTTATTATTTGACACAAGAGAACCTTCATTATGCTTTAACGAATGACCTTACCCTCGATGAACTACAACTAATTTAGAACCTAATTGAAGATCTATGATTAGAGATCACTGAGTTGTTGATTAGATATGTAATATGATTGAATCAGTAATATGTTGTCATCGATGTCAACTAGTTTGACATTACTTATTTTGTAAGTTACTATAACTAAACATCTGTAGAAAAGGAGTAAAAGAGATGAAGAACAGAAATATCTACATGAGGAAGATGTATATGATAGATGGGGATAAGGAACACATTGAGTAACTTGCTGATGAGTCTATGACCTTGTGTTATTGACTTGATTATGTTTCATTCATCTATGATGAGGAAAAGAGCTAAAAGACACAAGGCAGTGTGGTCGGTTGATGAAGCATTACAGTATACACCGAGCAGGGTAGTGTATACCGAGCACAGTATAAACCAAGCGTGTGGTCACTGACACATTTCTTCGTTAACCGAGTAGGAGAAAAGAATTAAATGATTAGTTTAGCCATTAAAGATTGATGAGCTGTAAAGTACATCGAAATCAGTGATGGAGATAATGTTTGTTACGAAGATCAACGGCTAGCATAATTCAAGGAAGATCTAAAGGATGAAATCAAAACGTCTAATTGGCACAAGTGCTGAGGAAGGTTTAAGTGGCAAAATCTTATGAAGGAAAAGAAAATAGTTTACTTGTCTATTTAAGAGACCAGAGTTTTCGTTATGAAACTTATGCCAGAAGAAGAAGGACTACAAAATTATCGCATGAACAAGCTTCATGTATACCTGATCAAACTGGTTAATGAGAACTGAACTGCAGAGTTTACCAAGCGTTAGAAAAGCTATTACCGAGCAACAGTAAGTCATTGATTATTATGATACAGAATTGAAATACTAATCAGAGGATTTGTATGGGCTAAACATAGATCTGATAATCTGCAACTGAAGTTGTATTGTAATCAGATCAAACTGTTGTTACATTTTAACCATTGTAAATAGAGAAATCTCTTAATAGAGTGGACTTGAAAGTCTTATGTGTCATTCATAGAATAAGCATTGTTATCCTGTCAACCCCATAGTGAATGTTGGTTGGATGATAATGGTTAGTCTTAAATTCTCTAACAAGGTCACACCTAACAGTGTGTTTGTAACCTTTAACAGGGTTAGGTCTTCACTGACCTCACTTCAGAAGAGTGAACATTTTTGGGTTGCCAGTCCCAAGTGGTTTTTCCCTTCACAGGGTTTCCATGTTAAATCTTTTGTGTTATGTGTTCATTGTGGTGATTGTTTGTTATCATACTTTACATATTACATGTTAGATTTGGTTAGTAATCATTAGTTGCTATTGACTGGTAATCGGTAAAAGCACAGATAGTATGGTATTTTAAGTTACTGTTCTACAAAAGTTTAAGTAAATTGTTTTGGATTATACATTTTGATTTGGGACTGTGGATAACTAATTCACCCCCCTCTCAGTTATTCTAAAAATTGGTATCAGAGCTTTGGGTTCTTGGAACAGAGTTTTAAGGACTTCAACACAAAGGTCTCAAAATGTTTAAGAGGGAAGTGCCAAAGCTAAACAAGGATAACTTCACAATATGGCAAAGTCAAATGAAGCTGCATATATCTAGGATTGGGAATTCTACCCTAGATCTGATAACAAATGGATACCTTGCACCACCCACTGGTCCCTTAACCCTTGATCAAGTAAGCGATAGACATGAACATAATGTTACTATGATGGAGATTGATGCTTCCTATTCAGATGCCGAATTTGAAGACATCAGGGACTGTACTACTACTAAGCAGATGTGGGATAAGTTAGCTCAAGTTTACAGTGGTGATGCGAATGTCAAAAGAGCAAGAGCTGAAATCTTAAGAGAGAGATTCGATGACATGAAGATGAAAGAAGGTGAAAACATTGCGCAGTACACAAATAGAATAAAAGAGGTAGTTCACGCTATTAGAGCATCAAATGGAGTTATTAATGAAGACACTATGGTAAGCAAAATTGTGAGAACCCTATTGCCTATCTATGGAATTAGAATATCTGCAATTCATGAAAATAGGTCAGCACGTAACAACACACTCACTCTTGATAATCTAATTGGAAAGCTTACAACATTTGAACTGAATAATTATGATAATAGTGTTGCACCCAATGTTGAATTCGCTTTCATGACTTCTCTGAAGATTGGTAAGTCTAGTAGCAGAAATAATAAGGATGATAGTGATAGCAATACTGATGATGAGCTTAATGAAATTGAAGCTCTTATGGCCAAAAGGTTACCTAAAGGTAAAGGAAGGTATAGAGGTAAGTTACCTTTAGCATGCTTTAACTATAAAGAAGTTGGTCACATTGCTGCTAGATGTCCACACAAGAAAGATGATGATAGAACCAAAGACCGATTTGAAGGAAGTTATGGGAGAAGATACAACAGAGGCTACTAACACTACAACAGAGATAACTAAGATAATAATGACAAAGGCAAGAAGGTTTGCTACATTACTGAGGAAGAAGATATCACTGATATCGACACTGATGATGATGTGGAGGTAGTATTTGTGGCAATGAAGGATGATTCTAAAGAAGATGAAAGGTATGTAGAAACAACACTTATCTCTAAGGTTAATAAGAATGATACATGGATTATAGATAGTGGTTGTACCCATCACATGACTGGCGATGAAATTTTTTTTGATTATCTTGAAGAATACAATGGAGGATCTGTAAGAATGGGAAATGATGCACCCTGTATGGTAAGAGGTAAAGGATCCCTGATGATAAATGATAGATTAAAATGTGAAAATTCTTATTGGGTAAAAGGATTGAACTATAATTTTCTAAGTGTGGCACAACTGAACAATTTAGGCCATCGAGTTGCTTTTGAGAGCAAAAAGGTGAAAATATTTGATGATGGAGAAAGACTTGTTGGAACTGGTACACAATCCAGAGTTAATCTATTTTATCCTGATAATGATCGATCTTCTTATTTATTGATGAAAGATGAAGATGCATGGTTGTGGCATAAAAGGTTATGTCATGTGAATTTTGATAACATGATTAAGATCAGTAAAAAGAAAAGAGTTAGAGGTCTTCCTAACTTATCTAAGCTGGATCATGTTATGTGTCATGAATGTCAGAAAGGTAAGATGACTAAGTCTAGTTTCAAAAGCAAAGACTATTCAACAAAGAAGATACTTGAGTTGGTTCATACCAACCTATGTGGTCCTATGAGAACTCAGAGTTATTATGGAGACATATATTTTATTCTTTTTGTTGATGATTATACTAGGTTAATGATTGTCATGTTCTTAAAAGAAACATCTGAGGCATTCAAGATGTTCAAGTGGTATAAATAAAAAGTAGAAAAAGAGACTGGTAAAGATTTGAAATGCTTAAGATCTGATAGAGGAGGTGAATTTATCTCTGGTGAATTTATCTCTGAATTTATTTTTGTAATGAGCATGGTATTAAAAGACAGGTCTCTGCACCGAGGACACCCCAGCAGAATGGCATTACTGAAAGGAGGAATAGGTCAATTGTTGACTACACAAGGACATTAATGATAGAAAAGAATTTTGTTCAAACATACTAGAGAGAAGCCGTTAGCACTTCTATCTATGTGCTAAACCGAGTACAACTGAAGAAGGACACTAATAAGACACCCTATGAGTTATGATTTGGACACAAACCCACTGTAAGTTATTTCAGAATTTTTGGAAGCAAATGTTTTATTTTGAAAGATGAAAGAAATGGAAAGTTTGACTCAAAAGGTGATGAGGGGATATTTATAGGATATTCTAGTAAAAGTAAAGCATACAAGTGTCTGAATAGAGTAACTAATAAAGTGATTGAAAGTACTAATGTTCGAGTTGATGAGTTTGATGATAAGAATGCAGAGGAAAGCATAAAGGAACCTAAGGACTACAATATATTCACTTACATTGAACAACTTGAGTATCTACCGATGCAACAGATAGTGACAATCGGTCAGTGGGAAAATAATACCGAGGAACAGGAAAAAGAAACCGATGAGCAGGAAGCACCCATCGAGCAAGCAAATGAACCTGCACAGGATGAACAAGAAAGAAGAAATCAGATACTGGCAAGTTTTGTCAGAAGATACCATCCTGAGACACAAATCATTGGAGACAGATAAGTTGGCATGCAAACAAGGAGTAAAGCAAGACAAGGTACATGTCTAGTTTGTGATTATGAACCGAAGAATGTAAAAGTTGCATTAGAAAATGATGAATGGGTTAATGTAATGAAACAAGAAATAGAACATATAGAGAAGAAAAAAACCTGGACCTTAGTACCCCGACCTAAAGATAAGAATGTTATCGGTACTAAGTGGATATTCAGAAACAAGTAGAATGAGAATGGAGAAGTAACAAGAAATAAAGCTAGATTGGTATGCAAAGGATATGCACAGGAGGAAGGAATTGATTATGGTGAAACTTTTGCACCCGTTGCTAGATTAGAAGGAGTCAGAATGTTACTTGCATATGCTGCACACAAAAAGTTCAAAGTTTATCAAATGGATGTCAAGTTAGCATTTCTGAATGGAATACTTGAAGAAGAAGTCTACATAGAACAACCTGAAGGGTTCATTGATCCAGAAAAGAAAGACATGGTATGTAGATTACATAAAGCTTTATATGGATTGAAGCAAGCATCGAGAGCCTGGTATGAAAGGCTGCATACTTATTTGTTAAGTATTGGATTTGTTAGAACAAGTGAGAACAACAATTTGTATATGAAAGGAGATACTGATGATACAATCCTTATTGCTGAAATATTTGTGGATGACATTATATTTGGAGGACAAGATCAAATTTGTAAGTCATTTGCTAATGAAATGAGAAGTGAATTTGAAATGTCTATGTTCAGAGAGATTAAGTTCTTTCTAGGACTACAAGTGATTCAGCAGAATGATGGTATATTCATCACACAATCCAAATATATCAAGGAAGTACTGAAGACATTTGGCATGGAAGATGCTAAACCTGTGGGAACATTGATGGCTACTAGATGTAAACTGACTAAGGAAGATGAAACTACAAAAGTGAACCAGACACTGTACTGATCAATGATTGGTAAGTTAATGTATGTAGTGCATAGTAGACTAGACATAACACATGTTGTGGGAATTGTTGCAAGATTTTTTGCAAACCCTAGAGAGTCACACATGGTTGCTACAAATAGAATCTTAAGATACCTAAAGAAAATAGAAGATTATGGAGTATGGTATCCTAAGGAAGGCAAGTTTGAACTCAGATTCTATACTGACGCTGATTGGGCTGGAAATGCGGATGACAGAAAAAGTACCACCAGGGGAGCATTTTTCTTTGGTGAAAGACTTGTTACATGGACAAGTAAGAAGCAAGCTTGCATTTCTTAGTCTACAGCCGAAGCAAAGTATGTTGTTGCTGCTACAAACTGTTCAAATATTGCATATATTAAGCAAGTTCTAGAAGGTATGAATGAGATAATCACTGAACTGGTGATTATATATTGTGATAACACCAGTGCAATAAACATTTCAAAGAATACAATGATGCACTCTAAAACAAAGCATATATCAATTAAGTATCACTACTTAAGAGAACAAGTACAGGAGAAGCAAGTTAAGCTAGAGTTTGTTACATCAAAAGAACAACTTGCAGACATATTTACAAAGCCTCTACCGAAGGATACATTTAAATACTTGAGGACTAGATTTGGGGTCTGTCCCCTGTCTACCGATCACTAAGGTGATCTGGATGTTGCATCAGCCTAATCTTATCAGAAGATCATTCATGTTGATGTAGCATAGTTCACACTTTGAATCATGTCTAAGGTTGTGAAAATTTTGGAGAACTGGAACAAATTGGCATATCAGTTTACAGAGATACAGAGTATGCACCGGACAATAGAGAGTTACATGGCTACTACATAGCTGTATGTTTATTTATTTCTTTGGAATTGTTGTCAAAGGGAGAGATAAACAATATGAAACAATATGCACTGATGAGAACACTGAAACATCTATCTAAGGGAGAGCACTGAAGATCAGTTACTGAGAACAGAAGAAGGAATCCGAGGGCTGAAAAGATCATATTTGCAGAATGTCAAAGCTACATTATTAATGTTGTTGAGTAATGTAGTGATTAAACATATTAAGCTAGGGAGAGCTTGTACAACATTAGCTCACATAGTTGTACAATACATATTTGGTATGTGTATGGTATATTTCATATTACTTGAGTTGCTATCAATGCCAAAGGAAGAGATTGATGAACTACAATTGATTTAGAACCTAATTGAAGATATGTGATTAGAGATCACCAAGTTGTTGATTAGATATGTAATATGATTGAATCAGTAATATGTTATCATTGATGTCAACTAGTTTGACAGTACTTATTTTGTAAGTTACTATAACTAAACATCTGTAGAAAAAGAGTAAAAGAGATGAAGAACAAAAATATCTACATGAGGAAGATGTATATGATAGATGAGGATAAGGAACACATTGAGTAGCTTACTAATGAGTCTATGACCTTGTGTTATTGACTTGATTATGTTTCATTCATCTATGATGAGGAAAAGAGTTGAAAGATACAAGGCAGTGTGGTCGATTGATGAAGCATTATAGTATACACTGAGCATCATAATGTATACCAAGCATAGTATAAATTGAGCGTGTGGTCACTGACGCATTTCTTTGTTAACCGAGCAGGAGAAAATAATTAAATGATTAGTTTAGCTGTTAAAGATTGTTGAGCTGTAAAGTACATCAAAATCAGTGATGGAGATAATGTTTGTTACAAAGATCAACAACTAGCATAATTCAAGGAAGATCTAAAGGATGAAATCAAAACATTTTATTGGCACAAGTGCCGAGGAAGGTTTAAGTGGAAAAATGGATGAAGGAGAATAAGCGGCAAAATCTTATGAAGGAAAAGAAAATGGTTTACTTGTCTATTTAAGAGACTAGAGTTTTTGTTATGAAACTTATGCCGAAAGAAGGACTATAGAATTATCGCATGAACAAGCTTCATGTATGCCTGATCAAACTAGTTAATGAGAACCGAACTGCAGAGTTTACCAAGTGTCAGAAAAGCTATTACAGAGCGATAGTAAGTCATTGATTATCGTGATACATAATTGAAATACTGATCAGAGGATTTGTATGGGCTAAACATAGATCTGATAATCTACAATTGAAGTTGTAATCTACAATTGAAGTTGTATTGTAATCAGATCAAACCATTGTAAACAGAGAAATCTCTTAATAGAGTGGACTTGAAATTCTTATATGTGTCATTCATAGAATGAACATTGTTATCATGTCAACCCCATAGTGAATGCTGGTTGGATGATAACAGTTGGTCTTAAATCCTCTAACAAGGTCACACCTAACAGTGTGTTTGTAACCTATAACAGGGTTGGGTCTTCACCGACCTCACTTCAGAAGAGTGAACCTTTTTGGGTTGTTGGTCCCAGGTGGTTTTTCCCTTCATAGGGTTTCCACGTGAAATCTTTTGTGTTATGTGTTCATTATGGTGATTATTTGTTATCATACTTTACATATTACATGTTAGATTTGGTTGGTAATCATTAGTTGCTATTGACTAGTAATCGGTAAAAGCATAGATAGTATAGTATTTTAAGTTACAAAGCTACAGAAGTTTAAGTAAATTGTTTTGGATTATACATTTTGATTTGGGACTGTGGATAAATGATTCACCCCCCTCTCAGTTATTCTAACAACCCTATTTAAAATTTTCCTTTTACTACAGTAAGTGAGAATGCTAGCAAGGTTGCAGTGCACTCTGGAAGTGTCTTTTGACTCTTTAGGCAACATCTCAACCTTGTTTGTCTTAACAACTTCTTATGTAAATATTAGTGCATTTCTTTTCGTGATCATTACACTTTTCAAGACCCATTCTCTTGGGTAAAGTTGGCCATGAGATTCCTATTCTTGTTAGAGGTTTTCACTATTGTCAAGCTTCTATTTTGATGCAGGAAAAGAGAGTCCTTTCCTCTTAAATGCATTTATCTACATATATAATTGGTACCATGCATACTTCCTTGAATCCTTTTTGTAGTCCTTGGAGAAAGAAATGATATTGTACCTTGAACATTGTATATACTTCTTCTGGCATGAAATTTTTATAGTTCTTGGCTATCATGTTGTAAAGCTAAGGCCTTAGTGTGTTTGATTTTGTCCAATCTCTACAAATACCATTTTTGGTACTAGAAATTTCATCACCTTTGAATGGCTTCCCATACTCTCCCATTAGATGATTTCTTTGCTAATTCTTCTGACAAATCCAAAACAAAGTTAACAAACTATTTTTTCCCCAAATGAAAGCAATTGAAGCCTAATTACTCGAGAAGAGCATTTTTTATCCAATTATCACTATGCCGATGATGTGGATAGCAGTTCTATTTTTGTATTTATTTACTTGCTAATTTTTTATTTAAAACTATTGGTGCCATTATTATATGGCATCCATGACTTCTGAAGTTGAGCTTTAGAATTAATAAATTGATAACCATTACCTCATTAAGATAAATTTGGAAACAAAGATAGTCACATATTTATAGGTGTCGAGTTTGGAAATGTTTGTTGATACTTTTGTACTATATCTTATTTTAGCTAATGATTGTGAAAGCTTTTATGATTAAATCTGTTGGAATTTCTAAGTGGACCATTTGGTTCTTTGTTTTATATTTAATTACATGAAATCTTGATCATTGACTAGATCATTTAATCTTCTTATTTGATGATTTACAAAATAAACACCATTGGAAATCAATATAGATTCAAGAAAATGGAAAAGTGCTACTTGAGGCAATCAAAGTGTGGTTTAACTCTAGGATTATATTAAATGAGGAATATACTATTTGAAAAGAATGTAAATTGACTTAATATATATGTATGTGTGTGGAAAATCTATAACTTGTAGGATTTAGTCATGTTAGATAAGCATTGAAACATGCCTGAAAATGAGATGCTCGTATTCTTTTGTCCTCATATTCTTCTGTCTTGTCATGTCTTAATGAGTAAAGACATTTTGTGATGTTCATTACATGATTGGATAATTCTTAATTTCTTAAAGAAGGTATGGTGGTTTAATGGTGTGATTAGATCATGGTGTCCCTATTTAGTTATCACCACTATGTTATCCATGTATTTGGAGTTTAAATAGATTCTATTAAATCTCTTGGGTCGTTATCTTGACATGATAGTTTGTACTTGCTTATATTTGATGTGACATCTCTTATTGTGACTCCATTACTACATTCAACAGATGATTGACAAACCACTTATCTTTGGACATAGGTATGCTTTATCATTTCGACGGTTATGGTCATAATTGCACTTCTTTTATTCCTATATTATAGAGAATCTCTTTGTATCTAGTCAATGTTTACATTTGACCTTTGAATTGTTGATCGACTCCATTTTATTTTAGTGAAAAGTGCTGATGTGGATTTTGTGTCAAAAATTCAATCTTTACACGCTTCTATAAATAAAACATAAGGAAATTGTAGGCACTTTTGTAAGTAAATAATTTCATTCTTCTCTTGTACTATAAATGACACTAGTTTGAGCAAAGACAATACTTGTGTTAGGAATGAATGTTGAATATGTCCTATGGGGGAGTATTCGAGTAGTTATATAATATTTGTATGTTGCATTCATGACTGTGTTTGTCATTGATATCAACACATTGATCTACTAGAGATTAACAGAGAAGCAGACAGTGTTTGAATTAGCGCACATGGAGAATTACAAATCAAGCTATGCAAAGTTGAGGACTTGTTCTATATTGTGGCTTGAGATTATGGTTAAGAGTGCATATAGAAATTCTATTATTCATGACATTTATGTGTAATTCAGTGGAAATTGTATTCTGACAGTGTTCCTAAGAAGTGATTTGTGATAGCTAGATTATATCTCCTAATCGGGATAGAATCTGGACATGCGAAGTTGAATAGAGGTTGATGAAATTTTGGAGGTGACCTAGATGAGACAACATAGTCAGAGGCCACATGTGTGAAGAATTATTTAGTTTAGAAGCCAATAGTTTTATGTGGTTATGAAATATTATGTAATGTGTAACAAGTTGTATTTTGTATTTGGTTAAGCCTTGTTGGCCGACTCTATTGTCAATTATTTGAGTGAGGTATAAAGGAAAGATTGTTTTCCTTGATTGTAAGAAGTGATGAGGATATGAATGAGAGCATGGAATGATATTGTAAGAGGATATGCGAATTGAGCACATCTGGTACTGGGATCTAGAAAAATAGTTGGTGTCATTTTGGCACAGATAGAGGAGTGAAGATAAGCTATTCTTTTGGTATTATTCTATTTGAATAGTATAAAGATTAGTTGGACAGTAAGTTTAGTGATCTTTCCCTTGAAGATGTTTGGACAGTGGGTCCTTCTGCCTTCTATAACTCCTAATTGGGTTAGAATATTTTAATAGGGATTCAAAGTCTCCTAATAGGGACTGATATGTACTGAATGTATTTCATAAGGCTCCTAACAGAGTCCATCTTCTCATAAGGAATTTTCATATTAGTACATCTTTTGTGGGTACCATCCCCATCGGGGTTTACTCTCTGATCAAGAGGTTCCCTAGTTAACATATCTTGTGTCATTGAGTATGTTTATCTTTGTGTGGTTACTGTTTACGTTGGTTATATGGTTGAAATTTGATAATGGTATTATAAGTTATTTTTATCTGATAATTGATTCACACCACCCCCCCCCCCCCCCCCCCTCAGTTATCTTGGTGGACTTTACTTTCTAACAATTGGTATCAGAGCGGCAAGTCCTTGAAGGAAAAATTTAACAACTTAAGGAGATCTATGGCGACTCATTTTAGGAAAGAAAGTCCTAAGTTTGATGGAGTTAACTATGATAGCTGGAAAGAAAAGATGAAGACACATCTGCTATGTTTAGGACCAGGATATTGGTTGATTACAAAGAATGACAAGACTATCATTGAAGAAGACAAACTTGAAGATTGCACTGATAAAGAAAGAGATCTATTTATGTGTAACATACTTGCCATAGAAGCACTTTTGTTAGCTCTTTCGGAGAATGAATACAATGAGGTAAAAATTCTAAGGACATATCATGAAATTTGGTTAGCTTTACAATCTACTTTTGAAGGTGATGTACATGCTAAGAGAGTCAGATTACAAAATTGGATATGTTTATTTGGAGATGCAAGAATGATGGAAAATGAATCTATTAGAAGTTATATTGGTAGAATATCAGAGATTGTTGCAGGTATCAAAGCTTGTGAATGTAACAAAACTAAAGATGAAATCATATGGAAGATCTTAAAAATAAAAACTGAGCTGTGTTTAAGCAAAAAACACAGATGATTGAACAAGTTATACCTTGTACTGAAAATTTTACCAGAGAAACTCTTCTTGGAAGATTAGAAGCAGCAGAGATAGGGTTGAGATAGTCTGGAGACTTACCTAGAATTGAAACAACATTCAACAAACTTAGTGTTTGCCCTACTTTGTTAAGAAGTATAAGTGCCAGTGGAGATTATGCCAATTACAGCATATCTAAGACTGAAGAAGACAAAAAGATTGAGGAAGGAATTGCCTTGCTTGTGAAAAGAGAACCTGAAGGTAAGAAAATATTTAAATGTTGGACATGTCAAGAATATGGTCATTTCGCATCTAAATTCCCTGAGAGAGTGAAGAAATATAAGAAGAATTTTAAACCTAGAAGATCTAAAGAATGTTATTATGCTAATGATGAGGAATTTGAGGCTAGCACTGAGAAAATCTTAAGTGAAAGTATGACATAAGATTTGTAGCAATAAAAGAAGAAAACTTTGAAATTGAAGTTAAAGAAGAAAAAACTTTAGTTTCTCAAGTAGAAAAGAAAACTAATTGGATTATAGACAATATTTATTCACATCATATGACTGGAGATATGAGGAAATTTATAAATTTTAACAACTATGATGGGGAATTGTTAGAGTTGGAAATAATGCACCTTGCTTGATAAAGGGAATATGATCTATTACTCTTGATGGAAAGACTAACACTGATAATGTTTACTTTGTGGATGGATTGAAACATAATATTTTAAGTATTGGATAGTTAGTTGACAAGGGATATCAAGTTTGGTTTACTGAGAAGACTTGTGTGATCAAAGATAAGAATGGAAACATGATTGGAATTGGATCAAGAACCGGAGGTAATGTATTTCAGTTGAATCTTGCTGAGAAGACATGTTTGATTACTAAAACTGACATCATATGACTTGCGGTGAGAGATTTGCCTAAGATCATGAAACCTACTAACATGATATGCAAAGAATGTGTTATGGTTAAGCAAAAAAGAAGTTCTTTTCCTAGTAAGAAATTCACCACAACAACAAAATTAGAAATTGTTCATACATATCTGAGTGGTCCCACAAGGACTAGAGGATTCTATGGTGAAAGGTATTTTATGATTTTTATTGATGATTTTACTAGAATGATGTGGATAGTATTTCTTAAAGAAAAATTTGAAGAATTTGATAAGTTTAGATTGATTAAGAACAAATTTGAGAATGAATCTGGAATGAAGATTAAATGTTTGAAGTTTGATAGAGGTGGAGAATTTGCTTCTGAGGAATTTAATACTTTTTGTGAAGTGAATGCTATTAAGAGACAATTTTTAGCCCCTAGAACACCTAAACATAATGGTATTGTAGAAAGAAGGAACATATCAGTAACTGAGGTAGCAAGAGGTATGTTATTAGAGAATGATTTAGCGAAGACATTCTGGAGAGAAACAGTGAATACAACAGTATATACAATGAACAAATTACAAATTAGAATAGACATAGATAAGACACCTTATGAATTATGGTTTGGACATGCACCATCAAATAAGTATTTCAAAATTTTTGGAAGCAAATGTTATATTAAGAGAGATGATGACATCGGTAAATTTGATCCCATAAGTGATGAAGGTATATTTATTGGCTATTCATTGAAAAGAAAATCTTATAGATGTTTCAATAAAAGAACTAAGACTATTGTTGAGAGCACAAATGTTAAAGTAGATGAGAAATTCAAAATTCAGGAAAGAATACTTGATTATGAATCAGATGAAGAAGTTCATCCTAGAAGTGATCAAGAAAATATTGAATTGTTTTATGAAACTAACAGTGATTTGCAGAATGACATTGAGGAAATAAGAGAAGAACCGAGATTAGAACATAGAGTTGAAGCACAAACTGAGATAGTGACACCTAATAAGAATCTAATGAGGAACCATCCTACTAATTAGATTATTGGGAGCATAGAAAAAGGAGTCATGACACGAAATAAGGTACAAGAAGAACTATGTTTAATTTCTCAAATTGAACCTAAAACTACTGAGGAAGCCTGTAAAGATGATAATTAGATTCAAGCAATGAAGGAAGAACTAGATCAGATTGAGAAGAACAAGACTTGGGAATTGATCCCTAGACCTAATGATAAAAAATTTATAGGAACTAAATGGGTTTTTAGAAATAAGATGAATGAATAAGGTGAAGTTGTAAGGAACAAAGCAAGACTAGTATGTAAGGGATACTCACAGCAAGAAGGAATTGATTATGAAGAAAAATTTTCACCTGTTGTAAGAATTGAAGCAGCAAGAATGTTTTTGGCTTAAGTAGCTTATAAGTGTTATACACTAAGTTTGTGCCTTTGTCTCAAGCTCTCATAGTCTTGATAACTTAGTATAACATGGGAATCATCTCTAGGTGTGGGATCTATGCTAACTGAGATGAGACCTCTAGGTTCTAGGCTGGTTCCTCTTGGATAATCACCTTAATTTGCTTCTAGACATGAAAGTAAACTTTGGAGGGAAAGGGATAGAAGGAATGCTTGGAAAGGGAAATGACTGAAAGCAAACTACCTACTAGGTGATGCACCGAAACTAGGGTTTGAATCTCAGTATGTAGGATGAAATCAATGAGAGACTTAGGTCTAGTAGGTCACAACTTACTGAATAGGCTTACATAAATATTTCATAGGAGGGGTCTACAAACAAAGAGGGTATTCAGGGAAAGAAAGAGATTCTTTCACAAATAATGACACTCCTTGGGGTAGACAACAATCTATGACCTGCAAACAAAAATTCACCTCTAAAACTAGGTATAGGAATGAGACAAGATTGTTAAGGGGTTGTAGTATACCCACAAAATCATTCACATCAAATCATTCACAATAATACACATGAATTGCAGAAAGAAATAAGGATCAAGAACCCTAAGATATCATTGAGAAACATATAAATACTTTGATTCAATAAGAGATAACTCACACAAAAAAGGCATAGGGACATGAGAAATGTCACAAAATATCTTCAATCTCTGAATTACCAATGGGAGGTTATAGAATGTAGAAGACCAGAGGGCAGGAAATGCCACAGATAGCCTTCTAAGAAAGAGACTTTCTTCTTACAAAATGTGAACTCTCTAACCTCTAAGCACTAAGGCTCCAAAAATACAATATATACATCTCCTGCACGCAAGCAGGAGAAAACCTAAATAGGGTTACATGATTTTACAATAAAATAGCAAACCCTAACTACCTATCAAATATGATCATAAAAAATATCTATGCAGCATCAAGGCTGATCAGATATGTTGCATGCCCATGCCTGTACTACATCAAACTTGATCCATCTACCCTCCTGCAACTTGGCCTTGCCATGAATGCTCACAATCTAATCTTATAGATGTTTAGGTTTTAAAAAGATTAACCCTGCAAAAGGTGGCGACAAGCCCATTAAAGCTTTCAGCATGACATGGTACTCTGTAAAATTTGTGGCACCGACGATCAGATCCTCTGTTATCATCCCCTTAACCTTTACTGTCCTGAGGAATTCAATTCCAGCTACCCATTTGTCGTGTATGGCCACAAAACACAAACCCTAGCAAAGCCAGTAGAATAAATATTTAAATTTGAAAAAGAATGGCTAGCAGGTCGATTTTAAAATGCAACCATCGATCGTTTATCTCCTAGCAGATCGGGCGGCTCAGATACGCCTAAAAAAACACTTTTAAAACCCCTCTAACAAGTCAACCACCACCGTGGAAGTCAGTAGCCAATCACCGGTGAGCAATTTAGCATCCTTGACAAACCTTGGAGCCACATCCCTAAGAACACCATCGGGCGGCTGTTGCTATACTGTGATTGTAATGATCAAGCTTTTTGGATCTCCGGTATAATGACAGCCGCGAGATTTGATCACGCGTTAACTTCTTTAGAAACCCCTAACCCCACGGGCCCACTGACAACATACACATCGCATAATTTCATTCGTTCTAACCTGCTTCATCAGCATACACCTCGACAGTCCTCTGACAACGGACCCACTGACTGAGATGCTAATCTAACGGTAGTCACATGATCACATGACTTCTGAATATTCCTTGTGATCATGTGACCACCATAGATCTAAGTTCTTCTGACACATCTATAGATACTCAGCCCCACTAACAGATGCCAACTGTACTCTCAAATGACCAATCACAAGCTACCAAACGAATCCACATTGCACATTTTCCTAACACAGGACCCACTGTCAGAAGCTCTGATGGTGTAGGAGGATCAATGGCTGTCGCTATACCGCTAGATTAACTAGGTCGTATCTTGAGCCTTAGGTATAATGATGACCACATGATTAAGTCAAAACTTAACCCACTAAAGAAGATGGCCCCACTATCAACCTACCAAATGAGACACCGCTAATGAATCAGGAGCTGCCAAATCGGATGAGGTGGCATCAGTCCCACTAACAAGATAAACTCTGCAGGCAGGAAGATCGATGATCATCGCAAGATCTCATGGAATCTTTCAGAGCCATGAGATCATGCGACAACTGTCAGATCTAGAATCTTGACTTGGCCGCTGAACCGAGACCGCCAACCGAAATGGTAACCGCTCGCGGGATCGCTGAGTGTTAAGGGGTTAACCACCGGGAATCAGAGATTTGGCGACTGAAGGATTTAAAAAGGCACGTGGAAATTGAAGGGACTTAAGTTGCCAAGATAAAGTAACTACAAATTATAACAAGGCTTAGGGTTTTAGGGTTTTCGAACACCAACGACTAGTTTTATGAATCTTTTAACTGCAGACCAGGGAGATAACAAATTTGCATAGGCCAAAGAACAGGGGATAAATCCATGAAAATTTTAGGGATGGTAGACAAGATAAAAATAGAGGCCTAGGTATGGAGACTTAGCCAAATTTTTATGTACAGGGAAAATTTGGGTAACATTTTGGCGGTTTCTGCTGGATGTCAGCCTACTAGACATGGGAAACTAGTGACCTTGACAATCCATTGGGCATGGGGTTACGATAGGAACAAAATTCTCTACAGAGGGACAAAACTAAAAATGTGCTCAGAGAACTTCTTGAAAAGTAGGAAACTAAACTAGAAAGCAAGGAAAGAAAATAGGGAAACTTTTACAAAATTTACAGAGAGGGGTTAACCTCAAAACAAGGCTTCAAGTGGAAACCATTCACAGAGATAGGTAAGGGGACTCCCTCCATATTTGATAGTTGAAAAGAATTGGAGCCCCTGCATTCTATGATTACAAATGGTCCACCCCAAAAGGAGTCAAATTTTGTGTGCTTGCCAGGCCTAGACCCGAACTCATCCCACTTGAGGACTACATCCCCAACCTTGAAATTTCTAACTCTGGCTCTTTTGTCAAAATTCCTCTTTGTTTGAATCTGATGGAATTCCATATCCTACATTGATTTGTTTTTGATCTCTTCCAATTCCATCAATTGAGCATACCTGATCTACAAAGGATCTCCTTCTTCAAATAGGGCATACTGAGTAGCCAAGTCCAGAGCTGGCAATTCAGCTGAAATGGACAACTTGGCCTCTTTTCCATACACTAACATATAAGGAGAATTACCAATGATTTTCTTTGGGGTAATTCTATCTAACCACACTGCAGACCTGAGCTTAGTATGCCAATCTCTCTGATTCTCCTGAAGAGTCTTCTTGATTATCCTAATCAAGTTCTTATTGGTGGATTCTGCCAAGCAATTGCCTTGGGGGTAATAATTGGAACTGGTATTCAGATAGATACCATTCTTGACTACCCACTTTGAGACTTTGAGGCCTGTGAATGCCAATGCATTATCTGAAATGATGGAATCAGGAGTGCCAAATCTATGAATTATGTCATCATAAAAACCTAAGACAACACTCTCATTGGCCTCTTTTAATGCAATTGCTTCTGTCCATCTGGTGAAGTAATTTGTTGTAGTGATTATCCATTTATGGCCTACACTAGATGGAGGGTTGATCATACCAATGAAGTCTATGCCCCACTTCATGAAGGGCTGCTCTGTTCTGACTGGCTGTAGGGGCAAGGCTGCAAGCCTCTCTTTTCCTGTAAACATGGCACACTTGATGCATTTTTTGACATAATCATGACTATCCTTAAAGATAGATGGCCAATAGTATCCAGCCCTCATGATTTTAAAAGCAGTAGTCCTAGGAGAGAAATGACCTCTAGAAGGTCCATCATGAAACTCAAATAGGATGTTTGCTACCTTCTCTAAATCTATGCATCTCAAAAGGACACCACTGTGATCCTTTCTGAAAAGAACTTCATCTATCAGCACAAAAGGAATAGATTGCAATCTATAATACCTTCCTTTTGTTGAATCCAAACCTACAGGACATTGCCCTGTCCTCAAATAATTGATCATATTAGGCAACCAACTTGTTGCCTTGGCTTGTTCTTCTATAGAATGCACAACCAAAGATGCATCCAATTGCTCTGATTTATTTGAACTCTCATCTGATGCCAAATGTTCACAAAGGCCTCTTCCTCTAACCAGCTTGGTAGTCTGAATATCTATGTCATATTCCATCACCTTGGTGATCCAACCAGCTCTTTTCTCATTTAGGTCCTTAGAAAGCAAAAACTCTTTGACACTTGGATGAGTGAATTTTAAATGTACCTTGCTATGGGTCAATAGATATCTAAAAATTTTAAGGCTTTTCACCATAGCAAGTACATGTTTCTCTACAAAAAAGTATCTTTATTCATACTCTTCTAAACCTTTACTAAAGAAAGCAATAGGCTGCTCCAATCCATCTAAATTTTCTTGGGTCAACATTGCATATATGGCATAATGACCTCCATAAGCATAATGGATTAAATCCTTATTGAAATTTGGGTTTAAGAGGGCAGGAGCTTCTGTTAGGGTCTCTTTGATAGCCTGGAAATTGGCTTTCCCTTCCTTAGTCCAACTGAAAGTTAAATTCTTCTTTAACATGGCTGTCAAAGGCTTTAATAAATTTGCAATGTTAGGCAAGAACCTACTAACAAAATTAATCTTTCCTATGAAAGATTGGAGACCTTTCTTGTGGTGTGGTAGGGATAGCTCTAGGATAGCTGTAATTCTCTTAGGATCCACTATAATTCCTTCTCTGGATACTACATATCCCAATAGCTTTCCTTCATGAATTGCAAACACACATTTCTTGGGATTAAGGGATATCCCAAACTCTCTACACCTTTCAGAAATATTCCTCAGATGTTTGATATGGTCTGCTGCATGTTTAGAATAGACAGTTATGTCATCCAAGTAGACCAACACAAATTTGTACATGAGGATTTTAAAGACCATATCCATTGCCTTTTGAAATGTAGCTCCTACATTTGACAAACCAAAGGGCATCTTTTGATAAGCCATGGTTCCCCACTTGGTTGTAAATGCAGTCTTATATTGATCCTCTTCATTAACCAGGATCTGATTGTATCCTGAATAACCATCCAATAATGAAAATCTCTTGGATCTAGAGACACATTGTAAGATTTGTTCCATGGAGGGCAGTGGATGGCGATCTTTTAATGAGGCTCTGTTAAGATCCCTGAAGTCAACACACAACCTCAACTCCCCATTCTTCTTCCTGATAGGAACAAGGTTAGAAACCCAACTAGTATGCTTGATGGGGTAGATGATACCACTTTCTATCAATTTGAGCACTTCCTTATGCATCAGTGGCTCAAGCTTGGGATTAATAGGCCTTTGCTTTTGCCTCACCGGTTTGGCATTAGGTTCTAACTCAATGGTGTGCTGAGCAAGGGATGGATCAAAACCTTTGAGGTCTTCATATTGCCATGCAAACACATCACTGAATTCTTTGAAAAGATGAGTGTAAGCTTGCTTTTCCAATTCAATGTTTATCTTTCCAAATTGTAGACTCTTACCTGGTTCCAACTCTAGTTCAACACAATGTTCTTGTTGGACTACTAGGCCAGCTTTGTTCTTCTTAACTTCATCATCCTTATTGAAGACAGTCTCTAATGTAACAAGACCTCTAGGCATCTTATTGGACTTCAGTTGTATCACTTGATCACCATAATTTTGTGATAACCTATCTTGATTATGCCTTGAAAAAATATCTTCTTCAAACAAGAACAGCAGAATTTGTTCATCATTGTCACACACCTGCCAATTAACATCATTATTAAGAATAGATGGTCTGAAAATCACTTTGATATGTTGTTGATCCATTTCTTTTGAAATGCTATTTGGGATGTCATATTGGGATCCAATAGCAGCTAACCTATCTGCATTTTGGTTTAATTTCCTAGGGATAGCAACAATATTGAAAGCACAAAAATCTTCAATTGCATCCCAAACTCTATGCTTGTATGCTTTCAAAGTATCATTTTTTTTTACACTTATCCCTCTTACTTGGTTGACAACTAACTCACTATCACCATAAACTTTTAAGGCCTTAAGCCCTCTTTTTCTAGCCCACTCTAGTCCATTGACTAGGCTTTCATACTCTGCAGTATTGCTAGTGCAGGAGAAACTAAATCTAAAGGCAGTATAATACCTTTCTCCTTTTGGGGACACTAGCATAGCACCACCACCAGAACCATGCCTACTTCTAGCTCCATCAAAAAATAGTTCCCAAACCTGATTGCTTTGATCCTCTGAATCAATATCTTCTTTGAGAAGGCCTGGCTCTATGACTCCACTTTCTTGTATCAAATAAATTCTCAAACCAAAATCCCAAACAAGATTTTCTTGGGCCTCTGAAGCTCTTTCATCTAGAAGAATATCAGGGATACTTTCTATCTTTGTGTTTGCTTCACTAATAGTTTGGAAGTCACTGTCATCAAATATGGGGCAGTTTACATTGATGGCATTGGATACATATGGCTCTATATGGTGTGCTGCTAATGGTTCTGACTTAATGGTGACCTTGGTCCCATACCTTGTATGAAATAACATGTGAGACCAGTCAGAAGATAGATAACCTCCTATCTTAGCTGTAAACTCCCTTGAAAGACATATAGCAAATAATGCAGGGAGATCTATGATATATATCAAGGAGGATGGAAAAATTAGGACTAGCATGAAGGCTCAGACTGGTATCCTTAGCCACACCTATAGTATTGACTAAGGATCCATCAAGTTGTGTAACCTTTTTTTGGAAGGGCTCATATTTCAGTCCTAATTGGTCAGCTACTTTCTTAGGCATTACAGTGCTAGTAGCTCCACTATCTACCATACAATTATGTACTAAATATTTTCCAATAATTAAAGATACATAAAAGGGAGGCGGCTTTGAATTCCTACCTTGTGTGGCATTGCCTTTGGAGTTGCTACTTGGAGCCTCCTTTTCTTGATCAGTGTTAACCAACACTGGCTTTGCAGCTTCTTTTGCAGGTTGAGGAGTTGCTACTTCTGTCATGGCCTTCTTCAAAATTTCAGGCTATCCTAGAAGAGCCAAAGAGTCCCACATGGACATGGTGACATTCACCTTCTTCATGTTGTCTACAATATTAAATGGTGTCACAGTGTGTACTCTTTGTCTTGCTTTTACTATGATGGGCTCCACTTCCTTTGGAATTTGGCCTTCTTTGCTTGTAATGATAGGAGCCCCCCTAGGTGTGATGGGAGTAGCTTGTTGCACTGGTTCTATAGATGTGGTGGCTTTGGCATTGAAATTTTCTCTCTCCATGTCTTGGGCTCTTCTTTTTGCTCTTGTAAAGGAAACAAAAGAAACTTCATCATTGACTCCATTGAAGTCTGGTTGCTCCCAATTGAAAAGAGCAGTCTCATGTTCTTGTGGTTCTTATTAAGGCACTGACCCACTGGATGAAACTTGTGATTGAGCTTGTGAGGCATTTTGAACCATTAGAGCTTGGTTCATCCACCCATTTGAACATGTAGCCTGATTATGAGGCTGATTACAAGGAAAGCACCATTCATTATCCATAGCCATATTATTTTGACTCGGAACCATATCCCTCACTAGATTTGCAGAATTGAGAGGTGCAGGGTTGTATGGTTGGAATGGTCTCTGATTAAAACTTTGTCTTTGTCCTTGATAGCCTCCTTGGTATGATGGCCTATTTTGTTGGTAAGGTTGTCCTTGATTTTGATATTGCTGATTGGGACCTTGGCCTTGTGGATGAAATGATGGTCTGATTCCTTAACCTTGCTTCTTCAAATTTGTTGTTAGCTTGTGGTGACTAATCAGGAAAGTACTATCCAGGAAAGTACTATACACTTTTCCTCTCGACCTCACTGGGGTTCGGGGCCGGGCTGGGCCCCGAGCGGGGGTTTGGGGGCGGTAGCCCCCAAGAGTAGGGGTTCGAGGGCGCAGCCCCCGAGGAAAATTTTTTTGAGGCCGACTACTTTTTTGGTTATTTGGGCCGACTACTTATAACTCATTCTAACCCTCAAGCGAGAAAATATTGTATAATATGGCTTAGGGTTAGGGATTTTCATTATGTATGATTTTAGTACTTGCGACAGAATTGGGCTGTAAAGGATTACGGATTGTAATCAGGTTGTAATCACTGAATAATAATAATATTGGACTCGTTGTTGGTGGACGTAGCCCAAGGATTGGGTGAACCACGTTAAATCTGTGTGTCTTGTGTTCTATTTTGTGTGGTTTATTATTTTTTGATATTAGTTATATTTGCACATAATTGTTATTTCTACCTTGTTAATCCTAACAAGTGGTATCAGAGTGAGGTTATTTCATTCATTCTTTCATCTATTCTCTGAAGCAGGTCTCATGAGTTAGTGGGAGAGTCTCTCGGTTAAGTGGGAGAAATGGCAGATGAGGGTAGGCTAAAGGTTGATAAGTTTAATGGGCAGAACTTCCAGTTATGGAAGATGCAAATGGAGGATTATCTCTATCAGAAGGATCTATGATGGCCATTAGAGGGAGTAGCCAAGAAAGAGCAATCAATGTCTCAAGAGGATTGGGATATTTTGGATAGGAAGGCACTGGGGAGCATTCGTCTATGCCTGGCACAATCAGTGGCATTCAATATTACTGAAGCAAAGACAGCTAAAGATCTGATGGAAACCCTAGCGAAGTTGTATGAAAAGCCTTCAGCTTCAAACAAGGTATTTCTTATGAAGCGTTTATTTAATATGAAAATGGTAGAAGGTGGATCAGTTACTGATCATTTGAATGAGTTTAATATAGTTACAAGTCAATTAACCTCAGTTAAAATTACTTTTGATGAAGAGGTTAGGGCTCTCTTGATTTTGTGTTCTTTGCCAGAAAGCTGGAATGGCTTGGTAATGGCTGTTAGTAATTTTGTTTCTGGTTCTAATACCCTAAAGTATGATGATGTTATTAGTGTTATATTGAGTGAGGAAATTCATAGGAAAAGCTCAGGGGCATCCACATCGGGTAGTGTATTAAACACAGAAAGCAGAGGCAGAACAAGAGATAGAGGAAACAACTCTGGAAATCGTGAGAAATCAAGAGGAAAATCAAAAGGAAAGAGGTCCGAATCTAAAGGGCCAAATGATTGCTGGTACTGTGGAAAACCAGGTCATAAGAAGAAAGATTGTTGGTCTCGGAAGAAAGATCAAGGAGACAAAAATGATGAAAACAAGGAGGCAAATGTGGTAAGTAACAAATCCGAGGAGGATGCTTTGCTCTTGTCCTTAGAAAGTATTGATGATTCATGGGTTTTAGATTCTGGGGCTTCATTTCATGCTACACCCCATAGAATTTATTTTGTTGATTATGTCCAAGGGGATTTTGGGCTAGTTTATTTGGGAGATAATGAACCCTGTCAGATTGTGGGAAAGGGAAAAATTAAGATTAAGTTGCAGAATGCGAATCATTGGCTATTACAAGAGGTAAGACATGTTCCAAGGCTGAGTAGGAATTTAATTTCAGCAGGGCAACTAGGTGATGAGGGTTGCACAGTTACTTTTAATGATAAAAATTGGAAGGTTTCAAAAGGTTCCTTAGTAGTAGCAAAAGGTGTGAAAGTAGGCACCTTATATATTTGTACAGGTCATACTGTTCCTTCTACTTTAATTGTTTCAGAAGATAATGAATATTTAAGAACAGTGGCTGCAGTTGAGCAGGAAGAACATCAAACTGTTGCTGTAGATTCTGACACAGCACTGTGGCACAACAGACTCGGGCACATGAGTGAAAAAGGTATGAAATTACTTCATTCAAAGAAAGTTTTACCTGGTCTAAAATGTGTCAATATGGATTTCTGTGAAAGTTGTGTTTATGGAAAACAAAAGAGAGTTAGTTTTGTGAAGAGTGGGAAGGAAAAGAAAAATGAGAGATTAGAGCTTGTGCATACAGATGTATGGGGACCAGCTCAGGTATCTTCCCTTGGTGGCTCTTTATATTATGTTACATTTATAGATGATGCAACAAGAAAAGTATGGATTTATTTCCTTAGACAGAAATCTGATGTATTTCAAACTTTTAAGAAATGGAAATGCTTGGTTGAGAATGAGACTAGTAAAAAGTTAAAATGTCTCAGATCTGATAATGGTGGTGAGTATTGCAGCATAGAATTTGAAGAATATTGTTCCTCTAATGGTATTCGTAGGCAGAAAACTGTACCAAAGACTCCACAAGAAAATGGAGTGGCTGAACGCATGAACAGGACAATAATGGAGCGTGCAAGGAGTATGAGGTTGCATGCTAGGCTGCCCAAAAATATGTGGGCAGAGGCAGTGAACACTGCTATTTATTTAATCAATAAAGGCCCCTCTACTCCTTTGGACTGTGGTATTCCAGAGGAAGCATGGAGTGGTAAGAAGGTGAGTTATTCTTTTCTCAAAACCTTTGGTTGTGAAGCTTTTGCACTTATAGATTCTGAAAATAGAACCAAGCTGAAAGCTAAGTCAAAGAAATGTGTATTTGTTGGGTATGGCATTGATGAATTTGGTTATAGGCTTTGGGATTTTGAAAATCATAAAATTGTAAGAAGCAGGGATGTCATATTCAATGAGAAAGTATTGTACAAAGATCTGTTGCTGCAACATAAGAAGAAAGAAAATGACTATGTAGTACTGAATGATACTCCACAAGTTCATGTTCCAGTAGTTCCTTATGCTCCGCAACAACAGCAACAACAAATACCACACACCCCAGTGAGTGTTAGACGGTCAACAAGGCTAAGTAGACCTTCAGAAAGATTTTCTCCATCTTTGTATTCTATTTTGTTAACAGATGCTAGTGAACCTGAATGTTATAATGAAGCTGTGCAGGTGGATACAAAGCTTCAGTGCGAGTCTGCAATGACAGATGAAATGGACTCTTTGCTGAAAAATTAGACATGGGATTTATGTAAGTTACTTGTAGGTAAAAGGGCTTTACAGAATAAATGGGTTTACAGGATAAAAGAAGAGGATGGAGGTACAAAAAGATTTAAAGCTAGATTAGTCGTAAAAGGATTTGCACAGAAACATGGTATTGATTTTGATGAGATATTTTCTCCAGTTGTTAAAATGACTTCTATTTGTATTGTTTTAAGTATTGTGGCTACTGAAGATTTGCATTTAGAGCAGCTTGATGTTAAAACAGCCTTTCTTCATGGTGATTTGGATGAAGAAATATATATGGTTCAACCACAAGGATTTGAGGTCAAGGGTAAGGAGAATTTGGTGTGCAGATTGCAGAAAAGTTTATATGGCTTGAAGCAAGCACCTCGGCAATGGTATATTAAATTTGACACTTTTATGAATGGGCATGGATATAGTCGGTGTCATTCTGACCATTGTGTTTATTTTAAGAGGTTGGATGATGACAGCTACATTATTTTATGTTTATATGTTGATAATATGCTTGTAGCTGGGTCTAACATGGATCACATTAAGGGGTTGAAACAACAGTTAGCAAAATCTTTTGCTATGAAGGATTTGGGGGCAGCAAAACAAATCCTTGGTATGAAAATTTGTAGAGATAGGAAAAATAAGAAATTGTCTCTATCTCAGGCTGATTATATTGAGAAGGTGTTGCAACGTTTCTCTATGAAAAATGCCAAAGCTGTCAGCACACCTTTGCCTGGTCATTTGAAATTGACTAAGGATATGTGTCCCAAGACACCAGAAGAAGAGACTAAAATGTCTAAGGTACCTTATGCTTCAGCTGTAGGGAGCTTAATGTATGCTATGGTATGTACTAGGCCAGATATTGCACACGCAGTGGGAGTCGTTAGCCGTTATATGAGTAACCCTGGTATTGAGCATTGGAATGCAGTCAAATGGATTCTCAGATATTTGAGAGGCACATCCAGTAAGTGTTTACACTTTGGGGGTTCTACTACTACTGTACAAGGCTATGTTGACTCAGATTTGGCAGGAGATATAGATAGCAGGTGGAGTACTATAAGTTATATATTTACTGTTGGTGGTGTATGCACCCTAAAATGGTCGCCTAGACTTTGGGCCCCATTTATTCAATTTATCAATCCTGAATCATTTTTATCAATAATCAATATTTTCAACAATATTAATTTCTTGATCAAGTCTTAATTTCGATCATATATTGGATTTTTATTCTATGGGCTAACCATTTATCCTAAGTCTTTATTTAATTAAAAGGAATATTTCCTCCCCTTTTGATTAAATAAAAAGCCCCACTTTTCCTCTTATCCTAAGTTGCACAAATAAAGCATTATTCCTATTTTATAAAAAGGAGAAAAGTACTTTTTGTCTCATATGGACATAAAGTCAATTTTTATTTTCCTATTGGAGGATACTTGTGCACATGGATTGCTCCTCTTTCAAGCTCCACCGTTGATTAAGACTTTTTGCCTCTTAATCTCAATGGTCCATTTCACCTCATTTCTTATAAAAGGAGAGCTCTCTCCTTCATTTGCATAGATCCATGTTTTATGCTAATGTTATGCTACAGGTTTTAGGTGCATTTGAAGTTTGAAGACATTGAAGACTTGTTGTTTTCATCATCTAGTTTATATTTGTTTTCTTAGTTGCATGATCATGGCATCATAGATTAGATTTCCTTTTATGCAATAGAATAGATCTCACATAGCTTAATTAGGGGCTTGAAATCTATTGTACTTCTTTTCATAGTTTAGTTTGCACTTCATTTGATAGATTAGTCTTGCACATTCATACTAGTTGCATTTGCATTGCATCTTTCATTTAGATTCTTGCGGACATTGGCACTCTTGCCCTTGTCTTCACTTGAATCTCTCATTGCATGGTTGACTAGCAAGGTCACATTCTTGTAGCTCTAGCTGAGAGCAAAACTCATAAGTCCTTTGCAACTCCATGCATAGAGAGCTATGAGCCGCTTTGTGAGGCCTCATTGTTGAGCAACCTTGCAAGTAATGGTTCATAGAAGTGTGGTCATTTTTACACTACACATTTCTGGCGCCCACCGTGGGGTTGAGTAGAGTAGCTTTGTCCCTTTAATTTTGCATTTTCCGTCAATATTTTTGTTAATTTTTGGCTCAGTTTTCAGTCTCTAGTTTTCAGTCTCAGAGTATCGCGCGATACTTCTCAGAAATATCGCGTGATATATCTCTGTATAGCGGTGCGACACTTCGTGCGGTAGAAGAATCGCCCGCCTGTACTGAGAATTATCGCCTGTTATCGGGCGAAGTATCGCCCGCCCATAGTGAGAAGTATCGCGCGACTGAGAAATATCGCGCGACTGAGAAATATCGCCCGGCTATAGGAAACTGTATCGCGCGATACTGGTGAAGTCTGAGAAATATCACCTGGTCTGGCAGAGACTTGCGTTTCTAGTTTTCTTGTCCGAATTTGATTATTTTAGCTTGCTGTTTTGTTTTGCTGTGTTTAGATAGGTCTAACCTGCATCTTTTAGCTTAAATCTATCAGATTATTGCACATTTACATTTGGATTTTGATTTTGCTAACATTGTGGGTCTAACAAGTTGTGTTTGTAGGTGCTATCCTTTGCTTGAAAATTGCTAAAAACGCATGTCAAAGAGGGCTACTAACAGTTTTTGCAGGGCTGCCCAAGCATAAAAATAAATTAAAAAAATTATTTTCTGCTTGTTATTTACTTTCCTTTCATTTGTGGCATTCACTAATTGTATTAGGAATCTTAATACCTTGTGAAAGGGATCTTGAGGTGGTAGGAGAAGTATGCTCTTCACCTTTAGGTGAATCAGAAAATCTTGACCCATCTTAAGGTTTTGGAAGCAAGGGAGTAATTGAATCTCTTTGCTTGGTGTGCTTGGGAGAGATTTTTGAGATAGGGGAGTATGCTCTTCACCCTTGTGGTGAATAAAAAATCTTGAACCTCAAGATTTGATCTATTTTTTGTTTAGTTTAAGAATCCTTTAGCGGGCCTGCTCTTGAGCAATCAAGAGGAACGACTCAAGTGGGGACAACCTTGTCATCATTTTCCTTGGTGGCAAGTGATTCCAACTCACTATAATCTCAAGGCTATCAAGGACACCAAAAACTTTGATAGACATAACACTTGTCTTCGTTTGATGTGAGTAGCTCATGGGATTGCAACCATGGGGAAAACATTGAGCAAGAATGCTTAAGGTACTCTTGAGGCCGTGAGGTCCTAGTCCTTTATAAGGAGCAAGAGGGGTGTTGTGAACGGAAATCCTTACTAAGAACCTTAGATTAGAAACTACCTTTATTTAGCCGCTTATCTTCTTAGTGCAAGGATTGATCCAAGTGGAATAACCCGGATCACCCCAAGATACTCACCATATGTGTCCCTTTGGTTGTGTTGTTTGACACTTCCATGACAAAGCCAATATCTCTTGTGGGCAACCACTTGGTGTGAGGCAAGGGGGCATCAAGCTGTGGGCTAAGTTGATAAGTAATGAGCCTTGTCTTGTAGGTAGATATTGCTTGAAGTGTCTTCGATTGTGTGATACCAGTGTAAACGTTCTTAACATACAAACAATCAGTAGCATTCATAAGGTGCTTTTTCAATTTTGATATCACAAGTGTTTGTCTTGGCAAGGTTGCTTTTGCCCTTGTTTCAAGTGTTTGAGACCATGTTTGATCCCTTGCTGTTTGCAAACCTACTAAAATTCTGCTGATACTGTGACTGAAATTGAAAACATCAACCCTCAGACTGGAAATTTTGACCAAACAGACCCAAAAACACAAATTTCACATAATTTTGGTCAAGAGTTAAATAATTCTGCAACAGTATCGCGCCTTGTAAGGCGAAGTATCGCGCGATACTTCGCACATGCTAGAAATATCGCCCCCTTTGAAGAGAAATATCACGCGATAGTTCACCCCTGACGGACTATTGCCCGACCTGCCTGGAGTATATCGCCCGCCAGTATTAAGAAATATCGCCTGGCTTGGGGCGAAGTATCGTGCGAGTATAGGTTTATCGCCCTAGTAGCCTGGAGTATATCTCCTAGTTTATTTTTGTCGTGCTTAAATTTTGGACAGTTTCAGTTGCTGTCAATCAGGCTAGGTCTTAGAGCAGGTTTCTCACCCTGATGTTTGAAATCTGTCTTGACTCCAAATTTCTAGTTTTTAGTCCTCCGGGATAGCATCATTTGATTTACAAAGTCACTTTGGAATAATTGTCAAGTTAGAAAGCCATTCTTGGTGCCAAGGTTCATCTTTAAAATTGTTAGCTACATTCTTGAAAAATTTTAAGTACTCTTATTGTCCAAATCGCTTTCATTTTCATCTCAATTTCAATTATCTTTTGGCCTAGTCCAACCTCCTTATTCAAAAGTGCAAGGGTAGTCACCCTTTGATTTGAAGCACCTCTTTGACAGTGTTGGTAAAGCCCTCTTTTTCTTTTCATTTCTCTTTGGACAATAGAGGACTTCGATTATCTTAGTTTGGTGTTGACACTTTGAAAGATCACCTTATCATTGAGAATATCTCTCTTTCATGTCAGTTACGACAAGGTACCAAGTTAATCAAGGGAAGCGACCCCCTGTTGCCGTTAGCTAGTTACCACCCGTCAAGACTCGTCGACAACCTAAGGGAAAAGGACCCCTTTTTGACCAATCTCCTAAGAGTGAATCCAAGGTTTGTTTTAATCCGGGAGCTAATCCTAGTGAAGTGAGCACCTCTTTTATACCACTTTCATCAAGTATGGACATGAGTTACACTTTCACCCGACAACAAAGAGAAGCCATGAATCAAACTCTTGAGGATATCTTCCAACGACACAGAAGAGAGTATGGTGGTTCTTCTCATGCTAGTCCACCCGGGTCACCTCCTAACAACATGAGATATTTTGATGCTCATCAACGAGCCAAAAGATAGCATAAGCAAGCTCACTCAGATTCAGGGTCACAACACGAAGACCAAAACAACGAATCTAGTGATCACCATATCAACGCAACCAATGCAATAAGGCATTTGAGACAAACCTCCCTACTTAAAGACACCTCTCGATATGCAAATACATGATTGAGAAGCATTGAGAGAGAGAAGCAAGCCTACTTAGATGAACAGGCTGCTAAAAAAGAAAAATTCAGATAACTAGAAGAAGAGGAACGTGCATTGTTGGATATACAGAAAAGAGTCGCCCAAGAAGAAGAAGATAGACTCTATGCACAACAAGTCCAAAGCTGATTTAACAGAAGGGGAGCCAATAGTGGGACCAACTCACCCCCATCTACCCCTTCCCCTAGCCCTCGAAGAAGATCAAACACACCCTCACGATCCCCAAGTCCTAGAGGAAGAAGGGCTTCAAGATATGACCATCATAGGAGACAATCATCTCATAGACATTCAAAGCAACCCTCCCAATGAGCACATCATGGCTCACAACATGGAGGCGATTATGCTAAATTTGATCATATGGACTTCATGACTATGCAACAAGAACCATCCTTTCAAGCCTATGTGGAGCAATATGTGGAACAAAACAAAGACCAATTCTTGGAAAGTCTTATCAACAAAGGCGCTAAAGTTCCATATAATTTTGATATTCACCAAAAGATCAAGAAATAGAATCCTTCAACTGATGAGGTGATCTTACAAATGCAAAAGGATATAGATAGGATGAAGGCTCCCAAGAGCACATTCCATTTGGACTCCATATGTCCTAACCCCATTAACAAAAGTGTGGTAATGGTAGAATTCCCTAAGAAAGTTGAATTCCCAACATACGACAAATATGATGGCACTGGTGACCCTCACGATCATGTTCGACAGTTCTACATAATGAGCTTTTCCTTTCACCATGAAGACTCCTACTTGATGAGATTATTCCCAAGGAGTTTAAAAGGTCAAGCCATGGAGTGGTTCACCAACCTTTCCCCTCTAGTAAAGACATTTAAAGAACTTGTCCAAAGATTTGTTCAGCATTTTGCTTACAACTTATCCAGGTCGGTCACAATGCTTGATTTGTGTAAACTTAAACAAAATCAAGAGGAATTTTTTGTCACATTTTTACAACGATGGAGGCGATTGTGTTCGAAATACCCACAGACAATCCCTAAAGAAGAGAGAATTGATATCATTGTGCACAATCTAATACCAGAACTCAGATATGAAGTCAAGAAAATCCCATTTAATTCCTTTGATACTATGGTAGAGGTGGCATGTCGCATTGAGGATGTCCTAAAAGAACAAGGAATTTTGGCTAAACCAACAAATAACAACAATAGCCAAAATAACAATACTAATGGTAACAAGGACAAAAAGAACTCCTATTGGAACAAAAATAAGCAAGTGGTCAACGACGGAGTTGTTGATTCATCTCAGGTCAAAAATGAAGGAGTTCTTAACCTCTCTCATGCAGTTCAAGCTATGAAGTTGCAAACATCTTCAACGCAACAAGACAAACCTAAGTATCAAAAGAGATCTAAAACGGAGAAAAGACAATTTACTAAATTGGGAGAATCTTATGCAGATGTTTTCAAGACACTAGTTGCTCATAATTTGGCGCACCCACAGGATCCTACAAAACATCGAATACCGGATCCTTTACCTCATTGGTGGGATGCTAAGGCTTTTTGCGTTTTCCATAATGGGATTGGACACGACATAGAAAATTGTTTTAAACTCAAGTATCTTGTCCAAGACCTTATTGAGAAAGGACAATTACAAGTGGATGGGTTAACCACTAATGCAGACCATAAAGCCTTTAAAGAGCCCTTGCCTAAATATGAAAAAGGAGAGAATTCTAGCAGTAAAAATGGCAAGGCGGCTATTAACTATACATACACACATGCTGACAATGTGATTAACATGCTTGAAGTGGCTAATGATAACATCAACATGGTGAGAAAGAAAGATCCTTATGGACATAATGTGGACTCAACTCCTATGACTAATGAAAGACCTGCTGTGGTGATAAGAGGTCCTCACTCACAAGGAATGCCCCAGTCCCTCAATGCTGTCACTAGGGGTCAGGCCCAAGCACCCATTATCATCAAAGGTCCTAGCACTAGCAAGTCTAAACAGCCCGTGTCCAAAGGTGCTCCTCCTAAATCTGTCGTTGGTCCTGATTCTAATTATAATCTTATTGACCAGCTACAATGTACACCCGCTCAGATATCCATTTTTGAGCTTTTAAAATTATCTCCTAAGCACAAGCGCGTCCTCGAGGATGCTTTGCGAGCAGCCAATGTCCCTAATAACTTAGATATTGACCAATTCCAAAACATGGTCAACCATTTGGCTAGCCCTCATTACCTCACCTTCTCAGAAGAAGATGAGAAATCCATTAGTCACCCACATAATTTGGCCTTACACATCGAAGTCATGATTCATAAAACCCGTGTCAGGCGTGTAGTGATAGATGGGGGTGCGGGGCTCAATATTTGTACCCTGAGTTTGCTGCTAGCTCTAGGGTATTCCGAGAACGTCATTGACACAAAGAAAAGGATCACAATCAAAGCATATGATGAGGCAGAAAGAAGTTCTAAGGGATTGGTTGTTTTGCCTATTCGCATTGGTCCCGTAGAAAAAGATATATTATTCCAAATTGTTGATGTTGGACCTCTAGCCTACAACATTTTGCTAGGTAGGCCATAGATTCATGAAATGCAGGCAGTCCCATCAACATATCACCAGTGTGTTAAGTTTCCCCATAACGGTGTAGAAATTTGCATCCCTGGAGATAGTGCTCTATCAGTTAATAACATTTCTGCGGGATCACATGTACCTTTGAATAGGGAAGCTGACAATCCTAGTAGTTCACTCGAAAAATGCAAGCAGCAGTTCAAGACCATGGATCTTGGGATGGGAGATTATAAGATTGATTCTTTTACAAAAATGTCAATCTCTCCTAGGTCTTATGGGAGACCATCCCCAAATGTGAAGCCTTCGTCATCAGCAATGATGTTATTTGGGAAATTTTTTGAGTCTTCGGTCCCCATTCAAGAAGAGAAAGAGGAAGTTGCTGTAAGGGACTGGATATATCACGAGGAGAAATACAAACATAACGAGAATTTTGCTCCTTCACCTAAAACTTATGGGAAAGGGTATACATTGGTTAAAAATATGGGATATCCAGGATTTGGTCCCCTTAGTCATAGGCTGGACGCTAAAGCTGAGCCTCTTGATCATGCTCTCTTCGGACACAAGAACAAGTCCACGATTGGCTTAGGTTTTGAGAATAAGAAGAAGAAAGGTGTCCCTGTCCCAGCTGCGATGGACAGTGACAGTGATGCAGATTATACGCCTGATCTTTCCAATCAACAAGATGTGTCTGATGATTGGGTACCCTCAACGAATCTCCTTTGGGGAGATTCCATAGATTTGATGCTTGATAGTCCTACTATCCCAGCTGCGACGGATAGTGACTGTGGGACTGCTAGATCGACAAAGGAAAGTATTACTGTCCTAGCTGCGACGGATAGTACCAATACTAGCACTAGAGAGGGGGAAACCCTTCCTAACCTTGAGGCTTCTACATCACAAGGCCTAAATGATGACTCAGAGACAGACTCCCATGAATATGAATGGGATTCACTTTCAGATGCAACAATTGATCTGGACGTGGATATTATCCATGCCTATAGTACCCAACCCGATGCGACTAACGATTCTAGTGTCGGACTAGAGGATTGCCCTCCTCAAATCACCTTAGTAGACGACGCTTCATTTGATAGGATGAGTCCTAATTCGGGTATCTTAGGAGAAGACTTGATGAACTCTGATTATATGGTCACCAGAGATGACACCTTTCGCATAAACAACATCGAACCCACCATTGACTTACCCCTTGTTCACTTTGACCTAATTGACTGGTCTCAGCGCCACCAAGAGCCCACATTCCTCACATTTCACAACAATTACAAAATTGCTTGCTATCTGAATGCTCTCGAACCCGTGGCTTCTTCCACCAGTGAACCAACAACCAGCATGACAGAGCCTGATATTAAGTACATCAGTCTCAAAACAAAAGAGAAAAAGAAAAATAGGTCTGATGGCGAAAACCACTTTGTGGCGGTGTCAGAACCAAAAATAGTAAAAAAAAAATGACGCATCCGAAGGTGAAAACCTCTTTGAGGCACCTAAGGATGGGGTACTTAATAACTTGCCGAGTTATTTCCAGGATAGATCATCAATATTGATTGAACCAACAAAGCCGGTCAATTTAAACAAAGAAGAAAATCCTCAGATAGTCCATCTTGCTCAGTCTTTATCAGAGGAAGAGACCAAGGCATATGTACAGTTTTTACAGAAAAAGAAAATTAATTTTGCATGGACCTACTCAGACATGCCAGGGCTTGACATGAATCTCATAATGCATCACTTATCTATAGCTCCAGGAGTCAAGCCAGTAAAACAGAGATTAAGAAAAATGCATCCACATGTAGCTCTACTTGTCAAAGGAGAATTAGAAAAACTTTTGAGAGCTGGATTTATTAGAGCCATCGATTATGCAGAATGGATCTCAAACATAGTACCGGTCTCCAAACATGATGGGTCCATTTGTGTCAGCACAGATTTTAGAGATCTAAACAAAGCCTGCCCAAAGGATAATTTTCCACTTCCAAACATTGACATGATAGTGGACATGACGGCGGGCTATGACATATATTCCCTAATTGATGGTTTCTCGGGGTATAATCAAATCAAAATAGCTCCTGAAGACCAAGAGAAAACAGCATTCACATGTGCATGGGGAACCTATTGCTGGAACATCATGCCATTTGGGTTAAAGAATGCAGGAGCAACCTACCAAAGAGCTATGACGACTATCTTTCATGATATGATGCACAAAAATATGGAAGATTATGTGGATGATACCCTGGCAAAATCAAGAAAAAGGGACACACACCTCAATGATCTGGAAGTAATTCTAGATCATATGGAACAATTTCAACTCAGATTGAATCCAAAGAAGTGCGCATTTGGCGTCACCTCAGGCAAACTTTTAGGATTCATAATATCAGCAAAAGGTATCGAGGTTAACCCCGAAAAGGTCCAAGAAATCCTAGATATGCCACCTCCTCAGAATATCAGCCAAATGAGAAGTCTTCAGGGACATCTTCAATCAATTAGGAGGTTTATTTCTTAGCTTGCAGATAGAGCGCAACCCTTTAACAAGACATTGCATAAGGGTGCTTCTTGTGTTTGGAACGAGGATTGTCAAAAGAGCCTAGATCAGATCAAACAATACTTGGCCAATCCTCCGATCCTAATGCCTCCTATTCCAGGGAAACCATTGATCCTATATATTTCAGCTACAGACACTTCCTTGGGGGCATTATTGGCTCAATCAGATGATACTGGGAAAGAACAGGCCATCTACTATATCAGCCGTACTCTGGTTTCCTATGAGATCAATTACAATAATATTGAGAAGTCTTGTCTCGCGGTGGTGTTTGCTTCTCAAAAGTTGCGCCACTACATGCTTGCTCATACCATACATTTGGTTGCCAAAATTGATCCCCTTAAATACTTGCTTAGTAAGGCTGCCCTGACGGGTAGACTTGCTAAATGGATGATGGTCCTAACTAAATTTGACATAGAGTACGTTGAAAGGAAGGCAATAAAAGGACAAGCTATTGCCGACCAATTAGCTGATTTTCCAATCCAGGATAGCATGCCAGTCCAAGTGGAATTCCCAGATGAACACATCTTATATACCACTACTCGCACTTGGATAATGTTCTTTGATGGCTCCTGCATGCAAAATGGATCAGGTGCTGGAGTGTTATTTGTTTCTCCACATGGGTACAACATTCCAAAGTCTTACAAACTATTATTCCCATGTACCAATAATATTGCAGAATATGAAGCTTTAACTAATGGCTTGAGAATGGCTATAGAATGGAACATCACAGAGTTACATGTCTTTGGGGATTCCCAGTTAATCATCAACCAAGTCAATGAAGAGTATCAAACCAAGGATGACAAATTGATACCCTATAAAAAGATGGTTGATTCTTTGAGACGTTATTTCACCTTTGTGACATTTCAACAAATCCCTAGGACAGAGAACAAAGCTACAGACACCATGGCCACATTAGCTTCACTTCTTCAGTTGGAGACACATGAATCCAGATTTGAATTCCTGGTGGAAGAGCTACACCATCCCATCTTTGACTCGTCTGAAAGCCGTGTCATTTGTGCCATTATCACACATGAGTCTTCCCGATATGGTGCTATCTATTCATATCTTCGTGATGGCATCATCCTTGAAACATTCACCCGCTTCGAACGCCGAAACCTCATCCGTAACGCCTCTCGCCACACCCTCATCTCTGGTGATTTATATAGGAGGGGTTTAGATGGGACGCTCCTTAGGTGCTTGGAAAAGGAGGAATCCAACCAAGCGTTAGCTGACATCCACGAGGGCATTTGTGGTGGACATTCTAATGGTCTTGCCATGGCCCAAAGGTTGCTTAGGGTGGGATATTATTGGCCCACAATGCAGATAGATGCAGTCACCTTTGCTAAGTCATGTGAAAAATGTCAGAAACATGGCAACCTGATTCATGCTCCAAGTAGGGAGCTGATTCCTTCTGTTTCTCATTGGCCATTTCAGCGCTGGGCCTTTGATCTTGTTGGGCAGATTCATCCCAACTCATCAGGTGGACACAAGTTCATTATTACTGCCACTGACTATTTCACAAAATGGGTGGAGGCTGTACCACTTTTTGTTGCTTCAGGAAGGACCATTTCTTTGTTCATCTTGAATCATATCATTTGTTGATTTGGAGTGCCTTCTGAGATCATTACTGACAATGGAGGTCAATTTAAGAATAAAGACCTAAAGCACCTATGTAAAAAGTTTAAAATCAAGCAACATTGGTCCTCCATCTATTTTCCACAGGGAAACGGACAGGCAGAAGCTTCTAACAAAACCATTCTTAAGATTCTTCATAGAACAGTACACAAGAATGGTAGGGATTGGCACTTACAAATCAATCCAGCACTATGGGCTTACAAAACAAGCATTCGCACACCTACAGGAGCCACTCCTTTCTCTCTCACCTATGGCGCTGAAGCAATATTGCCTTTAGAGGTCGAGATACCATCCCTTAGAGTCTCACTCAAAGGTTTGATTACAGATGAGGATTACCGCGCCATGAGGTTACAAGAACTAGAACTTCTAGATGAGAAGCGTAAGGCTTCCTTTGATCATATGAGAGTGTATCAGAAGCGTATGTCCAAGGCATTCAACAAGAAGGTTCGCCCTAAAGAATTTCAAATAGGTGATCTTGTTTTACGAGAGAACCCTAAGAACCAACAAAACAGAGAGCAAAAGGGCAAGTTTGAACCTAACTGGCTTGGACCATATGTCATCACAGCTACTTTTGGTACTGGTGCGTATTTACTGTCAGATCCTGATGGAGAACAGCTCCCTGATCCCATCAACATTGTGCACCTCAAGAAGTTCTATCCTTGATGCCTGTTCTGTCTGGGGGCATCCTTTGTACATATCTTATTGATCCTGAAAGAATTCCAAAAAAATTGATATATGATGCTGAAAAAATCCTAAAAAGCATAAAAAGTCCTAAAAAAAATACAAAAAAATCAAAATATTTTTTTAAAAAAAAAATCAAAAAAAAAAGAAAAAGAAAAAGTGCCTTGGTGAAAACCTAGCAATAGGCGCCTTGGTAGCAAAAAAAAAATGAAAAATGAAAAAAAGAAAAAAAAAAAGATTCCAAGTGGTGAAAACTTGGAAACAAGCGCTACTTGAGGCCTTTGCACCCCTATTTGTTAGCACGCGTCCTCGACACTTAGCCACTTTCCATCATGCCTTGACCTTATTTGGCCTAGTCTGGAATTGGTCTTTGTCTTTGTCTAGGGGGCATGACTGTTAGCATTGGTCTTTTAGAAACGTTTGTCTCTCGGGGCATTTCACAACAGGTGTTTTTCAACACCACCCCAAACAGTTTTTTTCAACACTACCCTTGCGTCGAGTGTTTCTTAATACTTATCAGACATCTTACCCTACAGTCTAGTATGCTGCGATATTTCTCATTTGCAGATGTGATAACCAGAGTTTGACTCTATGACCAACACACACGCACTTAAACAATTAACTCGCTGACGATATGATGACTTTATTTTTCTTTGTGTGCTGTCTATGAGGATTTCTTTGATGAGTGGTCTCTCCCTGAGAAGTTTTAGATGATGCATAGCTAGAAGACTGAGGGAATGAGAACATGTTTTCTTTCTTTATCTACTTGTGGGTATATTTTGTTGATCCTAACTGTCATGAGCATTTATGCTAGTCTTACTTGACACTATGGATTGACGAGGTATTATCCTTGACTGTTTTGCGAGTGCATGCTTCTAGCTATCCTGATTTTCATGTGTCTTGATACAAGCATAATCTCGCTATATCAAATTTAGGTGATCTCACTGCACTAGTCATCTTGACCTATATATCTTTTGATGCCTAGGTGGGATTCCCACATTCCTATCTGATAAAGATCATATTCATATCCACATAGTTACGCTAGTGTGCATTGTATGATCTTACGATGCTACCAATAACGCTCGATGATGATAATTAGATGTCTGTAAGCGTTGTGACCTTGCAAGTCAACCACTTTCATAGTAGTTTGCATTTTTAGGGTCATGTTAGTTTAGTTTTGCATCTTGCATATGGAGAGAGCTCTCATTTTTATCATCTACGGACTAGTTAATCAACTGTGCTCATTTTCTAGTTCTTCTTGATCATATCTTTCATTTTTGGTCTTTCATGTCACATCATTTTCTATCCGTTTCGGACTCGAAATTGAAATCTGAGTCGCATTTCCAAGATTTCTCATTCTTCTGAGCAGTTGACTGACCTTTTGAGGCATAATTTAATTTTCGGTGGAATTTCTTCCTTCCATGTCTCTCAAATTTTCTAGTCTTTCATCCACTCTATTTCTAGTCTTCTATTTCTATTCTTCAACTTCCTCACTGGGGCATGTTTCATTGCCTAATGGTTAATCTATTGACCTTTACCTTCGATTGTGAATTCATTCTGATTTGATCAAATCCTTATCGATTCCCTGTCTCTCCTCTACTTGATTTCGATTTCGATTCCGAGGGGGCAGTATTTATGGGATTCTCATCCCTGATTTTCTTGATTCTCTTGATTCAGACATCTTTTGTGAGCTGTCGCTCAAAATTTGAGATTCTTATCTCTTACTTTGAATGTGATCCCGAATCGACCTCATGTTCAAAGGCCTTTGTTTATGCTTTGTCCGGATATGATCCCGAATCGACCTCATATCTGAGTTGTTTTGTGATCCCAAATCGATCTCACATTTCAATTCTTTTTTGACTGCATGTGTTCCCAGATCGATCACACATTAGTCAAAGAGGGGCAAATGTATGCACCCTAAAATGGTCGCCTAGACTTTGGGCCCCATTTATTCAATTTATCAATCCTGAATCATTTTTATCAATAATCAATATTTTCAACAATATTAATTTCTTGATCAAGTCTTAATTTCGATCATATATTGGATTTTTATCCTATGGGCTAACCATTTATCCTAAGTCTTTATTTAATTAAAAAGAATATTTCCTCCCCTTTTGATTAAATAAAAAGCCCCACTTTTCCTCTTATCCTAAGTTGCATAAATAAAGCATTATTCCTATTTTATAAAAAGGAGAAAAACACTTTTTGTCTCATATGGACATAAAGTCAACTCTTATTTTCCTATTGGAGGATACTTGTGCACATGGATTGCTCCTCTTTCAAGCTCCACCGTTGATTAAGACTTTTTGTCTCTTAATCTCAATGGTCCATTTCACCTCATTTCTTATAAAAGGAGAGCTCTCTCCTTCATTTGCATAGATCCATGTTTTATGCTAATGTTATGCTACAGGTTTTAGGTGCATTTGAAGTTTGAAGACATTGAAGACTTGTTGCTTTCATCATCTAGTTTATATTTGTTTTCTTAGTTGCATGATCATGGCATCATAGATTAGATTTCCTTTTATGCAATAGAATAGATCTCACATAGCTTAATTAGGGGCTTGAAATCTATTGTACTTCTTTTCATAGTTTAGTTTGCACTTCATTTGATAGATTAGTCTTGCATATTCATACTAGTTGCATTTGCATTGCATCTTTCATTTAGATTCTTGGGGACATTGGCACTCTTGCCCTTGTCTTCACTTGAATCTCTCATTGCATGGTTGACTAGCAAGGTCACATTCTTGTAGCTCTAGCTGAGAGCAAAACTCATAAGTCCTTTGCAACTCCATGCATAGAGAGCTATGAGCCGCTTTGTGAGGCCTCATTGTTGAGCAACCTTGCAAGTAATGGTTCATAGAAGTGTGGTCATTTTTACACTACACAGGTGGGATAGCAGTGAGTTGGATTTCTTGACTACAAAAGGTGGTTGCTTTATCCACTACAGAGGCAGAGTATGTTGCTGCTACAGAGGCAGCCAAGGAGATGATATGGCTTCAATTCTTCATGGAAGAATTGGGACATCCACAAAAGGATAATTTTCTACATATAGATAGCCAAAGTGCCATTCATCTTGCAAAGAATTCTGCTTTGCACTCAAAGACAAAACACATACAGTTGCGGTACCATTTCATTCGATCAGTTTTGGATGATGGACAGTTAAGGCTAGAAAAGATTCATACTGATGATAATCCAACAGATATGTTTACAAAGGTAGTAACAAGGGAGAAGTTGAACTCATGTTCAGCTTCAGTTGGTCTTCTAAACTAAACAAAATAAAGGAATAGCTGAGTCCAAGGTGGTTCAATCCAGTGGGAGCCTCATGTGGGTAGCGGTATTGCTATAGGATCAGTCTCCAAGTGGGAGGTTTTTTAGTATAGTGTGGATACTGATCAGTCACCAAGTGGGAGATTGTTAGCTTGTGGTGACTAATCAGAAATTTTTTTTTGAGGCCGACTACTTTTTCGGTTATTTGGGCCGACTACTTATAACTCATTCTAACCCTAAAGCGGGAAAATATTGTATAATATGGCTTAGGGTTAGGGATTTTTATTATGTATGATTTTAGTACTTGCGGTAGAATTGGGCTGTAAAGGATTACGGATTGTAATCAGGTTGTAATCACTGGATAATAATAATATTGGACTCGCTGTTGGTGGATGTAGCCCAGGGATTGGGTGAACCACGTTAAATCTGTGTGTCTTGTGTTCTATTCTGTGTGGTTTATTATTTTCTGATATTAGTTATATTTGCACATAATTGTTATTTATGCCTTGTTAATCCTAACATTTGTGACCTTTTTAGTCAAGGTCTACAACAAATTGGTCATTTCTTGCTTACTGCTTTCTTGGCTATTCCTTATCTCTTGCAACTCTTGAGAGAAACTAGTTGTTAGCTCCTAACCACTGGTACTAGCCTAAGGTGCTAATATGGTGGGAATAGGGGTAAATGGGGGTACTTGGGCAGGTGCAGTGGGTTGAAGGTTAGGAAAAATAGGCATAGGAGGCTTTCTTTGTATCATGTCTACTTGAATCAACAATTTTTAGCCTTGACGGCTATGTCAAAGGCCTGGGGTAAAGAAGTACCACCCATAGACTGGATTATGACAAAAATTTGACCATTTAGACTTTGTAAGTAATATAGGAAAGCATGGTCAGCTGATGGTCTCACAGAGACTGGAATTCTATTCCATGTTTTGAGGAATCTACTATTGTAATCTGTCATTTGCTCTTGAGAGTCTCTCTTAATAGTTGTTAATTGCTCAACTAGAGACAAGTTATCTGATTTATCCTCAAAATGCTTACTTAATGCATCCCCTAATTCATCCCATGAAGTAATAAAACCAACAGTTAAAGTTCTAAACCATTCTAAAGCCTTACCTTTTAGAGAGGCTGGTAATAATTTTATGGCCACATCTTCTTGGGTTATGTTGTGTATGTTGTAGATGGTGGTCACATCTCTTATGTGCTCAAAAGCAGTTGTCTACCCTTCACCTGTGAAATTAGGTATGCTCTTTAGTGCTACCAAGGGCACATCATGATGTTGAGAAAAGGCTAGTGGGCTACCCTGATTGAAAGGTGCAAATGCAAATGGTCTGGCCATTGTAGGAGTTGGAATCTGAAGATTAACAACTATGTGAGTTGTATTTGCTGCTGGATTTGAATCCTCCTCTAGATCTCTAGTTAGAGACCTGCCTCTTCTTTTGGAATGAAAGGGGAAAGGTCTCCTTTTTGAGGTATCAGGAGGTGTTGATTGAACTCTCCTTGCAGGGGATGTTCTTTGAGTTGACCTGCCTTTGTGACTTCTCTTTGAGGGCAACTTTGAAAATTGGGTAGGCTTTGAGCTTCTAGTCTCAATATTTCTCATAAACCTTAAACAAGCTTGGCCTGGATCTTTGAAATCAGTGGAGTCGCCAGATATACTTGATAGAACAACTTCTAAAAGCCTGTATCATACAACCTGTATATCAGAGATAACATAATCTTTCAAACAATGAACTTCTTGTGTAGGCCCACCGGGCATGCCAGAATTGTTATACACTGGCACCAAGGTGGGGAGTCCTTGAGCTTGAGTCTGATCTTTGCAGTTTTTGTGTATTGAACTTCCTTAATTCTTTTGTAGATGAACCAATAGAAACGCCTTTGGACTCCAATCTTTTTTATAGTCCCACCGGGCGTGCCAGAATTGTTACACACTAAGTTTGCACCTTTGTCTCAAGCTCTCATAGTCTTGATAACTTAGTATAACATGGGAATCATCTCCAGGTGTGGGACCTATTCTAACTGAGATGAGACCTCCAGGTTCTAGGCTAGTTCCTCTTGGATAATCACCTTAATTTGCTTCTAGACATGAAAGTAAACTTTGGAGGGAAAGGGATAGAAGGAATGCTTGGAAAGGGAAATGACTGAAAGCAAACTACCTACTAGGTGATGCACCAAAACTAGGGTTTGGATCTTAGTATGTAGGATGAAATCAATGAGAGACTTAGGTCTAGTAGGTCACAACTTACTGAATAGGCTTGCATAAGTATTTCATAGGAGGGGTCTGCAAACAAAGAGGGTATTCAGGGAAAGAAAGAGATTCTTTCACAAATAATGACACTCCTTGGGGTAGACAACAATCTATGACCTGCAAACAAAAATTCACCTCTGCAACTAGGTATAGGAATTAGATAAGATTGTTAAGGGGTTGTAGTATACCCACAAAATTATTCACATCAAATCATTCACAATAATACACATGAATGGCAGAAAGAAATAAGGATCAAGAACCCTAAGATATCATTGAGAAACATATAAATACTTTGATTCAATAAGAGATAACTCACACAAAAAAGGCATAGGGACATGAGAAATGTCACAAAATATCTTCAATCTCTGAATTACCAATGGGAGGTTATAGAATGTAGAAGACCAGAGGGCAGGAAATGCCACAGATAGCCTTCTAAGAAAGAGACTTTCTTCTTACAAAATGTGAACTCTCTAACCTCTGAGCACTAAGGCTCCAAAGATACAATATATACATCTCCTGCACGCAGGTAGGAGCAAAACCTAACTAGGGTTACATGATTTTACAATAAAATAGCAAACCCTAACTACCTATCAAATCTGATCATAAAAAATATCTCTCCAGCATCAAGGCCGATCAGATATGTTGCGTGCCCATGCCTGTACTACATCAAACTTGATCCATCTACCCTCTTGCAACTCGGCCTTGCCATGAATGCTCACAATCTGATCTTATAGATGTTTAAGTTTTAAAAAGATTAACCCTGCAAAAGGTGGCGACAAGCCCATTAAAGCTTTCAACACGACATGGTACTCTGTAAAATCCATGGTGCTGATGATCAGATCCTTTGTTATCATCCCCTCAACCTTTACTGTCCTGAGGAATTCAATTCCAGCCACCCATTTATTATGTATGGCCGCAAAATGAAAACCCTAGCAAAGCCAGCAGAAGAAATATTTAAATTTGAAAAAGAACGACTAGCAGGTCAATTTTAAAATGCAACCGTCGATCGTTTATCTCCCGATAGATCGAGTGGCTCAGATACACCTAGAAAAAGACTTTTAAAACCCCTCTAACAAGTTAACCACCACCGTGGAAGTTAGTAGCCAATCACCGGTGAGCAAGTCAGCGTCCCTAACAGACCTTGGACCCACGTCCCTGAGAACACCATCAGACGACTATCACTATACCGCGATCGTAACGATCGAGCTTTTTGGATCTCCGGTATAACAACAGCCGCGAGATCTGATCGCGCATTAACTTCTTTAGAAACCCCCTGACCCCACGGGCCCACTGACAACATACACGTTGCATACTTTCATTTTTTCTAACCTGCTTCATCAGCATACACCTCGGTAGTCCTCTGACAACGGACCCACTGACTGAGATACTAATCTAACGGTAGTCGCATGATCGCATGACTTTCAAATATTCCTTGCAATCATGCGACCACCGTAGATCTAAGTTCTTCTGACACATCTGTAGATAATCGACCCCATTGACAGACACTAACTATACTCTCAAACGACCAATCACAAGCCGCCAAACAGATCCACATTGCACGTTTTCCTGACACAAGACCCACTGTCAGAAGCTCTGACGGTGCAGGAGGATCAACGACTGTCGCTATACTACCAGATTAACTAGGTTGCATCTTGAGCCTCAGGTATAATGATGACCACACGATTAAGTCAGAACTTAACCTACCAAAGAAGATGGCCCCACTGTCAACCTGCCGAATGAGGCACCGCCGACGAATCAGGAGCTGCTAGATCGGATGAGGTGGAATCGGTCCCACTAACAAGATAAACTCTGCAGGCAGGAAGATTGATGATCGTTGTAAGATCTCATGGAATCTTTCAGAGCCATGAGATCATGCGACAACCGTCAGATCTAGAATCTTGACTTGGCCATTGAACCGAGACCGCCAACCGAAACGGTAACCGCTTGCGGGATTGCTGAGTGTTAAGGGGTTAACCGCCGGGAATCAGAGACTTGGCGACTGAAGGATTTAAAAAAGGCACGTGGAAATTGAAGGGACTTAAGTTGTGGAGATAAAGTAACTGCAAATTATAACAAGGCTTAGGGTTTTAGGGTTTTTGAACACCAACGACTAGTTTTATGAATCTTTTAACTGCAGACCACGGAGATAACAAATTTGTAGAGGCCAGAGAACAAGGGATAAATCCATGAAAATTTCAGGGATGGTAGGCAAGATAAAAATAGAGGTCTAGGTATGGAGACTTAGCCAAATTTGTATGCACAGGGAAAATTTGGGTAACAATAAAAAATTCAACGTATATCAGATGGATGTGAAATCAACATTTTTGAATGGAGAATTAGAAGAAGTCTACATTGAGCAGCTTGAAGGCTTTCCTTTAACTCAAGAAGGAGACATGATATGTAAACTGAACAAAGCTCTATATGGATTAAAGCAAGCACCTAGAACATGGTATGCAAGATTGGATAAATATTTGATAAAACTAGGATTTACTAAAGGCACTACAAACAACAATTTGTATTTGAAAGAGATTGAGAATGGTTTATTAATTGTAGTTATATTAAGTTGATGATATTATCTTTGGAGGATAAGATAAAGCTAGTGATAAATTTGCTAATGAAATGAAGAAATTTTTTTAGATGAGCATGATTGGTGAAATGAAATATTTTATAGGATTACAGATAGCACAAAACATTGATGGTATTTTCTTATCTCAAACAAAATATCTGAAAGATTTGTTGCAAAAATTTGGAATGGAAAATTGTAAACCTGTTGGTACACCTATGGTAACCAGCCATAAGTTATCTACCACCAATGAAACTCCTACAATTGAACAAAAGAAATACAGATCCGTGATTGGAGGATTACAATATTTAACTCATACGAGACCTAATATATCACATGTAGTTGGAATTGTTGCAAAATTTCAAGCTGGTCCTAAAAAGTCACATTATGCAACAGTAAAAAGAGTATTTAGATATTTGAAATGCACAATTGACTATGGGTTATGGTATGATAAATCATATGACTTTACCCTATGTGCATATACAAATGCAAATTGGGGAGGTAGTGTTGATGACAAAAAGAGTACAAGTGGCAGAGCATTTTTTCTTAGAGGAAGATTGGTTTCTTGGCTAAGTAAGAAACAAAATTGTATCTCACAAAGCACAATAGAAGTAGAATATGTAGCAACAACAAATAATTGTAATCAGATAATATGGATGAAACAAATATTGAAGGACATTGGAATCAAGTTCAATGAGCCTGTACACTATGATAACACCAATACAATAAGTATGTCTAAGAATCCTATGTTGCATTCTAAAACAAAGCATATAGAAATCAAGTATCGTGTTGTAAGAGAAAAAGTTGCAGAAAAAGAAGTCAGACTTGAGCATATCACTACAAAAGAGAAGATTATAGATATATTTACAAAGCCATTACCTAAAGATACATTTAAGTATTTGAGAGGTATGCTTGGGGTGATGCCCCAACCTACTCTTGAGTAGTGATGCAAAGAGTTGCATTTGTCCAGGGGTATAAGAGCTCTATCAGATCTAGACTGTATGCTGATACTTCCTCTATGGGGGAGTATGTGTGTTTTTGAGATGAGTCATGAAAGACTCTTGTGAAAGTATTTTTTGAATAGTGTCTTTTGACATTCGAGCTTGTATCAGATTGACATATTGATGCTTACTTTGTCATTGATGTCAATGGGGGAGAAGGATACATGAAAAACATTTGTTGATCGACTTGATGATTGATGAGGAGGATTTACATCTGTTGAGTGATTTGATTGATGAAGAGGATTTGAAAATGTAAATCACTGAGGAGAAGGATACATCTGATGATTGAAGATTTTATTAGAGGACTTGAAAATTTAATACAGAACAACAATATTGTAGTTGGTATTCATGGAACTTGGATCTTTTTTCATCTATGTTGCCATCAATGCTAATGGGGGAGATTGTTAGGAATGAATTCTGAATATGTCCTATGTGGGAGTATTCAAGTAGTTCTATAGTAGTTGTATATTGCATTCAAGATTGTGTTTGTCATTGATGTCAACACATTGATCTACTGGAGATTAGCAGAGAAGCATACACTGTTTGAATTAGCGCATGTGGAGAATTGCAGATCAAGCTATACGAAGTTGAGGACTTGTTCTATATTGTGTCTTGAGGTTATGGTTAAGAGCACGTATGGAAATTCTATTATTTATGATAGTTATGTGTAATTCAGTGGAAATTGTATTCTGACAGTGTTCCTGAGAAGCAGTTTGTGATAGCTGAATTATATCTCCTAATCGGGATAGAATCTAGACATGCAAAGTTGAATAGAGGTTGATGACATTTCAGAGGTGACGTGTGAAGAATTATTTAGTTTGAAAGCTGACAATTTTATGTGGTTATGAAATATTATGTAACGTGTAATAAATTGTATTTTGTATTTGGTTAAGCCTTGTTGGCCGAATCTATTGTTAATTTTGAGTGAGGTATAAATGAAAGATTTTTTTCCTTGATTGTAATAAGTGATGAGGATATGAATGAGAGCATGGAATGATATTGTAAGAGGATATGCGAATTGAGCAGATTTGGTACTGAGATTTGGAAAAGCAATTGGTGTAGTTTTGGCATAGATAGAGGAGTGAAGATAAGTTGTTCTTTTGGTATTATTCTATTTGAATAGTACAGAGATCAGTTGGATAGTGAGTTTAGTGATCTTGCCCTTGAAGATGTTTGGACAGTGGGTCCTTCTGCCTTCTATAACTCCTAACTGGGTTAGAATCTTATAACATGGATTCAAAGTCTCCTAACATCGACTGATATGTACTGAATGTATTTCATAAGGCTCCTAATAGAGTCCATCCTCTCACAAGGAATTTTCATATTAGTACATCTTTTGTGGGTACCATCCCCACTAGGGTTTACTCTCTGATCAAAAGGTTCCCTAGTTAACATATCTTGTGTCATTGTGCATGTTTATCTTTCTGTGGTTACTATTTACATTGGTTATATGGTTGAAATCTGATAATGGTATTATAAGTTGTTTTTATCGGATATTTGATTCACCTCCCCTCTCAGTTATCTTGGTAGACTTTACTTTCTAACAACTTGTCATTTCTTCAACAACAAATTTCCATGGGCACTCTTTACCTCCAAAAAGTGCTACTAAATGCCCTTTATTTGTTACTCACAACAATGATATATATACAAACATAAAAAAGCATTTCCAAAAATTCTTTCTATCTAACCATACTCTTGTAGTGTAACTTGCTTGCGATTTCTTCTCCAACAACCATATATGGACGATCTTTAGCTCCAAGCAATGCTATTAATTGTCCCTTTTTATTACTCAAAACAATAATATACACAAACATCAAGAAAATCTTTTTGCATATTCTTTCTATCAAATCATAATCCATAAATCATGTTGATTTGAGATCCTATTGTCAATCATGTATACTATTGCTTGTCCTCATAGTCAACATGTGTATTTATAATAAATATATTCCTTTATGTCTTTTCATATTAAAGTAGATAACAACCTATTAAGAAGGTTATAGATATGAAAAGACCTAAGAGATAATGAAATATATGATGTGTTTTCATATACTACACTATAAAATAATTGAAACATTTTTTTGAACTTTATATCTTCTCTAGTCATACTATAAAGACATATTCAACTAGAAATTGATTTTATTAATATATTCCTATATAATAGAGAATTAATAAGAAACACAAATTTCTATTATTCATGGTGATGATTAATCTCTCAAACTTTGTTATATAAATTAAAGACTTTTAGAAAAATAATATACAATTTTTTATACCATTTAATGTTTTTATTTATTAGTAATTACTGTTATCCAATAAAATATTACATAAAAAAATTAATTTTTCAATAAAAAATGTATATTACAAAATCTAGTCAATCTCTATTAATTCTATTGTCTTTTTGATTCATTTATTACCACCGAAACAAAATTATATCATTTCAATGAATAGAGTAAGAAAAAAATCTATTGACTTTACTTTTAATTGTATTATAGTCAAAATAAATAGGAAAAAAGATTTGTTAATTGTAAATACCTAAAAATGTTTATAACTATTCTTCATAATAAATATGTCTTTCTCTAATTAATTCATTTGTTACCAATTAATCAAAATAATATTACTTCAATAAATAATACATAATAACCATAAAAACTTTTTCATAATCAAAATGAATAATTTTTAACTAATTCATAAATTAATATACTACTTCAAAACAAAAAAAAAACTTACAAATTGACAAAAAAAAAATAATAATCTTAAATCTAAATTAAAAACATCAAATCATAGTCTAACTAAAACACTTTTATCTATTACAAATAAATTAACTTTTTGATTCAAACAAACTCAATTAAAAATCTTAAAATCTAAATTAAAAACATCAAATCATAGTTTAACTAAAACACTTTTATCTATTACAAATAAATCAACTTTTTGATTCAAACAAACTCAATTGATGTTTATGAACAAACTCAATTAACTCCACTATTAACTTTTTCATAAACAAAATAAATAATTTTTTAACTAATCCATATATTAATATCTTAATTTAAAAACAAATATTTAAAAAAAGACAAATATTAAAAATAATTATTTAAAAACTTAAATTAAAAACATCAAATCAATCAAAATCACAGTCTAACTTTCACTTTTATCCATGACAAATAAATTAAATTAAAAAAAACAAAAACTCATCGGGAAGACACAAAAGATGAATAGTAAAAAGGTGAAGAGTAAAAACCGAAGTCCAGAGCAAATGACTTTTAATCAGCTACGTGGCTTATTCTGAATGGCTACGAACACAATACAACAAAAGACTTAATCGCAGCCGTCAATCGGTCGAACGGCCACGATGCATTGCGGCGCCTGGCTATGTGTGCGTCACAGCCAAGACTGATTCTTCTTTCCCTTTCCATTACTTTTGCCTCACTCGGATCAGATGGGATAAGAGTTCGCCGGCATTTGACGGCTATGCTGCTGTAACTCAGCATTTTTCTGTCATTTAACACGTCTAGATTCGTTGTTTCAGGAGATTTTCTCCTTTCAATTTCATTATCACTTTGCAATGTTTTAGTATCACCGGTCAAATTGATCCAGATTTTCTTCTTTTATCGGTACGTCTTATAATTTCAAGAAAGATACTGTAAATTTTGAAGGTTTTGAGTTTCAATTCTAAAGTTTCCTTTCAAATTTTTAGTGCGGTTAAAGATTCTACAGGGTTGATTTGTCCAGTGCTCTTAAATTTTCATTAATTTTCTTAAAAAGTCCGTCTCATGTACGACTTGAGTATTCTAATGTATGGTTATCAGCTAGGATTTATATTTTCAATTACCGGATGGAGGACCTGTTATAATATCTCAGCCTTAGGGTCACATCACACTTTCATTCCCCTAAAATTTAATGAATCTTTACAAAATTTTTAAACTTCTTTGTATCGTGTTGAGTTATATGACACCTCTAGCTTGATTATACCGCTGGCATATTTTACAAAGAATCTTAGTTCTCTATATGTATTAGAATTCCCTTTGTAGGTGCTCTAAGCGATCATAAAATATTGCAACAAATAAACTGGGATATGAACTGAAATTTGTTTCGAGGCTTCACATTTTTGTCTCGGAGGACATTAAGAAGCCCTACTTGACTATCTTAATCGCTTATGGGGGGTCCTTTGAAAAAAATGAACAGGAGGATCAATCTTAAGGAAAAAGCAGTAGTAGAGACCTGAAATGGGACCTAGCGTGCACAACCTTCTCTTGCTTATTTAGGAATGCTTTAAATTCTCGAGATCCCATAAACAGATTCCGCAATCTCCTCTATGAATAGTTTCCTATTTATTTGGAACGCTCTAAATTCTCGAGGTCCCATAGACCCTTTTGGTCGACGGGGTTTTATTAAAATCTCTCCATCTATCCAGTTCTTAGAAGTAGCCCTTACGACGTTACTGTGAATAAATTGCGCAGCAAATTAGATTTTGTGTTTATGTCCACTATTTTGGTCTTGCGGATGTTGATAAAATCATTTCATTTCATTTTGTCGTTTGTCATGTGTCAGTAATCATTCAAACGTAGGGGCCTTACCACAATTATGCTCACCATGGAGGGGTGTTCTAACTTCCACCACTTGAGCAACTGGTCCTTTTTAGTCCGAAGAGTGAATTCTTCTCCTTACTGCCGCCTCATGTAATGCTTTTGTGCATGAGGCTCCTAGCCTGGAACTGATACCATGTAATTTTCCATGGACTTGTTAGGACTCAAAACGAAGACCTTCTCATGGCTATGCTTGGCATGCTGGATGCTCTAACACGGTCCTTTACTTGCTGGAGTGTAGATATTTTTTTCCAATATATTTCAGTGCTGAGTAAGTAGGGGCAGATATGGTTTGCTGATCTTTTTTGACTGAAAGGAAAAGCAAAAGGAATGTTCCTGCTTAGAACAATTACATCATAAACTGCTTTTGATATTTCAAACTTCAGTAATAACTTAGTGTACTCATTGAACACGTCAGTGTGCAAGCAAGCCACACATGAGGATCAACCTTAAGGAAAAAGCAGTAGCAGAGACCTGAAATGAGACCTAGCGTGCACAACCTTCTCTTGCTTATTTAGGAATGCTTTAAATTCTTGAGGTCCCATAAACAGATTCCCCAATCTCCTCTATGAATAGTTTCCTATTTATTTGGAGCGCTCTAAATTCTCGAGGTCCCATAGACCCCTTTGGTCCACAGGGTTTTATTAAAATGTCTTCATCTATCCAGTTCTTATAAGCAGCCCTTTTGACGTTACTGTGAATAAATTGCGCAGCAAATTAGATTTTGTGTTTATGTCCACTATTTTGGTCTTGTGGATGTTGATAAAATCATTTCATTTCATTTTGTCATTTGTCATGCGTCAGTAATCATTCAAACGTAGGGGCCTTACCACAATTATGCTCACCATGGAGGGGTGTTCTAACTTCCACAACTTGAGCAACTGGTCCTTTTTAGTCCGAAGAGTGAATACTTCTCCTTACTGCTGCCTCAAGTAATGCTTTTGTGCTTGAGGCTACTAGCCTGGAACTGATACCATGTAATTTTCCATGGACTTGTTAGGACTCAAAACGAAGACCTTCTCATGGCTATGCTTGGCATGCTGGATGCTCTAACATGGTCCTTTACTTGCTGGAGTGTAGATTGTTTTTCCAATATATTTCAGTGCTGAGTAAGTAGGGGCAGATATGGTTTGCTGATCTTTTTTGACTGAAAGGAAAAGCAAAAGGAATGTTCCTGCTTAGAACAATTACATCATAAACTGCTTTTGATATTTCAAACTTCAGTAATAACTTAGTGTACTCATTGAACATGTCAGTGTGCAAGCAAGCCACGATGCCAGCCTTGATGGTCATTGAGTTTATTGTTTAAGGTAGATGTTACAATATATGTAAGTTGATGGTGAAAAGCCTTGAGAGATTCACGGTAAACAAGTCATATGCAGTGAGCCTAAGATGATATGCTAAGGTAAATTCTGTAGCATTACATAATTTTTTTTTTGCCTCAAACACACATTAGTCCAGGAGAAGGGCCCTTCAATTGATTGTGTTACTGTTTAAACTGTTCATATTTGACAAAGAGTTAATTATGCTGAAGGCGTACCCTTTCTATGAAGTAAACAGGTTGATTTCCACTATCAATGGTCAATAACAGTGGAAAGAGGATGCAAGACGATTGGAACATTGACCACTGTTAGATTTCTCCCCACCGTTTTCTTGTTTTTTACACTTTAGCAGCTTTTCACGCAGTACAGTCAGATTTCCTTAGTCTTCATGTTTTGTTTTTACTTTTCCAACTGCCTTTCTTGCTGTTAGAAAATCACATGCACCGGTCTACTCTTAGCTAGAGAGAACTCTATTAAAGACCTTTTTTTAATATTTATGACAACACGCTTGAAAACATTGGATTATTAATGAAAATTTACATAATATTATTGTTTGATTTTTATTATATATGTATATAATAAGTTTTAAATAAATATATACATTTTAATTATTTATTTATTTAATAAATGATAATTATTTTTTGAATTTTTCTTTTGATAGATAATTAGCCGTAGCCAATAATTTTTATTAATCTTGTAAAAATTTACAACCCTGGTTCAGTGTGAGCACCGGTAGGAAAGAACCAGGCAAAGAAAACCTTCGGTCTTGCTCATAAAAATATGAAAGATTACAATAGTATGACATCTGATTGGTTCGTGTGAGATACAAGGATGATATGCTGATGCAAACCTAAGAGATCTATTACATTTTCTAACATCAGCTCTTCTGAGCCAGTTACATTCTTTATACAAAAATTTCTGCAAATACTACCATCTGGGGTCTTCATCTTACTCCGGAGCTGCCTACGTTGTGCCTGCACACTGCAGACAACACCAGCCAACCAATTCTCCATTGCCACAATTGTTAGTAGCCACAGTTTAATACTGAAGTAGGATATGCAACTTTCCTTGATAAAATTACATTTAACCAACTTATAATGTCTTCCACCTTTTTCAACTATAAATGCTATATACTTTTAGTGAATAAACCACTCAGCACTTCTAGAACAATGAATATTGCAATAAAGATAGGAAAGAGCAGACCTATCAAATCTACGATTCATAAGAAGTATATGTTAATCTTGTCTAGCCATCAATTAGTTTACTGCTTCCACAATCTAAGTATCAAATCTTATAATATGTGAAGAATACTATCTGACATGTTAAAGACAAAAGAGCAATGTCTCATAATATCTCATATGTGAAACTCTTACCCTCTGATTACAGATCATTGGAATAAGCAAGCTGTAATGACTTCTTACTTTGGGACAGCCTTAAGTATCGGAAAACAGAGCTGTAGAGCTTCTCTATTCTGCTTTATTTGCTTATGTGACAAGAAGATTTAACAAGGATCCTTAAGATTGTAAATCTAGCTAGGACCAATTCCAAAGTAGTCCAAACAGGTTGTTATCATCGCATAGAAAGCATGCCTACTGCTAAGGATGCATCTGATATATTCCAGATTATATATCTGTATACCCCGTATATGTATATATATTATACATGTAATGTGAATCAGTATAGAATGTATAATATATAGGCATATCTGTGTATACTTATATATAGATATGTCTATATATATAGAAGCATCTTTATATCTGCTAATTTTCAGAAGTTAAATGTTGCTTGTAATTTGTAAAGGTTATCTCTAATAGTCACATGATCTATTTAAAATTCAATCCACCATCTGCCTCTATTCCATTTTAACAATCATATTATGAACCAACAAAGAAGGATTAAGGCCCTCATTGTTGAGACTACAAAGCAATCAGAGTTATAAACAAACTGAACTGAATTAACCAGCAGAAGTGATCAAAGAACTGTAGCACACCTGCCTTTAGTACTGCAAGCATCAGCTACTTAAATAAGAAGAATGTCGTGTTGATTTAACCTAATTCTTAATTCATCCCATCTTCCATAAATTAGATTTCCAATTCCAAATGCCAAGACTAGTAATTAATTTCTAATCTTGAGCAGCTTCTGAACAAGATAAACATCAGATAAACTGAGCAAATAGTGATGAGAAACAATTGTAATTAATTTGGGTAATGCCAAAAAAGTTCTCTATATAGATCATGCAAAAAGAGTAGTTCAAGGATCCTTTATCGAATTGCAAGCAGAGATTACCAAAAAGGATCATTGCAGAATGGGAACAGAGTACCATAGTGTACATGTAATTGAACCACAAAATAAGACCCTTCTGAGAATGTAGGGCTGAAGTTATTAGAGCCTAAATTGATCAAATCAATAAAACCCTAAAAAACAGAGAAAGAGATACATCAAAAGTAACAAATATTTCTATATCTATATCTATCTATCTATCGACACACACACACACATAGAATAATATAAATATGACATAAGTGTATATATATATACATACATACATACATATATATATGACATACATATATATATGTATATGCATATGTATATTTATATACGTGATAGAAGAGAATATGTATAAAAACGGAGTGAAAACAAACATATATACAGATATATACAGGTCAATACAAAAACCAGAGAGAATATGAATACACACACACACACATACATGATATATATGCATGAAAAGTAATACAGAGATGCAGGGAACAAACAGCTCAGCTAAAAGCATATAAGCACAACAATATCCAGGAGAACCCAAATTTCCCTACAAGTAAAGGTATCCAATCAGTACTGTAATGTCCTCTACTTGAGTTCACCATGTCATTTAGTCGTTAGCGCTACATATGTGATCCCGAGGGCTAGCTAGGACCATTACAGGGATCTTGGAGGTGATTGGCTTAGTTGGATTTCATTTCACACCTATCCGAAAATTGTTGACATTTAGAGTATGGTTCAAGGAATATATATTCATGAGATGACAATTAAGTGACTAAGTTATATTTTTCTATTTATACAAAGAGAGTCACTTTAATAGTCCGAGCAACATCAAATATATGATCCCCTAATATCTTGGCGGCATCCACAAGATGTCAAAATTAATGATTATTTAGATTTGATAATATTTTCCCCTGCCGTAAGAATTTTGCCACGATGAGGGACTATTCAGCTGGCCGTTTCAAATAAGAAGGAATGGGAAGAGTCAGGAGGTGATGGTAATATAGGAGATTGAGAAGATACGATGGAGGGGGGAGAGGAAACAGAGCTAACAAACAGGTTACAGAAGAGAGATTTTTGGTCTTGAGTTGCAGGAAAGAAGAACGAGACACAGAGTCTCATTGAAAGGAGACAATCATCGGGTCTTTGGGACGGAATCCCCATTGACTGGCAGCTTTGACACCTTCCTTCTTGGATGATCTTGGAGCTATGTTTGAGTTGCAGTGAATTAACTGGAGTGCGGAGTATTGATAGTTTGTCACCATTGGTTTTCGGTAAAGCAGGGGATGATAGCTTGGGAGAGACCGAGGAGTAACAGGTTGCATCCTTCATCGGGAGTTTGTGTATCAACGGGAGAAGCCGGACATTGAGTGTTAGTTGTTGATGCTTGATTAAACAATTCCCTGCCGCAACAGCCATCACACATCAACCTTGTACAATCAAAGGGAGCCATTGTGTTGAAGCTAGGACATGCGTATTCAAGGAGTGCATATACAAACATTCTAGTGTGGCAACGGGGCATTAGAACCTACACAGAGGAGTGCGTCTAAACTGTATGTAATCAATTTATAGTTTTTCTGATAGTGTTCAATAAATTACTTCAGCCATGTTCAACAGTTGAGGATATTGTTGCATGATAACAACAGTATTAAATCTGAAAGTGTTTTACAATTAGCGGATTGGTCTTTAAGAGCAAATTAATGGGTTTCAATTTCTACTGAATAGTTTTCCTTATCAGTTACTTTTCCTTTATCATTTATGTCTGTAAGCATTTACAAAGATTACAAAATATGCATTAAACTTGAACACCAAACCTTGCTTCTTGCATAAACAAGTCACATTGAGAACAAACCTGAACAACAATTAATACATCAGAGAATTTCCTGAGTAGTAGACTTTGAAACAACAATCTATTAAAAGGGGGCTAGCCCATTACAAGTATAGATCCCAACCTCCTCATACAGACAAAGACACCCTAAGAAGGTCAACAATCAGAAATAATATGACGAGTAGAGACAAAACACAGGCTTCATCCAGCTACACCACCCCAGCTACAAAGGGAGGGAAAGGCAGCAAAAGAAAATGAGACCAAAGAAGCCATACGAGTAAATAATAATTTGTCATCTGTCCTAAGAAACCTGATAGTTTGTGACTTGTCAAAGCCCTTTGAGGGTGGCCAAGCCCAATATGAAAATCAAGAACAAAGAAAAGAAATTAAAAAAACATTATATGGGTTGTAAAATGATTCCGAGGGAGGGCAAGGGCCCTACTGCTCAAGATGCCCACATCAATACAAACTAGAAAATAACAATTTAAGTTTTTGCAATAATAGAAATAACGGTAATGCTCAATATTCTATTTAGATCTTCAAATCATCCCATAAAGTCTATATGCATCAAGTAAAATATTTTAAAACCACAGAGTTTTAAGTGCGTCGACGAACTAATGCCCAATTCTCAAAATGGGGCTAAAATACAAAATATTGCTTTTACAGTGTTTATAGTTTATAAAGAAACCCTAAATGCCAAACTACTCCCCAAATCTAACGAGGAATCTTTCTACCTTTTTTGCTATGTTCTTGAATAAACCCTTGTCGATATCTAAGGGGCTTGACCCTTCCATTCTCTTTCTTGCGAAGATGTCTTATAGGAATGGTAGGAGAGCATCTTCTTCTTCCAGGTCCATGCCATTGTTCGTTAGATAAGTAGCCAACCATTCTCTGTCATTAATTCTTCTTATTCCCATTATTTTTAATAGAAAATCTACATTTTTGTAGATAATAGGGATCCTCAGTTGAAATAGATCATTGTCTTCGATTTCCAATTTTGGCTTGCGAGGAATAGGATGACCCCTTATGTAGAACATGTTGTAGTGTTTGGGCTTAGGGATTTCAAGGTCCTTTGTAACATTTACCAGGACCATATCTAATCCTCCTAGGATAGCTTGTTGATATTTTGGTCTTTATGACAAAGATCAATGCATTGGAAAAATGATAATAATAATATAGGAAATATATTATTATTTTGGCTAAAATCGATATGATAAACGTTGGCTATATTTATCACTAAGTTCGATTTATTATTAAATTATGAGTTAAATAATAATAATATAATGAGGAATTATATTATTTTATTTTAGGCTCAAAATCATGGCCCCAAAGTCGGCTGAATTGGAGGCCCATGTTTTGGCTTGATGAACTCATATATTAAGGGAAATTGATGAATGCTAGAAGAAATAAAAAACATAACATTGTCTTCTACCATTAATCAATTCTTGGAGCAATCGAATTCATTCCTAGAGGAGGGAATTTGATGAAGGGTGCTCCCCTTAATACCACAAACACATAACAGAAACAGAGAAACAACAACAATATGCAAGAACAAAAAATGGGCTTCTTATTATCTCCACAAATGTGGAATTACAAACTTTCAGGATTACAATATGCACAGCCACATGGGCATTCCCTTACAATATTCTGTAGGACAAAGCCTCGAATCAATACCCAGATCTACTACCCAGAATTGTCCCAAACTACTCTGAACTGCCTAAGACAACACTACAGGCCTTCTTTATATAGGCAATTTCCACCGCCCGAGAAGGTTCTAGAAATTTAGCCCTAAGGGCCGACCAAACTTAGAATTATTTTATTTTTCATTTTATTACATCATAGTCGGTTCAAAATAACTTTTGAAACCCAAACATAAATTTTGAAGAAAATTATTTTTTGCCATTTCAGGTGGCCCGACTTCCGGAGACCATAAGTCATCACCCGTTGACCCGATTGACTATTATGACCCCATTTTGGAAAGGGCATGAAGTGCTCTACAATGTTTGAATCAAGCAAGCTTCATTCAGTCGAAGTTTCGACCTCATCCGGGGCCTCTAAAGCCTTCAAAACTGAGTTCAAAGTTTCTATACCCTTTTTCCAAAACCGAAAAGTTTCAATATCTTCAAAACTAGACTTGATTTGGCAATGAAATTTTACCGGCAAGTTAATACGACCAAAATGAACCTCCACCTGTGAAATCAGACAATTTCGAGATCATATGACCAATTTACTAAAAATAGTAAGTTTCCATAAATAGCAGCTTGACACAAGATAGCCCTTATTGAAAAACAAACAGAAATATTTTGGGTGATGCAAGATTGCTCTTACACCCAGGATGCTCCTGCATCAGAATTAGAGTAGAGATCTTGCAGCCCTAGAGGAGCAAATTAGAGCAGAGATCAAGCAGCCCTAGAGGAGCGAATTAGGGCAGAGATCTAGCAGCCCTAGAGGAGCGATGTAGGGCAGAATTGTGTAGCCCTAGAAGAGCGAATTGAAGACCTTCAAGAGCTGATTCATAACAGTCATTGAGGGCAACATTGGAAGACTAATTTGAAGTCTCTAAGGATTGATTTAGAGCTATAATCCGGGTATTATCTCTCCTTGTTCTTTGTGATTACTTATTATATCCCGTGCTTAGTATTTGAAAGATCTCTATAGTTTGTATATTCCTTGCCCTAAAGCTGAAAATATTAACATAGCTTCCATAAATAGTTTACAGCATAATGCCTCCACCGCATCCCTATCTCTTTCTACCTGGAGCGTCGATGTAATGAACATTGTAGGAATGTCCGCATTGACCTTGTGTCTGTCATTAGAGTGAATGAAATCTTCCCAAATAATTCTTCTAATAGCCCTAATAATTGAACTGTGAGTGCAATTCAAGATAGGTTTGAGTTGCTCCGTAGTTACCTCCCCTTCAAAGGCCATTGACCTATTCTCAGCAGTTAAATAAATTAGAGTATCCATGAAACCCTCGTATCATAGTCCTCTGTAATTCCTTTTTGTTTTGATTACCAAAATAAAACATGAGATAAGTTCTAAATAGAAATTCTTTCAACTACAAGACCCCAAGTCATTAATTGATAGGGGTATAATTAATGTAAATAAGGCTCAAAGTAAATTTCTAGGACAAATGTTCTAAAAGATCCATATGTCTAAAAACTTAGGTAAGTCTCATATTATAAACTTATAAATCCTTCCCATTGCTAATATGGTTAGAACAAAAGGAGCTAGTTCAAATTAAGAGGGACTATTGTAAGGCTACCTATGTATTGGGTTTTCTTATTTAGAGAATTATTACTTGCTAGTCTACCCACTTATTAAAATTTAGCAAGGCTAACCTATGCTTGGGTTAGCTTTAACCAATGCTTTCAATATGTTCTCCATTGGCCCCTAGATTTGCCAACTTGTCAGCTCTCCCATTACCTTCTTGGTATATATGATTTATAGTGTATTTTTGAATTTTTTTTAATAATTACAGGGCTCTCTCAACTAATGAATTGAGTCTCCAGTTGGGGGTATGCCCTTTTCTTATGCCATTCACTACTATGGGTGAGTCCCCCTCAATCTCTACCTTTCTGATTTGCAAATCTTTGCAACAGAGCAACCCTTCTATTAAGGCTTTTACCTCTGCCTGATTATTTGTGTCATTGCCATTGGATTTTACAATTCTAGTAATTTTTGTTCCATGCCAGTCATGTATGCAACAACCTATACCTGATATGCTAGGATTTCCCTGGGAAGCGCCATCAAAATTGAGTTTATGCCACCCATATTTGGGAGGGGACCATTTGTAGCTATCTCTTGCTTCCTTGGTTCTAGTTCCTCCTAAGCCTACAAAGGAAGGGATTTTCAGACCTTGCCATCTAAATCTTATCTTTTCATCATAGTGTGTCATTTTAATTTCTTTTGATGCTTGGGATGCAAGTCTGGTATTTGAAGTTTCTACAATTGCTGCCTCAATCTTATTACCCAATTGCCACCAGTTCATTTTTTTTCCTGATATATCCTTTTGTTTCTTTCTTTCCAGATTTCCTAGATCAGTAGAGAAGGTGCTATGGTCCTGATATTACTATATATGTATTTTGTGAAGTGAGATGGCCAACTTTGGAACAAGGATAACAGGTCTTTGGGAAGGACCGCGGTCCAACTAAATTTACAACAAAGCCACATCCAACAATTGTAGGCATAAGAGCAATTTAGGAGTATAATGGTTTACTATTTCTTCCTGTTGTTCGCATAAGGGGCATCTTGAAGGTCCCTTGAAGCCTAACTTAGTGAACCAGTCAGCAGTAAGAATCCTATTTTGGAGGGCTGCCCAAGCAAACATGCCTGCCTTTGGCAACATTGTTTATTCCAACATAGATTCAAAGGAATACTAGTTGCGGAATGATTTTGTTTCCTAATCCAATACCTATAGCCTTCTTTAGTGTTGTATTCCCCATTTTTGGCTTCACTCCAGACTAATTTGTCTTGGCCTTTTTTGAACGTGATTTGTATCTCTAAGAATCCCTTGAATATCTGCTATTTCTGTTATGGTAAATCAATGTTGATGTGTTATTAAATAGAGGAATGAAAGTTCCTTATATAGATTTACAAAGAGGATGTTTCTAAAAGACACAATTGTGAACTAAAGGCGGAAATAGAAAATACCTAATAAACTAAAGATTAACTAAGATGACCATTAAAGAAACATTATAATATTCTAATACCCTCCCTTAATGGTCATTGTCTTACTGCTGTCTTTTGGTCACAACTTCTTCAAAACATTCTGTTGCTGCTAAGACCCTCCCTGGATCTGCAAAATGTTAATGACCAAGAAGCCAAAATCTGTCTAGAAAATAACACAGAAGGGTGCCCCCTTCTTCAAAATGCTTTGCAACAAGAGACAAGAGCCTGCCATTGAGTCTGCCACTAAGGGCAGGTCCCCATGCGGCTGCTTAGCTTATTTTAGCTAGCAGTTGCTGCTCAACTTTTTGAGCAGCAATTTGTGGAGCAGGTGTCCTCATAGATGCTAAAATTTGCTGCTTATTTTTAAGCAGTGCTTATAAATACTATTTTTATATAAAACTTATAAATTTTAGAGGCAAATTTTAAGCAAATAAAAGGAAAGAATAAAAATGGTGATGCCAAGTGTCATTTTTTCCATTTTTTTCTCAATAAGCAGTGCTGCTTATTTTCAGCCCCTCCCTTTTTTTCAAAGCTTAACTTTAAATAATAAGCAGCAGCTGCTTCAAAAAAATAGAAGATTCCAATTTATCCCTTGCCCCAAATTAAGAATTTACATGGGAACACTCTACCTGCTTAAATTTAAGTAGAAATTGTATATAAGCAGCTGCATGGGGACATGGGGTAACCCTCCCAAAATCAGCAAAACTTTTGACCAAAAATAATCACAAAATTCCAACCCGATGTTGGATAACATAACTATCCTTCCCTGGAAACAGAGATACACATTGAGAACAACTACGAAACCCACCAAACTATTGCAGATGAGCAGAATACCCCAAAATTGATTGCAAAATACTATGATTTGAAGAGTATAAAGCATCGTTTTTTCGGAAAAAATGGTAAAAAACTTGAAATAACATCCCACGTGAACTTCGCGTATTACAGAGAATAGAAACGATTTTTGAGGTGGAAAATCAACCAAAACCAAACATGATTTTTGAGGTGAAAAATCAATCAAAACCAAACACAGATAATTTTTGAGGAAAAAATTATAAACCCTCCAGATAATATTTGCTGTTGAATTTTTGATTGCCTTCCAACATTAAGTTGGCCAATAACGCCATCTTGCACATTTCCCAATGCACACAAAATGAAAAACAAAGAAGAGGCGATAGCACATAAATTGAAACAAGAATTCCAATGTAGTAAAATAGAGGTAGATGTAGATACAGACTTCAAAAAACAATGAAGTATGGCTGGCACAGATTTTGAGAAAAAGTTCTGGCTGACCTAGAAAAATCCGACGAAGACCCAAAAGAGATCTCTAAAGACCTAGAAAAAAATTGAAATCATAATAAAATCTTGATTGGTAGGGAATTTGAGGCACGAAAACCGAGGTGCCCAGAAAATCTGATGACTCAGTTGAGATCTCTAAAAACCTAGAAAAAATTTGAAATTAGAATAAAATTTTGATTGGTACGGAATTTGAGGCATGAAATCCAAGGTACCCAAAAAAATCTGACAACCACCCAGTTGAGATCTCAAAAACCCACCAAGAATCTGTAATTAGATTTTTGAATCGGCACGGAAAAAGAGTGTTTCGAAAGAAACCCTAGCCGGCTGGAAAATGAGCAAAAATTTGAAATAAAAATGGCAGATTAATGTCCGAGACTGCAAAAAAATGGCAGATAACCTTCGTGGGAGCAGAAAAACGACATAAAGGGTTTTTTTTATTATAAAAACAAAAACAACCGTCATTTTTGAAGAAAAACGGGCTGAGGATCTGAAAACAGCTGTCGTTTTTACAAATACAGCCAAAAACGGTATCAGTGGAAGATTAAAAATGACCACAAAAAATGGTAAAAAAAACACTAGTAGCTGGTCTTTCAAAAAAAAAAAATGACACCTAGAAAAATAAGCTCGAACAAGAGATTTGTAGAAAATGGTGTCAACAAGGACGCAAAAACCCTAGACAAATTGTTGAGAAAAATAATCACAAACAAAATACCTCATGAATTTTTTATTAAAAATTCGTATAAAACAAGAGGCCACAAATTTTATTTAAAAAAATTCTCCAAATTCTGAAAAATCCCATCGGCTCTGATACCATGTTATGGTAAATCGATGTTGATGTGTTATTAAACAGAGGAACAAAAGTTCCTTATGTAGATTTACAAAGACGATGTTTCTAAAACAAACAATCGTGAACTAAAGATGGAAATAGAAACTACCTAATAAACTAAAGATTAACTAAGATGACCATTAAAGAAACATTATAATATTCTAATAATTTCTTTCGTAGGTATATTTAAATTTTCCATGGACTTCCATTTCCACCTAAGGGCTGGTTCCTGAGGGTTGATTTCAATGTAGTTTGTGATATGTGTCCCCCAAAGGTTTTCCAGAATTTGTTTAGCTTGAGAGATACCTAGGATTTTATCCAAGGCAGGGTTCCCCCCCCAAGAATCACTCCAAAAAAGAGCCTGGTCACCAGTGGCTATCTCCCATGTTAACTTGTCAAGGATTATCTCTCTACAGTCTATTATGAAATTCCAAATTCTAGAATCCCTAGGGGGATGGCTAGTTCTAAAAATACTTAAGGGGTCAACTCCATTCAGATATTTGTGATTCAAAATCTTGACCCACTTAAGAGATGGATTTTTATACATTTTCCATACCAATTTGGCTCCAAGTATATTGTTTTAAGTAGCTAGATTTTTGACACCTAAACCTCCCTCTTTGATTGGCTTACATATCCTATCCCAGGAAATCATGGCCAATTTCTTTTTTTCCTCTGATCCTTGCCAGAAGAAGTTCTTCAGTTTCTTCACTATTTTTGCGTTAATTCCTTGTGGGAGAGGGGAAGACATGATAATTGATAAAATGGTATAGTTTATAGAACAACTTTAAGCATGGTTGCTTTTCTTGTTGCCGTGAGCCATCTCCCTTTCCAAGTTTCAGCTCTTTTCTCAATTTTAGTTACTATATGATCCCAAAGACTATTAGACCTGGTTCCTTTTGTCGAGTGGCAGGCCTAGGTATTTGTAGGGAAGCTTCCCATTTTTAAAGTTTAAGATGTTGCATATTTTATCCTGTAGTCTATCATTCAAGTTATTTAAAAAAACTATACGATGTAGGAGGAAAGAAACTCATATTTTGTCCTGTTGAAAATAACTGTAAGAGACACCCAGGAGGAAAGAAACTCAAATTTTGAAATTTTGTTATTTAAAAGAAATAATCATAGGAACAATAAATATAAATTCAAAATATGAAGGACATGGATGATGAAGCATTCAGCAAGCAAGGATAACAAACATATATCTAGAACTAGCAGCAATACCAGGATTATTTGTAAGTGGTTGCAAACCCATGCACATGACATTTGCTTGCGCATATGTTGCTTAACATTGGAATGGTGGATGTTTGCATGCCTGTTAAAGCAAATGCAAACGTGTAAGGATTAATAAACTGCACCCCTCTTTACAATATCCATTTTAGGCACATGGTTCATATTCAATCAATTGGACATCCCAAGACCAAAAATCCTCAAAACAGTATTCTTGATCTGTTCTACTTGTTGCTACTTTGGAAGGCTTAAACCATAAAATTGATTACTTGGGCTCTTTGCAAACAGATTTTTGTCGTGATGCTTGCTTAATCTTTATCCAGTTTTGTCGTTATTTTGACTCACAGTTGGCTCTTATTTATCTTTCTCTAACCACTTGATGTTGTTTGACAGCAGTTTCTCAAAATTTCAATCTTTTCGTGTGTGTGTTGTACTCTGGCAAAAAGTCAGTTTTTCAAATAATTGGCTCCTAATTCACCTTTTGCATCTTGCAAAAGTATAGTTTTGTTCATTGAATTTAAGCTGCAATCTGGCAGTGGTATAGATTCTAGAGTTTGATTTTAATATACAATTTCAATTTGTTGCAGGTGAAAGACATCATGGGTAGACACTGCCAGCCAGCATTATATCAAACTGACTGGAAGTATTAGATTACGTCCAAATTGCATTTGAACTTAAGTATCACCATAAGAATTTTTCATTTGAAGGACTAACCATAAAACGATATTGGGCTTCAAAATTCTGGATTTGAAATAATCATATATTGGTGCTGTGAGGTAGTGGCATTATAAAGAAAGACAAATTACTTTACTACAGTACAGTTGGAATGGTCTACAACAGACAAGAAAGTTGCCATCTCACAGAAAAATCATGAGTTATCTTAATTCTATATTTGCTTCAAGGGACACACAATATGGCAGTGTCCCTGTCAGTGGGGGAGGCCTCAGGTTTTCTTCTATCTTTGAAGTCTGTTTGTCTCTTGATGCATATAAAAATTTAGTGTGCATTTTATCTTCTTTAAGAGGATATCTGTTTCTATGTCTTAATTTCAATAGTGATTTTGACTAACTCCTTTGGAGTAGGTTTATCTGTTTTTCCAAGACTTTCTGTGAAGTCCAACCATATTTTTAGAGGACAAATTTGAGATCATAGAAGTCACAGCAAATAAATTCTGGCAAACATTTTCTATTTTGGTATTTTGTCATTCATATATGTCAAATGAGTATGTTAGTTTGTTGAACTGTTGTTATTTGTGCAAATTATCTAATCCTTAATGTCATTTTGGCAGTCAAAATAGAAAGTTTAGCTATGGATATGCAAGTTCACCAGGGAAAAGATCTTCAATGGAAGACTTCTACGAGACACAGATTTGTGATGTTGATGGTCAAATAGTAGGCCTGTTTGGTGTCTTTGATGGTATGTTCTTATTTGCAAATAAGATATATTCTATATAGACAAAAATGCCATTTTAAGCCAAAAGATAGGTTTGGGTGGCAATTCTCTTTTCTCAAATAGAGAGTTATTATATCATCATTGTACAAGTCTTTTAATCACTGAATATCACTGCGTATATGTCACTCATGTTATATTGTTTTTCTACTGTAAATTCAAGTTTACCAATCATCTGGAGAGGCATCCATTAAGTCAAAACTTGTACTGACAATACTTTTGCAACAGAGATATCTTTACAAAAGATAATTTGGACACATGGCAGTGTCAGTTTCTTAGCCTTCTGCAACTTTCTGCACTAGGTAAAGAGAGAGAGAGATCCTAAAAGATGCACTGCAGTATTTTTATCTGGTAAACTGAGAACTCCCTTTGCAGTTGTCGGCTTCATAGTTACCAAATGCAGTTTCTGCTCAAACAAAGCATAGTGTACTCATAACCTTAGTCTCTTGATAATATTGCTACCCACCTGAATTTTCCTACCACTTGAACCCTCGAATTATTCCTTAATATGTTGGCTGACAATCACATGGATAAGTTTTTGGTCTTTATGCTTGATAGCAATCAATTATTTTGACAAGTAAGCCGAAGGTGGTAGATGATCAAGAAGAGGAAGATTAATCAAGTTTTCCCTATGTAGGGCACCATTTGGGATCTTACCTTGGCTGTTTGGAATCTGGATATCGGACTGGCCCATAGTATAACTTATTGTGAAGAATAGTTTTTCTTTTCAACTTTATTGCTTAAGAGGGGTTAAGCTTTCACCATTAATTTCTTCTTATAAATGTTACAAAGTTGTTGAGACCAGATTCTCTAATGTCATAACATTCAGTATTTAGACCAAGGGTGAGCCTCAGATTGGGGAAAAGCATAAAATTTTCCTGATTGCACAAAATTTTTACCAATAATTGTTTTGGATTATATTGAACGTTTTTTTTCCTTCTGCGCAAAGGTTTGATTCAACCCCTGAATGTGAAATTTTGCTGAACGTGTTTTTTATGCCAAAATTGTAAGTCACTAGTAGACCAGTACAAATTTTTACAGGGGCATTCTACTTTGGTTCTTGATTGCTTTTGTCTTACGTGACCAATCTCAATTTTTGTGCCAAAATTGTTGTTGCATATAGCATCGATCAGATAAATCCATATCATTATTGCATATATCATTTAAAGAAATCGTAAAACATATGCCATCGATCAGATTAAAGAGACAAATATATATATATATATATATATATACATATATATATATATATATATATATATATATATAATGATGATTATCACTATCATCATATATATATATTGATATATATTAATATATATATATATGATTTATATCGTGCTCAACATTCTCTTCACGATCGAATTAAATTCGACTGCTTAAATGAATAATGCTTGATATCATATCAACCCGATTACTAACAGATAGTAATCGGCTGATTACTAACAAATAGTAATCGGCCGATTACTATTTGTTAGTCTTGGCATATTTGTTATTATCGGCACATTTGAATCAGCATATTTGCTTTGAACAGTATCGACTATTAACAAATCGTTTTGGTTAATTATCATCGGGTGTGACTATTGGTCATGCCTATGATAGGCGTGAATCCTCAAGGAGTCACGTCTATCATAGACGTGATCAGTCATAAGATCACCATGCATACAAATATGGGTAAGGCTGTTTATCTCAAGGCACCAAAATCAATAAGTGCTGTGTACAGTAAAACAGCAACTCAGTTTAATATATACTCCTCCATCAACAATATTTGAATTACAAAGTTATTGTATCTGCATACACTCAGAATTCTTCTCCTGCAAATAACAGTGATATTGTTAGAATAAGATATTTACATATATGATCAGCACTGCACATTTCCAGTTGTACAGTATATTGCAAGTCCCTGATTGATTTTGTCTACTACACCAAAGGCCGATGTGGCATTTTTCTAGATGTATTGGGTCAATCTTGCCTATGACATAAATTTTGTCAAGGAACATGAGGGAATTAGAATTTTGGAAAGAAATAAGCTGGATTGAAAAAGAGAAGGAAGAGGGAGCAAAATGTAAGATAAATTTTTTTGAAGATCAAATTAGATCAATTCAAAAACATTTGATGAACTTTATCATGTAACTGAAGAACTGAAAACCTGAGAAAAGGAATTTGGCACAACATAGAGGAAATAAACAACTTGCAAAGCTTGAATACACCTAATATTTAAAGAATTTTGAAGTGTAATACAAAAGGAAGAAGAATCAAAATCCATCATGGAAGAGCTAGAAGCTTATAGAAGTGATTTGAAAAATAAACTTGAGAAAATATTAAAATTAAAGGATGTCACTCAATTCATTAAAACTGAGGGGGGCGGGTGGGGGAATTTGAACAAGAACTGAAAAAACACCATGGAAGATTTAAAAACAATCAAGATCTTAAATATATGGCTATGAAGATCTAATTGCAGTTGATGAGGTTAAGAGCTCAAAAGAAGATAGGACAAGCAAATTTTAATCAACATGAAAAGTCCAGTTGAAATATCCCATGTAAGATGAAAAGAAGCTGGAAAGCATTGGAGTCTAATTGCTGTAAAAGATAGGCCAGAAAACAAGAGCAAAGTTCATGGATCTCAACTACAATGGAATTGCTTCTAGCAAAGATAAGGTATCAAGAAAAGCTGAATTGTATTGACATCCACATTATATTGAATTCAAGAGTCAACAGGAAAATATCTATTATCATCCATATTAGCATAAAAGTCAACTAAGAAAACAAAATGCATATTGGCATTCAAACTATGGGAATAGCGACATAATGATATATTTGAACTGAGGAAGTAACTATACAAATAGAAATTATGAAAGGACAAGAGCTTCCTCAAATTGGTTTAATTATGAGAATACATGGATTTGACGAGGAAGAAGCCACTGACACCAAATTGTCTAGTGTTAAAACCATGGTAGCTGGATACAACTCTGCCCTTCCTTGGGTGCACGTATCCCTGTATTGTATCAGCTAAAGATACGATATGACGCGGATACACGTCGGATAATGTAACCATCGCCAAACAACCTTGATTTTTCCAATTGTGCCAGATACTATGTGATTTTATTATTAAAAAATTTGATATAAATCTTCCTAAAATTGATCTAAAAAAACTTCAATCATTCAATTTTTTTTCTTTTTTGGGTGTAAACAAAACCTACATGAAATGAGTAAGACAAATGAAATGTTTTTCTATTTCAGTGACCCATTTTTTTGGGTTATCTTCCAATGAAACTCTATTATATTTTGCATATTGTAAATTGTTAAATCAACTTATAATTATGTATGTAGCAATTGGCTTTTAAAGTAATGAAAATCTCCTATAATAACTTAGAAAATTGTGTAAAATATATGTGTATTTTCCATATTGGGGGTCTTTGAAAATGACCATATCTGTATCCATGTCCATGCAACTCTGGTTAAAACCAGTACAAATCCTCTATGGATAGAGATGTACAGTCAAACATGGTGGCAATCAATCATAGTTTTTGAGAAAAACCTATATTTGGTTTCATTACATGCTCTGGAACAAAGGGACAGAGCATTTCAAAGGGAGGGAACAATGTTGTATGCATCAACTATGATGGTAAGGGTGTGAGCAGTATGGATAAGGTTTAAGTGAAATATGTTTGATTATTTTGACAAGTGCTCCAAAGATAGTGGAGTGAATTGAAAATGAATGGATCTATATCTAAATGAGGATAAGGAGATGAAGAAATGGCTACGGTTCTTATCTAGGATCCTATCTGTGATATGGCCTCAGATATTGGAGATCGGACCCTCTCAATTAGGTGTACATTTATTTGGGAAGTTGTGCACCCTTCATTTTTACCACTTGGAGCTGTACTGCTTTATATTTGTCATTGTTCTAAAGTTGTGCACCCTTCATTATTACCACTTGGAGCTGTACTACTTTATATTTGAACCATATAGATCATTCAAATTATGAACTGGTTGCTCTGTTGGCTGTTGAAATTCATACACAAGAAAAAGAATATAGTTGTGCAATTTCTTTCAATGTTACTCTTTGCTTTCTGATATTTTATCAAGTTGTTCTGATTACTGGACATTAAATTCAGGCCATGGTGGTGCTCGAGCCGCGGAATTTGTGAAGCAAAACCTCTTCACCAATTTAATTAGTCACCCAAAATTTATCAGTGATACAAAACTGGCAATAGGTGATTTGTGATGTTTTTTTACCTCTCGTTCCAAAGTTCTTTCTCATTTTGTATAGATTATTAATTTACTAATTCTTTTTCAACTGGGCAGCTGATTCTTACAAACAAACAGACAAAGAATTCCTGAATGCAGAAAACAATCAGCATAGAGATGCTGGCTCCACTGCATCAACAGCAGTTCTTGTTGGGGATCGATTACTAGTTGCCAATGTTGGAGATTCCCGAGCTGTGATTTGCAGGGCTGGAAAAGGTGAATTGGACATAATTCCTACATTTGTTCCTATCAGTAATGATAAATCTACAGTATAATTATATTTCTCTTTTTCATAGCCATTCTGCAAGGGATAGTGCTGAGCAGAGTGATTTTTTTCTTTGTGTACCACTATATTGTTCATTTAAAGAATGGAATATGTGCTGTACCTGTAGGGCTTATCTTTGTTGCTAAAATTGATAGCTAACTAGCCTTTGAAAGTTTGAACTACTTCCCTTCAGTGTTCTTTGCTCTTCCTATATGCCAAATTGAAATTTCTTATAGAAGAATATTGGAGCCAGGAAAACTAAATAGGTTTCCATGTATTACAATAAACAATTTTCTAAATTGCTATTTCTGTAGTTCACAATTAAGCAGCTGCTTCTTTTTTCTGCTCTAGAGCTTTTCATATCATAAGAAATGTTAATCTTAGGGACAGCTTAGTTACTTATTTTATCCAAACCAAGACGGGGTTTTGTTCACCATGTGGTGAGAATCATTGTGTGAATTGGACCTAAAACTCTGAAGTACATAAAGAATAACACACTTCTTTTAAGAAAGGGGTGTCTTGAACATCTTTAATGAGTTCCTTTGGGAAATTCATCTGTTTGGCACCCCTTTTCAAAGTCTGTGTTTAAAAGGTATATTTTTAAGAGTCTAGAGATCACTTCCACATATAATCGAAGGAAGCTGGTGAGCCCTTTTGTGAAACAAGACCAACAAATATTTAGGCATACCGTGCATTCTTTTTCTTTGGTAACATCTTGACATCAACAACAATGTTGTTAAATTTGTTCCCAGTAAGTTATAAAAGTTAAACTGTCTCAAAACTTTAAACATAGAGCTGGAATCCTTTCCCCTGTGGATTGTCCCACTGCATGACTACACATGATGGTGCAATTACAAGTAGACAAGCTTAAGTGCCTGCATGCATCATAGATGTAATGGCATGTAGGTTGATGTGGTTTAGTTGGTTAGGTCAGCACAAACTCAGAAAGTTTGACTAAAATTGGCTAGGGTAGAAATGAAGAATTTGAATTGATTTTTGATTGGCTTTAAGTTGCTGATGTCAACAAGACCACTTATTTAATTTTCAAAGCTAAATGCAAATGAAAATTTCTAGATGTTTATGCTAATTAATAATGTTATAATGGAGGAGATCATGTCAACTTTCTTCGTTTTCAGACTTCAATGGCTTATTTGGTTTCTACCTTGATTTTGAGGCTATCAAAAAATTCATTGAAAATGCAGTAATGCCTGTCACGTATTGAGGTCTATTTTGCTCTCAATGGTATTATAATCTTATTTATATCTTTCTTATTTGAGAGCATCATAACAAGTTATTGTCTTGGAAGATGAGTTGTATTTATACTCATATCAGTAAGGAATGCTCTGATACAATCATGCACTTTCATAAATTTTCAAATATATGTTCAAAACTAAAGTGTCAGAATATTCTTTGCAAGAGGTTTTGATCAATTTCTGATGAAACTTATGCTCTCCTGTGTAGGGATGAATTCTTTTTAAATTATGCTTATTTACATCTTCCCAAATTTAAATTCTCATCATAAAAACATGTCGGGGTGATAAAATTTCATTTTGTAGTAAAATTGGCAGTTTTGCAAACTATTGCAGATGAAAATTACCAGAATTTTTTTAGGTTACCAAGTGAAATATCACTGATATCTCTTGCAGATTTTTCCACAATTAAACTTTTAGCACTACTCACCAACACACAGAATATTTACAGTAGCATCACCAGAGAACATGGGCTGTCTGGAACGGTAGAAATGGCACATGCATCTTATGAATTACATTAAAACAAATTCTGGCAAGGTTTGATTATTTACTAAAGATTTAAATATTTAACTCATTATCCAAAAATACTAATTACCATGATAGAGAGATTTCAGATGCAGACAGAGGCTCTTTTCATAAAAATAATGGATGTACGGGCTCGCTACCCACCTATACATCATCCAAGCCCTTTCCTTATTGTAAAAATCAGTCAAATAATAAAATTACAGATAGTATGATGAGTGACACTTTTATACATTTAAATGGCTTGCACCTCTAGTTGACTTTTTGTTTTTCATATGGTCATTATGATCTTTTGCATGTTATCAAACTTGGACTGTTTTTATTGGACCAGCTGTTGCTCTTTCAAGGGACCATAAACCAAATCAAACTGATGAACGACAGCGTATTGAAGATGCTGGAGGTTTTGTTATGTGGGCTGGTAAGGAGACTATAGATCCGTACTAGTTTGTATTTCAAATATGATTCAAAGAGATGGTTTTTATTGTTATTTCAGGTAGAGATTGGAACAAAACCTAGTATTGCAGTATAAAAATCAAATTTCAATTTGGTACAGGTACCTGGCGAGTGGGTGGGGTCCTTGCTGTTTCTCGTGCTTTTGGTGACAGGCTTCTGAAGCAGTATGTGGTAGCAGAGCCAGAGATTCAGGTATAGTTAATCCTTTTGTGGACTAAATACAAGATTGATGGAAGACATAACTATAATTTCTAAGTTACCGATTCGGGTGCGGATACGGATGTGGATGTGAGAATCAGATGCGCGGAATTTTTATTTGGGGGTTTTGTATGCGTATATATATATATATATATATATATATATATATATATATATATATATATATATATATATATGTGCAAAGAAATGCAAGAAATATACACAATTAAATCATTTGATAGTATTCAAAGATACTAATTGATCAAAGTTACCATTGATCAAAGATATTCAAATTTACAAATATTCAATTTTAAATAAGTTCAATAACTAATAAGCCATATCATATACGTCTATGTTCACAATTCCAATGCAATTTGAATTACAAAATCAAAATTTAGTTCATGATTCAATGTTCATCAATTAAGATTCAAGATTCACTAATCAAATTCAGAATCATAAGGATTCTCAAGAAAGTCCACATCCTCGTCATCTCCAACTGCTGCTAGTTCAGTATCATTTGAACCCAAAATGGTTCCACTTGCGTTAGATGCACCATGTGTCATGATGTTATCATCATCATCATCATCATCTATGGTTGTAGTAAGATCATGAAATGTTGCATCCAAGTTGGCACACTCAAGGGCTACATCCCAATGCTTGGCTGCCCCTTCCTTGTAGTGATTCTCCTTATGTGAGAAAAGATGCAAGTTGGTATGAATGTAAACCCCAAGTCCTCAGCTCTTTTTGAGCCCAATCGGTTATGTTTCACTGAGTAGATAAAGGAGTATGTACTCCAATTCCGTTCAGCAGCAGAAGAACTTAGAACCTGGATAGTGTTCACAAAATTAAACATACAAATGAAAAGCAAATTAAAGAATGTTAAGCACTAAATTGTAGAATACAAGTGGCAAACAAAAAACAAGAGAAACTTACTTGTGAGAGGATCTTGATTGCAAGAGGTTGTAGATTCTTAAATGGTTGACCATAGAGGTACTACCATGTGATAACTCCCATGTTGAAGTCATTTTGGTCCTTTATTGCAATTGGACTAAGTTTTTCTCCCGAAGCAAATAAGCCAGATTCAAGTCTAACTATTTTGTGCATTTCATCATCTTGGAAGAGTCTTGCAAAAGCTTTGTAGCACCCAATAGCAACTTCTTCATCCGCATATGGTGCTACTCTATTTGGCATAGAAAGTACTTCCTCGCTATAGTACCTCGGAGATAGGGCATATGCAAGGAGGTGCAATGGGGTAGTCATCTTTTCCCAACGATGATGAATGATTGTTTCTAGCTTATTGCATAAGGCTTCACGTTGTGTGGGGTCATTCTTATGTGTTTGTATGGAAAATTTTACCTTATCTACCATTGTGTCCATGCCATCATAAACATTCCTTAAACAAGGTTTATCTGTATCAACAAAGTGGAGCATAGTCATGATAGGCTCCGTGAAATCCAATACAAATAGCACACAAGCCCTCCAACTGTCATCCAAGATCAATGCCTTGACCTTTTGGGCCCTCTCTAAATTCAAAGCCTTCCATATGCTCCACATGCTAGAAATAATCATTTGGTTTAATGCCCCTTGCACCTTAACAAGTTGTCTCATAACAATAGTATGAGACACAAATCGGGTCTCAGCAACCTAGGCAAGTTAATAACAATATGCCAATAAATATTAAGCAAAGTTATATACAATTTGATAATTGAACATGACAAAATTTATTCAAGTTAAATAAATAAATAAAATTTAGTAATTACAATTTACCTTCAACAACGCCAATTTGGAGAATGATCTAAATATCGATTGTGACATGTGATGGTTCGTCACAAACATCTGTATCTCCTCCCCCTCTTGGTATATTTTCTTCACTTAATCTATTTGAGTGCCAATTTGTTGCATGACCAAACTTAGGAATGTACGGTGCATGGTGTTCAAAAAATATGGTCATACCGGCTTTCAACCAAAGCACCTGCACCCCTACAATTTTTGGCATTGTCTGTAATCACCTGGACCACATCCTCACTACCCACCATCCCTATGGCCTCAATGAGATTTCTAGAAATGAACTGTGAATCTTTCACTTCCCCTTTACAATTAATTGCCTTAAAAAACATTGCCCCTTTGGGGGACATTGCAATCACATTAATCAATGGCCGGTTTCTTCCATTCATCAGAAACAATAGAAACTCCTGAAGTTTTCCAAGAAGTTCTAATTGGTTGAAGAGCTCTCTCTATAGAAGTCTTCTCTTTTTGCAACTGAGTGGTAGACACCTTTTCATACCCGAGACTTGTGTAATCAGCCGGTGCTTTATTGATGGCTGCCACCATTTCCTTCCAATATGGTGATCTCACCAAGTTGAAAGGAAGACCATTGGCATAGAGGCAACGTGCAATGGCTTGATCAGCAAGCTCTTTTGCCTCCATTTTAAATGTGGTGTCCAATGGACCTCTTTTGCGGGTGCTAATTTCTACTTCTTCCTCTTCCTCTCTCGGTACAGGTACTTGCAATAATGGATGTTTGCAGGATACAATTGATTTAGTGGGTAATTGTGTTTTGTTATTTCCGGATGGAGGTTGATAAGAAGTTTGTTTTGATCTTTTAACTAATTTATCAATAGCTTCTTGTTCTTTTACAAATGAAGCTATTTGTACATTAGGCAATCCCTTCCCATCATTGCCTTTGCACATTCCCATTCCTTTGCCAAAAGGGCCCATAAAATGAAGTTTGACCCAGGAGTATGAGCTATTGAATGGATTGCCTTTGTTACTTTGACAATAATTACATTTCCAAAGATATGAGCCACCTCTTGAAACCTGTGATATTCTTGTGGTATGTCTCCATAAAGGAGATCCTACATCAATTTTGAAACTATTAGCTCCTTGCCCTCCCATTGAACTTTGACCACTGGTGGCGGTCATTCTTGCACAATACAATCTAATTTCTTGCTATAATAAGAAAATAAATATATTTAAATTAGAAAAAAACTATAAACATCAAGCATACAAGTGCAAAAAAATAATACAAAAATACAAAAATAGATAGCTAAATTTGTTTCTTTATTTCTTAAAAAAAATGGAAAAAACTTGAAAACTCTCTTCCCAAACTTGAAAAAATTCATCAAAATCTCAAAAAAATTCATTAAAGGACTCAAGAATGGGATCAAATGTTTACCTTAGATGCTTAAAACTCCTTTGTGGAAGCTATCTCTCACCCCACAAATGTCCTCTTCGAAAATAATCACCTTGTCTTCAAAATGCCAAAATGGAGACCGAATGAGAAGAGAGCCTAGTTGTAGACAAAATGAGATGCAACATGATTGAATGGCCTCTTTTACGACCGTTTTAGGGTTTAGGAGAAAAAAAAGATAAAAATATGTAATAAACACGTCTTAATGTGTTTTTAAGTTTTTCTTTTGCAAAAAGCGTCTATTCAGATGCTGGGCCCCCGGATGCTTAAGGATGCGCCCAAGTGCCCTATGGATGCCACCCGGAAGTGCATCTTGGGCCCTTGGATGTGCAGTTTGCACATCACAGCGCCTCCGGGGGCCCAGGATGCACTTCCGGGTGGCATCCACAGGGCACCCGGATCAACTTCTGGCTCTGCACGCATCCGGATCCACCTCCTAGCCAAAATCCCGCACATCAGTATCTTAGTATAATTATATCACTGTTCAAAACATTTCTGCTAGAAAATGGCAGCCTTTCTGTACTAGAAACTTTGTAATGTCCCCTTTTTGAAACGAGATACAGTAATAAATAATAATAATAAATAAAATATAAAAAAATAAAAATAAAAATTAATATAATTAAAATTCAATTAAGTTTAATGAATGGTTAAAAGCAATGAAATGAGGAGTTGTGACTCCCTCAAGCATGAGATATAAAAGGGAGATCATTTGAGAAGGGCATCCAAAAAAATGGGGAATGAAGGAAATCAATTTGAAAATAAATTATTATTCTCAAAGGCAGCAATGAAGGGTGGTGACTCCATTCTTATGAAGGGCGGTGACTCATTTCTTGTGAAGGGTGGTGACTATTTCAAGAAATGGGTATAAAGGGCAAACAAATCCTTCAAGAAAAGAAGGATGAATGAAAGGAGAATTATCAATTCAGGAACTCATCATCAAATATCATTTCTTTCAGCTATATTCAAAATAAAAAATCCTATCAAGAATCGATTTATAAAATCATTTCATCGATCATCAAATCTGTCAATCAATTAATCATACTAACCTCAACAACAATCAATCAATCAAACAATTTTATGAACCTCAATTATTCAAATATCAAACATTCATGCATCAATTCATTCCAGCAACATTTTGGCATCCACTCATCAGTCCTTCAAGAAATGTCAATATAGAGAGTTAAAGCAATGAGCAGTAATCTAGCAAATACATCAAGGTACCAATTTTGAATTCTACTTAGTAATTGCAAACTGGACAGGATTTGGGCCCACGGGGTGGGCTAATGTTTGGAAGGACGAGGTTGTTTCCCACCCTTTGGCAAGCTAGGGACGGGGTCCTTGGTATTGTCATCAGATGGGGTTTGGGCTCACAAGGTGAGCTAGGGTTTGGAGGGACGGGTTCTTTTCCTACCTTTGACAAACTAGCGTCAGGGTCCTTGGTTTTGTCACTGTTGAGTTAGGGATGGGGTCTTTTAACTCACCAGATTTACATGGTATTTACAAGTAATTCACAATTTGATCCTTTGAGTATTGTGCTATGATTTATTGATTTGAATGTTGTTGATCTTTGGCAAGACAGTTTGGAGAAGAATCATTTCAGAAAACCTAGATAAGCTCTATTTTCAGAATTATAAATTGAATATCATAATAAAATTTCATCATTTCTTGATAAAGTTATATTATAATTATAATTCAATTCTCATCTTGAGTTGGAATTACTGTTTGAGGGCAAAACTCTGGAATATCACAAAAAGGGACATTGCAAAACTGCTCAATTATTGCACACGTGTTTTGCTTGGGCATTTATCCATTCTTTTGTTTACCAAGCAAGCCTTAATCTGAACAAAGTGTCCTTGTTCCAACACCATTGCTTTGATTACTCCTGATTTACATGATATACTGTCATCTGTAGCAGTATGCTTGTTCATTGCAGTACACTACTTTTCATGTTTGAGCCTCCAATATTGATGATGGGATTTATTATGGACTTACAAACCACAAAATGCACAAAATTGTGTTAGTTATGAAATCCTTAAATTCACATTGAATGTAAAGCAAACTCTCATTTTGTTTTATTTTGCCAAGCAAATGCTGAGGCTTACCGGCAGCTTTGATATCCCAAACTTGATCTCCTGGAAATATTTCCATGTTACTATGTGAGAGTTGACAATCCATCTACATGATAACATTTTATGAATCTAGTAATTTATGCATTGGTGATTTTCCATTCATGTAACAGTTTTCTGAATGGGATACCTGTATCGTTTGATATGAATGCAGTATTCAAGATGGTCTTTATTAGCTTTTCTACAATGACATGATAGTGTGTAGACAGGATTATGCAAGCATTAACACAAATTTTCAATGTTTTTGGGTTGTCTCAGAACGCTGTTGCCTAACTAAACTATTTATTTATTTATTTGGGTTTACAGGAAGAGATTGTTGATAACAATGTGGAGTTTCTCATTCTTGCAAGTGATGGATTGTGGGATGTTGTTTCTAACCAGGTTTATATTTATATTTAGTTGATTTCTGAAGGAAGTATTTTGAAGTAATCAATCACTTTGTAATCCTTCTCTTCTCAGTCATATTTGATTATTAGTGGTTGTCTTTACAGGATGCAGTTGCTATGATCCAGTCTACTGAAGATCCTGAATCAGCTGCTAAAAGGCTTACAGAGGAGGCCTATCGAAAAGGAAGTGCAGATAATATTACTTGTGTTGTGGTGCGATTCCATTGTGGTTAGGTTAGTAGACATATCCAGATTTGACTCAATGCAAAAGTTGAAATTTACATTGTAAAAGCATCATATGCAACAGTCTGTTTGTTTCTTAAGTTTGGTGAGGGTGACCTTTCTCTCACATTTGATGACATCGCATGCACTTTATGTGCTAAAATCTACCTTAGAAAACTAGATTGCAGATGGAACAGGCAAGGGTATATAGAATGGTCACTGCAGAATACATGAAAAAGAGCATGCTTCTTATAGCATGTGGAATTTTTTCACAATAAACTATTTGTTCATCATGTTGAGTTGTTCTACGATGTTGAGAAGCAACTTATGGATGATCTCTCGAAGTGAATGCATGTGTCAAATTGACTATATATGAGCTATTTGAACTAATATGTCCACTTGTTATGCTGCAAACCACAATTGCTTGCCCAATAAGCTTTTGAAGACTGACGTAGATTCTTTTGTGGATTCTCCTTGATGTTTTTTTTGACTTGGTTAATCTTGGTTGAGGTTTATTGGCTTTGTTCAATATGGTGCGAAATAAAAACTTAGGTTACTTAAGATTTAAACATGATTCCTGTTCAAATGAATCCCTTTAAAGTTTAAACCTGTGTTATATTTGTTACAACCCAATCTTCGGTGAGAGGGAATGGAAGCTGGTTCACACTTTCTTATAAGAACCCTCCCATTACCTTTGTACCACAACCTACATCCCCGTGGAGGAAGGGACCTTAATTTCACTGCATTCTTTTAAAGTCGTCATTAAGCAGTCTTTTACACCTCGTTACTGTTTTTTCGAAGGATCTGTCTAAATGAGGGTAAAATCTTCGTTCAGGAGATAGATGACAATTTTAGCCTCTACAAAAATGACTAGCAAGGACTGCAGCACATGCAGTGTAGAAATCAATGGCCGCTGTATAAATGTTAGTTGCTAGATGCTGAAGACTATCCTAATGTCATATTTAGTACAAGGATATATAGGATTTATCTGATCGAATTAGTGTATCATCCTATGTTATGCTTTTTCTTTTTGTTCTTTAATGCAGTAGTTGACCCTTCAATTTTACTCTCAGATGAATTCAATTGTGGGTTTTTTTATTGGCAGACATTAGCTTTTAAAAAAGGCAAAGAAAGTTTGGCATTTTGATCAGGCTGATATTATCACGATAAGGTATTTTGGTAAAACAAGTGGCAGGTACATTTTTTTTGTGTTGCACAGGCCAATATGAATGTTTTTATCATATTACATTTTTTCTGTACCCAAAAGCAACAGCTATGTCAATGCCTGTGCCATAACAATGTGGTTAAAATACGCTTGACAATCTTATTTTCAAAATTGAGGGCGGCAATGCTAATTTGGTTGGAAATTTAGTCCAAAGGCCACCTCCTCCTCGATTGTAGAGAGATGCAGTTTTTTCTATGTATCTTTTGACAAAGTCTCATGGTGTCATTCAATAACCCTGTCTGGATGCTAGTAATTAAAAAATAGAAATTAATTTAATATTTATTTTTAATTACGACTTATTATATTTGTTACTCACATTATTTAGCTAAACACGTTTGTTCATTACTAAGGTAAATACACAATAGGAACATGTATTATTCCATTAACTAATAAAGAATGATTAAAAAAGAATGATACAAGTAATTTACTTTAAAAGTAAATAAATAAAAAGATCATTGTGTAGTATAATGACACCATGTTTACAAATTTAAGAAGGATGCACATATTTTGATCTAAATGTCATTGCCACCACCAAAAACATCAGTATGAAGTTGCAGCAGAAAAAATGCTTGAAATTGCAGCAGAAAGAGGTCTTGGATCGCTACCTTATCTATGGGCAGAGGCAACACAGATACTAATGAATTTGCTAATATATTTATATTTTCTACAATTAATGAATTTATCTATACCTTGCCCCACAAGCAATCATACATGGAATTAGAGGAAATATGTTAGTGAGAGGTAGCAGACCGGTTCCACAACCTAAGTACATCACATTTTGTTGGTTGGATGGGAGCTCCTACCACTTGTGGGCCAAGGGGTTGAATTGTCTTGGTTGGATATTCTATGCTCTTGGGCTTAGTTGTGACAATTAGTCTCTATGCATCCTATCATGCGTTTCCTTTCAATCCCTACTATGGTTGATTATGGGAAGTGAAACTATAGCCTAATAACAATCATGTATGGTTAGAAAGGAGACATGTTACAGAGAGGCAACATAGCAATTCCCACAATGTAATCACACCACCCCATGTTGGATGGACGAGAGTTGCTACCACTTTTGGGCCAAAGGGTTGAATTGTCTTGGTTGGATGTTCTGTGCTCTTGTGCTTAGTTGTGATGTATAACCTTTGGGCATCCTATCATGCCTTGCCTTCCAATTCTTACTATGGTTGATTGTGGGAAGTGAAACGATAACCTATAAGCAATTATGTATGGGATAGAAAGGAGACATGTTAGATAGAGGTAGTAGACCGTATCCCACAATGTAAGCACATCACCCCATGTTGGATGGACAAAAGTTCCTACCACCCATGGGTGAAGGGAACAAATAATCTTGGTTGCATGTTTTGCGCTCTTGGGCTTAGTTGTGACGAATAGTCTCCAACTGGCCTATCATGCTTACCCTTACAATCCCTACTATGCTTGGTTTTTGGGAATGATTTATAGATTAAGTAGTAATACTATTCATCATCACATTTAATGATTTACTCCTAAGTTCATTAACTTTTTAGATTTAATTTTTGAATTTTAGTTATAAACAAGTTATGTTGGAATGTTTCTTTGGGCAAAAATTAGATACTCTCCAACAAGGGACATTACAATTGGTATCAAGCCTTGATCTTGCCAACTTGAGGACCAAGAGGAAAAGTATCTGCAAAAAAATAGAATAATTCAAAGGCACTAGAGAGAGAAAAGAGGAAACTTTCAACAAGGAAAAATTCTACTCAAAACAATATAATGAACAAGTGGGAAATGAATTGAGGGCTCTAATGGAGTGCAACGAACAAACAACTCAAGGTCTCATAGAACTAAATGAGAAGACAACACAACTACACCCACAAATCCTCCAAAATATGAGCACATTTAACAATCTTAGATCCAACCAAGCTAATGGGAGAGATGTCATGTCTAATCATTCTGAAAATGACAATAGTGCTTCATTAGGGTCAACACCAAGAATTACTAGAACCTACTCCTTACCTAAAGAAGGGCCAACAAGAGGAGGATAAGAAATCAACACATCAAATCGTAACTTAGATGAACTTGCCAAAACATATTCAAAACTTGAACTTGAAGTTAGGAGAAGCATCCCATTTAGGGAATATTGTGAACAAGAAGCAACCCTAGAGTGGGGAGGAGTCAAGCTAATAAAAACATATATCATCAGGTACACAAATTGACTTTCCCTAACTTTGATGGGTTGGGGAAGATCACTTCCCATTCATGGATACAAAAATTATATACATATCTATCTCTTAGTTCCATGATAGAAGAAGATGCCATTGGATTCACCATCTTACATTTAGAAGGGGTTTGCACAATTGGTAGCACTATGGCTTGATTACTCAAGGACACCAAAACATATCAACTTAGGATGACTTCATGAGGAAATTGTTGAAAGATTTGACCAAAAGCACGTTGATCTAGATATTTTAAAGAATTAATTCAACGAAGACAAGAAGAAACTGTTAAAGACTGGCAAAATTCCAAAGGATTGTAGTCATGATCTTGAGAATTACCAAAAAAAGACTCACTTACCTTTTTGTAACTATCAGAAGCTATTAGAGTGGAAAATTTTGCGATGACTTCCGCTCCCGCTCCCACGTCTACTCCCACTTTTGCCTGTTTGAATCAGGGCCTGCCGTCCGGGTTTTTGCCTATGGGTGGGTGTTGTTCGTCCGCTCCTGTTGCGTCTGGGCCTGTGGGTGGGTGTGGACCTTCGGACCTAGGGTCTGCTGCTTCTGCCCTGTCGTCCGGGTTTCCTGCCCTAGTTGCTGCGGCTGTGTCTGGACATTCTCTGGTGAGTGGACGTGTTTCTTCGAGGGTTTTAGGGTCTGCTGTGGCTGCCTTTGGTGGTTCTGCGATATCCTATGCGGATGTGGTTGCCTTTGAAGCTAGCATACATGGTCCTGCCCATGCTGGTAGAGGGGGATCCCGATCTTCTCCTCTTGTGCAAGCTGTTGCTGTCAGTAAACCCCTTGTGATTAGTCTTGATGCTGATATAGTTGATGAGATTTCAAAAACTGTGGATGATTTCTCTTCCAATGCTGCTATTTTCTGTTTTAGGGGTTTTTGGCCCTCTCTTTTTTATTTACATGCTTGGATTTCCAAGCATTGGGAACCCATTTTAATTGATGTTGTTCAGATATACCCTGTAGCAAGGGGGTTTTTTATTGTAAAGTTTGAAAATGCTAAAGATAGGAAAACTATTTTATGCAATAGTTGTTTTACTTGGGAGGAGCGTTTTCCCTTGATGGCCAAACCTTGGTATCAGGGGTTTGACCCTCTTTTTGAATCCTTCAATAAAATACCCGTATGGGTAAGATTGTCAAATCTCCCTCTTCATCTTTGGTTGGATTCGGTTTTGGAATCTATGGGTGAGGCTATTGGGGATTTCCAAATGGTGGATTCAGACTCCTCTGAAATTTTTAAGACCGCATATGCTCGTATTCTTGTGGAGGTTGATGTTTCCAAGGGTCTTCTCGAGAAGATAACTTTGGCTTCTCCCTTGGGTTCTTGGACTCAGAATCTGGATTACGAGGGAATCCCGTTCAGGTGTAGGAAGTGCCACATGACTGGCCATCTTGCTACGCGATGCTTACCTGATAAGGTCAAATCGAAGAAAAAGCCTACTTGGTGGTTGGGGGCTTCTGATCACCATTATACGGTTGGCAAAGTTTCTAAGGAAGGGGGTTCGGTTGCTTGCTCTCCTCAGATTGATCATGCTTTGGCTGGTGTTTCTGGGGCTGCCTCTGTTGCTTCTGAAGCTGTCTTGGGTGCTATGGATGCTGTCTCTGATGCGACTTTAGTTCAGTCTTCTACTGCTACCCCTTCTGGTGTTGTTACTACTGTCCCTAACCAGATTGTTGTCTCTGGTTGTGATACTACTCCTGTCCCTCTTGTAGTTTCTGATTTGACATGCCCTTTGCTGGGCTCTTCTTGCTCTTCTTTGGCTTGGTAGAAGGCTGCTGAAAAGGTGGAGGATGGATGGACAACAGTTAAGGGAAAGAAATTTAAATCTTCCATGCCTTCTTTTGATATGAATTTACGTTCTCATAAAGATGGGCAAAAATGTAAATCTTGATTGCCCTTTGTTTTGTTTTGTTGTTTCACTTGGTAGGAACTACGGTTAGTTCCTTTGGTTTGTTTGGTGGGGCACCATAGTTGTACTGGTCTTTTATTGCCATATCTTTCTTATGCTCTTGTACAAGGTTTCGGGTCCTTTCAAAACCTGATTTTACGTAATCAAAACTATCATAAGCTATTCATGGCCTGGAAAGTGCCCTTGATCCCACCACTCTCCAAGATGTAATCTTAAAGGCCCTAAGAGTTGATACCACTAAAACAAGGGATAAAGGGTACTCCAAAAATAGATCATCAAAGATGAAACCCACCATAAGAAAGATGAGCATCAAAGATCACTTCCTCCTAGAGGTGACAATGAAGAGCTTTAAAGAAAAGATTTATGTTTCAAGTACAAGGAAAGATGTCAACATGGACATATTTCTAATAAAAAGAATTTCGAAAGAAAAACTTGTGCAACAAGTGCAAGGAGAAATGGGGTTTGAGACATATGTGGAAAAGAAGCCACGTTCGCAATATAGAGGCATTGTCTAATAAAGATGCATGGGAAGAAAAGAAAAACCCAACAAAAAGGTGGTGCAAGGAAGAAAAATATGAGATCAGAACTAAGTTGTAACAAAGCTCCTAATTTACGACCGGCTAAATGAGATACAAATCTATGGATTACTTGAATCTTCCCTTGCAAACTACATAGTTGTGAGATTTTCTTAGGTGGAGGCATATTAGCAAATGCATTGATCTGAAAAATGTCTTATGCTCTGACTCGTTATGGTCCCGCTAGGATTTCCTCTGCGGCTCTGCATTTCTTGCATCCCTTGTTGATAATGCTTCCTTGGTGACGTCGTTCGTTCTTGTGGTTGTTGATGTTGTCACAACTAGCTTGAGCCCAATGTGTGTGCAGTCTCTTGTTGCTGTGATTATTTGTGAGCCATCTGTTGGCACTGGCGATGGTCATGCTCCTGTCCCGTGGTTGTCGACGGGGCTCTTCCCTTTGATGCAAACTGGACATCCTTTACCAGCTGTTAATCAACCTTTGTCAACCTCTGTTAGCTCCTTAGCTACTCCGGATATTGTTATCAGGGGCCCACCTTTGCTTGTGGGTTTGGCTAGGGCTTTGAAAGTGCATCAAAGGGCCCATGTTACTGTGTGTAAGTCCTTGGCCCTTAGGTTGTCTACAAATACAAAGAAGGAGATTGTTCATAATACTTCTGTTTTCTTATCTCATGGTCTAATTTGTCAGTTTCGGGGTTTCTAGCCTAGCCTTCCACAATTGCATGCTCTTGATTTCCGTACACTGGGAGCCTCTCCTTATAGGTTCTGTTCATATTTATCCTATGGCTAAAGCTTATTTAATTGCGAAATTAAATAATGCTTAAGATAGAACTAAGATTTTATGTGATCACTTTTTCAATTGGGATGATAAGTTTTTGTTGATGGCTAAACCTAGCATCCAAATTTTAACTCCTCTTTTGAGAAGTTCAATAAGATTCCTATTTGGGTTAGGCTCCTTTACCTTCCCCTTCATTTATGGATTGATTCCCTATTGGAAGAAGTGGGTGAAGCTTTGGGGGATTTTTTGATGATTGATAAGATTCTTTTGATATTTTGCATTCCACTTATGCTCGGATTTTGGTGGACATGGATTTTTCCAAGGGGCTCCCCATTAAGATCTCGATTGCGTCTTCTTTAGATTCTTGGATTCAGCCGCTTGATTATGAAGGCATTCCTTTCAGATGTCATAGATGTTTCAAAACTGGGCATGTTTGTGCTCAGTGTGAGTTAGAGAAAATGAGAAGATCTATCTCTTGGTGGAAGGGTGCTTCCTCTGAACATTACTCTGTTTGGAAGAAAACCTTTTCCCAGGTGGTTTCACAGGATTCTCCGAGTGTTGAGACTTGCCGGTCACAACTTGCTGGTGTGGGTTCTGTTGATGGCTCTTTTGAATCAGATGAGGTTCAAGTTGTTGATACTGTTTGTATTACTGCTGCTAGTTCTAATGAGTGTTTGACTGTTGGCTCTTTTGTTGATCGGGTGATGGCAGATGGCTGCTCCCCCTTGCTTGCTGCTGGTTGTGCTTCTAGGACTCCTATTGGACCTATATCGGGTCCTTTTGCTTCTCAGACTTTTGCTGTTCCTGTTCCTTAGGATAATGTTGACCTTGGCTTGGATTCTGTCGGTATTTCTTTCCAAGGTGGGGGTACTTTTGTGTTGGACTCAATTTCTTGGTAGAATGCTGCTACAAAGGTAGAAGAGGGTTAGATCATGGTTAAAAGTAAAAAAATCTAAATCCCCTCAGGCCACATTTGATATGACCCTTCACTCTCATAAGGGTAAATTTGTAGGCAAAACTTAATTTGTTTTGGGTTGTTTGGGCTTGCATGTTGGACTTAGATGGGTTTGTTTTCTCTTTTCATGTAGCCTCTTGGTTTGGTGGGGAGAGGTTTCTGGTCTCTCTCCCCCTTTCTTGACTTTGTCTTGTCCCAGCTTTGTCCTGTTTTAGATAGTGCGTAGTCTTGAATATTTTTAGATTTGGGTTTCAGGGCCATCCAAAACTTGCTTTATATAGGGTTTCGGGTCCCTTGAAAACCTGTTTTCACTTAATAAAAATTAAAGCTCCCATTTTTTCTACTATTTCAAAAGCCCAATTCTAGCTATAACACAAAATCACCTCAATTAGGGTACCGATAGGCTTGAAAATAATAATGGAAATTGCCCTTTGATGCAACAACTCTCCTGCATACACCAATTTCAAACCCTGCTACTATTGCTAGCCCGAGGGGTGGGGCGGGCGAGGGGGGGGAGGGGCTGTGTTGCAGGGCCCTATGCTTAGCCCACATCCTATCACAATTTTTGTTGAGGCTTTTGTGCAGGCTCCTTTATTGAGGGATGGATCTCTTCTATAGGCTCCTATTGATGGAGGGTGGTCTCACAATAGTATGTCCCACTTTTTTAGACATGTTGATTTTTGTTGAAATAACACATTTTTAATAAAATATGATGATTTAAGCCTTGAGAGGTTCCATTTGAAGGAATCAAATGGTTAGCTCAAAGCCTCTTAGATTATAAAAACATTGATATAACATTTATACTCCTCAATGATACCAACAATGGAGTCTCTTTCGCACCTATTAAAATGCTGACAAAAAATCACTTCGACTTTATGTTTTGGTAGATCAAATGAATCCATTTGAAAAACCTATCTATGTAGTATGATGCTATTCAGAACAAACTTTGTAATGAATATAATTTTAATACATATTAAGTTCATTATCACTTTTAAATATTACTTTAACTAAACATAGGTTGTTTGGTCATTCAACAATCTGTCTCTTCAAGACTTTGGGAAAAATAGTAAATTACAATTTTTTTTTAATGAAAAATATGTAGGAAAAGAGTATTTGTGTTACCTTTCTATAAAAAAAAAGAAAAAATGAATTTCGATATACACAGATCAAGTTAGAGCAATCCAAGTGAATTTATGTCTAAATTACAGTTACTGTCACTTTAAAACTTAATAAACTATGAAATATTGACCCAAAATGAATGAAACCAATTGCATCCTTTAGATATTGAAGTTACAAATATAATCTCGAAAGAATTACATCGTTATCATATTTTTAAAAAAGTTATGTTGATCCAAGTGACATTAACTCTTTAAAAACACAGTTTTTCACACAAACCACTTTTCGAAGGAGAAGGAAAAATGAATTTAATTTTTTTTAAAAATATATTTAGAAACTAGAAAGAAAATTCTAAAAGACTCTAGTTTACATCATTTTCAAATTCCTAATAATTTTGTGCCAACAGGTGTTCGAAAGTGAAGTTTTTTCTCAGAATGTTGATCTCTGTGTCAAAGTTGGCCAAAAAGTGGGACACACTATTGTGGAACCACCCTGGATTGGGTCCTGCTATTGATCTGGGTGGCTTTGGGGTTCATGTGCCTATTGTTGATTAGGTGCCTATCTTAGGGTTTGGTGCTAGTCTTGCACATGCTCTCGCTAGCTATTCCTCTAGCAGACTTGCCCTTGCGTCTTCTAGTGTTGTGGGTGTTGGGATCATTTCTGTTATTGATGGATGAAGCTTTACCCGTGTTGCTAGATCCGTCACCGCTCTTTCCTCCCAACAGGAAATCTTTTCCTCTGGCTTGTGCCAAAACCTCCCTTATTGTGATTTCTTGCCATGATGTGGTAGATAATGTAGATTTCTACCATTGTTGTGGGGTGGTGTGTAGATTCCTTGGTCTTTGACCCTCCCTTTGGGATCTTCACTGATGGGTAATGAATTCTTAGAAGTCCTTAGTTTCTGATAACATTGAGATGTTCCCTTTTGTTAAGGGCTTTTTTATTGCTTCTTTTGTTTCTCCCATTGATCATGATTTGGTGTTGAGCAAGTTGTGGGTTTGGGGCGTTCCCTTTCTCTCGACCAAACCTTGGACAGTCTCGTTCAACCCTCTTAGTGAACCACTTAGTGTTCTAGTGTGACTTTGTCTTCCCAATCTCCTTCATTTTTGGGAGAATTCTTGTTTTGAGACCATATGTATCTCTATTGACCACTTCTTAAAGGTGGATGATACCACTTCCTCCGTCAATCTTTCTACTTTTGCATGCACTTTGGTTGATATTGACATCTCCATACCTCTTCCTGGGGATGTGGTGCTCAGGGTTGTAGATAGGCCATGGACTCAGTCATTGGATTACAAGGGTCTCCAGTTTCAATGTTGTTGTTGGTTCTCTACTAGTCACTTGGCCATGGATTGTTCTCTCTCGTGCCGTAAAGGCACTCCCCTTGGTGGAAGGATGCTAATGGTGAGCACTTGACTGTCTTAGCTTTTGATTCTTCCTCTAATGACAACTCTTAAGATAATCTTGCTACTAGTTTGGCCTCCTTAGGCTTTGCGGATCCTACTCCACCACTTGTTGTTGGTGCACCCTCCTCTGGTCGTGTAGACCCTTTTCTGCCTGTTGCTCCTGTTTTACTCCAATGTTTGGTAGATGTCATGCTACCTTGTTAGCACTCAGCCCCTTGCACTGACAATCTCATGAATAAGATTTCCCCACTTGCTCTCTATTGTGATGGGTTCCTAATGATATTATTGCTTGGATTGTTGTCCATTAGCGTAGGAAATATTGTTCTTCCTCCTCTTCCCAATATCTTCCCCACGTTGTGGGTGAATTGTCTACCCACTCTTGATGTGGGTTACTAACTAATCTGCTAATGTGTTGTAAGTGGTCCTTTTTGACGTTTGTTGTTTGTGGTATGTTCTTGACCGAGTCATAAATGGCCTTTTTGGCATGTCTTTGTAAGGGTCAACACCCTTGGTTTTGATGCTTTTATTCTTAAAAATATCACCTCAATTATTAAACTAGATTCAATTCCATGCCATCTCCAAATTTGATAAAAGTTATATCTACTCGGTGGTTTAGTGACTAGTCATTATATTTGCAATGTGCTCACTTGTAGGGAAATAATAAAGACATCATCTTCATTATCTTCCAGCTATTGGATATAATATTGATGAATCTCAATACACTTGATGAGCATGATAAACAAGATTCTTCAACATCTCGTGGACTCTGTTAATATTTGCAAAGATGAAGTCATTGTAAGATCAACCAATGACATTTGTTTTATAGTTCTCTTTAGTGGAAATTAAGATAGCTATATGCTATTACTTAGTTTTCCATGAAATCAATCTCGATCAAGAGAAAAGGTATATCTAATTAGAAACTGAAGTTAATATAACTAGCACTTGCACCTTTGAGGGGTGCAATGGTGACACCGATATTATAATATATCTTGACTGATAATATTATACACTAATAATACTGTAGTGCTGATATGAAAAGTTTTTACATCTATATGAAAAATAATTATATAAAAGATAAAAAAATAGCAAAAATAATTACATGAAAGATAAACAATTCGCAATCAATTAGAGGGCTGTAAAATGAATCAGGGGAGTTGTTTTTATCATGTAATGATTTTGAATCATCTTTACAATTTTATTTAAATTCTTCTAATTTATATTATCAGATATAATGTTACATTAGTATGCATTTGTGAAGTGTTATTATAAGACATTACGAAAGTAAATAAATAAAATTATAATAATATATCAAATTATTTTTTATCCTTGTTCATATTAAGATCACCTAATTTTTTTTTAAAATAATCTTATAATCACATCTAATGCTACAACACAATTAAGAACAATAATCTTTATTAAAATGCTATGAACAATTAAAGTTTGGAAGGCATGCGATATGAGGTCTTCTTTGGTTTTATGCATTATAAATATTCCCATACGCTAGAGAATCTTTATTGATGGCACATACTGAACTCCCATCCTCCTCATGCACCTTCTCAATACAAATCAAAGGTAGCTTCTGTATAGCAGATTGTGCAGCAGGAGGTGCTCCTCTCCTAGTGTTATCAGTCTCGGCCAGATGCTGTAATAGCTGCTCAAAATCCCTTGCATCAAGGTAGTCTCTAGGATTCCCAAAATAGAATGGCCCATCATGAAGCTCCAAGCTTGCCTCAGAATTATTACCTCCAAAATGTTCAAAAACATCAGGAATGAAATCACGTAAATTGATCTCAAAGTTCATCTTCCTCCTCTGATGTCTACGAATATCCAACCTTGTTCTCCTTGACCGTACTTGTAATCAGTGATCAGATTGTTCATTGCTTTCTTCAGCACTCGAAACTCATCTTGTTTCTCCCATTCCTTCTCTACCTTCAACTTCAAACTCCTCTTCACCTCCTGCTTCCCAAAACAACATATATCACTAACCAAAAAGTTTAGTATAGGTATGCTTGTAGTGACAAAAAGATAGCCACTTAACAAGGGATATACAAAAATGTCTTCCCATTATGATTGGTATGCTTAATCGATTTAAGTATTGTTTATAAAATTAAAAAAAAGACCTAGAATAGTTATTTCTATATGCTAGCTACTTCAATCTAAGCAAAACATAAACATAAATCCTTGCTTATAAAAGAAAAGTGTGCCCAGAAATTAGAAGTCCAATGTTTCATTAGAGTATGAAGATGTCTCCCGACTGTCATTAGAAAATATGTACTTCACGCAGGGTTTTTCAACAGTACAGATCCTTTCAAAATGACAGAGAAAATATAATGGAAAAAGATCTCATATTCTACACAATAATTATCTCCCAATTTTGGATCCATAAGATCTAGAAGCTTACCTTCACTAAGAAATTCAAGTGCGTGCATTGCATAAATTTCATGTCCGCAATTTTTCATGTGCAATTTGTCACAAACCACTTCATAGATATGTACACCAAACAAAATTTGTCTTATAAAAAATATTTTCACACTTAACAAATTAGAATTAGAAAAAACCCCAGTCCAAGATATATAACGTATTCATGGGTAGTGAAGGATCCATGTTGGACATTCCACTCACAGCTTCTAATGGAACTATCCCAAAGCTAAAAATGTCTGCCTTTTCTGTGAGATGACCTCGCATAGCGTATTCAAGAGTTACACAACCACTCTAAAAATTTGCTGATCAGAATGGTGCTACTTAATTTTACTCAAATAAAATGAAAATATTTTGTTGTTCTCAAAATTGAATAAACCATAATTTTTATTTATATTAAAATGTGCATAATGTATAGGCACACAGAAATGATCATTTTTCATTGAAGAACTAATTGGTTGTGAACGAATTTAATATTGAAGTAACTATGATAAAGCCACATTGCCTTTTTTATAGAGAAAATCTTAGCATTACAGATGATATATAAATAAAAGTAATAATAATTAGAAAAAAAAAATCGATGTTTTTAAAATAAAATGAAATAATAAATATACTTTCAATATCCGTATTAATATATAATTCATACAAACAATTTAAATATATATAACTATGGCTTCAAGTTTCAGATGTCCCATCAAAATAATCATTACTCGCACAAAACTCAATAGTGAAATATACATAAAACTGTCATTCCTGGCACATATATCAGTTTTCCCCTAGTTGTGTGTTGACACCTGAGCTGTCCACCCAAAAAACAATGCAACTAAAATTTTTGGCAGTAGAAAATTTTGGGCAAAAGATTATTTAAAAAAGAAATTTGATTTTTATCTTGATTGATCAATTAAAATATAAATAAAAAGAAATAATATTTTGCGATCATTTCAAATAAAACTTGAAATATTACTATACAAATTGTTGAAAATTTTAACTCCGACAATTAATGATTAGATCGTTGAAATAAATTAAATTTGTGTATATAATGTAGATCCAAACTTTTGTATTGGAGTCTAATAAATGAATAGTCAAGGAAATTTGACTAATTTATGAGTTGATTTTTTTAGTAATCACATTATAAGCTTCAATATATATCTCAAATACATGTGTCAAGATATTCTATAAAAGTAATAAAATGTTAAGATTTAATGCTGCTTCTTTTCACTATTGGGAAAATAAAAGTTGAAAGCATTAAATTTCAATGGATCTTTTTGTTTGGAGTAGGAAATAAAAATTTGAAATAAAATTGATGGAATGACCAACTACAAAATTTCATCTCTTCTGATCTTTGTAAGAAATTTTGCATCAAAATTTAACACAAATGAATCTAAAACAACATTTGTTTAAAAGCTATTTCTGTTTAAATATATTTTAAAAAAATTGAACACTCAACAAATATTAATATATAAGTAAAATTCATACCACAATTTAGGGTTTCCATCTTGAGGCCATACTTTAGGAGAGATTTCTTGAACTGAATCTAAATTTTGGCTCAAACATTAGTACACAAATGATCAATGATAACACACTTTTCCTTACCTAGTGCACAAATGAAATCCACGCCCAATTCAAATAGAAAACAAATGCTTACCAAGATGTCAAAAACATTGCCCAAATTCCCACAATATCCTTGCTTTGTACTTACAAAAAATACATACCCATATAACAAAGACATCACTTCATTTTGACAAAAATAAAACCGTCAATGGTAATAAATATTATCCATGGCGAGTAAACATGGGCACAACAAAAAGACAAATAGGGTAAACTAAAATTACTTGATATCCATGACCAATGTATTTCAATCGATAGGTTTCAAAAGTGTGTCATCTATAAAAAAGGTTGTAAATCTCGCGTGGCTTAACATCTTTGGGAAGAATAGAGATGAATTGTGGCTATTTGCAGAACTTACTCGTCAAGGTGATGTTCAGGTTTCTTACCAGATAGAGAACATTAAAAATTTGTAGAGATGAATGCACTGGTTGTAAAGTCCTAATAGTTTCAAACTAGATGTAGTTTATCAAAATTCGACAATGTTAACCCTAACGTGGTAGTAGTTCTTCATTTAGTTTGCCAAAATTGAGCCATTTTAACCCTAACATGGGAGAACAACACTTCCCAAAGATATCTTCATACACATGGAGTCTTCTATGGCACTTTTCGTTTAGATATAGTTGTTTGTTCAATATTTCCTAACACATTCCCACTTTTCCCAACATGATTTCTGTATTTCACACATTGGCAACGCTTTCCTCGATGCGTTCTTTTCCTGACACCGCTTTCTTGTTTTGTGATGTAAGACTGCCGGAAAATCCAAACAAATTGGTGGGCATCTCCCAGGAGTAAGCCTATCGGCTTAATTATATAACAAATTAGTATGGAAATTGGAACAAATTAATAAAAAATGCCAAGGTGAGTGTTTCTTTGACATATTGAACAAGTTTTGAAAATTGTCAATGTTTCTCGAGGTTGGACATGAATAGAGAAGACCATCTTATAACAAAACCAAGTATTGTATGCTAAATCTTTGGAAATCTAAAATGAAAAGGCCAAACTAATAAATTAGATTTGTCCCATATGTAACTAGGAGATGGACTTTGGATTTCTCAAATGAATAAAAGTGAATTTTGTGATAGATTCTTCATAAAGAGAAAGTTAGGAGTTGCGAAGACCAAACTGTTTCCTTTGAGGAGTCATCTTGAATTCTCCCCCCATGATCATTGCTCCAAGACAAGCAATTTTGGGAAGGGCAGACCGTCATGCCTTGTCTAAACACATCATTAAGTAGTAGAAAATAAAGGCTTGAAATCCCATGTAAAGTAGTTTGGAAAGAAAGGATTAAAAGGCACGCACACACACACATGCGCACATATTTGTGTGTGTGTGTGTGTGTCTTTGATCAAGATACTAGCGAGTTTGATAATCTATTTATATTTTCTATAATTAATGAATTTATCTATTCCTTGCTCCACAAGCAATCATATGTGGAATGGAGGAAATATGTTAGGGAGAGGCAACAAACTGGTTTCCACAACCTAAGCACACCACCCTTGTTGGATGTACAAGAGTTCCTACCACTTGTGAGCCAAGGGGTCGAACTATCTTGGTTGGTTGTTCCATGCTCTGGACTTATTTGTGATGAACAATCTTTAGACGTCCTATCACGCCTTTCCTTCTAAACCCTACTATGGTTGATTGTGGAAAGTGAAACTATACCTTGGAAGAAATCATGCATGGGTTAAAAAGGAGACATGTTACGGAGAGGCAACAGATTGATTCCCACAATGTGAGCACAACACCCATATTGGATTGACGATAGTTCCTACCACTTATGGACAAAGGGGTTGAATTGTCATGGATGCATGTTCCATGCTCTTGGGTTTAGTTGCAATGAATAGTCTCTGAGTATCCTATCATGCCTTTCCTCCTAATCCAAAGTATGGTTGATTGTGCGAAGTGAAACTGTAGACTAGAAGTAATCATGTATGGGATAGAAAGGAGACACCTTAGGGAGAGACAAAAAATTGATTCCCATATTGTAAGCACACTTCCCCATGTTGGATGTACAAGAGTTCCTACCACTTGTGGGCCAAGGAGTCAAATTTCTTGGTTGGATATTTTGCAAGTTGAACACACCACCAGACTAGACGGTGGGTGGCGAATTAGTTTTAAATAAACCTTAAACTTTTTATGTCACAAACATTTATCAACTATCTTTATCTAACTAACCATCAATGAAAGATAATGCAATGAAGACACAAACACATGAACACATTTTTTTTACATGGAAAACCCAATGGGGCAAAAACCATGGTGAAAATCACTCTCACTATATGAATAACTTGAATACAATGTTTGAGGCTAGAGCCCAAGGAAGTTCACTACTCTTGATTTGGACTTGTAGGGTATCACACACAAACTTAGGGTAAGATACAAGGAACTCGCAAGACTAAGACACATGATTCCAAGGCAAGATACATGTGACTTGCTGACTAAAGCACATAACTCTAGGGAAAGTTCAAAATTGCACAAGTTGCCAAAAGGACTCATTTTCTTCTAGTAGGCACAAAGAATTGATGAATTGAAATGAAGTAGGATCTCTTGATGATGTCAAACATTGTTCACACATTCAGTGTCTCAAACTCTATCAACTTTGAAAGATATCATCAATGAAGCACATCACCATTGATATTCACACATTTTCTCTTCCACATTTGCATCACATTCAATCCATACATAATCTATACTCAACTCAAACATTTGCATGCCTATATATCAACTTGATGACCGAAAACCTTAAGTAGGTTGGCCATGGTGGAGATAAATAATATTTACACAAAGTTGACTACCCTGAACACTTGCACTCAATGCGGTCCAACCTAGGAGATAATAGGGGCCTAAATTTATCATCACACGTCTTCCACAATTGATTTGAATGAAACTCATACAAACCATCCTTTAATATTAGCATCGAATGTAACATGTAGCACAAAATTAAAATATTTTATCTACCTGGCCCAAAAACATCTTCTAATGCATACCTTAATAAAGATCTAAATATGGTATGGTAAGACCCACAACAACCTCTTGACTCAACCTCCAATGCATATCTAGATTGAAATATCATTATTTAATTAAGATAATCCACCGAGTTATCCAAAGATCAACATAGACAACAACGTCGATCAACAAAACAACATATTTTCACTTGAGGAGCAAACTAACACATTAATTTTGAACTTTAAGACTGCATAAAATTTCTAAACATGTCCATCAAGCCACACACGTAGAAATACTAATGCAGAGCAATGCAGATCATTCTTTGGACCACTCCTAACTAATCCTGATAGCCAACTTCATTGTTAGCAAGTGCAACATTCACAAACCATAGACATAACAACCAAAACCACAAGCTATCATCTTCTTATGTGGAGGAATGCAAAGCAATCTCCCATAAGGACTTCAAATGCCATTTCCTACATATTCCAATATCCCATATCACCTAACGGAAACAACATATACTGACTCAATATCACCACTAGATATACACACAACATTTGATCACTCATTTTCAACCTCTATTAGCTTCCACACATAAGGCAACACATTGCTCCATCATGTTGACATCAATATATACAACAAGTTGACATCAATAAAAATGTTGAATCTATATTGCTAACAATCTCTGTAATGCCCCACTAGGGAACCCGAGAGGATGACATAACAAACTAAGAAAATGATAAGTAATTTTTAATATTTTTTTTAAAACATAGATTTTAAAAAAAAAAAAAACATAGATTCAAGGGTTTCTGGCCCTCTCTGCCTAATCTTCATTACTGGATTTCTAGTCATTGGGAACCTCTAATCTCTGGTACAGTCCATATCTTCCCTATGGCTAAAGGATTTTTTTGGCAAAATTTGATGATGTTGAGGATAGAAATATTATTTTGTGTGAAAAATTCTTTAGCTGGGAGGATTGTTTTATGCTATTGCTGAAACCATGACATTCTGATTTTTTTCCATCTTCCGAATCATTTGATTTGCAACCTATCTGGGTTAGGCTTCCTAATCTTCCCCTCCATCTTTGGATTGACTCCATTCTGGAGACTGTGGGGGAAGCTTTAGGGGATATGTTAATGGTGGATGAGAAATCCTTTGATTTATTTCATTCTACTTACGCTCGTATCGTGGTGGATATTGATACCTCAAAAGGCGTGCCTTCGGAGATTAAACTTGAATCCCCTACGGGTAGAAGTTGGATTCAACAATTGGACTATGAAGGCATCCCCTTCAAATGTAGAAGATGCTTTAAGACTGGTCATATTGCCTCTCAATGTGATCTTCAGAGACATAATAAGACTGCTTCGTGGTGGAAGGGGGCCTCTTCTCAACACTATACTGTGGAGAAGGTTCAGAGCTTCACGAATGTGGTAGAGCAGGTTTCTGGCCCTGTCTCTTGTCCTACGGCTGTTTCTGTTCCTTCTTCTTCTTTGGTTGCTGGTAGTACTTCTGCTGGATCTGCTGATTTGTCTGCCAACATTTCTTCTGGTGGTTCTGCTCTTGCTAGAAGTAATTCTTCTGTTGCTGGTGACCCTCTTGTTAATCCTGGTTCTGTTGGGTGTTCTATTCCTACTGCTGGTAGTACTGGTGCTGGATTGTCTGCTGAGGCTGCTGGGTCTGCTGGCCTCTTTCTAACCAGTTCTGTTTCAAAAATTCCTTTTGGTGTTGGGAGGTCTGGTACTAGTTGTGTGGCCACTATAGGTTCTGTCCAGACTTCTCATATTGGTTCTATTGTGGTTGGATCCTCTCCTGCCTCTGACTGGCAGGAAAAAGCTTCTTTAGTGGAGGAGGGATGGACTACTGTAATAGGTAAACATAATAAAAAGTCCCCTCTACATTTTGATACGACTCTCCGCTCCCAGAAGAAGGGAGGCAAAGGAAAATCTTAGGTTGGGTGTTGTTGTAAAGCGTTGGCTTTAGCAGCTTGAGCATTTCTATTTATCTTTTGTTTGGCTGCTATTGTTTTGCTAGATTTGTGCTACTGGTAGTTCTACTAGTATTATGTGCTAGGGGGGCACTGTAAGGTTTCTTCTTTTTCCCCCAGCTGTTTCATTTAGATCTAAGCTAATTCTTCCTATCATTCCTAGGGTTACAGTTCCCTTAAAAAAAAGAATGTATATGGTTTCAGGGCCCATTCAAAACCTGCTTTTACCTTAATCAAAAACTATCATTGTAAATACTGCTGCATGATACAAGAATATCAACCAAGATATATCTCTTTAAACACAACTTGAGAGCTAAACATAAAACCAATTAATAATGTTCTCTTAGGTTCCTTGACGTGGCTACTAGAAACACATAAAAAACATGGCTAAGACAATTATTTTGAAAAATACATAAAATATTATTTTATTCCAATGTCTTAGATATTACATTTGATATGCATTTTATAAAGTGGTGGAGACGGTAGAAAGTAGTTAAATAATTTCACCGTGCACAAACTACCTTTCTAACTGTATACCCTAATTAATGTAATATATTTACTAACAATGTAATATATTATACTAACAATCCCCCCTATTACATTGTTCTTATAAATGTTTATCCAGAAATCCCCCCTTAAGTCTTACAAAATAAAAATTGCTGATTACAAAATATATATAGACACATTTTATGAAAATTTTCTTTGACGAAATAAATTATGAATCAAGTTTAGCTCCATCAAGCTATCTCATAATCTTTAGAAAGGTGTAGCCTTTATCTGATATCCCTAATTATTCAACAAAAATCCATACTGAACCCTCCAACCACATGGCTCCATCAAGTTGCCCGATGACCCTCAGAAGGGTATAATTCTCGAACACAACCTTGAATATTACTAGACAACCATCCATATTGAGATTTACACCAAGCCCCTTACCTGTCTCCAAAAACAAACTTCACAATACATGCTTCTTCAAATATGCCAGTAACAACAAGGAATAAACAAGAAACCAAAAATGTTTCTCAAGAAAAACACCATCTCAAAGAGAGAAGCTAACTTGAGATGATGGAAATCCTCCATCCTCTGACGCCGCTAGCCTCCAAAGTGAGCATGTTAGCCCTTACTCTTCAAAAATAGCACCATAAGATGTGCACCAACTGAAAGCCCAATAAAAAATATGCATAGGAAATATCTTTGTCTACAACCCAAAACTTTGAAGATTCTTCCAAAAAACCATCACACATTTGTACTCTGAAAAAATTGTTTCACAAGGGAAAAAGCGTAGGAAAATAAACAAGGCAACTGACCTTTTTGACAAAATACATGATATTCGTTTTGGAGAAATGCAATTCAACTTTATGATTTCATAGGCTTTCTGAGATCTATTTTGAAGAATGTAAATATATCCGCAACAATAAACATAACCTAATATTGAAATATAAAAGAATAAAATTTCTTTGCGACATACAATCAAAGGGAAGTGATCTTTGTAGCATACTCACACACTTCTAAAGTTTGAATCAAAATACAAAACTGTTCTTTGCACGAGCATGATGGTCTTCACCAATTTCCTAGTATGCAATGGTCTTGGTTAGGTGACTTTCCACCTCATAGGATACATACAGTTACATTCAACAACCAACCAAAAAAGTATTCAATCCACCATTATAGTTAGCAACCCAAAAAGTATTCAATCCACTCTCTTTCCCCTTCAATGGTGGCCAAAACTATTCCAGTCAGGAAGCATCACATATTTTATTACACCACAAAGGTAGAGAAAAGAACCTTCTTTGATACCAATTGTTATGAAAAATACATAAAATATTCTTTTATTCCAACGTCTTAGATATTACATTTGATATATGATTTACAAAGTGGTGGAGATGGTAGAAAGCAACTAAATAATTTAACCACACACAAACTACCTTTCTAACTATCTACATTAATTAATGTAATACATTTACTAACAATATAATACATTATACTAACAACTATCCTATTTTTCTCGATAGTATCCCCCTTAAGACCCTAAACCCCAAGTGAGGACTCATATGGAATCGACATTCCTTTCATGGGGATAAGGAATTTGATTTGAAAACTCGACACTACACAAGAAACCACATAGGCAATTAACCTTCTCCAACCCATCCATGGTCCACATGATCTCTCATGGCCATGGGTGAGGAAACATAATTATCTTTTTTAGTGTTTTAACCCAGCCCAAATTTTTATTAAATTATCATTGGATTATCTACCCGTAAAGGGTTACCTTGGTAGCCACTTAGGGTCCCAACCCCCATTGTGAGCCACTCCTCTAACCATGCTCCTAGAAAACAACTCCTATGCTCCAGACTGAAAGCAAAAGAACATAGCAATCAATATCCTCAAATGAAACCTTGTAATTACATCAAATCCTAAGAAATTGCAAAAGCGACATTTGGAGCATAAAGAATAGAATTTCAAACTAGGTAAGTGCACCAAGATGGTGTGCAAAAAGGGGGTTATAAGTGGCCATATTATTTTTGATGAAATTAGGTAAACCTGAATGTCGAAGAGAAATTTGAGAGTCATGCACTCAAAATTAGGAGATATGCAAAGAACAAGAATTGTCATACTCTCAATCTAGTTTCTAAACTATTAAAGTTTTTAAAAAATGGATAAGATTAAGAGGGTCAAACACATTGTGTGCAAAAAATAGTTCCTAATTTTTTCATAAAAATATAACATAGTGTCTGGCATTCACTTCACAAAAGATATAGTTAGATTTAGTATTTTTGAAAAACCCTTTGGTAGAAAGATATGTAAGAGTGAGAGTTAGAAGTTTTGTTTTTTTTGGTAATTTTCTGTTGAGTATTTTCATATGATTTTTTGAAGTGGGCACATCCTAAAAATAAGGTGTTTGTTTGTGCACTGGGCATAACTTGCATAAAAATAATTAAAAATGTAAACTTTTTTAAAGAAATGTATAGAATCAAGTCTAAAATAATAATATGTATTTTTAAATTTTTTTTGGTCAAGCAGATCAAAAGTTATTAAGAAAATGGTAGACATATGTCTCTAAGAACTATGGAGACACTGGTAAAGAAAATTAAAGTTTACTATTTTATCTGGTTAGAAAGTTGAGAAGACATGCAAAATTATAATGTACCTAATTTTAAAAATTTCCACTTGATATGTAAACCTGATGATGAGTAAGTTGAGAAATCAGCCCGAAAGAACAAAAAATGTGTAAAGGGAGAGAAATAGAGGCAAAAAAGGCTTCCATGCCTTAGGGTGGTTATCCAACCCTCTTACCTAACCATAACATGATCATGTTTTTAACTATTTAAAAACCTAATCAGGTTATGTAAGAAGACATACTTTCCCAGTTCTTCATAACTCGATCGGGTTCCTAAACACTAAAAACTCGACCGAGCTATGTAGAACTAGAAAAACATTGTGGATAGATTGGGTTTTGAATATGTTTTTAGTTCTACAGAACTCAATCGGGTTTTGTAGATTTAAAAACATATGCATGTAAACTTAATATATAGTACACATAAGTATATATAGTTACATATATAATATGTGTATATGTATATGTGTGTGTGTTATATGGATATATGTATATGTCTATATATGCATGTCTCTCCCTCTCTCCACTCCTCTCTCATCTTCCTTCCCCCATCACCATGTCTATCTATTCTGAGCCCTAATTATCCCCCCCCCCTCCTTTCTCTCTCTAATCTATCATCACTTAAATAATAAATTCTATTTAGGATTTGTCTTAGGGAGAAATCACATTTTTTGATAAGAAAAATGTGTACGAGTTCTATAAGACTATTAAATTGGTGCATTTAACACCAATATGAATGTTGCACATTTAGCTCAATAGAACCCAATCAGGTTTTGACTAAACACAACCTATACACATTCTATTGAGCTAAATATCATTCCCAACGACCAAAAAAATGGTATTACAACTTTTTCCAAGGGCCCACAACATATTTTCATGGTTCTTTGCGACAATATCAAACATTGTAAGAGTTTGTTTGTCACATATTTTTGCAAATGATTAATTATTCTTATTTTTTCTTAAAGCTATTTTATTGTTAATACTTTTAATTATAACAAAATGATGATAATTAATAGTTTTTTAGTAATTGATTGTGTATGTTCATCATGATATTATGTTTTCTTTGTTCTTGAAGTTATTTTTATTGTTAATGATATTATTTAGGGCAATCGATATTAATGATGAGAAAAAATAAGAGAGGAACAATAAGCGAAGATATTTTAGATATTTTAATCTTTATTCTACCATTTAGGAACAATAAAATTAGAGAAGTTATAGAAGATGTGGCAAAGCAAGTGAGATTTTTGAAATCTTTCTATGGCGCCGTCCTCATCAAGCAAAAATCTATTGTGCAAGAACCATCAACAAGCAAGAAGGAGAAAAGCAATGCTAAAGAATTAAGAAATCTGAACAACAAGAGTGCGCCACAATCCTTCTTCACCCCAGAGGTGGAATCTCTCAATTTCAGAGGTATGGAATATCATCTTGATCCCAATAGTTCTAATAACAGAGATTTTTAGATTAGTATGCAGCCACAATCTGAAACTTTTGGTTCCATTGAAAATACAAATAAGGTTGATTCTTTGCATTTCAAAATTTGCAACCAACCAATTAAAGAATCTTTCCATTTGAATAAAAAAATAATATTATGTCCCCTATTATAAATTGTGATGATAATAAGATGACATATGGTTTCAATGAAGATTTATCTAATTCTGAAAACCTAGTTCATAATGAGAATCCCGAGGTACAATAGGAGGACAACCACACAAATTACATACCACAGTGCAAAGAGAGGTTGGCCATTTGGGACAACACTTTCTTGTATGAAGAAGAAGTCATATGCCAATTTCTATTAGCTATCAAAGAGGAGAGCTCCACTGTGAAAAATCCAAATTATAAAGATGGGGCTGAATATTATGATAATTTGATAAATGAGAAGATAGGTGGGATGCTCGGTATGAGTAATGATGATATTCTTTCTGCTAGAAATAAAGTAAGTATTCCTGTAAAAGCAGAGCTCATGCCAAAACCACAAATTGACTGTCCCAGAAAAATAATCTCAATGCGGGAGAAATATCTCTTTGAATTTAACTGCTGGATTTGGCTCATTTTTGGATATGTTTTGAGAAACCTAATTATCTAAATCCTCACTGGAGTGATTGGAAAAATTATTTCAATCCCAAAAGATACACATGACATAGTACAACACTATCAAAATAGTCAATGATAGTCAAACTTGATTACATTTGAAAAATCCAAATTATAAAGATGGGGCTGAATATTATGATAATTTGATAAATGAGAAGATAGGTGGGATGCTTGGTATGAGTAATGATGATATTCTTTCTGCTAGAAATAAAGTAAGTATTCCTGTAAAAGCAGAGCTCATGCCAAAACCACGAATTGACTGTCCCAGAAAAATAATCTCAATGCGGGAGAAATATCTCTTTGAATTTAACTGCTGGATTTGGCTCATTTTTGGATATGTTTTGAGAAACCTAATTATCTAAATCCTCACTGGAGTGATTGGAAAAATTATTTCAATCCCAAAAGATACACATGACATAGTACAACACTATCAAAATAGTCAATGATAGTCAAACTTGATTACATTTGGGAAAGTTAATTCCATGCCGAGAATGAGAAATGGAATCCATAATGGACTTTGACAATTCATGTTGTTACTCATCATTTGGGGAAAGTCATTCATATATTTTGATAAATAATCAAATGATGGGAATAATGGAATCAGTTCAAAATAAACATGGGCCCGATAGATGAAAGATGAAGAAAATATGGTAACAGAATATATGTTAGCTTATTGAAACAGAGCACACAATATTGATGCTACCCAGTCACCAAATTTAAAATCAACATTACCTTCCTCTATTATAAAGTTGTCCTTATAATGTTTCTATAAAGAAATATTTATAAATAACATTATAATAAAATGAAAGTCTTTAGAGACAGAAAGCTATGAGAATTAGAAGATAATCAAATAAAAGTCATGGGATTTCAAGATTTAGTTATAAAAATTGATTAATGTTCCCCTGTAACTATTCATTGTAAAAAGCTGGAGAAAACAAGGGTTCTTGTCTTTCCAGCAGTCTTGGAGATACAAGGAGAGGAAAACATTTTCTGAATTTTATTGTAGAAGAGAGGAAGATATAGTATGTTTTATTTTCAGATTTAATTTTTAGTGTGGATGGGAATGACAGTATTTTGACTATCATTCTTTAGTAGAAGATGGATGCAATAAGTTTTAAATCTTTTAGTTTGAATACATTCATTTAGATTGTCATTGAACTTTGTGTCAATGCAATTATTTTTGATAAACTCCTATCCATTAAAATGTATTTGTGTGTTCAAAGAAGTCTGTGAGTTTCATGTATCACACATAATCTAAAATAAAGTTTTTATCTTTCCTCTCATCTTTTGATTTGAATGTTGAACTAGGAATATTTGTGTTCTCAGTTCATTCTTACTTATTTGTAAATTGTCACATCTATCCCAAGTTTATGGATATATGGTTTCTCGCCTTCCATGCCTTCTGCTTAAAGGCATACCAATAATTTCATTCTTTGAATATCTTCTGAGGGAGGTGTACCTCTTAAAATTTTAGAGGGAAATGATTACCATACACTTACACAACTATTGTGGATTGTTTGTCTCCAAGAAAGGGTGATAGAGTTAATCTTGTGAGCGTTTGTGAAGGAGACAAATTTATTCACCAATAAATTTTTAGTGACTCTACTGGGGAGAGGAATCAAAGTTCCAGTGTTTTATTTTCTCAAAAATCTGAAGGTGCCTCCTTGAGGATGGAGGCTGGCGGCTTTGTTGAAGATGAATGTCGAGAGATATTTCTAGCATATCTAGAAACTTTAGAGGATTGGTTTCCAACAAGAAGCAAAGAAATTTCAGATATTTTTATCTTTATTTCACCATTTAGAAACAATCCAATCAGAGAAGTTACAAAAGATGTGGCAAAGCAAGTAAGATTTTTGAAATCTTTCTATGGCGCCGTCCTCATCAAGAAAAAAGCTATTGTGCAAGAACCATTAACAAGAAAGGAGCAAATTGATGCTAAAGAATTAAGAAATTTGAACAACAATAGTGTGCCACAACCCTTCTTCACCCCAGAGGTGGAATCTCTCAATTTCAGAGGTATGGAATATCATCTTGATCCCCATAGTTCTAATAATGAAGATTCTCAGATTAGTATGCAACCATAGTCTAGAACTTTTGGTTCCATTGAAAAGACAATAAGGATGATTCTTTACATTTCAAAATTTGCAACCAACCAATTAAAGGATCTTCCCATTTGAATAACAAAATAATATCATGTCCCCCTATTAGAAATTGTGATGATAATAAGATGAGATATGGTTTCAATGAAGATTTATCTAATTTTGAAAATCTGGTTCATAATGAGATACCTGAGGTAGAACAGGAAGACAACCACACAAATGACATACCAAAATGCAAAGAGAGGCTAACCATTTGGGACAACACTTTCTTGTATGAAGAAGAAGTCATATGTCAATTTCTATCAGCTATCAAAGAGGAGAGCTCCACTACGAAAAATCTAGATTATAAGGATGGGGCTAAATATTATGATAATTTGATAAATGAGAAGATAGGTGGACTGCTTGGTATGAGTAATGATGATATTTTTTCTGCCAGAAAGAAAGTAAGTATTCCTAAAAAAGAAGAGCTCATGCTAGATGAAATATCTTTCTTTGCTGAAATCTATCATAATGCTGAAAGTTATGTGAAAAATGATGATCTTGGTAGCATTAGTTGCGAAGATTATGTAATCTTTCTTGAAGGGATTTCTAGGCATCATCTCTTTCAGCTAGAAGTTGGAAATTATTTGAGAGATGATATGCAAAAAGCCCAGGAAAAATTAGAAGTTCATGACATGGTTTGGATATTTGGGAATGATTTTTATGTTCCCAAATTTTTGCATATTATTAGTATGGAATTTAACATCAAAGAAGTTGTCAAAGAACAGTGGTCTTGGGATACTCTATTCAGGCTCAATCTTTAATGCTGGAAGGGATCGTATTTCTCTTCACCAATAAATGGTCATGTGTCAGTTTTTATTTCCCTTTCTTCCTTTAATAGGATCTCCCTACCTATGTATATACTTGTGAATGTGTTTTGTTGTGTGTAGTTTAGTTTTGGAGGTGCTTTAGTCTAGGTGTTTTGGTGGTTTTAGTTTTGGTTTATTTTCTCAACCCTTCTCCCCTCCACCCACTTGCAAGAAGCTCCCAACATTCCACTCTTTGTGACTCTATTTCCCAATGTTGTTAGGAACTCATCTTTTCAATGAGAGATGTTGGAGTTCTCTTCTTTTTCATCAAAAGCAGTCCCCTAGTTGAGCCTATGTTGGCCCACACACGGTCCCCAAATTTAAAATTTTAAGTTAAATTCCCTCCACTTGCATGTTGTGATTTGGAAAGGATTTTCTTTTTGATTTGCATGCTAAATTCGAACAAGTAAGTAAAAATACTTTGAACTCCTTTGAACTCCTTTGAACTCGGTGCAAACTGCTTCAAACATGTTCAGAATGGTTTAGAAAGGTTCACTGGTTCAACAAAATCAGAAGTTCTAGGTCCAAGTTCGAAGGCTTGACTCATCAGTTCAGAGGGATAGTCCCATGGTTCAAATTGATTCAATCAGGTTTGACATGGTTCAAACTGGTTCAATTTTGGTTTAAGAGGGTTCATTAAGATTCAATTAGTTCAGTCAAGCTCAATGTGCTCAACCATTTTGTAGAGTTCGATGGGTTAAGAGGTACAAGTTTGACAGAAAATTCAAAGTGCAGATTGTGAAGCTCCATGCATGATCAGTGACTTCCCTTCACCTCCAACATATATCTCATGTGTCACTTACATTGCTCTTCATTTAGTATTCCTGAAACTATCAAGAGTTTTTGTCTCTATGTGATTCATGGGCCTCGATCTCCTTTGAAATTTTGAAGACAACTCTGGAGGTTTCCAAAATTCTATTATAGTGTATCCAATCTCGGGATGGTGACTTGGCTCATGTAGTTTCACTTTCAATTTAGAGTATTCACTTCAGATCAAATGTGGAGAAGGCACCCAAGTTGGATTTCTATGGTTCTTGCAGTCATATGAAGACTCATGCTGACTTATTCTGTATGCATGAGAGCACACACAAGATATATGCAAACCATTTGACAATGTCATGTACACAAAAGGAAGGGCTCGAATAGTGTCTACAAGATAATGTTTATAGTTTTCAATGCAACCCGTAACCATGAATTGATTGTCCCAAAAAAATTGTCTCAGTGCAGGAGCAATATCTCTGAATTTAACTGTTGGATCTGACTCATTTTTAGATATGTTTTGAAAAACCTAATAATCAAAATCCTCACCAGAGTGATTGGAAAAATTATTTTGGGCCCAAAAGATACACATGCTAGAGTACAACACTTTCAAAATAGTCAATGACAATAAAATTTGATTACATTTGGGAAATTTAATTCCATGCCAAGAATGAGAAATGGAATCCATAATGTACTTTGACAATTCATGTAGTTACTCATCATTTGGGGAATGCCATATAGAGATTTTGATAAATTATCAAATGATGGGAATAATGGAATTAGTTCAAAATAAACATGGACCCGATAGATAAAAGATGAAGAAAATATGGTAACAAAATATATGTTAGCTTATTGGAACAGAGCACACAATGTTGATGCTGCCCAATCACCAGATTTAAAATCAACATTCCCTTCCTCTATTATAAATTTGTACTTATAATGTTTCTATAAAGAAATATTTATAAACAACATTATAATAAAATGAAAGTCTTTAGGGACATAAAGCTATGAGAATTAAAAGACAATCAAATAAGAGTCATGAGATTTCAAGATTCAGTTATAAAAACTAATTAATGTTCCCTCGTAACTATTTATTGTAAAAAGCTAGAAAAAAGAAGGGTTCTCTTTCCAGTAGTCTTGGAGCTACAAGGAGAGGAAAACACTTTCTGAATTTTATTGTAACAGAGGGGAAGATATAATATGTTTTATTTTCAGATTTAATTTTTAGTGTGGATGGGAATGAGAGTCTTTTGACTATCATTCTTTATCATAAGATAAACACAATAAGTTTTAAATCTTTGAGTTTGAATACATTCATTTAGATTGTCATTGAACTTTGTGTCAATGCAATTATTTTTGATAAACTCCTGTCCATCAAAATATATTTGTGTGTTCAAATAAGTCTGTGAGTTTCATGTATCACACATAATCTGAAATAGAGTTGTGATCTTTCCACGCATCTCTTGATTTGAATGTTGAACTAGGAATCTTTGTGTTCTCGGTTTGTGCTGACTTATTTGTAAATCGCCACATCTATCCCAAGTTTATGGATAGATGATTTCTCACCTTCTATTCCTTCCAGGTAAAGGAATACCGATAGTTTCATTCCTTGAATATCTTCTGAGCGAGCTGTACCTCTTAAAAATTCAGAGGGAAGTGATTACCATACACTTACCCAACCGTTGTGGATTGTTTATCTCCAAGAAAGGACGATAGAGTTAAGCTTGTGAGTGGTTGCGAAGGAGACAAATTTGTTCACCAACATAATATTAAACCCCTTTTATTATAATTTATTATAATTTTGGTATTAACTTATCCTTCTGTAAAATGAAGGTCATGTGTATGCAGTTGTTGCAACCAAGAAAAATGAAGAATGAACATATTACATTTTGTGTCATTGTATTGAGGCAAAAACAATTTACAACTATAGTCATTGTTTTAGAGAGCATTGAGTACCCAATAGGATTCATTGTTGTGATAGGGGCATGGCTTAAAAGCTACCCTATAAAAATCTAACGTGTAGTTGTTTGAGGACTTTGAGAGTTCTTAAACTCATTTTATTGCACTTATTTTGCTGATTTTGGTTTTAACTTATTGTTCTATAAAATGCAAGCATCCTATGAAAAATTCTAATATGTGGTTATTTGAGGACTTTGAGACACATACATATTCTTCATTACTCTAACCTTGTTGTTGCAACACATATTCAATTGATTAAGTATCGTAGTAGACCTCTTAACAATAGTTAATGGAAAGTTTGCAAATCTGACCACAAGGCAATACTTAACACAATAAGGGCTAGAGTTGATCTAGAAGGTTAACTTGATTAATTTTGGGCCATCTACAAGAATGATTCTAGAGAATGGTAGAATGATTTTGATAATTTTCTATATATTTTTTGCGAAATGTTGTAACTTTTCTATTTTTGTATATAAATGGCCATGAGCTTCTCTATGTGCATATTTGGAGGCCAAATTTTATATATATAAATGGTAATGAGCTGTAATGTGCATATTTAGATGTCATATTTTGTATATATAAATGGTCATGAGCTATCATGTGCATATTTAGATGCCAAATCTTGTATATATAAGTGACCATGGGCTGATTTGTAAATATTGTGAGGCCAAAATTTGTATATCCTAATGTGTACCATTTAATTATAAACACATAATGAATATTGTATTGTTACATTTGTATATCCTTGTTACAACTAGCGGTTGCCATTGCACCAAAAGATCAACCTATTAATGTCTGATACAACCACTAGACTGATAGAAGACATAGGAGGTTGTTAAACCATGTCACAAATCCTGAAGGGGGACATTTGCAATTAGTCCAACAATCCCCCCTCAGTATCACCCAAGGGGATTCGATCCTATGACCGAACCTTGATACCACTTTTTACAACTAGTGGTTGTCGTTGCACCAAAAGATCAACCTATTAATGCTTGATACAATCACTATATTTATAGAAGACACACGAGGCTATTAAACAATGTCATAAATCCCAAAGGGGGACGTTGGAAATTAGTCCAACAATCCTAATGTATACCATTTGATTATATCCTAATGTGTACCATTTGATTATAAATACATAAATGAATTTTGTATCATTACATTTGTACAATGACACCTTCACTTGTTCTTGTAAGCTAGTTACATTACTAAGCTAGTTTTACATTAGTCTCTTGATGAGTTTGGTATATTCTCTCATGTTTCTCTATATTTCTTCTTTCTATTGGATTGTCCCTTCATGTTAGCAATGGATTTCTTTTGGATTGTCTCTATGTAGTGGTGCACGTGCACCTAACCTTGCTTAACAAATGTGGTCCAATATAGATTTTTGATATTTTGAGTCACTATTGAATGAAATAAGGTTAAAATAGACCATTTATGATGTAATAATATTTAATTATCATTATATTCTAACATTTTTAAAAGTTTGTTAAATTGTAAGAAAAGTTGTTAAGCAACTTTTCCTGCAACTAAATTGTCAATAGGTGTCGTGCTTGTAAAAATTGGTCAATTAGTGTGTTTTGGCATTTTAAGACATTGTATCATTGTAATGAGGTCATAATATACCTTTCAAGATGTAATGAGGGTCAATGGGGTCATAGGTTGAAAAGTTGTCAACTTGTAAGAAAAGTTGTCAAGCAACTTTTCTGGCAACCCAAATGGTCAATAATGTCAAATTTGTCTAAATTTGTAATTCAAGGGTCCATTTTTATGTAATAAGACCCATAAGGGCCATTGGTCATGTTAAAAGGTCAAGGATGCAAGTTGTTTTTTAAAAAATACAAAAGTTGACAAAAATTGTCAAAGTTGGTAAAAGTTGTCATTATGCAAAGTGTAAAAAATGTTGTCTTCATGCCTTCATGAGGTAATTATGAATATTTTAAGTTCCATTTCATGTTGATTAGTTAAATAAGGTATTCAGATCATTTTGTGATATTTTATATTCAACATAATGTGTCATGATGGTTAAGGGATTCAATAGGACAAAAGTTGTCACTGTGTAGCAAAGTTGTCATGTTGTCAAGATGTACTAAAGTTGTCTTAGTGATGTAGAGGACCAAGGTGAATTAAGAAAAATAAGAACACTAATTTCAAGGAATAAATATATGGAACATGTGGAGGGATTCCAAGGATAGACAACCAAGTGCTAGGAGGTGACACCTTTAATGTTATATGGGACAACATGGTGGATCACCCGACAAAAGATTGGAAACATTTGTGTCAGAGTACTTAAAATATCAAAGGACTCCAAACAACTCAAAAAAACATTTTAAACATACCCTAGACACCTTTCAATGACACTTCCTTCAATAAGCCCAATTAGGCCTACTAGCCCTATCTAGGAGGTTTTTAGATGATAACTCTTAGGGTAATAGGTTTAGGTACACACATAATTGTTTGAGATACCCTTTTGGGGTTTATCCAACATATCTCAAATTTTCTAGGGGTCACTTTGAAAGACAGGGACCAAAAATGGACTGATTTATGTTTTTAAGGCCTAATTATGCCACTTTTCCAAAGCACATGCCTCAAAAGGACTTCATCAAGCCCAATAAACTACTTGAACGCTTGTTACTCATCTCAAAATTAAAGAATCAATTGGTTTCTAGTGCCTAAACCTCACAAATTTAGTCCATCACTCCAATTTGTATTTAGAGTCTACTTTCCTTGGCCTTTCACATTGAGATGCTAGGCCTAGGGCATCATTTTTCTTACTCCTTGATGTAGATACATCAATGATGCATTCAAAATTCACTCTAGACCTCTTTAAAATAAATCAATACAATGGACTTACACAGAGTCTCAAAACCCATCCCTCAAGTTAACTATGGGACACATCTTCTAGGCTTCAAATCCACACCATGGAAGAAAAAAGACCACACAATGAGACCTATGATCTAAGGTTGTTTTATGAATTCAGAGACCCCAAATAACTCATTCCAACCACTTACAATCAGTTTGGAAAAGTGCCATTAACCTTTCCTTCTTTGAGTACCACTAGATCTATTAGGCCTATTTGAATGATTTTTAGGCCACAACTCTTCAACCCGTATCCTTACACCCAATTAGAGAGTTCTATTGAGTACCATTTACAGAGCTTTAGAACATATAAAAAACTAGACACAAGTTCCTTCCACATGATCAAACAGTTGTTGCTGTTTCTATTATCTTGCACTCTTTTTAACAAACAACAACCGTGGATGTTGGACATCAACTCATTCCTTTTAGATATTAAACACCTTCAGTGTAAAAATATATTGAAGTAGGTAATAGATACGACTATGTGTCTATTCCTCAAGAGAAATGAATGTCGTAGGCTCCACATTATTTATGACGGAAATTTTTGATTGCTTGATGCACAAACCAAAAATATGGTGCATACATTCTTTGTTTTCATTTTTAATTTTGTTCTCACAGCCAAGACCTACTCCCACCATCTAAATTTTAATCACGCTTATTGAAAAAAACACAATAAATGAAGTCATTGAGAGCTGAGCAATTAGCTTCCCATGAAAAAGCCCATAAATGAACTATGTGTATGCGAATTACTGTTTATGGTCTAAAATTTAAACACGCTTATTAAAAAGCCACATAATAAATGAATTAGTTGGACGGTGAGAAATTAGCTTCCAAATAAAAATCCCATGGGACCATGCCTAGGGAAAACCCACCCAGCCAGACTTGCATGAGGACATTATATATTACAGAAATCCCGTTGCCAACTGCTCAAAATGTAGTAATTGATTGCAAATGGGATCATAAAGATGCTTTAATAAAATAGTATCTCCTTTACTTAGGAAACATCTGGGTTCATCTACTCGATTGGGGCATGTTTGGGAACTGACAGTCTCCTTTTAAACTCGAGTCTTTGGAAGCAATTATATTTGTCAATGGAGGAGATACACCCATTGGATCTGCAATAACTTTCTACTCACTAGGATTTCCATTTCTCTTCAATTGGGATACTATTTTGAAAATTGATTCTACCCTTTTGCCAATTTGGGAATTCAGTGAATCTAATCGTGGACCTCCAGGGAGTTAGTCACCTAGATGAGAACCTTGAGATGAATCAAGAACTTGTCTATGAAAGAGATCATTACCTTGATAATCTCTCCACTTGTTAGTTGAATTAAAACTTGGAGTATAAACAATTGCCCTTTTTTGTAAAATGAGGAGTGAGACTTCCTTGCCAAAGGTGGCAATGAACTTCTCATTATTTTTTACGATCGTTAATATACAAAGATGAATATTTGTGTGTCTAATTTTCAAAAACTTTATCTCTATTTCCTTCATAATTTTTCCTTGCAAGAAAATGACTTGGTTCTCCTATGTCCAGTCCAACAATTGTACTTTCCATTAAACCCTTATTAGATGTACAAGGGATCCCACTTATTTAGTCTCTATGGTTTAAAGAGTCTTCTTTTAATGGGACCTCATACTCTATTTGTTTCTTCAGGCTCTGTCCAACATTGTCCTTGAGCCCAAGAGAGACATAATTTGATAAGAATTTTGAGAGCTCATGCCCAACATAAGTAACCCAACTTATGAAGTCTTATAAAGGCAAGGCCTTCGATGAAAAAACATTTCTAATTAAAATATTTATGGTCCTAGAATGAAGTGCATGATTAGATTCTTTGCCTGCTAATGAGCCAATTTGAGGCTTCATTTCATATTTTTTCGTGGATAGTTCCATAGCACTTGTTACTTATTTGTTTGATATTTTTGTGTTAGTGTACATGTGCATTGAGGAGAACTTTTTACTACTTGAGCTACTAGTAGATGATGAGTATTCATCATCATAATCTAACATAGTCTCACATGCATATCTTACTTCTTACAATTTTATGCACTTAGGGTATGTAAGGGACATCACCAATAGGTTATGCCATTGAGTGTTCTGACATGTAAAGAGGAAAAATGGATCATGCCTACGGTAAAACCACCCAAATGGAGGTGGTTGAGGTGTTTGTTCATGCCCATGATGAACAAAACACGATATGGGCTACTTGGCAACTTTGCACTAAGTGCATCTAACAATTTTTGCATGAACAAAAAAATTGCTTCCCTACAAAAACAACTATGAGTCTTCAAAAACTAAGATAGGTTATTGTAGAGGGGCCTAACATGACCCTATAGGTTCAAACAGATCATGTGCAAGTGCCATGGTTTGCAAGAAACAATTTTTCAAAGTTTGACAGTTTTATGCACTTAGGGAACACAAGAGACATCACTGATAGGGTATGTTGTTGAGTGTTTTGGCATGTCAAGAGGAAAAATGGGAGCATAACCATGGTAAAACCACCCAACTAGATTACGGTGTCAGTTCATACCCACAATTAACATAACACGATATGGGCTACTTGGCAACTTTACACTAAGTGCATCTGATAATTTTTGCTTGAACAAAAAATTTCCGCCCTACAAAAATGAGATAGGTTATTGTAGAGGGGCCTAACATGACACTATAAGTTCAAAAATATCATGATCATGTGCCATAGTTTGCAACAAGCAGTTCATCAAAGTTCAACAATTTTATACACTTAGGGAGCACAAGGGACATTGTTGATAGGGTATGCCGCTGAGTGTTCTAGTTTGTTGACAAGAAAAATGGGACCATGCCCAAGGTAAAACCACCCAACCAGATGTGATCATGATGTTTGTTTGTGCCCATGACAAACATAATGCGATATGGCATACTTGGCAAATTTTCACTGTGTGCATCTGACAATTTTGGCACAAATAGAAAAATTGCTTCCTTACAAAAATGACTCTGAGTCTTCAAATATTGAGATAGGTTATTATAGAGGGGCCTAACATGACCCTTTAGGTTCAAATAGATCATGCACATGTATAATGATTTGCACTTTTTATGCAGTTAGGGAACACAAGGGACATCGTCAGTAGGGTATGCCAAGTGATATGGGCTACTTGACAATTTTGCACTGAGTGCATCTAACAATTTTTGCATGAATATAAAAATTTCTTCCCTACAAAAATGATTTTGAGTCTTCAAAAACTGAGACTGGTTACAACCTTATAGGTTCAAATGGATCGTGTGTAGGTTCCACATTTTGCAAGAAATAGTTCCTCAAAGTTTGACAATTTTATGCACTTAGGGAACACAAGGGACTTCATTAGTAGGGTATGCCTCTACTTGAGTTCCAGTGTGTCTAGAGACAAAGGGGTACCATGCCTAGGGTAAACCCACCCATTCAAATGTGATCATGATGTCATTTCATGTACACAATGAATACATCATGATATGGGATACTTGACAACTTTGCACTAAGTGCATTTGATAATTTTTGCATGAATAGGAAAATTATTGCCCTGCAAAAATGACTCTGAGTCTTCAAAAAATGAGATGGGTTATTGTTGGTGTAATTAAATATTCACTAATTACACTTTACTTAAGTTTACTTAGGATAATGCATTTGCATATTAGTTGTCATTGTGACACTTATGAGTTTGCATTTCATTTTAGGACATGGTTAGGAGAATTTCCACTTTAGGTGTGATAGTTGTCATCACATACCTCTTTGTGTGTGAGATCCACCTTTAGTGCTCTTATCACATTATCATCCTCTCATTGTTGCACATGTTGCACATACTTTTATGTACACTGGAGGATGATCCACCTTTGGTGGACATGTGATTCCACCATGTCTAGTTGATAGCTTATCACTTGCATATCTTCTAGTTATCATGCATTGCCTATATATTGAGGCATTTCTACATTGTATCAATCAATCAATTCAATCAATCTATTATTCATTATTTGGTCATTGGATCATATCATATTTTGCGTATCTTGTGCTATCTCTTGAGCTTCTAGATCTTAGCGTTCATTCTTTGCCTTAGGCAAATTCTTACATGGTATCAGAGCCAAAGGAGTCTTCAATGCATAGCCATTGGAGAGCGATTGATTGCTTCAACTTTTGGAGGGCCACAAACCAAATCTGGGATCAGCATTTTGTGGGAGTCTTTTGAGCAAGATCAGATCTCACCATTGCATCCAGGTGGCTATTTCCATAAATTTTGACTATAAATTTGCCTATCTTGGGCAAAAGTCAAATTTGAGGCAAATTTTTTTTTTGCAAATCAGACCTCTAAGGCCCGATCTGCAAATTGGGTAATATTTGTTTAATTTTTCGTTCAGATCTGAATTTATTTCTATTTCCCTCAATTATTTTGGATCTGCAATATTTATTATTTTTCAGATCTGGGTAATTTTTTATTTCCGGATCTGGCAAAAATATGGCCTATTAGGCCTTCGTATTGTATTCTATCTCAGGTCGAGTGTACGGATAAGCCGCACCATACAAAGGTCAGAGATCAATCGCAGCGCTCGGTCTCCTCGCTCACGCAAGGCTCATCCAATGATGGGAGCTCAAAGATCGTGCACAGACGTCCAAAGGACCCGAGCTTCTTTCCTATATGCACGAGCCTTTAGCCTTATAAAGGCTCCAATCCCATGCATAGGGTCAATGTGGGACTAAAGTCCCACACACCCTCCACCCACCTCCACTCAGCCACCTGCATGGCTCACCACGTACGCTCTGCTGGTCCTCCACCACCACCGAAACATGCCAGCAATAGACACGTGACAGAGCATGCGACAGATTCCTGACAGAGCACGTCATCCGCCCAACAACCAATCCCCAAGTGCCACGTGGCAGGAGGAAAACCTAGTATTTTTAATTTTTTTTTGCTTTTTCATAGACTTTTGTGAAGTTAAATTTGACGCCCATTTGGACGTCAATTGGGCCATATTCTCATTTGTTGTGATGGTCTCCAAGATGTCAATTTTAAGCTCATGGCGTTGTCATTATTTCTTTAGGTTAAATTTGACAATCGATTGACCGTCAAATCTGGACACATTTGCACTGTCATGATGGTTATTTGATCATCAAATTAAAGACACAAAATTGGTGACATCAGTAGATTTCAAAAAATTTCCAGCCCTCACCATATGCAGTTTTGATTTGACAGTTTGACTTTGGGAGGCCATAACTTGGTCATCCAGACTCCAAATTGAGTGCCATTTTTTTTGTTTTGGCTAAATTTTTTAAAACTTTTTAGTGGTGGTGTTCATTTTTGGTTTTCAATCATGGATTTTGTAGAAATTGTTTTTTTTGTGACTGTACCTGTTTGATCCCTATTTTTGCAACTTCAGAGGCTTCGTTATGGCTCATACAGACACATTTTCAGGTGCAAGTTTTTTTGAAAGTGTATAATTTTTTGTCTACTTTCCATATCTGGTATCAATTTGGAGAAATTTTGAGTGGACATAGTACTTTTAGAATATGGTCCATATTGGCCTATTTTGGCACTTGTAATTGATTAGATCTTTGAGGGATCATATGTCCTATCTTCTTGAGTCTGTTATAGCTTCATATTTTATGTTGTAAATATCAAAATTAGAAGTCCACTTTGATCCATTTTGTCAAGTGGCAATTGTACACGCACTAGCTATAAAGTGCCAAAATCATCATTTTTTTTTTTGGGGGGGGGGTTCTTTGATTGAGTGAATTGGGGGGCTGTCCTATGTGTTGGTTTCTCTCTCCTTCTTGTGCTCTTTTCATTTTGCATCATGAGTTCTATTGCAAAACTAACTCCACATAACTATGCTACATGAAAAGATAATGTATGGAGCAAGTTAATGGTTAGAGGTTTAAATCCTTATGTGGATGGTACAATTAAAAAACCCGCCGATGATGATACTGTTGTAGTAGGTAATTGGTCATGCAAATTTTTTAAAGCTTTAGGAGTCTTAAGAGAGAATATTTCTGAAGCTATCATGTATCACATCAAAACCATAAATGATGTTAGAGATGCTTGGGATAAACTTACAGAGTTGTTTGGTCAAGTGGATGAAGAAATGGGATTCAAAATTGAGACTGATCTCCTCAAATTAGAGCCCATGAATTTTGACACAATCCAAGATTATCTCAACAAAGTCAATGATTATAGAGCACAAATTAATGATTGTGGTAGTCCCATGAAGGATGCGAAGTTGGTTAGTCACTTGTTGAAACATCTTCCTCCTAAATATGCAACTTTTGTTTCAAGTTACAATACTCACAAGTTGACCATGGGTAGTGCCTTCATTAAGCCTTCATTTGAGTCATTTTCAAAAATGTTGGTCTTAGAACAAGAAAAATTGATGAGTATGGGGATTCTCAATTCTTCAACTTCCAAGGCATTGGTGGCTAATCATGAGAGTCAAGGCAATCAAAGTCAAAAGAAGAAGAAGAATTGGAAGTCTAAGTCTCAACAAGAAGGTACAAAATCAAATTCCACACAACATGACACCTCTACATCACCTCAAAAGGGTGAATCTTCAAAGAAGAAGCGGCTTTGTGCATATTGCAAAAAGGATGGACATGAAGAACACTTTTGTTATAAGGACATTGATGAATTGGAGAATCTTCTTGTCAAGAACAACATCAATTTTCCTTCCAAGATGTCTACCTCAACCTCTTCTTCACCAAATTTAGAAAAAGATAAAGGAAAGGGTCACACATTTGTCACTCAAAAAGGACAAGCTTTATATGCTTCTTCAAGTCCCAATTCAAGTAGATGGCTTCTAGATTCAGGGGCTTCTCATCATATGGCTTCTTCACAATCCATGTTTTCATCATTTGAGCCTTGCAAAGGTCCACCTATTTTGATGGGCAATCACACTTGCATGAATGTGATTGGGAAATGAAGTATTGATGTTAGAGAGGGACACTTCAATGATGTATTGTGTGTTCCACACTTGACCAATAACCTTCTTTCTATCTATCAAATCACAAATGGTGCTACAAAGAAGACTGTGGAATTTACACCTAATTCAGTTTTCATCAAGGACTTGGAGAGTGGAGCAGTTATTGCTACTGGGATAGTGGATCACTCTTCTCGGTTGTACTCCTTTGCAGATTTTGTTCCTCTTGATGACATTGATTCTTCAAACAGTGATTCTTTAGCATATGATCACGATTACAGTGATGATTCAGATTTTGAGGAGAGTTTTGGCTACTTGAACTTGGGTATTCTCACTCCTGATCAAGTTCTTGAGCCTTCCATTTCATCTCCTCCTATTGAGACTACTTCTACTCTTGCTCCTGATGACACTTGCATTCACACAACCATGGGTTTAGGTACTTCAGTGCAACAGGATATTCATTGTCTTCCAGACTTGGTTCCATGGGATGACTACTTGACAAACATTGCAGGTTTGTTTGTGGAGTCCTACATTTCAGATTTGGGAGACTTTATTGATGATATTCATCTTCTCTTTGTTGAAGATGATCCTTCTTCAGTTGTTGCGAGGGAACATGTTGATGCTCATCTTCATTCTCCACTTGATCATTCTTTCGAGGGTGACATGATTGTGGATACTTTGATACAACAATTGCAGGAGGTCACTTTCTCTTCAAAGGAGATACTTGGGTCTTTGGTACATGTTCTACATTCATCCTCAGTTGATCCTGATTTGTCTTTTTTAGTAGAGTGGCCTAGGACACATGATTTGGAGGAGGCACCTTTCAGCATTGACATGGGGAAACTTGAGTAGGTTTTAGAGATTCCATACATTTTGAGGTTTCTTCCTGTAGATTTGGGAGGATGCTTCATATATTCACCTTTGGTCTTGTTTCTTCCTAAGGGGAAGAATGTTGTTCTACACTCATGGAGCAGTTTCTACATCAAGCCTGGAGCATCTACCATTGTTGTTCATTCGACATTGAGGGGGGGCTACTTGGTCTCTCTTCCACTACTTCTCTCTTATGGGGGGGATATTTTCCTCACATGAGGTCTTCTCTCTCATATTCTATTATTGTATTTATCTCTCTTTTTGGGGGAGGGTTTTTCCCATGAGGTTTTCCCTCTTTATCTGCTTTATGAGAGATTGCATTATCTATTGCTCTTGCATATTGTACATGGGTACCTAACATGGCCTAGTAGTTGGAACCCATCTTGCATTGTGAGCTTAAGTGCATTCCCCTAAGTTGCACTTAAGGGGGGGGGGGGGTGTGTTGGTGTAATTAAATATTCACTAATTACACTTTACTAAAGTTTACTTAGGATAATGCATTTGCATATTAGTTGTCATTGTGACACTTACGAGTTTGCATTTTATTTTAGCACATGGTTAGGAGAATTTCTACTTTAGGTATGATAGTTGTCATCACATACCTCTTTGTGTGTGAGATCCACCTTTAGTGCTCTTATCACATTATCATCCTCTCATTGTTGCACATGTTGCACATACTTTGATGTACAATGGAGGATGATCCACCTTTGGTGGACATGTGATTCCACCATGTCTAGTTGATAGCTTATCACTTGCATATCTTCTAGTTATCATGCATTGCCTATTAATTGAGGCATTCCTACATTGTATCATTCAATCAATTCAATCAATATATTATTCATTATTTGGTCATTGGATCATATCATATTTTGCGTATCTTGTGCTATCTCTTGAGCTTCTAGATCTTGGCGTTCATTCTTTGCCTTAGGCAAATTCTTACATTTATTATAGAGGGGCATAACAAAACCATATAGGTTCAAATGGATTACATTGTTAATATAATTTAGAACAACAAAAGGGTGGGGGGGGGGGGGGTGAATCAATTGTTCTCAGGTCCAGAAGTACCAATTGAAATTTTAAACACTTCAACGATCTCAGATCTAATCACCAACACAACTCGGTCTCTAAAGAATATACATACCAGAAATATATAACATGCAGTCCACTGTCCAATAGTATTTGTCTTGCAGAATATAAAACATACACATGAAAACATTCACACAAGTATAGCACCAGGATTTATAGTGGAAACCCAATTTGGGAAAAATCACTTTGTAACATGTTACTGATATTTTTACTCTTCTGAAGTGAGCTCTTTGAAAAGCCAACCTTGTTAAAGGTTTACAAACACACTGCTAGGTGTGAACTTGTTAAAGGATTTCAATCACCCTGTTAGGAGTGGCGTTGTTAGAAGACTTAAGTACATTCCATTAGAATGCCACCTTGATTAAAGGATTTAAATAATGACTGTTAGATCAACCTTGATTAAAGGATTTAGACTGATACAATGGTTAGAAAGTAGTAGTAGTTTCTGATTTGAAAAAAATACAACTCACTTTGCAAATAACATATCCAATTCGCACATATATGTTGATTTATTGATCGAGTTCCATTTCCATCTCCATCTCTAATCTGCTCAGAATTCACTTCAAGCAATCACAAATCTGATCAACTTCTTCACCTTCAGCGTTCTTCTTAGACTAATCAGTCAATAACAACAACTCCAACATACTCTGTAACCTCACACTTAGGTTTTCCTTTATACCTCTTCAATAGGTAGATCCATCTTTTGCCTCTTAATCTCCTCCATAGATCTTAGGTTTAGGTCAGATTCATCGAATCCTTCCAACATTTAAGTTTTTCATCCATCCTTCTAGAAACATCTTCAATCTCCTCATTGAATCCATAACAAAATGATTTACCATGCATTAAATTCTCCATACAATTAATTAATAAAGTCAACACAATTTACATAACCTAAGAATTCAACTGTGTTGGCTGGGAATCTGAATTCTTCCTCCAAATGTAAATTACTGACACCCAGTCAATATTGTGTTCATCTCCTTAGTCATCACTGCGTAACTCAATCATCTCTTCAAACTGTCTTCCTCGGCTAACACTGGCTTGCTCAGTAATTTCCTGTCACTCAAAATTTCCTGATGTTCGGTCAACACTAAAGTTACTTAGCATATACTGGCGCTCAGTCGACACTAACATCACTCGGTTTAAACTAGATTTCTTCAATTTTACTTGATTAGGCCTACTTCTTCAGTCTTTCTTCTTACTTAGATAAACAATACATTATCTTAACATTGTGCCAAATAATCAAGTACTCGTTGAAGTATCAAATAAATCAATATTTCCCTAGGTTCTATTGTTATCTCCCTTGCCCTAATCCTTTTCATCAATGAATAGATATATTACTTTCTTAGGTAGAAACTATCTTACCAGTTAAGGTTTGACATCAATGGCAATACAACAATTTCTTCAATTGCAGTTTCTAACAATCTCCCTCTTTGGCATTGATGGCAACACCATATGAATAACACATGATTTACCAACCAATCCAAAAATTTGTCATTGCATCAGAAATATTTATAATATCCTTAGCTTCACTCTGATTCTTAACCACTTAGCCTGCTTGCTTGACCGTTCACACAGTTACTCCCTCTGAATCTTTTCTATCTCTCTCTTTATCTGAATATCTCCCTCTTGATGTGTTTTCATCTAAATCTCTCCCTCTTTGACAATAATGCCAAAGAAGTTTCTAGAACTTACATATTTTATATGTAGATATCATCTTGTTAGTTCAATATCAGTATTTTTCCCTCTGCCATCTTTCTTATGACTATTTATTAGCTTTGTTGTACTTTTCACAACTCTAGGAAACTCCTAAAGTGTGACCTTTCCTGCATCAATTTGTCAGATACTTTGTGCAGCACATTTGATGCAGTGCTCCTAGCTTGACTAGGAAACCTCAATTAGGGGAAGCACCCCTAATTTACCTCTAAGATATTCATGAGCATCCTTAGGTAAAGCTTTTGTGAATATGTCTGCTAGTTGTTCCTTTGTATTCACATATTCCATTCTCACTTCTTTATCTTGTACCAATTCCCTCAAGTAATGATACTTGATAGCAATATGTTTGGTCTTTGTGTGCATCACTGGATTATTTGATATGTTGATAGAACTTATGTTACCACAGAATATAACAACTGGTTCAGTGATCTCTTCTTTCATACCTTTCAACAATTGCTTGATCCATACCAGATTTGAACAGTTTATTACAACTGCTACATACTCAGCTTCTGCTGTAGATTGGGAAATGTAGTTTTGTTTCTTGCTTGTCCAGGAGACTAACCTCTGTCCAAGAAAGAAATCTCCACCACTTGTACTTTTTCTATCATCAACATTTCCTGTCCAATCTGCATCAGTGTAGACTCTTAGTTCAAATTTCTCATTCTTCTTGTAGTACAATCCATACTCTTATGTCCCTTTCAGATATCTCAGTATTCTCTTCAAAGCCATCATGTGATTTTCTTTAGGATTGGCAAAGAATATTGCCACAATACCAACTTCTAGGGCTATATCTGGTCTATTGTGAACAACATATTGTAGCTTTCCACTCATGGATATGTACAAGGTTTGATTTACTTCAGTACTATCATCAATTTTAGATAGTTTATGTCTAGTAGCCATAGGAGTACTCACTGGCCTTGAATCCTCCATTCCAAAAGTTTTTAGTATCTCTTTAACATATTTAGATTGTGTCATAAAGATACCTTTCTCCATCTGATATACTTGTAAACCAACAAAGAATTTGATCTCACCAAATATAGACATCTCAAACTCAGTTTGCATCTCATTTGGAAATTTCTAATATAGGGCATCTTGTCCTCCAAATATGATATCATCTACAAAAATTTCAGGTAACAAAATACCTTTACCTTCTTCAGCTTTCATGTACAGATTGTTGTTGTCATTTGTCTTTGTAAAGCCAATCTTTATCAAGTAATTGTGTAGCCTCTCATACCATGCTCTAGGGGCTTGCTTCAATCCATACAACGCTTTGTTTAGTTTGCAAACCATATTTTTCTTGTCTAGATCAACAAATCCTTCAGGTTGTTCAATGTATACTTCTAATATAACATTCAAAAATGCAGACTTAACATCCATTTGGTATACCTTGAAATTTCTATAAGCAACATATGCAAGTAGAGTTCTCACTCCTAATCTCGCTATAGGGGTAAATATTTCCCCATAGTCTATTCCTTCTTCTTGTGCATAACCTTTGCATACCAACCTTGCCTTATTCCTTGTGACTTGTCCATGTTCATTAAGCTTGTTTCTGAATACCCATTTTGTTCCAATAACATTCTTGTTTTCTGGTCTCGGCACCAGAGTCTAGGTATCATTCTTTTCTATTTGATCTATTTCTTCATTCATAGCTTCAATCCAGTCTTCATTTTCCAAAGCATCTTTTATTGTCTTAGGCTCAAAATAACATAATAAACATGTAGGGTCTTTCAACTTACTTCTGGTCAGAACTCTAGTTTCCTTGTCTCCAATGATTTTCTCAAGCTTATGATGTCTTCTTACATACTGTGCCAATGTAGGTTCAGATTTCCTTTCTCCTTGCTCTTCAGGTATATCATGAAAATTATCAGATTTTGCTTCTGATTTCTTGACAACATCCTCCTGATGCTCAGCAACATCCTCCTGATGCTTGACATCATCCTCCTAATGCTCGATATTGCTTACCCATGACTCTGCATCTGGTACAAGTGTGTTACTTGCCTCTCCTTTTTCCATATAGATAAAACTTCTACAGTCTTCAGGTTCTCTTTTTCCTTCTTGTTCATTTTTCTCTACATATTCATCAACTCTCACCTTTGCACTTTCCACAATTTTGTTAGTGTTAGAATTGAAACACTTATAAGCCTTACTCTTTGTGGAATAACCTAGGAATATGCCTTCATCACTTTTTGTATCAAACTTGCCATTTTTGTTGTCCTTCAGTATATAGAATTTACTCCCAAAGATTCTAAAGTATTTCACATTAGGTGCATATCCATGCCATAATTCATAAGGTGTAACATTTGTACCTTTCTTGATTTGTACTTGGTTTAGGGTATAAATGGTTGTTCTTACAACTTCTCTCCTGTACTTTTGTGTAACATTCTTCTTGATCATTAGTGTCCTTGCACAATCCATAATAGATTTGTTTCTCCTCTCAGCTATACCATTCTGTGGAGGTGTTATAGGTGCAGACATTTGTCTCTTGATTCCTCTATCATTGCAGAATAGATTGAACTCATTTGGTATAAACTCTCCACCTCGGTCAGGTCTCAAACATTTCAGGCTTCTACCTATTTCTTCTTCAACTTTTGCCAAATACCACTTAAACAATTGAAATGCATCAGATTTTTCTTTGAAAAAACATTACAGTCACCATCCTAGTGTAGTCATCAACAAACAGAATAAAATACTTAGCACCACAATAGCTTTGTACATCCATAGGTCCACAAAGGTCAATATGAACCAAATCCAAAGCATTCTCACAAGTAAATGTTTTGCTCTTGAAACTAGACTTAGTCATTTTACCCAACTGACATTGTTTACACATTACATTATCAGGTTTCTTCAATCTTGGCAAACCTCTAACTTTCTTCTTTTTACTAATACTCACCAAATTGTCAAAGTTAACATGACATAGCCTCTTATGCCATAACCAAACATCATCAAATTGTGCAAACAAACATGTCTCTTTAGATAGATATAGATAGAACAAATTACCTCTAGTTTGTTCTCCAGTTCCAATTAGTTCACCAGCAACATCAAATATTTTATCCTTCCTGTGATGAAATTCTACTCGGTAACCAGTGCTATTAAGCTATGCAAAACTTGACAGATTATAGTTAAGACCTTCAACCCAATAGGCATTTTCACATGTGATCTTATCATTTAATTTAATTAATCCTTTACCTTTCACAGGACATGGTGCATCATTACCAAACTTAACACTCTTACCTTTGTAATGATCCAGGGTTTCAAATTTACTTTTATCACCATTCATGTGATGTGAGAAACCACTATCAATAATCCATTTATCACCTTTACTCACATAAGAAATAATTGTTGTTTTCTCATCCTCATTAGAATAATCTTTCATAGCAACATAGACTACTTCAATATCAAAATCATCACTATCACTATTAGTTTCTTCTTCTGCAATATAAGAGGATTTCTTATCTTTATCCTTGTAATCTCTGTACCTTCAGTGATCTCTATTATCTCTCTTATCCTTGTACTTTCTTTCTCTTTCCTCGTCCTTGTCATTCCTGTCAGGATACCTTGCAGCAATATGGACAACTTTATTACATGAGAAGTAGATTATAGGAAGTTTACCTTTATATTTGCCTTTTCCTCTCTTTAATCTTTTAGCCATGAGTGCCTCAAGATCATCCAGTTCCTCATTAGAAGTGTCATTGTCACTTTCACTTTTCACACACTTTTCTTTTTCTCTCTTAGATTTATGTAAAACCATTTGTGACTTGAATGTAGATTCAACATTAGGAATAGTGTAGTTATCATAGTTAGAAAGTTCAAAAGTAGTAAGCTTACCAACAAGACTTTCCATAGTTAGAACATTACTACGGTTGCATCTTGATTCTTGAATTACTGAAATTCTGATGGCATATATAAGAAGCAAAGTTCTCAATACCTTTCCAATAATAGTCTCATCATCAATGATTCCATTAGCTCCTCTAATAGCATTCACTATTTCCTTGATTCTCCCACAATATTGAGAAATATTCTCACCTTCTTGCATTTTCATCTCTTCAAACTTACCTCTCAAGATTTTAGCTTTTTCTCTTAGTACATTTGTATCACCATGATAGATAGTTGCAAGAGTATCCCACATTTTCTTTGCAGTTGTGCAATCCTCGATGTCTTCAAATTCATGATAGCTTAGGGCAGATGCAATCTCCAACATTTCTTGATTGTGCCCTTGTTTTTCTTTCATCTCCTCGGCAGTCAAAGGTGCAATAGGTATAACATAGTCATGTTCAACATAGTATTTCTCCGAATCTCCAATACTAGCTAGATGCAGTTTCATCAGACTCTGCCATGTAGGGAATTTCTCATTGTTCAGCTTCGGTACCTCCTTTTTATACATCTTGATCATTTTCTTCAAGTACTTGTAAACTTGTTCTCTATAAGCACCAACAGCTCTGATACCAATTGTTAATATAATTTAGAACAATAGAGAGGGGGGTGAATCAGTTATTCTCAGGTCCAGAAGTACCAATTGAACTTTTAAACACTTCAACAATCTCATATCTAATCACCAACATAACTCAGTCTCTAAAGAATATATATACTAGAAACATATAACATGCAGTCCATTGTCCAATAGTATTTGTCTTGCAGAATATAAAACATACACATGAAAACATTCACACAAGTATAACACCATGATTTATAGTGGAAACCTAATTTGGGAAAAACCACTTTGTAACATGTTACTGATATTTTCACTCTTCTGAAGTGAGCTCTATGAAAAGCCAACCTTGTTAAAGGTTTACAAACACACTGCTAGGTGTGACCCTGCTAAAGGATTTCAATCACCCTATTAGGAGTGACCTTGTTAGAGGACTTAAGTACATTCCATTAGAATGCCACCTTGATTAAAGGATTTAAATAATGACTGTTAGATCAATCTTGATTAAAGGATTTAAATAATGACTGTTAGATCAATCTTGATTAAAGGATTTAGATTGATACAATGGTTAGAAAGTAGCAGTAGTTTCTGATCTGAAAAACATACAACTCACTTTGCAAATAATAGATCCAATTCACACATATATGTTAATTTACTGACTGAGTTACATTTCCATCTGCATCTCTGATATGCTTGGAATTCACTTCAAGAAATCACAAATCTGATCAACTCCTTCACCTTCAGCCTTCTGCTTAGACAAACTAGTCAATAACAACAACTCTATCATACTCTGTAACCTCATACTTAGGTTTTCCTTTATACCTCTTCAATAGGTAGATCCATCTTTTTCCTCTTAATCTCCTTCGTAGATCTTAGGTTTAGGTAAGATTCATTGAATCCTTCCAACATTTAAGTTTTTCATCCATCCTTCTAGAAACATCTTCAATCTCCTCATTGAATCCATAACAAAATGATTTACCATGCATTAAATTCTCCATACAATTAATTAATAAAGTCAACATGATTTACATAACCCAAGAATTCAACTATGTCGGCTGGGAATCTAAATTCTTCTTCCAAATGTAAATTACTGACGCTAGGTCAATACTGTGTTTATCTCCTCGATCATCATTGCGTAACTCGATCATCTCTTCAAACTATCTTCCTCGGCTAACACTGTCTTGCTCAGTAATTTCCTGTCACTCGACATTTCTTGATGTTCGGTCAACACTAAAGTTACTTGGCATCTTCTGGCGCTTAGTCGACACTAACATCACTCGACTTAAACTAGATTTCTTCACTTTTTCTCAGTTAAGCCTACTTCTTCAGTCTTTCTTCTTACTTAGATAAACAATACATTATCTTATCATTGTGCCAAATAATCAAGTACTCATTGAAGTATCAAATAAATCAACCTTTCCCTAGGTTCTATTGTTATCTCCCTTGCCCTAATCCTTTTCATCGATCAATAGATATAGTACTTTCTTAGATAGGAATTGTCTTACTAGTTAAGGTTTGACATCAATGATAATACAACAATTTCTTCAATTGCAGTTTCCAACATACATGCAAGTGCCATGATTTGCAAAAAGCAATTTGTCAAAGTTTGATAGTTTTATCCACTTAGGGCACACAAGGGACATTGTCGGTGGGGTATGTTGCTAAGTGTTTCAGCATGTCGAAAGGCAAAATGGAACCATGCCTAGGGTAAACCCACCCAAATAAAGGTGATCAAGGTGTCAGTTTGTGCCCATGATGAACAAAACACGATATGGACTACTAGGCAACTTTGCATTGAGTACATCTGACAATTTTTGCTTGAAAAAAAATTGTTGTCCTACAAAAATGACACCTAGTATTAAAAAACTGAGACAAGTTATTATAGAGGGGCCTAACATGACCCCATAGGTTCAAATAGATCATGCACAAGTACCATAATTTGCAAAAAATAGTCCATCAAATTTTGATGGTTTTATGCACTTAGGGAACATAAGGGACATTGTTGGTAAGGTATGCCACTGAGCGTTCCAATATTTTGAGAGGAAAAATAGGACCATGGCCAAGGTAAAATCACCCAATCAGATGTGATTTCAATGTTGGTTCATGCCCACGATGAACACAATGTGATATGAGCTACTTGACAACTTTGCACTGAGTGCATTTGCATATTTTTTCATGAATAAAAAAGTTTCTGCCCTACAAAAATGACCCCGAGTCTTCAAAAAATGAGATAGGTTATTGTAGAGGGCCCTAACATGACCCTATAGGTTCAAATGGATCATCAAAAGGCTCCATGGTTTTCAATAAATGGTTTGTCAAAGTTTGATTTTATCCACTTAGGGCAAACAAGGGACATCGTTGTTAGGGTATGCTGCTAAGCATCCTAGTGTGTTGAGAGGAAAAATGGGACCATGCCTAGGGCAGACATACCTATCCAGACATGATTGCAGTGTTGGTTTGTGTCCACAATAAATAGAACACAATATGGGCTACTTGGCAACTTTGCACTAAGTGCATCTGACAATTTTTACATGAATATGAAAATTATTTCCCTACAAAAATGACTCTGGGTCTTCAAAAACTAAGACAAGTTATTATAGAGGGGTCTAACATGGCCCTATAGGTAAAAATAGATCATGCAAAGGTGCCATGATTTGCAATAAATAGTCTGTCAAAGTTTGACAACTTTATGCAATTAGGGCACACAAGGGACATCGTTGGTAGGTATATTGCTAAGAATTGTAATGCATTGAGAGGCAAAATGAGACCATGCACATCATAAAAAATTTAAATGGATGTGATCATGGTGTCAGTTCACACCCACAATGCACAGAACGTGATATAGACTTCCTTTACAACAAGGGTTTATTCCTTGTTGCCCTCAAAACTGAGTTTTTGGTTCATAACTTCTGGCACATTTACCTCTGATATAAAAACTTGACCTTTTTAGATACCCATTTGAGAGACAACTAAGATATATCAAATTTTACATGTCCTGTTTTGGAACAACCAGTTAAAAAATTACCCATTTTAGATATTTAAGGCCCAATTAGGCCTGTTTTACAATGCACGTACCCTCTTTATACTCTTCCAAATGAAAAAATTTACTCCAATTGCATAGGAAGGGTTCAAATAGACAAAATTGAAAATTTGTATGGATGTAAAAGGGTCATTTTGATTTTTTTTTAGTATGTCTAAGGTGAGATAGGAGTTTTGAGTCTTGTTAAAGTTTGGTGCAAGTTGTCTATTGAGTGCAAATACTGCCATTGAGTTGACAAAAGTTGTCAACGTGTCTATTCATGATGTAATAAGGTATTTTTTGCCTAATAATATGTGTTTTGAGTCATTTGAAGTCCTAGGAGGGTTAGTGAACAAGTTTGGTAAGTTGTATGTAAAAATTGTAAAAGTTGCTATGCGACTTTACAATTTTGCAAAAATTGCAAAGTCACAGAAGTTGTCAACTATGTTAATTTGACAAGAACGGTCATTTAACTTGAAAAAGTAGTTGAAATTAGTTAGGAAGGTACATTTTAGGTCTATATATCCATTTTAGGTCTATATAGCCTCTTTGGGTCGGGGCATTGAAGGTTGATGAATTGGGATAGGAGTTTTAATAAAAAAAATTGATTGATTTTCCCACTAATGCGATTGATTTTCCTCTGATATTTTATTTGGCACTATCTTGTGTGATTCCATTTTGAAGTAAAATTTATATGGATGGAAATTAGGGTGAGTCTAATTTAGTGTGCAATTGATTTGAACCTCTGCCATGGTGTATAAAGGAAGTTTGAAGAATTTTTGTCAAAATAGTCTAAAAACCCACCTTAACAAGGGTTTTGCTGGAAATTTTTTAATATCTCTCTTGTTTACCATTGGAAAATTGCACAAATGGGAGGAATGAAAATAATGAGTACCTCTACAAGATCCTAGTGGTTTTGGAGTGATTTATGATGTTTGGAAGAAATGGCTTGATGCCCTAGGCCTACCAATACCATGTAACTATCTTATTTCTTATGTCCATGATTGTTAAATTGAATCCTTTGGTAAATTTGAGAGGTTTCAACACTAGAGGCTGGTGAATTTGATGGTTAGAATTTTATTTCCACCTTTCCTCATTATTGGCTTGGTTGGGTAATATAATTTGGTGGTAAACACTATGGAAAAGTGGCTTAATTAGGCCTTAAGTGTCCCGTAACAGTCAATCTTTGATCAGTGGTTTCAAATGATCACAACTTCATCTTTGAGTATGTGTTGTAACATGTCAAAAGATGTCCAAAGAAGTTTTCCAGTAGTCTCAAGGGTTTTTGATTGGGAGTTGACTTCCTAAGCTCGGGTGGACAGTGCTAGTAGGCCTAATTTCCCTCATTGAAGGAAGTAGTCTTAATTACGTTTCCAAGTGAATGAAAAGTATTAGAAAAGTTGTTTGGTGTCTCGTAATGTACAAAATTTCCTAGGATATGTGGTCTCATGGTTGGTGTGTGTTTTCCTTGAGGAGGTCCTTGTAACCATGTTTGGTATATTCTCATGTTATTTTGGTGAATTGACCTTGGACTCCATTGTAAGTCTCAAGCATGTGCCCATGTTTCAAGGTGCCTTGACTAATTTGTAAACCTTGTTTGGAGTCCTTTGCATCAACAATTAACCTTATATCTTGAAAAATGGCCTTGTTAGGTCTTATTTCATCCAAATGAGTACTTTCAACACCAATGTAGACAAGTTTATGATCATTAATGGCAATTTGGTTGCAAGAAAAGTTTCTTGGAAAATTTTCTCGCAATTTGATAAATTTTTCTAAAAAGGACAATATGACTCCAATAATAAACACGTTTTCATTATATTATATTAAATAATCATTTAAAGTATACACCATATGGATTTCATAGAATGAATGAATTGGATCACATTTAAATTAAAAATATTTACATTTCAAAGTATCAAGACATACACACAATGAACAAATTGGATCACATTTCAATTGCAAATGTTCAAGTTTTGAAGTACAAAGATATGTACACAATGAAAAAATTGGATCAAATATCAACTTTCATATATATGAAAATGAATAATAATTGTGCTCATATACAAAAATGGCATAAATACCAAGTCAATAATAGAGTTACAAAAATGTGGCATGTACCATGTCAAGGTCGACATATATAATACAAATGTTGACTATATACATAAATTGGTCCTTCAATGACCACAACTAGAACTATATGTCTCTATCAATTTCTGTCATTGTGGTGGGTCGTCAAAATAGAGCCTCTTCGAGATAATACATGGCTCTATAGGTGGATGCACAACAATAATTCAAATGCCAAATCAGTTATCTTTTGTAAAAAAATAGATTAGAGTTATCAAAATAACATCAAAATAACTAAATACTAAACTGTAATTTGTTTGCAATTGAAATTGTTGACTACCTCATGTATTTCTTCTACTCTTGGGCTGTGTAGTAAAGCCGATGGACCCATTCTTGGATGATCAAGACTCCTAACAAAATGGAAAGGTAGAGGATCCATGGGAAGCCGTGGAGGGGGATATAATAGGTAAAAATAAATTATTACAAGTTAGTAACATATATGTCGAGAAACACTAAAAAACTAAAAATGCATGGACTAAAACAAAATGCATACTCGAGCCTCATATGGTTCTCCTATACTTGTAGGGGGCACAATCATTGATGAAGCAACTACAATAATTTCCTGTATGGTAAATGATAAGATATGTTATAGTCATAGAGGAAAGAATTAGATCTTTCAAACAAACAAGAATGCAATCTAACATGAGTTGACAAGAGGATTTCAACTAAGAAGACATACATACCTCTTCCCTCTGCTATGATAAACCTGTTCTTTTATGACCAAGACTCCTAACGAAATGAAATGGTAGAGGATCTGTGAGAAGTTTTGAAGGGGGGTGTAATAGGTAAAAGACAATTAATACAAGTTAATAACCCAAAGTTGTTGACAAACAAAAAAATAAAAATGTATGTACTTATATATAAACACATATGTTTAACATATATAGAACAAATACATATCAGAGCCTCAAATGGTTCTCCTATACTCTTAGGAAGCATTGTCATTGATGAAACAACTATGACCATTTCCTATATGAAAAATGATAAAAAAATGTTATAGTCATAGAGGAATGATTTAGAGCTTTCAAACAAACAACAATGAAATCCAAGAGGATTTGAGAAGAGGGTTTGAACTAAGAACAAGAGATGAAAGGGAAGATGAAAATTTTACCTCTACCCTCTCTTGAACCTCTACGAAATTAGGTACATTCATCAATTCTTTAAACCCCAATTGTTTCTAAATGTAGAACAGAAAAAAAGACTTTAAATCAATCTAAATGTATATGTTTAATAATAAAACATTTCAACTAATAAATTTAAATTGTGCTAAATCACCTTTTGGTGTTTAGGTATCTGCGAGGATTTATTTTTCTATTTCGGTGTGCTAGAAGATGCCTTTCACACAAGAGATGTCCTGGAGCTAGGTGAGGTAGCCTAAGAGAAACAAAATTAAGATAAGAGATATGAATATATAATATTAAATAATATTAAATAATATAAATAATCTAAATCTAAATGACTTCAAATCAATCTAAATGTATATGTTTAATAATAAAACATTTCAACTAATAAATTTAAATTGTGCTAAATCACCTTTTGGTGTTTAGGTATCTGCGAGGATTTATTTTTCTATTTCGGTGTGCTAGAAGATGCCTTTCACACAAGAGATGTCCTGGAGCTAGGTGAGGTAGCCTAAGAGAAACAAAATTAAGATAAGAGATATGAATATATAATATTAAATAATCTAAATCTAAATGACTCGCAGTAGTTCAATTAAAATTGTAAATAAGAGCTGTGCAAAATATGATACTACAAGTCTACAAAGCTTTCTAGGCCAAAGTCAATGGCCAAAAGAATGACATCATCAACTTGGGACATCTGAGCCCCTGACAAATCATATAAAAAACCAAATAAATATACATTAGAGAGTTATTAAATACTTACAAAAATGATTTTGAAATCAAGTTATATTCTATTTTTAAAATATTAAAAATCTTTACCTCTAGTGTCGAGGCTACATGTGCGCGTGGAGTGGAATGAATACTACATGGTGTACTTGCATCCCTGACTACACCCTATAATGCATATTAATCATATATCACTTTATATTGTTCTATAAATAAAAAATTATTTACATTTATAAGATTTAAGTGATTAGTAAATAGCATGTCATAAACACAGATAAACACACCCACATCTACTCTTTAGTGGAAAATACCATAGTCATCAGGTCTCCCACAATGTGTACACAAATAGGATGTGGAACCATCATCATTTGTGTTAGTATGTAACTTATAACATATATTCTAGTAGCTGACACACATATTATCAATGGGTCGGGTTGAGTGAAATTGTCAATTTGATGATGAGGTAGGTGTTGGATAACTGATAGGGGGGTGAATCCGTTATCTTAGGTCCCTTAACAATTTTCAACCTTAAAACCTTTTCACCATCTAATCTTAATATTCAGATTTAAACATTCAACCGGTCACAACAATATGTATATGAAAATCAATAAATAACATGCAAGACATTCAATCACACATTAACGCTAGTTTTTAACGTGGAAACCCAATTTGGGTAAAAACCACTGCGGGAATCATCAGCCACAAAATAATTCACTCTTTTGAAGTGAGCTCAGTTAAGAGCCAATCCTGTTAAAGATTACAAAACATATTTTCTAGATGTGATCCTATTAGGGGATTTTCACCAAAGATCAACTAGATTTGTTACCCTATAATGAGTGGCCTTATTAGAGGATTTAGAACATTCGTTAGAATGCCACCTTACAAAGGATTTAGAAATAGGACTGTTAAATCCACTTGATTAAGATATTTTCTGCTACAATGGTTAGAAAGTAATAGTGAAATGACCTGATTAAATATGCAACTACCTTTGCTTGTTTAGATCTCCTTTCCGCTCATTTGTCTTCTTCAAACTCTTCTTTACTAGATGATTAACACTAACACTTCATCTCATCACTTTCCTTCACTTGATTCAAACTTTAATTCAACTCTATTATGCTCAGTGTACCCTTATGTACTTGTTTGGATATCTATTCTCGCTATCAAAAAATCAACAATATTACCATCTTGATCATCCTTAATATAGATAATTTTTTTCGCTTAATCCTATTCATTAGGGTTTCCTTGAATTAATCTCATCCATTCGATCAAATCTATAGCTTGGTATCACATTTTATGGATCTTGCCAACTATATCTTCACCTTAGAGATTGAAATTTTCTTGGATCTCAAACCAATAATTAAATCTTTACCATTTATTTGTACCTAATGTTTTTGATCTGTTGATTTCATTAAATGACTTTGTTCCTTCCTTAGAATCTTCGAGATCAATCCAGATTCTCACTTGATGTCATCTTTTAATTAATTTATTGTTTAACCGACCTACTTCATCTTCTCGGTTAAGTCTACCTTCTCAGTTATCATTTAATTGGTTAACATCTTCCTCAGTTATCAACTTCTTGGTTAATTGTATGCAACCAATATCTTTACTTACCGAGAACCATTTCCAGCTCTATAGTACACACTAATTCCTTTTCTTTTCATTTCACAACTTCAATCCTTTATTGCCGACAAATATAATTGACTTGTGCATCATTCTAACACTTCATCAAATCATGTAAAACAATAAAATCAATATTACCTTGTCATAGAATGATTCAACAATTGCCCAATTAAGCTCACACACTTAACATCACTTCTTCATTTCATCTTTTATCTTTACCAACCATTTCTTTACTCAACACCACATATTTCAGATTGATATGGAAACTTGCATAAATTAGTAAGTCAATAAGGTTGACATTAATGAAAATATAACAACTGATCCAATACTTCTACATACCTTTCATTTCTCAGTTCAATATCATCATGAGTTTGGCTATCAATCTTCGTTGGGGTAATAGTAGGTGGCAGACATGATAATCCATCCTTTGGTCTGACTAATTGTGTGCCATGCTAAACAATGACATTAATAAATGACGTAGCCACATGAAGATTCTGTAGCTCCATAGAATCCTTTAGGGTTTTTGGGACTGCACGATGTGAACCATGGGTGTAGGAGCTAAATAAATCCTATGTTGGGGGTCTACCACCCTCCGAGCCAATGTTCTATCCTGCAAAGAGCCTCTCCCTCTACCTTGAAACTTTTGAATGTCAAAGTACTTCGGCTTCAAGCCAAGGGTAAACTCACAATATAACTTTCTCATGATATACAGAGGTACATCATAATTATTACAAGGTAGTTGGTCAAATTAAGACCATATACCACCTATCCCAAAAATCATTTTTCATCCCAACATTTTTATACCAATGTATAGGAAACCTCTTTGAATAATGAGTTAAGGTTAGATTAGTTTTAGGTTTGGTGAAAAGAGCACATATATCATCTTTACTTGTCAATTTTATTTTCACCTCATCATATGAAAACCCATCAATATAGAATGCACGAAATCTATCCCTATATGAGCCCCATTTAGTAAGCTATTTAGATACCTCCCTAACACTATTGGCTATTGGTTCTAGGGTTGTGGTGAGGGATGAGTGATGCTCATGAGTAGAGGACCTTAACCAATTCATTATTTGAGTAATTTGAGTAGTATTCTGTGATAGGACATTTATAAGATCCTCTTGTGTGGCTTGTGCAGGTTCTACAGGAGGAGGCAAAGGGTTTTGGGGTTGGTTCTATTGTTGAGGAGTGACATTTTAAGGATTTTCTTGTTGCAGGGTAGCATTTTGAGAGTTTCCTTATTATCAAGGTGCAACATTTTGCTAGTTTGGTTGTGGTGGTTATTGAGGAAGATGTTGTTGTTATTTGTTTTGTTGTTGGACATTATTTTTAGAATCTGACGTTAATAAAATAATTAAATCAATTAAAAACCCTATTTCAATTCAATTTTAAAGAAAAATAATAAAATAATCAATATACTACCTCTTCAAGACCATGACATTGTCAGAAATTAGTGTAAACGCTAAGAAAATCTCAAACAAGGTAGAACACGATCGGGCTATGTCAAATTTTGCAATATACAAGCCACTATTATGTTGTTGAAAATGAGTTTGTCCTGCGGGAAAACTCAAAAATAAATATTTTCAAAATCCTTATCGGTTCTAACGAACTAAAAAAGTAACTTTAGTTCTTCAAAATCCGATCGTGTTTTGAAGAACTTAGGCTCGATATTCACCAAGTCGTAATCTGATTTGGTTATTTTAAATTTTAAATAACTTGATTAGGTTACTAATAATCTTGGATTTTTTTTCACACGTGGCCACTTTTTTGACCAAAAAATTTGTGCATTCACTCAACCAATAATAGGATCTACAAAAGCCCAACATATCCTAGTGGGTACAAAAGAAGCCACCATAATCACATTTTCATGCAAATCTCACGAGAATCCCTTCCCTGTCCCAAGGCATAGTCCAATTGCCCATTTCACATAATTTACATAGTCCATAACCCAACAACAATATTAGGACCCTCTTAATAACGAGTACCATAGGGATGAAGAACATCATAGAAAGCCACAAATGCACAAACTAAAAACAAAGAAAGGTATTCCACAAAAAATGAAGGAAGTCGAATGGAAATCCACCAGTAAATATATTACCATGAACCTCCACAAGTCATCATAGATAACAAAAGGATTCCATTAAATCATAACCTAGCCAAAAATATACCGATAACATAACAATGAAATCTCCAAGACCCAAAATAAAAAATATCAAAGGATATCTTAATACACAAAAGACAAGAAAAAAGGAATAACATAACCCCATGCCTCTGGAATAACAAGAGAAAACCAATACCAACCCCCAAAGACTATTATCACACGCAACACAATAAAAGAATCTCCATAACATAAGGAAACACTGACTAAATAGGAACAACTCATAATTATGATTAATCCATAGTCCCAAATATATATAGATAATCCATCTATCAATACGAATATATGATACATCGATCATACTTATTTAATTATTTAATATTAGCTAACTTAATAAATAAATAAAACTAACAAAGGATATTACAATTAATTTCTTCTCCATCTCTTTTTAGTGTCCCAAATAATTAATTTTGTAAACTAGTTTACTAACTACTAATCAACAAAGGAAAATTTTGTAGAGCAACAAATGAATAAATAAAGATAAGACTTTAGTTTCAGACAAAAATAACAATGCAAAATTTAAAGTGGAATTTAAGGTTCTTAAGGAATCAATTTTCTTACATAAGAATTGATTCCTATTCAAACTTGACGATAAATGAAACCATACCATGATTGCTTCTATATTTTAGATCTCTTAAGATCTTTGTAATACGGAGGGTGACAATAATATTTTCATTGATGGAAACCATACAAGGTCACTTGTCATAATATTTTCATTGGCCATATTTTAGTGCAAGGTTTTGTAGATCTTTGTGAGGAAGAGGATATGTTGGCAAGAGACATACACATTCTACATGGTCACTTGTCATAGTTTTGTGATACTCAAGGTCGGATTGTAAAATTGTCTAAGTATGGCAGGACATGGAAAATGTATAGGGTTTTGTATATTAATCGGTACAGACAGTTGACTTTGAATTTTGAGTTGTGAAACTAGGAGAAGATTATACAAGGTATATTCTACTTTAGTCTATAATTAAACCTTCTAATGTTATCATTTGTTCAAGCTATGGAATTATGAGTATCAGTTATGAAGTGAATTGTTAAAAATAGTGATAGTTAACAGTAGGACTGATCAGTGATCCTAACAGGGTGATGATCTGATCAGTTTGAGAGTTGGAGATGATAGAGATGACATGTTTAATGATATATATGCTTTGGGCTGAGGTTAGCATGAAGATTTAGTTATTGATTTGGCTGATGTTCTACGCTCAAATCTTTATGTTCTTGAGGCTGACTGGTTGACATATTGTTGTTGCAATCAGGTATATAAGATGGATTTTTTGTGTTATTTTGTTGATGCGATTGTTAGAGATGTAATAAAAAGATCAGTTGTGATAATATTATGAAAAGGATTTGGATACAGAGAATCAATTGACGGATTGAGAATTTTTTGTTGTGCACCTACATGGAATTGTATGCGCATAGTTGATGCTATTTTTAGTTCACCCTTTTAGATTGTAGTCCAATATTTTGTATGGAAGTGATCCTTATCTTTTGTAACTTGAGAAGTGAGCTCTAGGAAGTGTGTCTAAATGCATGTGCATTCTCCTTATTGTAACTAAACCTTAAACATGGTTGTTATTTCTATAGAAGTAATTTCTTGTGGGTACCATCCCCACTACGGTCTTTCCCCTAAGAGGGCTTCCACACAAAAATCATGGTGTTATGATTTTATGGATTTCATTTATTTTATTATACTATTTACTTTTCATTGCATTTAGTTAATGGTTAAGAAATCAGATTGCTAAAGTTAAAAGTGTTAGAACATTGATTCACTCCCTCATTTCAGTGTTCCTCAATACTAACAATTGGCACAAATCCTTGTTCCTCAAAGGAAGCCAAACATCTTGAGGAATATCTTGATGAAGGACATTTGAGTTCAACACAACATTAGCTTCTAGTTTCCCATGAAGATATTGATGAACTTAAAGAAGAGGTCCTTGGATTGAAGATGGAACTTAAGGATGCTAATAGTTACATTCAAAGACTAATTTATTATTAAAAAAAAACAATGGAAAAAAGAAAGGAAATTGTTGATAAATTGTAACAAAAAGAAGATTCTCAATCCTTGAAAGAAGAATGTGAAAAACCTAAATAAGAGATGGAATTCCTAAAACATGAAATGGAATTTATAGTTATGAAGATGACAAATGAGCTAGAAGAAAGGAAAAATAATGAAGAACTTCTTCATCAATATTTGAAGGAGAAGATATAGAAGAATGTGAAAAGATAAATCAAGAGATTCTAAATAGGGTTAGAATACTAAGTGAAGAATTGGAAGGAAGAAAGAAGCATGAATACCATCTCATTCATAAAGACAAACATCTTGATAAGGAACTTAGGAAGCATATTGAAGAACTTGAAGGTGAGATTGCTACTACTAGGGAATTTAAAGACAAATTCATGACTAGGTCAACAAAGTTTGATGACCAATTAGAAAGAGACAGAAAAAAAAGAAAACTCACAAGGTCTTGAATTTGAGAAAGGTGAAAGTTCTAGATCTGGCAAGAAAAACACATTATCAAATAATTAGATTGATGAACCTAAAAGGACACCTCTGAGAAAACCTAATGGATAAAACCTCAATGGGAGATGTTTTACTTGTAATAATTTTAGTCATAATAAAAATAAGTCTAGAAGAAGATATAATGTTACAACCTTTTTTGGACACTGTTTCACTTGTTACAATTATGGCCACAAATCAAGTAAGTGCTAAGAAAAGATGAACAATTCTACCAACCAAGGAAATATGACATGCTACAAATGCAACAAATTTGGACAATGGAAAAGAAATGAAGATTGAGGACAATTTAAGTGATCCAAGGTATGGAAACTCAAATGTGATATGTTTTAAATGCAATAATATCAAATCAGATTGCTAGGAATTGTAGATACAATAATGCTAATGTGAACATGAGAGGTTCGATAGAGAGAAAAAATGTGAAGAATGATAAAGGGAAGAAAAAATTTGATGTGGTAGAGGTTAAGAAAGAAATGAGTAAGATATGTGTTAGAAAATAACAAATTAATGCTATTAGAAATATCACACCAAATTCTGGTGTGAAAGTCTCATAAAAAAAATGATTAGGTAATAGACCCAAGGGAGAGTTTTTCAAGAAAAATATCACCTTACCATTGAATTAGAAGGATTGGTAGAAGCAATTGGTGTAGTTAGATGCAAAATTGAATCTAGATCTTAATAAAATCACACTTGAATGATTATGATCACAGATAGATTTTTGAGCCTTAGACAATATGCAAATTTTTTAGCTAGGGTTCAACACATTAATTGTGATTACCTTTCTCATCATGCCAAGGCTTAAAAGGTATTTTTAGACTTCATTTGACATCTTTGTATCTAAAGATTGAGCTCATAGAGAGATTTGAGGTGATTTGAACAAAGTTTGGAATCTTTTTAGAGATTGAACTTGAAACCATTTTCGTTGATGTAAAAAGGTATTTATAATTCCACAACTTGGTATATTGAATTTGAGATTATGGATACATGTATGGTAGTTGTTGTTAAGGATAGACCTAGACCCAAATTCAAGAAACACCCATACAAGTCAATGGAAGATGATCCAAAGGGTGCATTTTCTAGGGTTCCTTATGAAGTTTTGCATGTAGAAGATAGTAGGGATTACATCCACTGTAATTTCAAGGAATTAGGGTAATATGCAATTCTTGATATGTATAAGAATCCGTGTACAGATGGAAAACTAAAAGATGAGTTTAAAGTTTTGGAGACCATGGAAATTTCACAAGTCATGCACTTTCACACCTTTGATGAAGACAAATGGATCAAGCTGGCATGACCAATTCATGTGGCTTGATAAACCATATAAAATAACTAAGGAGGTCTTAGATGTAGTCACTAGTTTCAATGCTAGTGGAGAAGTTCCATCCTTAAGGACTATTAAGAAGGATATGTGACATAGTTGATTGAGTCTTACTGGGATAAAAGGGCCATGAAAGTGAATAATATCAAATTACTTATTGTCAAGTTTTCTTGTATTATCTTGAGATAGAAAGTGTACCACTCAAGTAGAGAAAATTCTATTTCTAGCACCATCATCCATAATATCTACAAAATTGTTAAAGAAAATGCAGAGTATGATATCTGTGAATTTGTATGAATGCAGATGTAGTGCCCCTCCCATAGTTTGGTTTTCTATATATTATGGTTATTTTAGGATGATGATTTATATGTTAGGAAATCATTGATGCTTATGATTTTACTGACCCCATACTTGCATGTGTATGGTTGGCATGCGTGTTTTATATTTTTGTTTGACATGCCTGATGTGGTTGAGGGATGAAGTCATAGTTACTTTCTTGTGAGATCCACATGATCAGCTAATCCCCGCCATTGTCTGTTATATATTTATACATGTATGTACATGCTTGTCTTTTATGCAGGTTTGTAGGTACCGGGCATTGACTTTCCTGAATTGTCAAGATGAGCGTGCCCTATCACAATATCTCAAATGGTAAGAGAGGGGAGATAATACATAGATCCAAATCCTAGCCTAAGCCTTGATATTGTCCTGAAATCATGGACAAGATTCTGTTATCCAAATAGAGGTGAAATGGATTCACCTCTATGGATAGGATAATTGTGGATATGGATGGAAGTGAAATGAATGGTATGAAAATGTGAATAGGGTTGAATAGTAGTAGATAAGATAATATGATAGGCAAGGGGGAATATAGGACCTATCCTTAATCCAAATTCCCAAAAGGAAAGATCCAAATGGATTAATCACAAAGAAGTGACCAATGCACAATTGAATCAAACAATGAAGAACATGAAGAAAGGAGAAAAACCCTATAATCTACTATATAAAGTATGTACTTGAAATCTTAAATGAATAGAAGGAAAATACTAACCTCAAAATAGGGAAAATCTAGAAAATGCTGATTTCTGATGTTTGTGCATAGTTTTGAGAAATTCTGCAACCTGCTTCAGACTGGAAATGTCAAGACAGAGAAAACCTCAAAAAATTTTTTCCTTCTGAGGTCAGGTTGACTTTGACCCAGATAGCAGGGCAAGGTCTTACCCTAGTGCATAATCCTACCCCCCACTAAAGGTCATCCTTGACCTGAAACAACTTTGACGGAAATTCTGTTCGCAGATCCTGAAAATTCACCGAAAAGGGTATCCAAATTTGAACTTCAATTTGCTGTCTTGTACCTGTACCTGTAAGAAAAATGGTTTTTTGTTGTTTGGATGGGTGGTTTGCCTTGTTTAAACCCCAATTTAGGAATTAACCTTGAAATTGAATTGAAATTGCAATATGTATAAACAAAGTAAATGGAACTATTCACCTTGTTTATGTTGAAGTCCTTGTGGAGGATTCGAATCCTTGAATCCACAAGTAGGGATGCTCCAAATGAATGTAGAAATATGTAAGATGTCTCAAATCAATGGCATTATATCTTCAAAACCAATCTTGAATGGATCTTTGCATAGGAAGAGGCTTGGATGTATGTGGATGGAGAAATCTTCAACAAGAGGGCTCCATAGAGATTGAATCCTTCAATGACTAACAATGGATCTCCTTGATGAACACTTGAATGCTTGAATTCTTGGCTTGAAGATGAATGAATGCTTTCTTTCTTTCCTTCTCCTTCTTGCTTACTTGCACTTGAGAGCTTGAGAGATTATGAGATGAGATATGATATGAAAATGAGAGAGGAAGGCCTCCTTTTATAGTGATCATAATCTTTCAAGCTCATAATCTCTCAAGCTCAATTTTATTCCCTAGAGATTTTAGAGAAGGCCGACATTGGAGAATTAAATCCCAATTAACCTTAAACCCTAGAAATGGACCTAGATTAAATTCAATTTAAGGGTTTACCATTTTGAAATCCAAAATAGCTGACCCGAAAGCAGGAAAATAAATTTTCTGAAACTTGGCATCCTGAAACTTTTAGAAACTGAAATTTGGACCTGGGGTCAGGGACGAGGTAGTCTCTTCCCTAGGTCAGGGTTGAGGTCACCCTTGACCTAGGTTAGGGTCAAGGTCATCCTTGACCTAGGTTAGGGTCGAGGTCATCCTTGACCTAGGTCATGGTCTAGGACGTCCTTGACCCTTCAGATCATCCTTGACCCAAAAAGTCAAAGTCTTCAGATTCTCATAGAAATTATGTTAGAAAGAGGTTGGAAATAGGGAGAGAGAAGCAGAATATGGGGGAAAAACCAGATCCATGCAAAGACCCAATCAAGGCACTTGACATGACCCTAGACCACTTACTCAGAGGGCTAAATGCTCTTATCATGGAAGTGATTCCATTTTAAGATGATACATTAAGCCCCTACTTTAGCAAGAGTATGGAATCGATGGAAACTCTTGGTAAAGGAGATCATAATGAAAAGATAATCTTATTAAAATCAAAGGGACAAAGAGATCCTCAAGCCCCCAGGGACTCAAGTCTTCATCAACTCCAAGATCATAATAAGAGAGACATTTCTAGAGAGAGAGAGAGAGGGTGTGATTATCTCACCCAATGAGAACTTATGTCCCATTATGAACCACACAAGGAAACAACGCAACTGGAAAGATGGAATTGAACCATCTAGTGAATGTGGCTACTCACTAGTCAACCCATCAAGGATTCACCCTCAAGAATATTCTATTCCATAAGAGAAAAGCCAAAAACAAAAGAGATCCAATCTTAAGGACACCTTCGACCTTAAGGGATCAAAAATTTGAAACTGGAGGGATCAAGAGATCCTAAAATATAAATCCATGCTTTAAGGATTAGTCACTAATCCAAAAAGGGAGAAAAGTATCTTGAAAAATAATATATGTGTATTGAAAAGTGTGTGTGTGCAATAGGTGAGAAAAGAGTATGCCCCCACGTTAAAGTCATTGCTAACACTTTAACAAGAGAATTGGCTTTAACAGAAACATAAACAACTCCACTAGTTATGTTTCCACTACAAGATGCCCCCAGATGAAGACAAATCAAGGGAAATACCACATAAACATATAGAGAACACAGAAGGGAAATACCTTCCATGGGGTCAATATGATCATAAGATAATATATATATGATATTATTGCAAATGAATTGACATCATTCCCCAAAGAAAGTAGAACTACAATCACAATGGAGGAAAGATCACATAAGAGATACGAAGAAGAATATTTTCAGACCATGACCTGGAGACCAAAAAGAATCAGTGCTACCAAGTCCCAGATCCAAGTAGATTACACAAGGAAACATTTACGAACAATAGCACAAGTACAACATAACATGAAACAACATAGAGAAGAATAGAGATACATATAGAGGAATGGTACAACAGGTTTGATTCCTTTATCACCTTGTACCAACAAAGTAATAAGGGTCGTATAAAAGAATCTAACAACATTTAATAAACACATCACAGGAGAAGCACAATATAATAGGAAAACACACAACAAAGCTACCATAAAGGACAAGCCGATCAAGTGTGCCACCTACTCTCCCCATCTCATTTTATATCATTTAGGGAAGGTGGGTAACTCGCAAGAGGGACTATATCCAAAATAGTAGGAATGATAGCCAGTTTCAAACAAGGATGCTCTTGAGAATCACAATGTTTGATACTAGCTTTAAGTGTTAATTGTGGTGAAAGCATATTAGGTAAATCAATGTCAATGTCAATAGTTTCATATTCATCACTAACATCATCAAGAGTATCTTCATCATCTAGATTAATCAAAATAGGATCTAAGATACAAATAGAATCATCATAATCATGCATCTTAACATCATTATTAGTAACAACATCATGCATAGGCTTATTAGAAGAAAGTAAAGAATTACGAGCTTTAGCTTGAGCACGAAACTTCTTATGATGTTCATTAGTAGATCGATTACATTTTTCTTTACTTGAAATATTTTGAGAACTAGGAGGAACAATTATAGGATCCTTCACAGGTTCTTTAGGAGGATTAATAGGATTATCAATATTCAGACGATCAACAGTAGGAACTTGATTAACATATGTAGAAGTCATGGATAAAGGAGGTATAGAAGGTTTAGGCAAAAGACCACGATTAAGATCCATCAGAGGTACACTTAATTCAAGAATCTTACGATGCTTATAGGCTTGATATGAGCAGAAAAGATTATCAGGTCAAGAAGGACATGAATTAGGTAATGCAGGCCAAAAGAAATCAAGAGTAGCACAATCCCTCAGCCTAGAAGATTGATATAAAATATGATTAACCATCTTCACTTCTTCAGCATGAACAAATTTAAGACATTTATGGATAGGTGAAGCAACAACATGCATCGCATTTAACCATGGCAAACCAAGCTTAACTTGAAACTGATCAAAAGTAGGAACAACAAAGGTAGTGTTCACAATTTTACCGCAAAGTTCATCTGGCAAGTTAATAGAACCAAATGATGGATACAGAAAACCATTACAAGTTTGAATCCACACATCAAATGTATCATAAGAATTGCATTGCAAATTTTTCATAAAAAGATTTTCTTTAGTAATAACATTGACCAAGGATGTAGGATCAACAAGACAACCACGAGTAGGTATCTGAGAAATCCTAGCATAAATATAAAGGGGACCATCAGGAGCTTTAATGGTCTCAGAATCATCAAAGGTAATCAAAAGTTCATGAGGTCTTTTATTCTTAGGTTGTTGTCGAGGTTTAGGTTGAATCTTCAATTTAGGTTTTGGTTGAGGTTGAGATGGAACTTGAGGCTGAAGCTGAGGTGGAGATATAGATTGAACAACATGCTCCACTTGATTAACAATGTGATTAAGATCATCCATCTATGAATCATACACAATATCCATAGAAGATGGCTGAGAAATGGTATTAGTATCATGCGTAGGTAAAGGATTCGTATAGATTTGAAGATTTTGATTTAGAAGAGAGACAGATTTGTTCCCACTACCATCAAGATTATCAACAGATAAGGCATTAGAGTCAATTAAGTCTTGAACCTTATGTTTTAAAGAATAACATTTCTCAGTATCATGACCATTCTGATGATGACATTGACAAAAAGCTTTAGGATCAAAAGATTTAGATGCAATCGTAGTAGGTAAAAGAGGCCGAATAGGAGGTAAAGTAATCATATTAGCAGTTAACAACCTATTCATAATAGAATGTAAAGATTCAGAAGGAGGAGTAAACATATGATTTAATTGAAAAGCAGTGGATGCAGAAGTGGCATTTTGAGATGCAACAACAAGTTCATCAGCAACTGCATTCGCTTGTTTGTTTATCTTGACATAGTTGTTGTATTTTTTAAATTTGTTTGGATTAGGAGCAGCATCACTTTTATCAACTAGAACAGGAGCCATTGGAGTGTTTCTCTCAAATTGACTCACTTGTAATTGATAATGATGAAGTGCTGCACAAAGTTGTTGAAAACAGGTAAATTCAGTAAGCATAATCTTATCTCTAATATCCTTTTGCAAATTTGAAATAAACATACTATAGACACTCAAAAATGGGCAAGTGCTTGTAAATCATTAAAAAGGCTCAAAATCATCAAAATGAACTAATTCTCATAAAAAAGGATCAAATCAATATTAAATGGACATTAATAAATCAAATTGGACAAAAATATAAAATAAAAGGAAAAATTAAATAATGACATTAAATAATTAAATCAAAGCTTAAAGAGGTGAAAAACACTATATAATTGATTTTAATCAATTAATTGTATAGTTTTAAATCAAAAATCAAAATGAACCTATTCCTTACATGGCTAAATTTAATTAATTAATTGAATTTAATAAATCATAATATCTTTCAACAAAGTTGAGCAACCAATGAGAATTGAGGACAAAGAGACACAAATCACTCAAAGGAATTAAATCTCAATCACACAAATTCAACTTTGAATCTCATCCACTCAATTTTGTCCTTTTGTCCAAAGCTTTGAGACAAACATTTAAATTGTCCCCCCATTTAAAAACATTGCAAAATTTTTGACTCAACCAAGGCTAAATCATGATTACTTCACTCTACCCCCTACCCTAGGGAATTTACTATAAATAAGATTCATTTTGAGAGCAATAATATAGAAGAGAATTGGAGAGCAAAAGCATTGTTATTATAGGCATTTTATGAGCATTTGATAGCAATTAAGAGCATTTAGCATTAGCATTTCAATTTATCATTGCATAATGGATCATTGTGAGCTAGATTAAGCATTGTAGCATCACATTTTCTCATTTTAGAAGTGTCACTAGTGGAGATTAAGCTGAGAGCTCTACTTACCACATCTAATTAGAGAACCATGAGATGTCATAGATTTTAGTTTCATTTCTTAGTTAAATTTGCATTGTATTTTCTTTGATTTGTTAGTTAATAATCCTAATTTCATGAAGGTGTTTAACATACACACACACATACGTTGAATATCAATCTCAAGAACATGATAGGAAATTCGAGCATGCAAATGCTTAAATCTACCAATAAATTCAGTCAATTTTTCCTTAGCACTTTGTTTACAATGCATCAAATTAGTCAAAGACACTTGCAGGCCAATGTTGTTTTGAAATTGTTGAATAAAAGAATTGGCAAGTTGTGGAAATGAATCAATAGAATAAGGAGGCAAGGAAAAATACCATTGTAAGGCCTTGTCACGAAAATTTCTGGCAAACAACTTGGCTAAAATCCTATGGTCATGAGCATAATAACTACAAAGGATTTGAAATGTTTTAACATGATGAATGGGGTCTCCTTTTCCATTATAATTCTCAAGACGAGGCATATCAACTTGCTGAGGAATAGGAGTACGAATGATATCTCGAGACAAAGGACTTCCCATGTCACATGTAGGAATACTAAACTTGTTTTGAGTCAAGGATGCAAGTTGTTGTTGTAAGGATGACACAGTTTGAGCCAAACTGATGATTGTTGAATCATTAGAAGAAATAGGAGGAATATTAACATTAGAAACACTAGGTAAAGTGTAAGAAGCTAAGAGAATAGAAGACACAACTGAAGGAACACTTGGAACTATAGTTGGAAGAGGATTGAAATAAGTAAAAGGAACATCATGATAAGAAGGTTTTGATGTAGGAAGGGACACAGGAGGAACACTCATAGGAACAGAGGAAACCGTCACAGTCACCAAAGAAGGAGTATAGGTAGGAATACTAGGTAAAGGAATAGAAGAAGGTTCTATACTAGTGACATGAGGAATCAACCCTAAATCTTGAGCTTCTTGAGCTAAAGGTTTAACATTTGAATGCACGAGGTGAGTAATACCATGCAAGAGATTAACACCTTGATCACTATCACGAAGAACTTTCTTAAGAGCCTCTATAGCTTGAATAGAATCTTGATTATGGTAATCTTGAATAAACCAATTACCCATTTTATCAAGTTCAGTTGAAAGTTTTTGGACTTGTTCAGGAGGAACTCTTAAAGCATCATCCTCATCATGAGATGAGTGAGAGGAGTTTTTCTCCATAATAGGATTGGAATCATGAAGAATCAAATCATCATCAGGGATCCTAAGGAAAGGAGAGGAAGACTCATGATCAAAGGCACCCATAAGTCTACGACTTCATCTAACCAGAATATTATAAGTAGGACTAGTAGTAGTAAAGCTCATAAACCAATGCAATGCAAATGAACTAAACTAAGAAAATATAAAGTATGAATATTTTTGTATTTTGAAAGAGATTTTGCAATTTTTTTGTATTTTTGAATTAGAAAAGAGCATGCAAGATTTAATATAAAAGGAAAATCTAATACCAAAAATATATAACGAGAAATTTAACACCACAAACACAATAGGGCATCTAATTCTACAATAGAAAAGTGGGTAAGTGTGTCGGGTTCACCAAAAGGAATAGAGGTGAAATGGATTCACCTCTATGGATAGGATAATTGTGGATATGGATGGAAGTGAAATGAATGGTATTAAAATGTGAATAGGGTTGAATAGTAGTAGATAAGATAATATGATATGTAAGGGGGAATATAGGACCTATCCTTAATCCAAATTCTCAAAAGGAAAGATCCAAATGGATTAGTCACAAAGAAGTGACCAATGCACAATTGAATCAAACAATGGAGAACATGAAGAAAGGAGAAAAACCCTATAATATACTATATAAAGTATGTACTTGAAATCTTAAATGAATAGAAGGAAAATACTAACCTCAAAATAGGGCAAATCTGGAAAATGCTGATTTTTGATGTTTGTGCATAGTTTCAGAAAATTCTATAACTTGCTCCGGATTGGAAATGTTGAGACAGAGAAAACCCAGAAAAATTTTGTCCTTCTGAGGTCAGGTTGACTTTGACCCAAATAGCGGGGCAAGGTCTTACCCTGAGGCAGAATCCTACCCCCCACTAAAGGTCGTCCCTGACCCGAAACAACTTCGACAAATTTTTTTTTCACAAATCCTGAAAGTTCACCGAAAAGGGTATCCAGATCTGAACTTCAATTTGTTGTCATGTACTTGTACCTACAAGAAAAATATTTTTTTTTGTTTGGATGGGGATTTGCCTTGGTCAAACCCCAATTTAGGAATTAACTTTGAAATTGAATTGAAATTGCAATATGTATAAACAAAATAAATGGAACTATTCACCTTGCTTATGTTGAAGTCCTTGTGGAGGATTCGAATCCTTGAATCCACAAGTAGGGATGCTCCAAATGAATGTAGAAATATGTAGGATGTCTCAAATCAATGGCATTATATCTTCAACACCAATCTTGAATGGATCTTTTCATAGGAAGAGGCTTGGATGTATGTGGATGGAGAAATCTTCAACAAGAGGGCTCCATAGAGATTGAATCCTTCAATGACTAACAATAGATCTCCTTGATAAACACTTGAATGCTTGAATTCTTGGCTTGAAGATGAATGAAAGCTTTCTTTCTTTCCTTCTCCTTCTTGCTTACTTGCACTTGAGAGCTTGAGAGATTATGAGATGAGATATGATATGAAAATGAGAGAGGAAGGCCTCCTTTTATAGTGATCTAGGGAACAAACTTCTAGAGAAGGCCGACATTGGAGAATTAAATCCCAATTAACCTTAACCCTTAGAAATGGACCTAGATTAAATGCAATTTAAGGGTTTACCATTCTAAAATCTGAAACAGCCGATCCGAAAGTGGGAAAATAAACTTTCCGAAACCCGACATCTTGAAACTTTCAGAAACTAAAATTTGGACTTGGGGTCAAGGACGAGGTAGTCTCTGCCCTAGGTCAGGGTTGAGGTCATCCTTGACCTAGGTCAGGTTCTAGGTCATCCTTGACCCTTCAGGTCATCCTTGACCCAGAAAGTCAAAGTCTTCAAATTCTCAGTGAAAGTCTATTAGAAAGAGGCTAGAAACAGGGAGAGAGAAGCAGAACAAGGGGAAACAACCAGATCCATGCAAAGACCCAATCAAGGCACTTGATATGACCCTAGACCACTTACTCGGAGGGATAAATGCTCTTATCATGGAAGTGCTTCCATTTTAAGATGATACATTATCCTACCCTATTAAACTCATCCAGTTGACGTGAGTTTATACCCCTGTTCTTGAGCATGAATGTGGGTCCTTAGGTCTTTTTGATTCTTTTGATTTTGGTGGTTGGCATGTTTTCTATATTTAGATTATTTAATTTGATTAAATAGTGTATTTTTAATAAATTAAATCTTTGCTATTTTTAGCTATGAGAGATTATTTAATTAATTGAAGATTAATTAAATGCAATTGTTAAGTTTAGTTTATTATGTGGTAGAAGTATTTAATTAATGAGAAATTAATTAAATATCTTCATCTTAGAATTATTTAATTATAAATTTAACCTATGTTCAATTGAAATGTATTTATTAATTTTGCATGTGGAAATTATTTTAGACTAAATGTTTTGTTTTTTTAATTATTTATTTAATTGAAATTAGAGTTGATTATGCTTTTATGTCTTATTAAATAATTAAATATCTAATTGCATGGTTAATTGTGCTTTAAATATTTAATCTATTTAATACAAATTTTAATTAAATACATGTGCATTAGTAATGTTGAAAAGTAAATTGTTTTAAAAAAGATAACAACCTGTTTCAAAAAATCAAAGTTGAGTTGTGCAAATAAAAGTTATTTTATTTTATTTAATTGTGAATTTCTTTCAATTTCTGATTGGAGTTGATTTAGGAGTTAACTGTTGAGTTGCCTTTAGGGTTTGCATTAAAGGGGGAATTGAATCTCTATTAGGGGAAGTGCATTTCATTTTTGAGAAGAGACATGTTTTGGAGCAATTTTGGGAGGGAGGTTGGATTTTGGCATCTGGAGATTTTTGGGTTCCCTGGTGGGGCATTACACTTGGTAGTAGAGCCCGAGTTTCTACATTGGGAACTCTGGGAAGTTGTGTGCCCATATGTCTAAACTTTTAAAACTTGAAACCAAACTTAGACTTATGACTCTTTTGTATTTTAGACTATTGTTTATGAACCTAGAGGTATGATATTAAACTTGTGTGTTAGGATTGGATTTTATATGAGTGTTGCATTAACTAGGTTTGCATGAACCTCGTAAGTTATTATTTGATGTAAATACAAATATGTTCCTTATGCAATTGGTTGTTAGATGTTTTCTATTATGATGAATGAATAAAGGTTTAGATCTATTTGAATTGTTAATGAATGATCGATCAATGTGATTTTTGGTTTATTCCTAAATCATCACGAGTACAAAAACAACAATATATGACCAAATAAACTACCAAAAATTGTAGATAAATGACCAAATTTGGTCACATGACCAGTGGTAGTTTATTGCCGGTCATTTATCTCGTGACCAAATTTATGACTAAACTATTTTAGTCATTTATTTGGTCATTGATTTGGTCATATATTTAGTCATTTATTTGGTCATTGATTTGGTCATATATTTAGTCATTTATTTGGTCATTTGGTAGTTTATTTGGTCATTTGGTCATTTGATAGTTTATTTGGTCATTTGGTAGTTTATTTGGTCATTTATTTGGTTGTTTATTTGGTCATTTATTTGGTCATTTATTTAGTCATTTATTTGGTCATTTATTTGGTCATTTATTTGGTTTTTAATTTTGGTCATTTATTTGGTCATATATTTAGTCATTAATTTAGTCATATATTTAGTCATTAATTTAGTTATATATTTAGTCATATTAGGGCACGATGGAATCAAACCATCATCCTCCTACTTGTAAAGTAGGTGCTCTTCCATTGAGCTAGTACCCTTTTAAGAATAATCATACCATGTATACTAGTACTTTCCACTAGGCTGAATATTGAAGTGTGCACTTAAATATTTCTTTTCTATTTGAAACATTAACAATTTTATCCTAATTTATTAGCTGATAGGCTTTCTAGTGGGAGCTTTTGCTCCTGAAAACCCTTTTCCCTCTTGGAAACCTGTCATGTAGCCTGCTTGCTTGAGAGCTCCCTCCGAAAATGACACACCTGTCATTGACGACCACATGTGTCAAAGGTAACTGCTGCCTGCATTCTCCACTTACTACCTTCTCTTGCCATCCCTTCCAACTCCTTCACTCAGTGCCATTTCTTTACGGTTGTGCTTCAGTCGGTGCCAGCTCTATCTCCTTCATTCGGCGCTGACCCTTAATGGTTGTGCCTATCGAATATTATCCACCACTTTGCACACCGACTCAACCATGTATATATACACCACTAGATGCTCGTCAATAATTTATATTTCAGCTTTGTGTTTCTTCTTCCTTTGCTACGACAGGAAAATCTCATATTCCTTCTCTGTATTTCCTCTTACTTTGGTGCGGCGGGAAAATCTCTTCTACCTTCCGCTTCTTGTTTGCTTCAAAATTTTGAGGGTTCTTCTGCATCATCGAGCTTCAGCTTTTAAAAAGGTATATACTCACATTCATTTGTTCTGTTAAGAGGGTGTTATGAATGGGGTTGTGATTTTCTGTTTCATTTTTCTTGGCTATTCGTTGAGGATTCCACACAACTTAAAACTTGATTTTTGGGGGTGGAAGTTTCATGTTTTGATGGGATTTGGATGTTTGACTATGTGCAGGTTTTTTGGCTTCGATTGGCACTCATTACAATCAAGCACAATGGCCTCTGAAGATTGTCACCGAGGGGGGAATATTAGTACCTCTGCTATCTGTCGGCAAGGTGAAAATACTAGTGTGGTAGGTATTCATAATGGCCTTAATTTCTTCAATAGTGTGTTATGCCAGACTGTACATTTTGTTTGCATTAGAACAAATCTTAGTAGCAACTTTCTTTCTTCTTCTTAAGGATCCATGGGTTTTGCATAAATATATGGTTGTTCTAAAGTGTTTCTTAGGTTTATAATTAACTTAGAGTCATGGTTCAATTAGGCTAGGATTTAACAATTGTGATACTGACCTAAGCATGTCATATTTGTGTCTACAGTCAGTTGGAGACAATTAACTTGCATTCTTTTTTGCTATTGAATATTTATTGAAGCATAACTACATATAATTAAATCCCAAGCTTTGAAAACTATAAATCAGAATCTTTTGAGCAGATACCCCAAAAAAAATTCAATCCCAAGCTTTGAAAAGTAAAAATCGTGGGCTCCTAAAATCTATCCATAGACCTTCTTTTCTCCATCTATATATTCCACTGATTGCACTATAAACTCATCCAACAAGCACACACACCCATAGCTTGTACTTTTGCATCCAGTTTTGCCTTAAAGTTAAATCCACCAGAATTGATGAATGGGAGGTAAGTGAACCTTTGTCCTCAATTCATTCACTATCTAGAATACATTATATCAGCTTCATGATGGATGGGTTCAAGCATTTAAATATATTTCACAATCTATGATAAGATGCACTGCCTTTAAGAGGGTCCCTGGGTGAGCCTATTCCTCTATGGGTCATGATATAGAATCCTAAACCCAGCCACACACACTACGTTGTTAACACCAAGAGCTTGCAAATAGAAATCCAACACACTAGTGGTACAAAAATACCAAATGAAGATTGTCCATTTGTTAAGAACTATCTACCCAAACACAAAGAGATCAATATAGATAATAATACCAAGAGAATCAAATTTACACTTGAATTTAGAGGCACAATACCATAAAACCCTATACAACAAACCTGTGTCCTAATAAAATGCTTAAAGAATGGGAGCATCACTCTATCAAATTGATCAGGATTCATGCCACAAGAAAACCACATGAGCCAAGGTACAAAACTACTTTGATATCAATGTGCTTCATAACTAGGATAGATGTTCCATAATCAACTCATCAACATAAATCCTAACCTCTATGAATTTGATAAACTAAATATGTTTGAAGTCATCTAAGATTTATGCTTAAGAAAACAATTATGTGCTTAAGAATTGCAACGAGTAAGTTCTGAAATTGTTGTAGTGCTGTATGACATGAATTGAATGCAAACAAAAAACTAATGAGTAAGAAAACAAAACCTCATACAAGAGATTACTCTAGAGAAATCCAATTGCAAAAACTCCTGAAGAGTGTGGTTATGCCTCCTAATGCTACAGTATTAATGCAAGATTTACAAGTAGATCTTCCTCAATTAGGGGGCTTGATAGGACTTACTTATACTACTCAATTTACCACACCTAAGTTACTCAACTATACATACATGCTACAACTCCAAACTCTATATTAGGATGACTTGCATTACACCCAAGGGTTGTATATATACAAGATATCAAGAATTGAACTGAACTGAGATAACAAATTAGAAGAGGCTTCAAAAAGATGGAATTTCAAATGCTTAGGCATCTATGTATCCATGTGAGCCTGTTGTTTTGTCACATGCGGGATAGGTTGACAAACACAAACACACCTGGACGATCCTAGTTTGTGAATCTGTACAATACGGGTTTGACTGTATCAAAACATGCTTGATAAGTTTAGTTGTAGCCAATCCTATCAAATATGGACTATCACATCAAGCTATAGCCATAGGGTGTCCTGTTCACACTTGAATTCCATCTTCTTCATTTTGCCCCTGCATTGGCATGCAAATTTGTGTTAGGAGCAAGTATGAGTATCAAGAACCTTAGTCATCCAAAATGGTAAATGAACTTAGTGACATTGCTTGAACTCGTTTAATTGTATTCATGATCTAACTCAGATCATCAAACCTCACAAATCAATTTTTCTCCAAAAATATTGAAGAAACTTCGTCATTACTACTTCCAAAGTGGTAAACATAGCCTATTTTAAGGTTGTCTATAGGTGACCATGAAAATGTTGCTAGTATGGCTGGACAACGATATCTTTAACATATGTGAAGCTGAATTTATTATTGGGTTTACATTTTATCGTGTACAAGTGCTAAACCATGGCTTTTTATCTCAAATTTGTTTGACATTTTCTTTATTTTCTTTATTTTATATTTGATAAATTTCCATGCCTATACTATGAGAATATGTAACTGTAGAGTACAGTGTCATGAATTTTTTACACTATTTTTACAGAAATGATGCAGGAGCTTCAAACAGAGACACAATTGTACTTAATTGATATAATATATTAACAGATATGTAACAAATGTTGGGAACTACAGGATATATCAGCTATTGAAAGATTGAAGGGGTTTTAAAAAATTTCTTCCATATGCCTTTCTTAGTTTGTTTCAAATAGTTTGTGGTCATGGTGTACAATTTATGCATTTAAGTTTGGTCTAAGGTCTTCGATGACACTAGTTTAAGCGTCATTATATGGGTTCCATAGCTGGAAAACTTGGATTTGACAATAACATATCTGATCTAATTTCAAAACCTTATGAACTTGAGGATAAACATGGTAATTTTTTCTAACATTAAAAAGAACATAAATTTGAAAAAAAAAAGAATCTTCAAAACCATGCATACCACTGAACTCAAGGAATACATTACTTGATTTCCTTCATGTACAAATCATAATTATAGTTCAATACACATCACTGCCCAAAAACTGAGTTCAATACATATCAAACTTCAATGCAAATGATAGTTTCAACTTTCAATACTCATAATCTATAAATTTATACACATCAACTTTAATACAAAATGATACTTTCAACTTTCAGTTATTGTAATCATATTTTTTCTTTGACTAAATCTCAAAAGAGGCTGTAGTTGTGTAGATGTCCTCGAATTGCTTGGTCCTGCTGCAGTTTCAGCTTCATTTTGGGGAACACTATCATCCTCAATAGGAGTATGTTGTAAATGCGATGAGCTCATTGATGATTCACCTTCTATCTCGTCATATGTTGCCACTTCTACTTGCCATTCTATTTCCTCCCTCTCATTTCAGCCAATTATGTGTGTGAATTTTGTACCTGTTCTGTAGACACAACACTTCAGTAAAACATTAGAGGTTAGCAAAAATAAAAGCTGCAATGAATTGAAAGCTAAACTAACCAGGTGATTTACTGCCTTCTAATAGGTGCGAGTATGATGTTCTCAGATTGTAATCAAGATCAGTGACCTTGACAACACCTAAATAAAGGATTTGAATGCAAAATCTAGATATGGAATGAATGCAATTAATCTTTTTTTTTTTGGTTTTTCTATGCAATAATATGATAATGAAAACTTGATATGAATCTATGCTAATAATGATATGAAAAACTGATATGCAAACTAAGCTAAGAAATGATATGAAAACAAAAGGTGATCTCACAAAATGTGGTTGATTCACAAATAAGCTTCGTTTCTCCAGATAGCAATTCGCCAGCATAAGTTTGCAAAATTATGAGATGATTTGTGAAGAGCTGAGGCCTTAATTTATAGAAATCCAGGGCTTTGGAGGTGCATGAATAAAAGCCATAAATCTCTCTTGATAAACTCGGGTTGATTTTTAGTTTTAATTCACAAAATCATGCAAAAGCAGAGTTTAACTCAAAATAGAGTTTAGATTTAATTGATAATTGATAGTTGTCTGCTTTTCTGATTGTGCATGATTTATTTATGAATTAATTTAATAATAAAGTGATTTATTTCCAACTTAACTGATTTTGAAAAATAAACAATTGATTTATGGGTTAATCAATCATTTTTCAAACTTTTATTCAAAAACAATATTATTAAAAATGACAACTTGCTTTAATTAATTAAATAAGAATTTAATCAATTAATGATAGGAATTTTGATTTATTGTCAAATTTAAATAATAATAATTTAGGAATAAATAGAATTAACTTCAATTAAATAATTAAGTGGCAGTATTAAATCTAATTAATTAAATATTGAGAATATTCAATTAATCAAACTTTAGGATAAATTGGATTTATCGCCAAATAATCATTAAATTAAAGATAATTAAGATAAATAGGAATATTGCTAGGAATATTCCCCTATGCAGAATTTAGGATAATCAATTAGGATTCGATGATGTTTAGATGTGCCTTAGGTTAGGACTTCGATGTTGATTTTATTCGATTTGATGATGTAGGACGTTAATGAACCTATAGCCCATTTTTGGGGTATTACATTTTGCCCCTCTTTGAATTGTTGTGTGAAGCGTAGTGGTTCAAAGATAGTCTGTGTTTGATAAAGATACAAAACTGATTCGAAAGATATGATGATATTAGGTCCTGAATGACCAAAGATAATGTTCACTATAGCAACGATGAACCAATGAAACAAAAGTGTCAAAACACCTGATTCTGAACCTTATGATTGTGAAGAAGTGAGTGACCGATTCCAGACTCGATTGTCCTTAGAAGAATCACATAGGTATCACATCTGAACCCTTCAGTTGCCGAAGAACCAAGGAAATAACTCTAATGAACCGATGGTTATGAAAAATTGATACAGTTTACAAGATTAGGAGAATATCAGATTGATATGGACCTCGATGAATCTGATATGCCCCAAGCGATGATAGATTTGCCCCGAGCAATGAGGACTTTTGATGAATCAGCAACTAGACGTGGTTGTTGTCTTGATTACTGATGAAAGATAACATATTTAGATTTACAAACTTTGAATGATGTGCAATACCATGCCCCCTTTGGGATTAAAATTTAAATCTGACAAGAAAAGTTAGCGTTAAATGGTTTTGAAGCATGTTAATTGATTTAAGAAGTGGTTAAACACGTTCGAGAACACATTTTGCATCATTTAGAGGTCCTGGAGACCAAGTTTGACTAGGTTAAACCATGAGTTGACCATAGGTGACCAAGTTGAAATTTTGATAGTTTGATGTAAGATAATCAGTTAAGTTGAATTCTGGATTCCTGTGACGATTGAAGGTTGATTATGCAAGCAGTAGACCGTCCTGGGTTCAAAAAATTTTAAATCATGATTTTGACAGAGTAAATGATCTCAGATTTTAATTTTGATTCCAAAAATGGATTCAGAACATCGAAATTAGCCAGGGGTGCAATTTTCGTGGAAAACAGAGCACTTTTAAAAATTAGGTCAAAAGCTATATAAGGGTCAGAAGGGTCATTTTCAAATCATTTCAACCATTTGACTTTGGAGATCTTGTGGAGCCCTCTGAGTGAGAAAATGGTAGAACAGAGAGAACCGAAGGTACCTGTGAGTTCACATTGATTTGAGTGCAGTCGGAGACATCAGAGACCTCGATAGTACGGACATCCGGTATGTGGACCTCTGTGCCTCTCTGAAATTTCAAAATTTTCATGTTTTATAGCATTTTTAGAATTTTTCATACGCATTTTGCTTTTCAATTTTCGCATGTTTGAAAACTCGTATGAGTCCTCCCCCAGACTTGTACGACATTTGAATTTCATTTCCTTTGTCGTTTCATGACCTGCCCAGTGTCATATGAGAGGGACCCATGAGTCGTACGACATTTCATCGGGTCCCTCAAAACTCGTATGATGAAGTATCTAGTGTCGTATGACTATGGTTTGTCGTTTGGTCTGTTGTGGAATGTCGTACGACTTTTCATGCCAGTTTGGACTATCGTATGAAAAATAGTGAGTTCAAAACTCCATCTTAGGTCAAAATTTTTGCTTTTCTGATTGCTCTGCCTGATTGCTGACTCTTTGACCTACCTTCTGAAATACAAAACCATTCAATTTTTGCACTATTAGCCTATTGTTGAACCCAATTTCTGATAGAATTTCCTATTTCTGTATAATATAGGTCACATATCCAGATGTACACGTCCGTCATTCATATCCAGCGACACAAAGACTATGTGTTTCACTTCCTGACCCTATGAGGGTACATCTTGCTACCTGTGGGTTTGAGTACCTGATCCATTTACCCAATATTAGGGTAAATTATGGCCTACTGACTGCGTTGATCGAGAGGTTCCACTCAGAGACACAAAATTTTCATTTACCAACTGGAGAGATCACTGTGACTCCAGAGGATGTATATATGAAATTACGCATTCCTTTCCATAGTAGTCCGTATCCTGAGTATGTGAGTACCGGCCAGATAGGTCTTCATGCTTTTAGGCATTTGTTTGGTGATGATACATAGTTGATTGGGTCCATTTCATGGGAGACCTTTGTATAGAGATATGGTCAGACACACCGCTTAGAGTGCATTATTGCTGGGATGATTGGTGAGCTCATCATGCCAGGCCATCAGCATAACAGTTTCTTGATGGGATGGGCCCCGATGGTAGCACTTCTTATGGTGACTCCCACTGAGCTTGCTTAGGGTCAGTGTCTTTTGGCACATATGTTTTCAGAGATGCATGAGGTTGTGTATCAGGATTGCAAGAGTTTCTCTTCTGGAGCTCTTGTGTTACAGATATGGGCCTGGGAGCATATCCCAGTTTTGAGACCAGTTTTTCAGACACATCATCAGCCACAGGAGCTAGTGATATACACATATGCTGGTTATGTCACACAGGTCCACATGGGCCATATTGATTATTTTAGATGATGCTTGGATGATATGACTTTTGTAGTATGGAGACCCTTCTTGTAGATAGAGGCTTGGCCCACTGCGAGAGAGCATTTTAGCTTCCTTTTTTAGAGTCAGGTACTCATTGGTCGTTCCTCCACTATTTTGGAGAGATTTCTCATTACTAGAGTGTGGCATCAGTATGGACAGAGATAGGATGCCCTGTAGGAGTATATTGCATATGCCTGTATAGTTCATGAGATCGGGCTCGGATGGACACAGAGGCTCACTTATTCTTTATGTTCAAATGAGTACATCACTATTATTGGGAGAGACTGGGACTACCTTCCACAGGTTGTCGATGTCGGGGTCACAAATGGATTCATTACTTGGTAGGTAGAGCACCCCATTTACAAATTTTCTGACCCGACTGAGCTAATACCCTCCATGGAGGAGGCTATGGATGTCACAGGAGCTCCTATGAGACCAGGTTCGAGATCACAGGTAGTACATCCTACACCACCCAAACCAAGAGCGATGGCTCCACTATAGAGACTAGCAGGACACATGAGGCCCTCTCATCCTTCTACTTCGACAGCAGGTACATCTACAGGTGCACAGAGACGGACCAGGGGTGAGAGTGGCACTTTGGGTGGTGTTGGTCTTGTAGATGATGTATTAGCAGATGAGCAAGTTGTAGGTGTTGGTACAAATATGGGTACAAATGATCCCTTTGATCTAGGGGTTGAGATTAGATGTTGTAAGGTGCGTAGAGTAGGTACCACAGAGTGAGCAGAGCAACCAGCATAGCCAGCATAGGACACAGATATGCCAGTAGTAGAGGATGAGCCTAGTGTACCTCTTACTTCATCAGAGATTATTAGACGTCTCAGAGCTCAGGTCCAGGACCTGAAGATACAAAGTGCTAGGTGGGAGGAGAGGTATCTAGAGGTAGATAGGCAGTGCATAGAGCTTCGTGCAGAGTTTCATTTAGAGGTTCAGAGATTACAGAAAGAGGTGACCCATCAGACCTCATGGGCTTCATATTATGTTCTGCATATTATGCTGATGTCCCTGCTGCGCAGAGAGTACCGACATATTAAGATTATATGGCAGCCTCGGAGGGAGCTAGGGCACCGAGAGCAGAGGCTATACCAGATGCACCACCCCCTCCTCCACCAGATGCCGAGGAGCATGCCGATAGTTGATTCCTATTCTTATGTTTTGATATACTCTGTTCTTTTTTATCATTGATATACTGTTCTGACTTTGATAGCTCTTAGGAGTTCATCCTTTTGTATATTGTGCTAGTAGTGCACCCCTGACACATTTCGAGTTGATGATATATATGAGATCGATATTTTGGGTTGTGACTTCATTTGTACTTGTCATGGTTTGATTGATGATGATATCATGTGATGTTTATGCTATGAGTAGTGTAGAATGTATGTATGGATCAATGCAATGCAATGATTTCTATCATATGTATGGATGTTATGCAAATGTAATGGATTATGAAAAGATGTATGTATGATTTATGCTTATGCACTGGATGTAATGTAATGCAACAAATGGTAATGATATGGGATGTAAATGCAGCGATATACATGATATGTTTTTGCAGGTTGATGAAGACAAGTACTTAGTCTTATGTCAAAAGGATGTTTAACCCAGGAGGGTTACTGCTTGCGGTTCGGTGAAGAGACCTTCAAGTGAGACTCAGCTCTCGTTAGATGTGAAGAATTGATATGAAGAATTGTTTAAGCTTTGGAGTGTTTCCAAACATTTGTGAGATCATGCAAACATGCAAAATGCAAAGAAACATGCAAAATGAAATGCAACCTAGGACCTAGGACCTACTCACTGATCATATGTCGATTTGTTATCATCATTGAACTTTTAGGTAACTGGATAAATCAATACAATGTCCACTAGCTATGAAACTATAGACATATGAATATTGATTTGTATGCGCAAGAATCAATACAACACCCACTGGTCAACAACCATGGATATATGAATATTGATTTTTTTTTCGGAATGTCAGATTAGATATAAGCACCAAGGCACAAGCGCCAGGATGACCTGAATATCATGTCCATTTTGATATAGCAATTTATATAAGCATCAAAACATAAACGTTGTGATGACTTGAATACGTCTTGCATTTTAACGTACACATCAAACAGTGAAGAGATCATTCTAAGTCCAGTGTGAATTACCCGTAGTGACCCTTTATCATTCACATCCTTAGGCAAGATTGTGTTTCATAGTAGGAGAAATAATTCACTCAAAAAGATAATAGTTAGATCAAACTTCCTTGAATTTTTTGGGTATCAATGGTCGAGGTACGCATGGCCATCCAATTTGAGATAGAGGCTCTTACAGTCGAACACCATTTCAATCCAGAATTTCCAAAGTTGTTAGATTTTCACATACAAGCAGAAGACAAAGAAAAGATTATGCCCCTAGTCATCACTCTCTAAATCCCGTAAAAGACATCATCGAAGAGCTTGAAGGGACACAATATGCAAAAATCTCAATGCGAATCAGTAAGCATACAAGGAGATAAAAGCATGAAAAAGCATAGATTGTTTTCAGTTTGATGTTTGATTGCGATGTTGTAGATGCAAAATCCTTTCTGGAGAGGAGACTGACTGACTAACTCGGATGAAGCTTCAAAGGACTCTGACTAGATATGACACGTCTAAAGTATACTAGAGACCATAGGATATGACATTGATTGCCCCCAAGTTTGAACATTGATAGGATACAGACGCTTGAGCTGATTGGTGTACAGATCAACTTATTGAAAATAGGAATGTAGAAACAAACCGGGAGATATGTACAAACTAAAGCAAGACTGAAAGCTGGGAAAGACCAAGATTGCGCTGATAGATGGAGCATTTTGAAACAAGTGGTGCCCGTTTGCTGGGTTTTCACCATCTTGGCAGAGATTCTATTTTTGCTACCAAGGTGCCTGTTTCCAGGTTTTCACCAAGGCACTTTTTTCTTTTTCTCATTTTTTTGTATTTTTCATTTTCTCAAATTTTTTGATATTTTTGATATTTTTTACTTTTTTTTTGTGAATCATCAAGGCGCCCATTGCTAGGTTTTCACCAAGATGTTCATTTTTTTAGGACTTTTTCCAATTTTAAAGATTTTTTAGGACATTTTTACCATAGACTGAATGCCTTAGGCATAGAATTTCTTCAAATGGAGAACGTTGATTGGTTCTCAGGGCTGTTCTCCTTCAGTCGTTGAGAGTTGATAGGCACTAGAGCCAAAAGTAGCAGTGATTAAAAAGGGACCCAGCTAGTTGGGTTCAAACTTCCCCTTGCATTCTCGATGTGATTGATTTTTAGGATTCTCTCTCAAGACTAGATCACCAACTTGAAATTCTCTATGTCTGACTTTCTTGTTGTAGCCTCTAGACAATATTTTCTGATATACTCTGAGATGATCATACGCTGCTTGTCTGCGCTCATCTAGTAGTTCAAGTTCTTGCAACCTAGACACTCTATAGTCATCATCAGTTACTAGACCATGCATTCTAATTCTTAGTGATGGGATTTCAACCTCAATAGGCAGTACCGCTTCAAACCCATAAACTAAAGCAAAAGGTGTAGCCCCTGTAGGCATTCTGATACTTGTTTTGTAGGCCCAGAGAGCTGGATTGATCATGAGATGCCAGTCTTTTCCTATTTTATTAACTGTATGATGCAAGATTTTCAATAGATTCTTATTAGAAGCCTCTGCTTGTCCATTCCCTTGAGGATAGTAGATAGAAGACCAATGTTGTGTGATGTTGAATTTGGCACATAGATCATCTAGGTCTTTGTTCTTGAATTTTCCACCATTATCTGTGATTATGGAATGAGGTAACCCATATCTGCATATGACATAGTTCAATATGAACATAGATATTTGCTTTCTAGTTGCTTGTGTCAAAGGGACTGCTTCTACCCATTTTGTAAAATAATTTGTAGCTGTGATTATATGGGTATGTCCATTAGAAGAATGAGGATGTATAGCTCCTATAAGATCAAATCCCCATTGGTGAAAAGGCCATTGTGTAGTAAAGGGAATTAGATCTCTCCCTGGAGCATGAATTAAGTTGCCATGCACTTCGCATTTTTGACAATTCTTAGCAAATTTGATAGTCTCTTTCTCCATCTCAGGCCAATAGTACCTAGCCCTAATAAGTTTTTGAGCTAGTGTTAAACCGTTTGAGTGTGACCCACAAATACCATCATGGACTTCCTCTAATGCACGTTGAGACTCTTCCTGCTCTAAACATCTAAGTAGTGTACCATCTAGACCTCGTTTGTATAGATCGTGACCAATGATGACATATCAGGAGGCATTATGGATAAGGTATCTCTTCTCATGGTGGTTGAAGGTATCGGGAATGAGTTGGTCTTGGAGATAGGAAAATAGGTTTTTGTATTTGGATGAATCATGACCAACAACAGTGTAGATCATGCGGGTTTCAGGGGAATCATATGTAGGACAAGATAGTGCTTCCACTAGGAACTCATAGCGTAGCTCATGTTCAGGCTGCTGTAATAAAGTAGATAGTGTTGCCATTGCATCGATAGCTTTATTCTCTGTTCTAGGAATTTGCTCAAATGTGATAGATAGGAAATACTTCTTTAGATCATCTACCATTTTCTTATAAGGAATGAGCTTTTCATCTTTAGTTTGGTACACATCATTGACTTGATGAATAACAAGTTGAGAGTCTCCATGAATGTGTAGCTCTGTCACTCTCCACTCAATTACTAGTTTCATGCCATTCAAAAGGGCTTCATATTCTGCAATATTATTTGTGCAAGGGAACTTGAACCTGAATGCTTTTGGAATTGAGTATCCTTGAGGAGTTATGAACAATATGCCTGCTCTAGATCCATTCTGTGTATAGGAGCCATCAAAGAATAATTGCCATTCTCCAGAAGAAAGATTCATGATAGAGGAATCTAGAAATTCCATTTGCATTGGTGTATTATCAATCATAGGTGCATTTGCTAATTGATCAGCAATAACCTGTCCTTTTATAGCTTTTCTTTCCACATATTCAATGTCAAATTCACTTAAGAGCATGACCCATTTGGCTAATCTACCCATGAGGGTAGCTTTGCTTAGTAGGTACTTTAGTGGATCAATTTTAGCTACCAAATGTGTGGTATGAGCTAACATGTAGTGTCTCAGTTTCTGTGATGCAAAGATCATAGCTAGACAAGCTTTCTCAATCATTGAATAGTTCTTCTCATATGCAACCAATGTTCTACTAATATAGTATATAGCTCTTTCCTTTTTGTTCCCATCATGCTGTGCTAGCAATGCCCCCAATGATGTATCAGTTGCAGAGACATATAAGATCAATGGCTTCCCATGAATAGGAGACATCAAGATAGGAGGATTTGATAGATATCTCTTGATATGGTCAAAGTTCTTTTCACATTCTTCATTCCATGCAAAGGTCACACCTTTATGTAATGTTTTTCTAAAAGGTTGTGATATATCAACAAGCTATGATATGAATCTTTTGATATATTGTACTCTCCCTTGTAAGGTTCTCATTTGACTAATATTCTTGGGAGGTTGCATCTCTATTATAGCCTTGACTTTAGCTGGATCAACTTCAATGTCCTTCTTTGAAACTATGTATCCTAAGAGCTTTCCAGAAGTGACACCAAAAGCACACTTCTTAGGATTTAGTTGGAGACTAAACTTTTCCATTCTGTCTAGAATCATGCTCAAGTCCTTTAGATGTTCAGTTCTAATCATAAATTTTGCTAAAGTATCATCAGCATAATCTTCCATAGTTCGATGCATCATGTCATGGAAAATAGATGTCATTGCTCTTTGATATGTAGCACCAGCATTTTTAAGCCCAAATGGCATGACATTCCAATAGAAGGTACCCCATGCACATGTGAAAGTAGTTTTCTCTTGATCCTCTAGAGAAATTTTTATTTGGTTATATCCAGAGAAACCATCCATTAAGGAATACATCTCAAAACCCGTAGTCATGTCCACTATCATATCAATGTTAGGTAGTGGAAAATCATCCTTAGGGCACACTCTATTCACATCTCTAAAGTCTGTGCACACTCTGATTGAACCATCTGGTTTAGAAATAGGTACAATATTAGAGATCCATTCAACATAGTCTATAACTCGGATGAATCCGGCTTTTAGGAGTTTCTCTAATTTAGCTTTAACCAAGAGTGCAACATGAGGATGCATCTTTCTCAACTTTTGCTTAACAGGTTTGACATTTGGAGCTATGGATAGATGATGCATTATAAGATTAGGATCCAATCCTGGCATATCTGAATATTTCCATGCAAAGTTGATCTTCTTCTTTGTTAGGAATGTTGTACATTTTTGCTTTTCTTCTTCTGATAAAGATTGTGCTACATGAATCAACTGTGGTTCTTCTGTTGTTCCCAAATTGATAGATTGAGTGGGCTCAATTAGAACTGAAGATCTATCCTATAAATGACTCGGAAGGACATCAAATATCTCATCCTTAGGTGCCTCAGAGAGGTTTTCACCTTTAGATATGTCTTTTATTTTTACTTTTGTAGGTTTTGAGACTGCCACAAAGTGGTTTTCACCCTCAAAACTCTTTTCCTTTTTATTTTTATTCTTTTGACTAAGATATTTGATGTCCGACTCGGTCATGCTGACGCTTGGTTCACTGATGGAAGTTCTCATAGGCTCAATTGCATTGAGGTAGCAAGCAAGGGCATAGTCATTGGGAAAGGTGTAAACACCATGGCTCAGATTTGTGGAGGTTTGATCAATAAGTTTTGGATATTGGATAGTCAAAGTGGGGAAAGATTGGGAGATAGTGTTTATGAATATGGATCTGTCATCATTGGTCCTAACCCGACACTCAAGTTCAAAGGTAATATTACAACTTAAGACATTCAATTCATGAATAGGCTCAATGTCATTGTGGGAGTCCAATTTAGCCATAGGTGGATCAGACTCAATAGGTTCATCATTTCGCTCTTTACTTACATTGGGATTAGGTGCATATTGGTGAATAACATCAACATGTTTCTCTGTAATAAGCTCATCTGGTTCTGGAATGGCTCCCCATTCATAGTCATTTGATTCAGCTTCTGATTCAGGATCTCTAGGAAATCTTAGAACTTGAGTAAAGTCAGGGTGAATACCCCAAGAAGGGTTACCCTCAGTTTCTGATTTGAATTCATACTCATGGGAATCAGTTTTAGAATAACTACCACCTTCTTCTTGATCTTCTTGATTAGTTTCAATATTAGATGGTTCTTGTCTTGCAACTATCTCTTGATTGATAGTAGGTTCTTGTGTTTCTACTACATTAATTCTTTTGATTGGATCATCTTTATCATCAAGAAGGTCTTTGATCTCCTTAGGTAATTTTTCATAGGGGATGAGTTTTGAGCTGTCCGAATCACTATCTGATGGTTCTATTTCTTCTTTCTTAAGAAGAGGTTCTCCTAGTGCGATCTACTTTATGACATGGGAACAATTACCTTTGAGGTGGAGGGTTTCTTTTTAAATCCTAAGTCAACTTTGTCTTTATTTTATCTACCAGTATGTGGGAGAGGTGCCTCGAGACCTTTTCCTCTGACTCTTAGAGGTCCTTGACCTGGATATCCCATCTTAGCTATCAATTTATTTCCTGGACCGTATGACTTAGAAGGGATTTGTGGTGCTGTAGAGTCGGTAGTTTGAACATTGTGGGATTTAGGTTCATCTTTGTAAAGCCATGCAAGCACAACTTCATCCTCTTCAAATTATTGCTTGGAGACTTGTTCTGCTACAAAATTCTTTTTATATGCCTCAAGAGGTTCTTTAGATTCTGGTTTGGATTGTTTCAAAGATTGTCCATAAGACTTAGGTGAGATAGGGAGAGATGTCAAACATAAGACTGGCTCCATAGTATATTCTCCCATACTATTTTCTTTGATATTAACCTCTTTTGCAAGATCTTCCATTTTAGATGTGGATGCTTCTTTAGTTGGTTCAATGGAAGATTCTCTGCTATTAGCCACAAGCTTATCTGCACTTTCCTTCAATTTATTGCAAGTGGTGGATATGTCTGCTGTAATAGTGACCTCTACTCCTTCATAAGGAAATTTCAAGCATTGGTGAAATGTAGAAGGAATAGCTTTCATCTCATGTATCCATGGTCTCCCTAGAAGAATGGTGTAAGCCAAAGGTAGATCAAGAACTTGACATATAGTATCTCTGATAACTGGACCTTCTCTGATAGGTAAGACAATGGTGCCTTTGGAAGATCTTTCTTGTTCATCATAGGCTTTGATAGTTATTTTCTTTCTAGGATCAATAGCCAATTCTGAAAATCCCAATTGGGTGATCAAGTTGTAAGAACAAATGTTTAGGCCAGCGCCACCATCTATCAACACACGTTTGACTCTATGGTTCTGGATCAAGACTTCTATATGCAAGGGTTGATTATGTGGGTGACTCAAGGAGTTGTCATCTTTCTTTAAAAAGGAGATATATTGCGGAGATGTAAGATGTCCAACCATATTCTGGAACCTGTCTAAATCAAGGTCATCAAGAACATTGGAACTGAGCAAAGCTTTGTCTAGTATGGCTCTGTGAGCTGGGGATATTCGAAGCAACTCAAATATAGAGATTTTGGCATTAGTGTGCTGGAGTTGTTGAACAATGCTATAAGATGTAGGCCTTGTATCCTTTGGATTGGAAGATTTGGAAGCAGACTTCTATTTGGAAGCAGATGAAAGATTGAAGGGTATCTTAGGGACATTAGATGAATCTGGGATTTGTCCTTTCAGATGTGCCTGAGCTTGTGATCGAGTAACTACATTAGCTGAGGAATGATCTCTTTCTCTTCGTACAATTACGATGACATTGCAACTTTTAGAGAGACATGGTTCAACCATATTGATGACAACATTATTTCTAGGGTAGGCATAATTGACTTTTGCCCCCATATTAGGTTGAGAAGTTGAAACTCTTTGACCATGTTGCGGAAATGGTTCTGTAAATGTCGTATGATCATTATTTCTCTTAGGATTGTCAACTGTGATGTCTCCACTATCGATCAGATCTTGAATGGTGTGTTTCAACCATAAGTAGTTATTAGTTTTGTGACCTTTACCTCGATGGAAATCATAGAATTCATTTTCTTTCCACCAATGTGGCTTAGGGTCTAGATCAAATTGTCGGATTTCTGGCAAAGAGATGATGTTATCAGCCAATAGAGTTCTCATAACTGATTCTAAAGATTCTCCAAGAGGAGTGAACTTTCTCTTTTTATCCCAAGATTTGTATTCTGGCTTCTTTTGGAATGGTTAAGATGACTTTTGTTCTAAAGCTTTAATGGCTTGGGAACCAAGAGTTAGGTTGTAGGCTGGTGCCTTTGATGGGACACGGATAGTGTCGACAATGCCATTTGTGATGATGCCTTTGTTCTTGCTCCAATTTTTGTTCTTATCTTTGGAACTAGATCCAGATTCGTATTTGTCCTTTTGAAGCGTGATATCTCCTTTCTTGACAAGTACTTTCTCAATCTTGATTGCATTATCTACCATTTTGTCAAAAGATGTATGATCCTGCATTTGTAATGGGTATTTGATCTCTGGGACAAGGTTATTGATAAAGATTTTGAGTTTCTCCATTTCGGGAATTGGTCTAGCATATAGAGAGAACTTCTTTCGCCACCTCTTGAGGAATGTTAGGAATGGTTCTCCTGGATATTGGTTGAGGTTACAGATATCGATCATGGTGACCGGGTGTTGAATATTGTAGGAGTATTGTTGATAAAATATTTTAATCAACTCCTCAAAAGTTTTAATCGTAGGAGGCAATCTAGAAAACCAATGAATGGATGCTCCACCCAGAGATCTAGGAAAGAGGTGCATCAGATGGTCGGTTCATGCATGAACTCCATGGATTTTGTATAGAACTCTCTAACATGATCTTGAGGATCAGAGTGTCCGTCATATTTATCATACTTGACATCTCCACTCTTTTTGGAAATGGTGGCATATACAAGTCTTTGTCAAATGGAAAAGGACATAGAGCCTCCATGGAGAACTCCTTGGGTTCCTTCTCTTTTTTGAGTTTATTCAGTTTGACTTGTAAAGCATGCATCTATTTCATCATGGCCATTATCGGAGTTTCTTCCTCATGTGTGATGATATCTTCAACATTAAAATTAGGAGGAAGCTTAGCTCCTTGATGAGCTAACTCCAAAAAGTATGTTTCTCAATTTTCTTTCAAGATATGCCTCATCATTTTCTTGAATTCATTGTCATTTTGGTATCGGGAAATTTCTTCAGGTGTGGGTTCCTGATCTGCACCATGTTGGGAATGAGCTCCTTGAGAGCTGTGATTCGTCCCTGCTTGAGACATGGTAGGAGTTCTGGGACTCCCTAAGATAAATCAAGGAGGAGATTGTTGATTACCTCCGTGGGTTGATGGAGGAGGTATGTAACCAGTTTTCAATCGAAAGTTGCCAAGACCGTCATCCTTGTAAAGACCAAAATTGATGAGTTTCTCAAGAGTTGGACCCTGGATATTAGTCAAAGGTAAGGTCTGAGATGTCTCTCCTGATTTCTTGTGTGAGGAAGCTCTGGTTTCCACCATTAACCTTAGGTGAAGTGAAGAGAATAGGATGAAGACAACTGAAGAATGATTTGATGCAAGAAAATTAGATGACACAACCTTGTCAAGATTATGATTGGTTTGAAGATTTGATTAGACGTGGGTGAAGGATACTGTGCCCTAGATGTATGGGTAGATTGCCCAAAAGATAGCAGACACGAGTTCACAACACTTAGTCTATTTTTGAAGATTTGATAGAAGATTGATAGATTTGACAAGGTTTTGACACAAGATGAAAAGGACTCAAATTGATTAAACAGAAGGTTGAATCATATTCAAAAGGCCACTTTTGGAAAATGATAGGATTCTCAATAGCTACTGCTCTGTTCCTGACATAGTGATTTGTTCGATAGATTCTGAAAATAGGCTGAAAAAGCTAAGTATCTGGCAATTCTGACAATTTTTTGACAACTTTTCAAAATTTTCCCAAACGACACTCTGCAGAATCGTATGACAGTGGGCATGCTATGAAATGATAGTTGAAAAGCTCGTATGATAGTTGCTAGCAGGATTTGACTTTTTGAATTTTACTGGCAGAAAGACTCGTACAACACTAGGTTCTTTACCATACAACAGTTGGGCAGTAATGAAATGACATTTGATAAAAACTCGTATGACTTTCTGACCTCCTGAGATGACTTTTGACTCCAAAAAGGAATTTCACTTCAAATTTTGCAAATTTAGGGTTTTCAATTTTTGGACCATTTGCAAATGGTACTATCTAGATTTGAAGAGTAGACCAGATTTATTCATTTTTAGTAACCAAATAGATAAACAAGCACACAAAACAGCAAGCAAGTGATTTCAAGCACGTTTGAAAAAAATGAACAAGGGAAAAAGCAACCTTGCACATGAACAATCAAGTGACTAAATTGTGCTAATCCTTAGAAGTGCTAATTGTGTATGTTCCAAAAAGTTTTGCATTAATGCACATATTCCTAGAAAATGAAAATTTGGCCTCACTAGGGTTTTTAGTAATGGTTTGACTCTGCAACTTTTATGATCCAAGAGGGTGAACTCCAATCCAGGTGTACCGGGGTTTTGACATAGTCCAAGAACTTAATCTTTAGGATCTGCTAGGGAGATCTGACAGCCCAACAAGAGACCACACCTATGGAGATTTCTTCCAACAAGACATTTATATAGCGGTTGTCACTACCACGGTGAAAATGGCTATTACCGCTTGAGGTTCCATCAACATGGTTGACCCAATTAAGGGAATGTCCACTATGGTTAACCCTTTCTAAAGGCGACTCACAAGATATACCACATGGAGACTGGTTCCAGATTCAAGGATTTGGGTTTCTGGTACTATCCAAAAAGGAAGTAGAGCATAATCCCCTAGCCTTTTCACTTTTAACCCAAACAAAGCAGACAGATTACTCTGACACGCTAAGACCAAGATTATCTCATAAAGATCTATGATGTCAACCCCTTATGATCTATCAACCTCTCCGGAGAGAGAATGCCTCGATTGAAAGTTGAAGACACATGGATCTAGTGGAACGTGAGACTCTCTCAGTATCCTCCCTACCTACAAGGGTTCCTTCGTTGAGAAGAGTTTCATTGGAAACTCACTCTCTCAAGAGCCACGAATAGTGTTCATAGGGCCTATTTACTATGTGTAACAAAGATGTTGAAAGCAAATCTATGTTCATTTTTAGAGCCCAAATGAAGTCTGTGATAGGAAAGCAATAAAAGTCACTCAAGCTAGACACATGAGATGTTCAGTTTAGATCCAAAATTGAAGTCTTATCAGCTGAGAAGATTACCTGAATTCCTCGTAACGTGCTTAGTAGATTTTTACCTATTTTTAGCAATTCTTGTGCTTTTTCCAATCAAAACTAGTAGGAGTCAATCAAAAATAGAGAATTTCAATTGTTAAGATTAGCCGTTAGTCAAAATCTGAAAATCAAATCTAACAAACTGCTCTGAAAAATGAAATGACAATGAAAACCTAGTGCCAAAACTCGTACGACAATGGGTCTGCTTCCAGACAACAGTCTAGAAACTTGTACGACATTGGGTGTATGATGATACAACAGTTGAACATCCAAATGATAGTGTGTACAGTCTGGCATGATTCATGATCCAATAGACTGTAGTATGATAGTGGGTATAGTCTAAGATGACTTTTGTTAGAAACTCATACGAAAATTGTACGAATAGAATTTAAAAATTGAAGTTTTGGCTCAGAAATTGAGAAGAAAAGACAGAAATTGATAGAATTGAATTGGAAACTCGTATCAGCCCCACGGTGGGCACCAAAAATGTGTGTGTGAATTTTGTACCTATTTTGTAGACAAAACACTTTAGTAAAACATTAGAGGTTAGCAAAAATGAAAGCTGCAATGAATTGAAAGCTAAACTAACCAGGCAATTTACTGCCTTCTAATAGGTGCGAGTATGATATTCTTAGATTGTAATCGAGATCAGTGACCTTGACAACACCTAAACGAAGGATTTGAATGCAAAATCTAGATATGGAATGAATGCAATTAATCTTTTTTTTTGGTTTTTCTATGCAATAATATGATAATGAAAACTTGATATGAATCTATGCTAATAATGATATGAAAAACTGATATGCAAACTAAGCTAAAAAATGATATGAAAACAAAAGGTGATCTCACAAAATGTGGTTGATTCACAAATAAGCTTCGATTCTCCAGATAGCAATTCGCCAGCATAAGTTTACAAAATTATGAGATGATTTGTGAAGAGCTGAGGCCTTAATTTATAGAAATCCAGGGCTTTGGAGGTGCATGAATAAAAGCCATAAATCACTCTTGATAAACTCAGGTTGATTTTTAGTTTTAATTCACAAAATCATGCAAAAGCAGAGTTTAACTCAAAATAGAGTTTAGATTTAATTGATAATTGATAGTTGTCTTCTTTTCTGATTGTGCATGATTTATTTATGAAATAATTTAATAATAAAGTGATTTATTTCCAACTTAACTGATTTTGAAAAATAAAACAATTGATTTATGGGTTAATCAATCATTTTTCAAACTTTTATTCAAAAACAATATTATTAAAAATGACAACTTACTTTAATTAATTAAATAAGAATTTAATCAATTAATGATAAGAATTTTGATTTATTGTCAAATTTAAATAATAATAATTTGGGAATAAATAGAATTAACTTCAATTAAATAATTAAGTGGCAGTATTAAATCTAATTAATTAAATATTGAGAATATTCAATTAATCAAACTTTAGGATAAATTGGATTTATCGCCAAATAATCATTAAATTAAAGATAATTAAGATAAATAGGAATATTGCTAGGAATATTCCCCAATGCAGAATTTAGGATAATCAATTAGGATTCGTTGATGTTCAAATGTGCCTTAGGTTAGGACTTCGATGTCGATTTCATTCGATTTGATGATGTAGGAGGTTAATGAACCTATAGCCCATTTTTGGGGTATTACACCAATATCATCCTCAATTATCAACATGTCCACATTGTTAGCAATTCAACCAGAATATGTATTTATGTCATTGAATAAGGTGCTTCATTTATCACCTTTGTTTATATATTTTGGATGCAATCAAAGGATGTAATGCACAAAGACAAGGTCACTCAAGTGCTTTTGAGTCAAATGGCCTCACCGACACTCCAATTGTTCTTAAAAAAGACACTATAAGGTTGAGACAAAATGTTGATGACAAGACTATAAAGACTAGGTGTTGTTGTACCAAAACACGTATAACTTTGTAAATATTTTAGTAGACTTAAAAGTAATATTGTGATATTGCTATCAGGATTTAACTATTGAAAGGGATGAAGAGAATCTTCATTGGGAAGTGTCCAAGGCTGCAAAACATATAAGGCATTGAATCTTTAATACACTTGTAGAGCATTATAATTGCTGCATGTCCGGAGCTACAAAATATAAGGGTTGGACTGAAGGAGATGATTATTTCAGTTGCTCCTTCAATAATTTGTGTTGAAAAGTTGCAGGTATTAAACATAGATATGTATATTTTCTCAGTAGCTTGTCTTTTATTTTCTTTCGATTCAGTTGTTCTTTTACAATTTATTCTAATGGTTGCATGTATACAATGTATATCTGAATGTTTTCTTAAAAATTTCCCATATATACTACTAAAAATAATTTAATGAGATTACTATGATTTCAGAGATTGCCGTGGGAGCTTACAATTCTGGTGGAAAGACCGGCTATCTCAGATTTAATTGTAAATGAAGATGAAGACTCATCGCCCATGCCATTTTTAAACAATAAAATGAATAAAAAACTTATTAAAAGATATCAAAGATGATTCAAATGATGTGTTAACAACCTTTTCTAATCCAAATCACATTCAAACCAGGTACATGATCTACTGGTGTAATGACTGTTCCATGGGACAAAGACTTCTAGATTTGCAAAGAATTTTATTTTATTTATCAAAACTATTACAAACTCAATCCCTTACATCTCCACACTACCTTCTCCTTCTCCTCTCGTCAATCCCCCCTAAAACAACCTCTAAACTCTTAATAAAACTCTTAATGATGATGACGATGATGATGAGGGAGGTTGGGGTTTGTCACATTCATCAGGTAGTTTTAGCAGCAATGAATACAAGAGCAAGGACATGTCAATTGAGGAACACATGGATGCTATGAGATCAATAGTGGATGGGCATTTTAGAGAACTTGTTGCACAACTTCTAAAAGGAGAGGAGGTATTTGTAGGTGAGGAGAATGATTCTAAAAGTTGGCTTGAAATAGTCACTTCACTGTCATGGCAAGCAACAACATTTGTCAAGCCAGACACAAGCAAAGGAGGAGGAATGGGTCCTAGTCTCTATGTGAAGGTCAAGTGCGTAGCTTTTGGGCACCGTAGTGAAAGCAAGGTTGTTAAGGGAGTTGTCTGTTCAAAGAATGTAAAGCATAAGCGTATGACACAAAGATACAAAAATCCTAGATTGTTACTCTTGGCATGAGCACTTGAATATCAATGCATTTCAAGCCAACTGTCTTCTCTTGATACTCTGCTGCAGCAGGAGATGGACCATCTTAAGATGACTATGCAAAGGATAGAGGCACACCATCCTAATGTGCTACTCGTAGAGAAAATAGTTTCTCATCATGCACAAGAATATCTCTTGACAAAGGAAATATCTCTGGTATTGAATGTTAAGAAGCCACTTTTGGAGTGTATAGCCCACTGTACTGGTGCACAAATTGTCCCTTCTCTTGACAATCTTGCTGCACCTAAAGTGGGACACTGTGAACTATTTCATTTGGAGAAATTTGTAGAGGAGCATGGAAGTGCAGGCCAAGTGGGAAGAAAAAAAATAATAACATTGATGTTTTTTGAGGGTTGTCCAAAATGTTTGGGATATAGTTTTGCTCATGGGTTCTAGTTGTGATGAATTGAAGAAAATTAAGCATGTTCTTCAGTATACAGTCTTTGCTACTTATCATTTAGCCCTTGAGACCTCATTCCTTGCAGACGAAGGTGCTACATTGCCAAAGCTTCCTTTGAAATCTCCAATAATAGTTGCCTTGCTAGATAAACAATCTAGTTTAGATAGGTCTATTTCTACAATCCACAGATTCACTGTTCCTGTTCCAGAGCAAAATATTTCAGGAGAATTACAAACCTTGAAAGTAGACAATGCAATGCCAAATTCCTCCTTGGTATTAGGTAATTCTCTAATTCTTAATAGTGAAGGAAATGGCACATCTGAGTCTTTGTCACAATTGACCAATAAATCAAGTTCCCTTTGTAATGGTCCTGTTCAAACAAAAATTGGTTTTAGGACATCTTCAAAATCTGCACATGCCAAAAATAGTAGGGAAAAACAAGATATCATCCCAATTGGTCAGTGGCATCCTCTGCTATCTTCTCCTTTAGGTAATGTATCTGGTCTGTTAGCATCACTAAGGGAAGGCTTGGATGAAATGGGGGCTCCATTAGATTCAGATGCATATGGAAAAAGCACATCAGATTTTGAAATCACGGAGGCAAAACTTTCAAGTTCAGTGAATGGTTTTGTGACTTCTGTTGCTTCCAGAGCTTGTCTTGATTATCAATTGAGTGTAGAGGAACCATCCTTGCCATTACTGAAGTAGAATCAAGAAATAGCAGAAAATGAAATGAATTCCAAGAAATTTGATGAGCAAAATGTAGGATATAGTAATAAAGAACAAGTTCTCTCAAAAGAAGATTTTCCACCTTCCCCATCTGATCATCAAAGTATATTGGTTTTGTTATCAAGTCATTGTGTGTTAAAGGGGATAGTGTGTGAGTGTTCTCAGCTTTTTCACATTAAGTATTATGGCAGTTTTGACAAACCTCTTGGAAGGTACCTTCAGGATGACTTATTTGGCCAGGAACCTCGTCGTTGCTATGGTGAACCATCAAAGGCTCGTTTACTTTTCTATACACACTGCCAGGGTAGCCTTACAATATTTGTGAAATGGGTGCCTCTAATGTTGAAATTAGCTGGTGAACGTGAAGGAAAAATATGGATGTGGCATCGTTGTCTCAAATGTGCACGGAAAGATGGAGTTTCAGAAGCCACTCGGAGAGTAGTAATGTCTGATGTTGCATGGGGATTATCCTTTGGAAAGTTCTTAGAGCTTAGTTTCTCCAATCATGCTGCAGCAAGTAGAGTTGCTAGCTGTGGTCACTCTTTACATAGAGACTGCCTTCAGTTTTATGGGTTTGGAAGTATAATAGCATGCTTCTGATATTCTTCCATCAATGTTTTATCGGTGTACTTACCACCTTCAAAGTTAGAATTCAATGACCCTAATCAACAAGAATGGCTTATGAAAGAAGCTAAGGAGGTTGCAGATAAAGTGGAATTGTTTTATGCAGAAGTATTTGACTTCCTCTGTCAGAAAGGGAAAAAACTTGCCAGTTCTGCATCATTATATGTTGGTACTAAATTTTTAGAATCACAAAGACAAATTGTAGAACTGGAAGAACTATTGCAGATGGAAAAAGTTGTTATTGAGGAAATATTACAAAGGGCCATCCCAAGTGATAGGCAACCAAGAAAACCTGTGGCTGATATTTTAGAGCTAAATCATTTAAGGCGTTATCTTCTTTGCCTATCCTATTCATGGGATCGTCAACTCTGGGATTTAGATTCTTCCCTTACAAAAAAAGATGTCAAGATAGAATCTAATCCCCCTGAGAATGTTAGGATTCCTCATCTAAAAGACAACTCCAGCTTTAAAGAGCTTGTAGAAAGTTAGGTCACATGTAAAGAGATCTACAATACTGGTGGCCTTGGCAGTCCAACGATTGAGAATCCTGACTTGAAATTTGATGGAAATAACCCAGTCAAAGCTTACATATCTGATACCATAGTTATTCAGTCTGGTGATGCAAATGCCATATGTGATGGACTGGTGCAACCTGAAATGCCATTAAAGGAAACTTGCATCATGAATGGAAAATTAGATGATGGTGGCAAAGCTTTTGAAGTGGCAGTGAACATAGTGACCCCTAATGTGGATGATATGGAAAGTCCAGATCATTGTACAAGGGATTTGTCCACTATAACTAAGGGTATGCTTGATACTTTAGATGTAGAGAATTCTAAATGTTCTACTCATGCCAAAGTTTTTGAAAAGATGTATGTTGAATAAATTTCTAGTAGGTACAACCAAGATGATTCAGAGGGTGATCATGGAATGCATACAGTGCCTGTGGAGGGACATTTTTGGGTCTTGGCTAATCTTTCTGATACATTAGATGCAACATGGATAGGAGAGGGTTAGTCTGTAAGTGTTCAAGCCATGCTTGTGACATCACAGGTGCTAGATATTACTCCTATGAATGGGACTGTTGTTGCACATGGAGGTGAACCTGCTGTTAGAAAAGATTTCCAACCCTTCCAATAAACTGCAACAGGGGGAAAAAAATGCATGTGATTCTATCTTAAATGGTCAAGATAAAGGTGGAATGGAGGTTTTTGACACAAGCACACCTACCTCTCCAGTCAAATTATTCAATCAGTCTGAAGATGTCAGAAGTTGGATTGGAGCTCCTTTGTCAAATTTGTCAAAAAGGCACAGCAGAAGTTTCAAGGGAACTTTGTTAGGGTTGATCAAACTAGATTCTCTACTTGGCTACAGTCCTAAATTTGTATCCTTGTTTAGTATTTTGGGTAGTCATGGAGGATGAAGGCTAGTTTTACCATCTAGCATCAATAACATAGTTATTGCCATTTATGATGATGAGCCTACAGGCATAATATCATATGTACTATCATCACATGAATATAAGGCCTCCCTACATGACAATGGACTTGAGAATGAGAAACAAAAAGAGAAAGACAGAGAGAAGGAGAAGGAATATGCATAATCATTAGGCATGCTGATAGGCATCTCATATCCTATTTCTTCCTCGGATAGCTCCTTAGACTTAGTTAACTTTCTTTCAAAAGAGAGAAATTCTGGATCAGAGGATATCTACTCATATAGTTTGAAAGGCAGTAATAGTGGAATTTCAGACTTATCAAGGCTAGTGCATGTAAAAGTATCATTTATTGATGAGGGTCTTCCCGGAAAAACCAAGTACACAATAACATGTTACTTTGCAAGAGAGTTTGATGCCCTTAGAAAAAAGTGTTGTCCAACAGAAACAAACTTTAGACTATCATTAAGTCGCTACAAGAAATGGGGAGCACAAGGTGGAAAGAGTAATGTCTTTTTTGCAAAATCTTTACATAATAGATTTGTTATCAAGCAAGTAACAAGGACAGAGTTGGATTCTTTCATCAAGTTTGCACCAGAATATTTCAAATATCTCACAGACTCATTAAGTTCTGGAAGTCCTACATGTTTGGCAAAGATCCTTGGTATTTATCAAGTCATCGTGAAGCATGCAAAAGGTGGTAGAGAGATTAAGATGGATCTGATGGTAATGGAGGATCTCTTGTTTGGAAGGAATGTCACATGAGTGTATGATCTCAAAGGATTTGGTCGCTCCCATTACAATTCAGATTCAACTGGAAGCAATAAAGTTCTTTTGGACCAAAACCTTTTAGAGGCTATGCCAACTACTCCAATATTTCTCGATAATAAAGCGAAGCATCTTCTGGAGAGAGTTGTCTAGAATGATACTTCATTTCTAGCATCGATTGTTGTCATGGATTATTCACTGCTTGTTGGAGTTGATGAACAACGATGTGAGCTAGTTTTAGGTATTATTGATTTTATGAGGCAATATACATGGGACAAACACTTAGAGACATGGGTAAAAGCCTCCAGTATTCTTGGTGGTCCTAAAAACACATCACCTACAGTTATTTCTCCAAAGAAATACAAAAAGCGCTTCCGCAAGGCAATGTCACATTATTTTCTAATGGTTCCTGATCAGTGGTATCCTCCAGCTTTCATCCCCTCTCCTTTGTAAACTGATGTAGCTGAAAGTGGTTCTTCATTTTTTATAAGAGATGATGGAGGAGACCAACTTGTCTAGTATATTTTATCAGGCAATCATCATGCAGGACTATAGGGCCAACACAATGACCTTGCTCATCTTTGTAAATTTAAAAAAATCCCTTATAGTGTGATTTCATTATGCCAAAAAGGAGATAGAGATGCAGATTCCTTGTTTACCCCTGTGTTGCAGATACAAGGTTATCTCTATTCTCAATCAAGATCTCAATTTTATGATCCAATTAATTAAAAGATCACAGTTATTGAATGTATTGGTTAAAGAAAAAGTTATGACATTTTTTAATTTTCTGTCAGATTCATAAACAGATGGTGATTCCAAATTTAAGGATGGAAGTCATCACTCAACAGAAGAATCCTTTTTGTGGAAGATTTTCATTATTAGTATTTGCAGCCACTATTTCTCATGATCACTTGGAGTGCTTTGCTCCTCCAAAAATGTGGGAGCCTCAGAGAACTAACTTGGTTGATGATAGTGATGGAACATTTTTGGTGCCAGATGTCACAAGGTTTCCTCATTTAAATGCATCATTAGTAAATGTGGTACATAAAAATTGCATAAGGCTTGTGGAGATGGTCCAAGTGATATGCAACTTGGAAAGGATTTTCTTTCAAGAGAAAAAGGAGGGCATTATAGGTCATGTACAGTGGACAAAGTAGAATTATATGATAAAAAAGGGTATGATTCAAGTGATGCATCATAAAGTGTAAGAGATGAGAGTAATAGTTTTGGGATATATGTCATGAAGAAAAGAAGATGTCAACATAGTCTTGATGCTACTTACAAAGATATCAGTGGAAGTCATGTTAAACTACTTTGCACTGAAACAGTAGAGTGTAATATCCCAAGGAGGATGAATGACATAGAGGGTACAAGGAGGGATATGCAAACAAAAGGATCCTTGTTCAAGAAATGAGTTCTTGGAGGAGGTATACAATGTCCAAATGTTAGATCTAGGATACCAAAGGCAAAAAATGTGTTGAAATAATGTAAGTGCCAAATCTATGAAATTTTATCAACAAACGTTGTCAGCATTCAGGGTATGATCTTCAATTGATTTTCTATGAAATTTGTTCATAGTGTGTGAAGCACAAATGGGGAATGTGTATGGACATCCATTGATATGTGTGTGTTGTTTGAGCAACCGCTTCAAGAGAATGTGTCCATCTCATTCTCTAGAAGGACATGGGTGCTGTGTGTTGAGCCGGTGCTACAACCTTTACTAGCATTCTTATGCCTATGTAGAATGGGCCTTACAATCAGATATGCCCAGACTTCTATGGAGAAAGGAATTTAAAGTCTCAAACAAATGCAACTAATAGTAGGCACAAAGCCACATCCACAACATTTTCCAACATCCAACCTTCCTACATGTGCCATCTTGGAGCTGCATGAATAGGACATGGTATTCCATCAAAGCAAAATCATTTTGGTAAAGGGGTTTCTTCCGATCTAAGTGTGTTTTCCATAGAGAAGGCTTATTCCAACTATGACTAACATTTTTCTTGTTCATATGAATTTTTTTTGACTCAGAGGTATTGGAATCCATCAAAGCATAATGGTAGGGGGAATTTAGGCATGAAACATAAATATTGCATTGAGGGTTTGAGGAGAGGAAAAAGATACAACCAATAAAATGTCTCAAAATGCTTTGGATGGACCACATACCTGTTTTAATTCACGATTCCAGTTAAATAAGCCTCTAGTCAAACTTTCGAATCTATTGAAACCCTTGTTTTACAGAGTGTTGGCTATAATATAAAATACATAAAGAAACTAAATGATCATGCATATGAATGATTTAGAGGCTTTCTTTTCAAGAACATAAGTTGAAAGGAGATGGGCACATACTAGATTTAATAGAGAATGTTCAAACCATCAAACCTCCATGACTAAAACTTTGAATTCATACCTATAATGGATAATGATTGTTCAACTATATTCATTGTGCGACCTTCAATGTCTCCAAAACCCTCATGGTATCATACCCTTGGCAGCCAAAGCTCCACTACCCAACAAATGACAAAAGATGAAAGTAAAAACCATTTGAAAGAGGCAATTTTTATGCTTTGTTTAATTATTTCCCTCCCGCCAAATACCCTTGCTAGTATGCCACTCATAAACTTCATATAAAATTTGCATTATATAAAATGATATTAATAAATGATAAGTTTATAAATCATTTTTATTAATTATTGAATAATATAATTTAGGGGATGACTTTTAAAAGAAAAGAAAAAAGATACATGTATTTGTATTTCGTAATGATATTATTAGTAATTTATTATTTATTATATTACTAAGTATTGTTATAATTATAATATCATTAAGTGATTTGAAATCAGCGTTTAATGAATATTACTATTATAATTAATATTTGTTAAAATAGTGAACTATAAATTAGTGAAAAATAAAATAATGTTTCTTTCCATTGTTTATAAGGCACCGAAAATGCCCCATTTACTATGATTATTAATTAATTAAAAAATGTTATATTTTTTTATTTTAATTTTTAATTAAGTGTTTAATTGTCAACAATTACATCAAAATAAAATTTTTGATGTTGGATTTTGTATCATAAGGTATTGTATACACATGTTTTATTTATTGTGAAATTTCAGTTTGTAAGGAAAGCCTCATTTTCAACATTATAAGGAAAGCTTATTGTGTTCCCTATGTATTTAAATTAGCCACCAGTAGCATGTGTGACTTGCAAAATTGGATTGATATGTGCGATTAACATTTCTTCTACTTTCGGTTAAATATTACACGCGTGCAACCAAAATCTAATTTGATTTGAAGATCTAATATTAGATGCAAGTCAAATTTGTTTTTAGACATGAGATGAGAAACCAATTCAAAATAGTAAGCCATGACTAAAAATTTGTTTGATGAAAATATGCTCTCACAATAAAATGAATGAAATTGTGGAACCAAAGAGGAAAAACCCCTCAAACTATTTATTTAGTCATTTTACTTGATGACCAAATTGGTCATTTATTTAGTCATTTTACCCGATGACCAAATTGGTCATTTATTTAGTCATTTATTTGCCGAATATGATCAGTTTTGGTCATGTGACTAAAAGTTTTAGTCACGTGACTAAAAGTTTTAGTCACTTAGTCATTTATTTGCCAAATTCTACTAGTGCATAATTACATTGTCCTTAATGAATGTATATCATGTTCTTATTTTATGGCTTATTTTTAGATGTGTTTTGTTTTAGTAAATTCTTTGTTCTTGAGGGATATATATCCTTATCTATTTGTAGGCTTCCAAGAGTAAGCCTAATCCTATGGGGGTGGATTTAGTGCCCCTCCCATAGTTTGATTTTCTATATATTATGGTTATTTTAGGATGATGATTTATATGTTAGGAAATCATTGATGCTTATGATTTTACTGACCCCATACTTGCATGTGTATGGTTGGTATGTGTGTTTTATATTTTTGTTTGACGTGCCTGATGTGGTTGAGGGATGGAGTTGTAGTTAGTTGCTTGTAAGATCCACACAATCGACCGATCCCCACCATTGTCTGTTATATATTTATACATGTATATACATGCTTGTCTTTTATGCAGGTTTGCAAGTACTGGGCATTGACTTCCCTGAATTGTCAGGATGAGTGTGCCCTATCACAATATCTCAAATGGTAAGAGAGGGGAGATAATACACAAATCCAAATCCTAACCTAAGCCTTGATATTGTCCTAAAATAGTGGACAAGATTATGTTATCCTGCCCTATTAAACTCATCCAGTTGACGTGAGTTTATACCCCTGTTCTTGAGCATGAATGTGGGTCCTTAGGTCTTTTTGATTCTTTTGATTTTGATGGTTGGCATGTTTTCTATATTTAGGCTATTTAATTTGATTAAATAGTGTATTTTTAATAAATTAAATCTTTTCTATTTTTAGCTATGAGAGATTATTTAATTAATTGAAGATTAATTAAATACAATTGTTAAGTTTAGTTTATTATGTGGTAGAAGTATTTAATTAATAAGAAATTAATTAAATATATTTTGTTGGTATTAAGTGATGGTAATCGGTAAGCCTACTATTGGTACATGTATTGTCATTGATTGACAAAAGAAGATAGAGATTTGTCATATCTATTTAGTCTAAAGATCCAAGGAGGTCTATATGAAAGAAGACATGTTTGGTAACCGGTGAGAACTTGCAAGAAAGAAATGATTGTACTCAAGTGCAAACACAAAGCATCAGCAACTGGGCAATGTATATAGAATGAAAGATTTATCTGTCAACCGAGGACCAGGGTACAATCGGTGTAGACATGCACATAGATAGTAAAAGTACAAATTGGTGTCAATATCACAACTGAGGAATGTGCGACTAGTAAAGCAAAGGAAGGGACCGTGATAGGTCAAAGACTCTTACTTTTTCACAGCATAAGGATCTCAATTGATCTAGTAATGACTCCGGTATGAACCGAGGAAGTCATAGTCAACTATTTTTTTCAACTAACTCCTTGACCGGGATTTTCTGCACTAAATTTGGAAGACTTTGAGTTAAACTGGTGATTAGTTTGAGGTGAGTCTGAAGGTTTTAAAGTCAGAATCTATGGTTTTAAAACAAAGCATTATCTCTTGTAAAGGAAAGATGCTTGACACACATCTATTGTTTTATTTATGATGCAGATAAAGCAAGGGCATGCATCAGATGTTTCCTCAGTGAATTGACACTCTACTGGGTGATGTATCTATATGGGATATGAGATTAGGTTATGCATGCGAAGCACAATCAGGGAAAAAACTCTATATATTCTTTTGCCTATTGAGAATTTAAGTTGCCCTCATTCTGTCGAGTAAAAGAGTGAACTTGTATGTTGAAGAAGCCAGGAGTGAAAAGAAGAAAGAAGAAGTGAGAAAGAAGAGTGTGTAGAGAAGCACAATAGTAGAGGAGAACACAACTGCGGTGACCGGTGATGCTTCTCAGTTAAGCACAAATAGAGATCTTATCAGGCTATGAAAAGCCACTTGTAAAAGGTCAATCCTTCTATTGTTTTCTAGCAATTACAATAGTTAAATACCAGTATTTGGGTGGACTCTTACAGGTCCCTTGTATTAAATCCCCTAACTGAGTGACATCTTGAAAGGTGTTGATTCACCCCTCCCCTCTCAGCACTGGTTGGGACTGTCAATTGGTATCAGAGCCAAGTCTTGTTTTCTTTACCGCTTAACCGCATAAAGAAAAAGTTAAGATGATGAGAAAGGAAGGACCAAAGTTTTCAAAGGAAAACTTTACTTTGTGGTGCAGTAGAATGAAGTTGTATATGAAGACCACTAGAGATAAGTAATGGAATCATGTTACCACTGATTACAGTGAACTTGCTAGCACTTTGACAACTAATAAACTGAAGATCAAAACTAAGCATATGACTGCTGTGGATATGCTAGCTAGCATTCTACCTGATCATGTCTATGCTGAGATAGAACATCTAGAAACATGCCTTCAAGATGTGGGCCAAGTTGCATGTGGTATATGGAGGAGACCCAATTGTTCAAAGAGCCAAGGTCGAAAGCCTCAGAGGAAAGTATGATGACATGAGGATGAATGAAGGAGAAGACATCGAGAAATACAATAACCACATCAAAGAGGTTATCAACTCCATCAGAATCACTGGAGGAAAGCTCAATGAAGAGGAGGTGGTTAGCAAAATATTGAGAACTCTCAGACCTCAGTATGCCATTAAGATATCTACTATTCAAGAGCTTAGACCAAAGATTAAGTCACCCTAGACTCCCTAATCGGTAAGCTGGCTACTTTTGAATTAAGTAATTTTGATGATAGCTTACCCATTCAGGAAGCAACATTTAAATCTTCTGTCAATATCTCTTCCACCAAAAAGGGAAGAGAAATCGGTAACTTCTCTACCGGTAAGATTGGTAATCTTGTTGAGAATATTCTCTCAAAAGAGATGGAGCAAGAAGAGTTTGAAGCACTCATTGCCAGGAGATTCCCTAGAGGCAAAGGGAAGTACAGAGGAAAGCTTCCCTTGAAATGCTTCTCTTGCAACAAGATAGGACATATTGCAACAAGATGTCCTGATAATGATAATAAAGATAAGAGAGACCAGCTCAATAGAAAAGAAAAGGAGTGCTATCTTGTAGAGGAAGGAGTCACAGACAATGAATTTGAAGACTCTAAGGATCTAGAAATTGCATTTGTTGCAATAAAAGAAGAGAACCTAGTGGTAAGTGAAATAACACTTATATCAAGATCTCAGCAACATGATTATTGGATCATTGATAGCGGTTGCACTCACCACATGACCGCTGACAAGAACAAATTTATCATCTTGGAGCTCAATGATAGCGGATTGGTTACCTTTGGAAACAATGCTCCCTATGCCATCAAAGGTAAAGGTTCTATTGCACTTTGCAACAATGTTGTCTGTGAAGATGTGTACTGGGTTGAAGGACTCAATTACAATTTAATGAGTATGGCACAATTGAATAACAAAGGATTCCTACTGGAATTTGAACAAGGTTCCTGTATAGTCAAAAATCATTTTGGAACCCATGTAGCAACTGGTAGAAAAAGCAAAGGCAATCTGTTCTACCTAGATTCGATGGAAGGAGCTTGTCTCATAGCTTTAGTCAAAGGTGAAACACGCAAAATCTATCTTGTTTCCAAAGAAAAAAATAGTTGGCTATGGCATAAGAGACTCTGCCACATAAACTTTGACAATATTGTCAAGGTGAGCAAAAAGAAATTGGTTAGAGGACTCCTTGAGATTACAAAACCCATTAGTGGTGTTTGTAAAGATTGTCAGTTAGGAAAACTAATAGGAACCGACTTCAACAGTAAGTCTTTCACTGCTGAAAATGTTTTAGATATTGTGCACACAGATTTGTGTGGACTAATAAAGACAAAGAGATTTTATGGAGACCGATACTTCATGATCTTTGTAGATGACTTCTCAAGAATGATGTGGACACTCTTTCTTAGAGAGAAATCAGAGGCCTTCCACATGTTTAAAATCTATAAAGCTAGAGTGGAAAAGGAAATCGGTAAAAGCCTGAAGTGCTTAAGGTCAGATAGAGGAGATGAATACACCTCTCAAGAGTTCGCTCACTATTGTGAGGAACATGGAATAAAGAGACAATTTTCTGCACCAAGAACTCCTCAACAAAATGGAGTAGTAGAAAGAAGGAACCTGACTCTGATAGATTGTGCTAAAACCCTGCTGATTCAAAAGGATCTCCCTCGTCACTTTTAGAGAGAAGCTATCAATACTACTGTCTACACATTGAATCAAGTTCAAGTCAACAAAGGGAACTAGTAAGAATCCTTGTGAGCTATGGTTCAAGCATACTCCTAGTGTAGGTTACTTCAAAATCTTTGGTAGTCAATGTTATATCAAAAGAGATATATACTCTAGGAAGTTTGATCCCAAGAGTGATGAAGGAACATTTTTGGGTTACTCTACCAAAAGCAAGGCCTATCAGTGTCTGAACAAGAGAACATGCAAAATAATTGAAATCATCAATGTAAAAGTTGATGAATCTTCAGAACCGATTAAGAAGACCGGTCATAATGATCATGATAGTCTTGAAGGCCAAAATGAAGGAAATTCCTTTGAGTTCAATGAAGCAACAATTGAAGATGAATGAGAAATACACATGAATAGACATTTAGAGTGGGAGACTGTACCTGAATCCAACATGTTAATGCAGGATGGTGAACAAGAAGATTTCCAGAACCATGATGAAGAGATTGCTCAACTGGAAGAGCCTGGCTGGGAACAACGACTGGTTCTCCCAAGGTATGTCACATATCACTCCACTGACAACATTATTGGTGACAAACATGCTAATGTCTTGACCAAGAAAATGGCCAAAGAGAATATCTATTTATTTTCCTGTATAGAGCCCAAATCCATAAGGGAAGCTCTAGAAGATGACAACTGGGTCAAGGCCATGGAGGAAGAAATTGAGCAAATTGAGAAGAATGACACATGGGAGCTTGTGCCAAGACCAATGGACAAGAATGTCATAGGAACCAAGTGGGTCTTCAGGAACAAGCTGAATGGGGATGGGAAGGTAATAAGAAATACGGCAAGGTTGGTCTGCAAAGGGTATGCCCAGGAAGCTGGATTGGACTACGGAGAAATTTTTTCACCAGTGGCCAGATTGGAAGGAGTGAGAGTTCTTCTTGCCTATGTTGCACACAAGAAATTTAAAGTTTATCAGATGGATGTCAAGTCTACATTCCTGAACAGAATACTGGAAGAGGAAGTCTACATTGAACAACCGGAAGGCTTCACATCTACACAAAATGATGGTATGGTCTGTAAGTTGAAAAAGGCTCTTTATGGGCTTAAGCAAGCTCCAAGGGCATGGTATGAAAGGTTGCATTCAAATCTTCTCACCATAGGATTCATAAGAACCGGGGACAACAACAACATGTATCTGAAGATCAGAAAAGATGGAAATATGATTGCTGAGATCTTTGTGGATGACATCATCTTTGGAGGTGATGAAAGGATGAATAAAGCCTTTGCTGAAGAGATGAAGAAAGAATCTAAGATGTCTATGATAGGTGCCATAAAATTGTTCATTGGACTTTAGGTCCATTAGCTAAAAGAAGGTATTTTTGTCTCTCAGTCCAAGTATATAAAAGAAATTCTTAAGACCTTTGGACTTGATGAATCTAAACCGGTTGGAACCCCAATGATAACCAACCTCAAGTTATCAAAGGAGGATGATGCAAAAGAAGTAAATGAAACAATGTATCAGTCCATGATAGGAAAATTGCAGTATGTTGTTCATAGTAGACCGAATGTTGCACATGCGGTTGGCATAGTGGTAAGATTCTTTGCTAATCCCAAATAGACACATCTGATATCAGTGAAGAGAATCTTTAGATATCTAAAGGGAACTAAGGAATATGGTTTTTGGTTTCCACACAAGGGAGGATTTGAAGTAAAAGTATACACTAATGCAGACTGGGCTGGCAATATTCATGATAGAAAGAACACAAGTGGTGGTGCATTCTTTCTCAGTGGAAGAATTGTTTCTTGGACAAGTAAGAAATAGAATTGCATTTCACAATCTACTGCAGAGGCTGAATATGTTGCTACAACAATCAATTGCACATAGGTAATCTGGATCAAACAATTATTGGAAGGAATCAAAGAACATATACCTGAACCGTTAACTATCTATTGTGATAGCACTCGTGCAATTAACATATCCAAGAACCTTGTTATGCACTCCAAGACAAAGCACATTTCCATCAAGTATCATTACTTGAGAGAGTTGGTACAAGACAAGGAGGTGAGATTAGAGTATGTTCCCACCAAGGAACAAATTGTTGATATCTTCACAAAGCCATTACAAAAGAGTACTTTTGAGTATCTCAGAGGTAAACTAGGGGTGATACCCCTGCATGATCTTCAGTAAACCTAAAATGGTGATCATCAGTTCATTATGCTTCAACAGAGGGTTACACCTCATCTTTTTTGGACTGATGAAAAGGAATGCTTCTCATAGGGGGAGAAAATTAGATAAAGGTAGTGCTTCTGACTATCCTTTGGCATTATTGTCAAAAAGGGGGAGAATTTGGCAATAACCGGTAGATAAAATGATAGTAACAATAGCAATAATACATAGATACAAGCATAGTAACCCGATGATACAATAATGTGATCAAGGTTTTGCCATTAATGCCAAAGGGGGAGATTGTTGGTATTAAGTGATGGTAACCAGTAAGCCTACTACTGGTACATGTATTGTCATTGATTGGCAAAAGAAGATAGAGATTTGTCATCTCTATTAAGTCTAAAGATCCAATGAGATCTGTATGAAAGAAGACTGGTTTGGTAACCGGTGACAACTTGCAAGAAAGAAATGACTGTACTCAAGTGCAAACACAAAGCATCAACAACCGAGCAATGTATATAGAATGAAAGATTTATTTGTCAACTGAGGACTAGGGTGCAATCGGTGTAGAATGCACATAGATAGTAAAAGTACAAACCAATGTCAATATCACAACTGATGAATGTGTGACTAGTAAAGCAAAGGAAGGGACTATGATAGGTCAAAGACTCTTACCTATTCACAACATAAGGATCTCAACTGATCTACTAATGACTCCGGTATGAACCAAGGAAGTCATAGTCAACTGTATGTTTCAACTGACTCCTTGACCGAGATTTTTTGCACTAAATCCGAAAGACTTTGAGTTAAACTGGTGATCGGTTTGAGGCACGTCTAGAGGTTTTAAAGCTGGAACCTGTGGTTTTAAAATAAAGCGTTATCTCTTGTAAAGGAAAGATGCTTGACACACATCTATTGTTTTCTTTATGATGCAGATAAAGCAAGGGCATGCATCAGATGTTTCCTCAATGAACTGACACTCTACTGGGTGATGTATCTGTAAGGGATTTGAGATTAGGTTATGCATGCGAAGCACAATCAGGGAAAAAACTCTATATATTCTTTTTCCTATTGAGAATTTAAGTTGTCCTCATTCTACCAAGTAAAAGAGTGAACCTGTATGTTGAAGAAGCCTAGAGTGAAAAGAAGAAAGAAGAAGTGAGAAAGAAGAGTGCGCAGAGAAGCACAACACTAGAGGAGAACACACCTGTGGCGATCGGTGATGCTTCTCAGTTGAGCATAAACAAAGATCTTATTAGGCTATGCAAAGCCACTTGTAAAAGGTCAATCCTTCTATTTTTTTCTAGAAATTACAATAGTTAAATCCTAGTATTTGGGTGGACTCTTACAGGTCCCTTATATTAAATCCCCTAACCGGGTGACATCTTGAAAGGTGTTATAAGTCCTCTAACCGGACAGACACTAACCGGCCTTGTTGTAAAAAATTCCTTAACCGGGTCACACCTAACAGTGTGTTGTAATCCTTTAACAGGGAAGGCTCCTAACAAGGTGTACTCTAGAAGAGTACAGAATTTGTGAAGTTTCCTCACACCGTAGTTTTCACCCTAATCGGGTTTCCACATGATAAATCTGGTGTCACTGTATGATTGTTTTCTTGCTATCATTGTATGCTTAAATCTTTCTCAGCTTACAGTTACAAGTACACTCACTAGATTTAAAAGAGAAAAGTTTTGAAGGTGTTGATTCACCCCTCCCCTCTCAGCACCGGTTGGGACTGTCATCTTCACCTTAGAATTATTTAATTGTAAATTTAACCTATGTTCAATTGAAATGTATTTATTAATTTAAGAATTAATTTAGCATGTGAAAATTATTTTAGAGTAAATGTTTTATTTTTTAAATTATTTTTTTAATTAAAATTAGAGTTGATTATGCTTTTATGCCTTATTAAATAATTAAATATCTAATTGCATGGTTAATTGTGCTTTAAATATTTAATCTATTTAATACAAATTTTAATTAAATACATGTGCATTAGTAATGTTGAAAAGTAAATTGTTTGAAAAAAGATAACAACTTGTTTCAAAAAGTGAAAGTTGAGTTGTGCAAATAAAAGTTATTTTATTTTATTTTATTGTGAATTACTTTCAATTTCTGATTGGAGTTGATTTAGGAGTTAACTATTGAGTTGTCTTTAGGATTTGCATGAAAGGGGGAATTGAATCTCTATTAGGGAAATTGCATTTCATTTTTGAGAAGAGACATGGTTTGGAGCAATTTTGGGAGGGAGCTTGGATTTTGGCAGCTGGAGATTTTTGGGTTCCTTGGTGGGGTATTACAACATATTTAGAGAATTTGGGAAATATAAAGAAGGAAAAGAAACACATTTTCAAATATGGTTATCTAATTGTCAACATTTTCTTCTATTTCATGAATTACTTTCCTAGAATTGGTAATATCACTTGGAAGAAGGATGTCCCTATTTCCATTTAGATCAGAAATTTCTACCATATTCAAGATAGGAAATCAGCAAGGAGCATTATGTGGGGTTATTTCAAAGATTTTCAAGAGGAAATTAAATAGAGATATAGAATTCCAAGGGAGATTGTAGAAAAGTATGAAGATACTGTTTGTGTCATGGTGGAGATTGATGAATGCTTGGTGGAGGCAATTGAGATAAGTACATATTGGATCATGCCTATGGGATACAAAGTAGATCCTATTCTACTTGAAGCATATGTGCAAGACATGTTAGACAAATATATTTATTTTAATGAAGAAAGGTTTAGTACCTGTAAAGAAAAGAGCCTAAAATATCACTTAGAAGTTAACAAACCGGCTAGAGATTAGAAACGGACAGGTGACAAGGAGTTCAAAACACAAAACTAACAAAAAAAGATACACAATAAAAATCCCATACCAAGGTTTTACTAGGCCACCAAATAGGACTTGAAACAAGAGGGTGAAGAGGATTCACCACATGAGGAGATAGCCAACCTAAAAAATACAATATGTGGAATAGGCCTCACATGGACACAACATTCCAACATTACAAAACCTCCTCAAAACAAACCATGGCTTCAAGCCATCAAACTTCACCTTATGAACCCCAAATTCCCTTGGCATGATTGGCATCATGGGGACTTGCCCCACCATGTACATCCCTCCACACATGGGAGACTCTGCACATCATGGGCATTCACTAAACCTTCACCCCACCAAGGTTACTCTTTCCTCCCAAGGGTGATTGTGCCTTGGAGAAACCCATAAAATTATGCATCATAAAATAAAGACAAGACTCACAAACCTCCATGGAAACCCATGGAGTTTAACATAACAACATAAAACCTTCATTAAAGGTCTCTTAATCTCTTACATGCATATAATAACTTTACTAAGTTATGCTACAAGAATCCAACCTTAAGTCCAAGCTCAAGTTGAAAATGAAGAATTTGAAAGAAGCTTTTCCCTTTATGCTTTTCTCCTTCTCCAAATCTCCTTCCAAAACTAGCTATCTCTAAGAGTAGAGAGTGGGTGAACAACCTTCACTTTCCTCCCAAATCCCCCTAAAAAGGCTCTATCCTAAGAATATTTGATCTCTGCATTAATGAGGAAGCCTATAGAGTCTTTAATTCTCCTTCCAAGTCGAGACCCTCATAAATGGAGTTTAAGACTCACATGGGAAGGATAAGATACCTTGCCCAAATTCCAAAAACTCTAATTTTCGCCACTTTGAAAAGGGGATATTTTAGGAGTTTCATAAATGAGTTCAAGGGCTCTTAATGGGTTGAAAATTATACCTAACCCCTAAGGTACCAAGTAGGGTGGTCAAAACTAACCCTAACTACCTTCTGGAAGCCTATTTGGCCCTCCTAAACTCCACTTGAAGTTAACTCACGAAATTCAACTCCCTTGACCCAATCTAATCTTCCTAAACCTTAGGGTAAGCATGGGTACTATACTAGGTAACCCCTGGGTCAAGGCTAGGTCCACCCTAGTTACATTTAATAGCCATGCCAACTCACAAGGACACATGTGTCAAGTGACACAACATAATTACATTAGGCATGACCCATTTAAACATTTACAAAACTAAATTAAATACAACCAGGCAATACACTTTCATGAATAAAATACATTACAACAAGGTCCATGTCTCTTTATAGATAAGACCTTAGCATTATGGTGAATACACATAGGTCCATTCTTGAAACCCCATTTTAGTACCATGGTCAACTTCCTGCACACTCATTGCACACATCAGTAGGTCAAATAAATAAACATATAACATAATGAGATACATAATGTAAAACACACTCACTTACATTTTCATCAATGACTCATTGGTAATTAAACAATATCTGCATCTAGTTCATAAACATAAACTTAATTCTCAATCATTTTGCATACTGATATTTCCTAACATGTATATCCATCACAATGCATCATTAAACTTAACCATGTAGATAACTACATTAACTAACATAGGGTATCACCTGAATAGGTACACATCAAATCATAATGTATAATAACAGTACGGGATCTTATAGTTCCTCAAAAATAACATGTGTCAAGGAGTCCAAGAGTCTCAAATAGTATCAACCGAAAACATAAATAGTGAAATATGGTGCTATGCTATGATGGGCTGGGGTAGGCCTCACAAGAGGATAATAATCAGTTTCTTGACCCATTTTTTGAAGATGAAGTGAAAGATAATGTGTTTGTGATGGGTGCATATGAAGCTCCTAGCCATGATGGGTTTCCTCTTTCATTTTTCCAATAGTTCTGGGACATTGTCAGCTATGATGTTACTATGGATGCAAGAGAATTTTTAAGGACATGTGAACTACTGAAAAAACTAAATAATACATTCATTACATTGGTTCCCAAAACTTAGGACCCAAACATAATGACTAATTTTAGGCCGATAAGCTTGTGAAATAATATCTACAAGATATTTTACAAGATGTCAGTTAATTGGTTGAAGTCCTTCTTAGAAAAATTCATTAGTAGTAGTCAAAAAATATTTTTCATAGGTTAGCAAATTCTAGATGCCACCATTTCTATTCATGAGATTATCCACTCAATGGAAAAAAGTTATATTCCATGTGTGGCCTTTAAGATAGATATCTCTAAGGCTTATGATAGGGTTAAATGACACTTTATGTATAAAGTTTTAAGTAAACTGGGGTTCAGTGAAAATTTCACTGGGATTGTTTGGGAATGTATTGAGATTGACCACTACTCTGTCCTAGTTAATGGGGTCCCTTGGGGGTTTTTCAAAGTTGGGAAGGAAATCAGGTAGGGTGATCCCCTCTCACCCTATCTTTATATGATTATTATGGAAGTTCTAGGAAAAAAATGTATGTCTTTATGCCTACTAGTAAAATATAGGGCGTTAAAGTTGTCTTCGCACTCCCCCCTTAGTTCTTCAGTAGTTTTTTGATGACACCTTCCTCTTTGGAAGGTCTTTAGTGTTAGAAGAAAGGGAATTGGAAGGATCTTTTAGATATGATAAGGATTCTTGTCAATGCATCAATCATGAGAAAATAAACCTGTACTTCTTTAATACCAAGATAGACTTGCATAAAAAGATCAAGGATATTCTTGGTTTCCAATGTGCCACTCTTCCAAGAACATATTTGGGTCTCCCTCTTACTATCAAGGAGATTACCCCTACTTTTGGAATACCATCTTGGGGAGAATCCAAAAAAACCTATATGGCTGGAAGGGTAAGTGCTAAGTAGTGTGGGGAAAATCCAATTACTTTCTACCTCCCTCCAAGGTATCCCTATTTACTTTCTGACCCTCTTCAAAATTTTAGGCACCATGGTAGAAAAGCTTAAACAAATTCAAAGAACCTTCATTTGGATTGGGGTGGAAGATGAAAAGAAATTGGCTTTAGTCAATTGGGATACTATTTTTAGACCTAAAAGCTAGGGTGGACTTGGGATCAGAAAACTAACCAACTTGAATAAAGGTTTAATTTTGAAAATTGGTCAGAATATTGCTCTGGATAAAGTTGATTGGTGTAACATTATAAAGGCTAAGTCTCTTAACCAAGTTATCTTTCACAAGTTCCTTGACTTAAATGGTTTCTTGATAGGTTCAAGAATTTGGAACAACATCTTAAAATGTAGAACTCTTATTAGGGGAGGTTTAAAATGGAAAATTGGCAATGTGAGGTTGATCAAATTTTAGGAAGAGCGATGGATAGATGATAAACCTCTTGTTGACAATTCAAATTCAAAATTCTTATGGACATGACAAAGACCTCCTTTGGGATTTACCTTGCTGAATATATCACTCCTTTAAGAAAATGGAAAGCTATGGCACATTTCTATATGGACGTACCTGATCTCCTCCCTAAGGTTATTGAGCTCTAGACTATGGTGAGTGAAATGAGACTCCCCTTCTTCCCTAGGGAAGATAAATTTATTTGGACAACAAACAAGAAGGGTTTCTTTTCATTCAAGTCTGCTTATAATATGTTGATAAAGTATGATGAAGACCCTAATTGTTGACATAAGGTTTGAAACTTGTAGCTAATACCAAGGGTCAATTTATTTTGGTGGGCCTCACTAGATGGTAAAATCTTAAACTAGGGCAATCTTGCTAAAAGAGGATTCTAGTTCCCTAACATATGCATTCTCTATAAGTGGGAGGAAGAAATAATACATCACCTCGTTATACACTATCAATTTGTTGTACATGTTTGGTAGGCTATCTTTCAGAGCCTTGACATCTAATGGGTACTCAACATGAATATTCAACAATTTGTCTTTGATTGGAGATGCCCATTGAAACATTCTCTCATCAAGAAACTCTGATAGAAAATTACCCCCTCCCATGTCTACTTGTGCATATAGAAAGAAAGGAACAATAAGATCTTTAGGAATTCTGAAAGTAATGTGGATAGTGTCCCTAGGATCTTCGAAAAAATCCTTCTGGGAAACATTGTTGTTAGTAATTAGAAAACCCCTAGCTGCCCCCCAACCAATTGGGATTGTATACTTGAAAATAAGTGGAAACTCCTATATTCTTTTTATAAGTTTGATGATACTAAGAAGAGAGATAGAAACAACATTAAATGGAAACCTCCTCCTCCCCTTGGTACAAACTAAATTTTGATGGGGTTTCTATACAAGGTAAAGTGGTTAGCAGAGGAGTGATAAGAGACCAGAAGGGTGATTTAATTGTTTCTTACACTAGAAATCTAAAAGATTCTATTAATAACCAAGTGGGGGTCATGGCGTTGCTTTGGGGTCTTAAAATTTCTCTATCAATTGGAATTAAATCCCTAGAAATTGAAGGTGATTCAAGCCTGATAATTGAAGTGACCAAAGGAACTATGATTGTTGGTTGGATGCTGGAGGGAACTTTAGAGGATGTTAGGGCTCTATTGATGAGGTTTGAAGCTTTTACCATACAACATACTTTTAGAGAGGGTGATGCAATTATTGATTCAATGGTTTTGATGGACCTAACTAGTGATGATTTGCGACGTTGGAGGAGGATTGTTGTTTGCCCCCCAATATGAAGTCTCTTCTAGGGAAAGAGAAATATTTTTAATTTATCATTGGAATTTATTGGCCTTACTTTTCCAATATATAGAGGATTTAATTTTGAAAAGTTACCCATTATCTTTTAAAAATTCAAATCTCACAATGGGGCCTGACATTGTGTGTGCAATGCCAACTTGTCCCCTTGTTTCTCTATGATGCATCGACGAGGCCAACTATTGAATTAAATTTTAATGGGACTTTTTTTGAAGGGAGATGCATTAATTTTAATACTGGGTTACATGATTTTGTTGGATTAAAAAATCTATCTATAATCCATATGCCTCTTATTTCCATAATGGTGACATACTATTCACACGAGAGATTAGCCAATTTGGAGATGCAAGCAGAAGATAGCATGAAATATTATGAACACATAGATTACCTTTATTTATTCTAGGTTCAAGTGTCTTTTTTCTCTATTGGTTTTGATTTGGGTTTTCCGCATGTCTGTAATCTTTTTGCTATGTTCTACGACACCATGGGGGATAGAGTGTGTGTTGAACCCAATAAACATGATGATGTCAAGAACAACCCTATGGTTTGACACATTTGTAAAGGAGGTGTGGCTCGGTTTATTGAGTATTTGATGGGGCATGACAAAAATATCTCCTTACAATTGGTTTGTCTCCTCACGGACTAAGAGGCATGTGTCGATGGGTGGCATTTCTTTCAAACTTAATGAGGAATTTATTACCAAAGCCATTGGTCTCTCAATGACAGGGATAAAATGGAAGAAAACCAATAGGGTTTTGGACATTGAAATCCTTAACCAATTCTTTCAAGAAGGAGAAAACCCTATTAAGATGTGAGGTGGCTACGGCCAGGAATAACTTCTTGAACCATGGGACTAGGTGTGTTTAATGGTAATGAAATACTTTACTCTTGAAGGAAGATTTGGTGTTTATTATTTTTATCACGTGCCTTTCTTGAAGCACTTTAGAAATCACAACACCATCTCCTTCCTATTCTTCCTTCTTCATTCTTTGGAGAATTTTGTTAAAGAATTTGTAGAGGCCAAAAATCAAGGTAAAAAGTTGACCATCCTTCATCAAGGCCTCATTTTTAGGCTCTACCATTTTCACCTCGCCCTATGTCCCCCTAGAGCTATTATGATCTAAGATGCCTCTAGCTCTTCCACCACCTGTCTACTAGTATAATGGACACCCTTGGACCTAGAAAGAAAAAATGAATAAATAACCCTACCCTTAAAGCTCAACATGGCTCTCTTAACACCCCCTAACACTATGGCTGAAGATAAACCAAAGGAAAAGAAAAGAAATGACCCTCCTCTTAAATTGAAGGCCAAGGCCCATAAAAAGGATATATTTAATATACAAGAGATGGATTCAAGCATTGAAGCTACCAAAGAAACCAACAATCCTCTCTTGTCTACTAGAATGGATGCCCATCTTGTGAAAAAAGGGGAAACAATTGAAGGTGGAGTCAAATTTTGAAGAGGGTGGACAAAGCAAGTCTAATGGAAAAGAGGACAAAAATGTTGAAAGGGAGATCTACTCTGTAACTACTACTAGTTCCTCCAATGTTTTTGAGAGCCTCAAAATTGAATCCCTTGACCTTACCAAAAACATGGCTCTTGAGGAAAAAGCTAAGTCACCCAACACTGGCAAGGGCAAGACTACTCTTAGTGGGGAAGTTGGTAAATTTGAGGACACTTGGGAGGAGATAAATAAAATTAAGAAAATAATTATAGATATGGGGAAGCAGCTTCAGGATGTCTCATGCTTTGCATTAAAGATCATGCATAGCTCGACTACCACATTGTGCCTGCTACAGAAGAATACACTCAATGTAGAGGATGAGGAGGATAACAATTACAAGGAACTATATAAGTTCCTTACATAGGACTAGGCAATGAGAATGCCGCCCAAGTCATGCAAGTTGAAAGATACTTAGGGACTTGGTCCCTTTATCTTTTTTGAATTACTGTTAGTGGCCCCTGTGGCCTTGCCTTTAGCTTTATCATTTTCACTAGTATTGTTATTTTTTGCAATAGTAGTTCATTTTGGTATAGCCTAGTGTGACCCCATTCAAAGACTTTTATTCCCATTTTGATTAATAATGTTGATAATGGTAGTATTAGCAGTGGTTACTATGGACATGGATAATGGTATGTCTTAATTGTGTTGAGGTTAGGTGGACTATTTGTTATGTTCGGTTAGAGTGATGTTAGTTGTAGTTATTATTCTATTGTTAGTCACATGCTGGCCTATTTTATAAAAGGAACAACACCCTAGTTTTTATGCTTTAAATATAAAAAACAATCATATCAATATTGATGTAAACTAGTCAAGAAATTGTAGATATATATTATTTTTTATTTATATAGTTGGGGTTGGATTAGACTAACATTTATGAACTTGAACTTTCTAAAGTAATAATACACATTATTCTAACTTATCATACCAAAACATTGTGATGATATGAAATAAAAAATTGTTTTCAAGGCTTACTTTGTAGTCCCATGAAAGAGGTGGTCTAAAATTTTCTTGGCAAATAGTCCTTAATGGTTTTTTTTGTAGTAAACAAATTTATAGTAAATATAAATTTTCATATTGAATTTGAACTTATAAGACTATATATATTATTTTCAATAATTAGTTTTAACACCACAAATAAATTATCATTTGTTACAATTAAAACACAACATCTAGACCTACCTACATTGTTCAATATCATCTTGAAGTTCCCAATTAATTTAGAAAAAGAGATTCTAAAGTATTCCAAAATTTAAATTTTTAAATTTTTATTACATATAATTGTTTGCTTAAAAAAAAACATAATTTAAAATACACCAAATTTCAACCATTTATTTTGTTTTATATAATTGCTTGTGATATAACAAAAAGAAAGGACATTAAAAAATTTGAAATTATTTACATGCAATAACTCTCTCATTTATTAGTATTTAATAAATTTATTGAAAAATATATGTTTTGTTTAATTGTTTTTAAGAAATTAATACATCCCACTTTTATAATTTATATAATTAAATATTTATTATATAAAAAAGCCTTTGAGACGAAAGACACGCTTCATATTAAAAATGTTCGTGTGTAGGCACGAGAGGTTTGAAAGTATCAAAATTGACTTATTCAAACTAGAATTTAAAAAAGCTATTTAAGCATCTCTTAGCTGGTGTATGCATTCCAATTATATGGATGGAACTATAGTTTATCCATACAAATTAAATTAAATTAAATAATATTTTGAGTAAACGAGGCAGTTAGTGAATCCGATGGCGTGTTAATTTTTTTATTAATAATCTTTATTGAAATAAATTATAATTTATTTTAATATTGAAATTTATATGTATATTTAATTTTGTATTTATTTTGGTGAAACATTTTAAATATAATAATATATTATTTAGTGTTATTTTGTGTTTGGCTTATGACTTGATCTTTATTTATATCTATTTTTATCATTATCAATACATTTTTATTCTATTATCATTTATTTATCATTTACATATTTTTATTTGCATGTACTTTTGTGTCTTTATTAGTTTTATTTTTAAGTTGTAATATTGAAGTACATGGGCATAAGTCTAAAATTCAAATTTAAAATTTATTTATTTAACACATGTTTGTATGACAAGTTCTTATATCATGGTATTTAAATATATTCAATATGCTATTGATTAACTCTATGATCAAGGGGAATCAAAGAACATCTACAATGCATTTTAAATTTATTAAGGATAACTCTGTATTTTTCATTCTCTTGCAATTCATTTTGAGTTGTTCTTTTTTCTTTCTTTTCTTTTTCCTAATAATTTTTTATTATTTTTTCTAAAGGACAAATAAATCATATTTATCCATAGACTATCTACATGTTAGTGAATATTAGCTTGGATAATCCTCATCATAGTTTAGTGAATATTGGCTAAGGGCCTGGATAATCCTCATCATAGTTTATTTGGTTTGCTAAGAAGGTCAACGTGTGTGAACATGATTATCTATTGAGTTGATAATCTCTTTAATTGTATCTCTATACTCCACCTTGACATATTCAACAACTAGAAGGGCAAAATCGAATAGGTTTAATAAAGGCCATTCTACTAGATTATGCTTGTACAACATATCTCCATTTCACGTTTTAGATCAAGTAAACATTGCTAGGGATTGACCCAAATGATCAAAGATTGAGTTAAAGGAAAATTTGAGACCACACATGTTATATTAATTGCTTGAGGCTTACTTTTTAACAAGTTTAGGGGTGTTGAAGTGGTTGAGTCATGCTAAAAATAGGTGAGTTGAACCTTAAACCTACATGGGAAGAACCCAAAGCCTTAGCATTGCCATACCAAATGTTTGAATAGTGGGGTTGCTCTATATTGTACATTCTTTCTTTTATTAATATATACATTTTTTTCAATAAAAAATATATGTCTATCTAATGACAATGTAAGATATTGTGATATTGCGATCAAAATTCAACTATGTAGTTTTTGAGTCAAACTCATTAAACTATGTTCATGAGTAGTGGTTCACAAGAATCCATCTCTCATGAGAATGAATCAAACACTTAACAATCATTTCATCTAGGTGATTCTCATAGGGGTGAAGCATTGAGCCTTCTCGAGAGGTCACCCGTCCCAATATTGCTCCAACTCAAGCATGCTTAACCATGGAGTTTCTTCCAAGGTTAAAATCCCACTTATGTCTCTTTGGAAATAGTAAAACCTATAGAAGTTGGCACATTGTAACATACAAACCATAAGGTGGTAATGAAAATAATGGCAGTAAATAAAATAACAATAAATATCTTAAGAATAATATCTAACATCGATAAGAAGAAGGTATATTTTTATGGCAAGTTAATTTGTGATATTTCTATCAAGATTCAGTTGTGCAATTTTTGAGTCAAACTTATTGACCCATGTTTCATGAGTAGTGGTTCACAAGAACTTATCTCCTATGAGAATGAATGGAGCACTTAACACTTATTGCATCTAGGTGATACTCACACGGGTGAAGCATTGGGCATTCTTGGGAGTTCACCCATCCTAGTATTGCTCCAGATCAAGCATGCTTAACCATGGAGTTTACTCCAAGGTTAAGCCCACTTAGCTTGCTAGCCCATTTTCTTGAAACCTTCAACAAGTGATGAGCTAAAGGGCTCTATAATGAATGGTTCATAAGACACAATACTTGTTGAAGGTTTTGCACATGGGGTAACAATCTAAGTGGGCTTAACCTTTGAGGAAATGGGTTCTTGTGAACAACTACTCATGAAACATAGCTCAATGATTTTGACTCAAAAAATACACAATCAAATCCCGGTAGCAATATCACAATATCTTACATTGTCATTAGATAGACATATATTTTTTATTGAAAAATGTATATGTTAATAAAAGAAAGAATGTACAATATAGGGCAATCCCACAGTTCAAACATTTAGTATGGTAGTGCTAAGGATTTGGGTTCTTCCCATGTAGGTTTAAGGTTATACTCACCTATTTTTATCATGACTCAACCAAGCCTTAGCACTACCATACTAAATGTTTGAACTGTGGGGTTACCCTATATTTTACATCCTTTCTTTTATTAATATACACATTTTTCAATAAAAAATATATGTTTATCTAATGACATTGTAAGATATTGTGATATTGCTATGAGGATTCAATTGTATAGTTTTTGAGTCAAACTCATTGAACTATGTTTCATGAGTAGTGGCTCACAAGAACCTATTTCCTCCAAGGTTAAGCCCACTTAGCTTGCTACCCCATGTGCAAAACCTTCAACAAGTATTGTGTCTTATGAGCCATTCATTATAGAGCCCCTTTAGCTTATCACTTTCAAAAAGTTTTGTAAATACGCTAGCAAGCTAAGTGGGATTAACCTTGGAGGAAACTTCATGGTTAAGCATGCTTGAGTTGGAGTGGTATTGGGATGGGTGACCTCCTGAGAATGCCCAATACTTCACCCATGTGAGTATCACCTAGATGCAATGAGTGCTAAGTGTTCCATTCATTCTCATGAGAGATGAGTTTTTGTGAACCATTACTCACAAAATATAGGTCAATGAGTTTGACTAAAAAATTATACAATTAAATCTTGATAAAAATATCACAAATTAACTTGTCGTGAAAAATGCCTTCTACTTATCAATGTTAGATATTATTCTTAAGATACTTATTTTTATTTTATTTACTTCATTACCACCTTATGATTTTTATGTTACAATCTACCAATTTCTATAGGTTTTACCATTTCCAATGAGACATCTTCCGATATTTGAGGAGATGGCTCACCCAAAACTAATTGAACTAGCTTGGTCAAAACTTAAGAAAATCCATTATTTAAACAAAACAAAACTAATGAATCTTGTATAAATGCCTACACTTTAGATGCATTTAAATTTTATGCTTAAAATAAATGACAACTTACAATATAAAATACATAAAGAAATGTAGATACAATCAATACAAATAAATAAATTATTATAATGATGTCATTTTTATGTTCAGTGTACTCATATTGAGCATTGATTTAGGTGAAGATGACCTAAATTTAATGGCCGTCTGTCGTCTTTAAAATTTTTAAGTTATATTTATTAATATAAACTTATATTCAATAACCCTTTTATAGTTTTTAAGTAATTATTAATTAGAGTAAATTTATTTTCTTATTCTTTTATATTAAAATGTTACATTTTAAAAATTAAAAATTTTAATTAAAGAAGTATGCAACTTTATTTTTTATTCTATTTATTATATATAGATAGCTTTTAACTTCAAGTGTAACTAATTCATTCGGCTTTCAAATCACACACAATAATCTATTTTTAGGAAAATGGAAGTGAAGAATTAGATTAGAATTATAGCTTTAAAAAGAAGAATGTGGGGGATACAAGGTGGGTGTAGAAAGATGCAATTGGAATTATGAGAATAAGAGATAGAACAAGAAGGGGAGGGTTATATATTTAATAATATATAAACATATGAATATATGTGTTTAAATATATGTATGCATGATTTTAATTTTGTATATCTATTTATATATCTCTAATATGTTCTTATTATCATATCCATATATATCTACCTCCCTCACTACCTCTCATACACACATGCCTCATATTATCATATACTCAATACACAATTTGATATATACATTTTCAACATCTACTTATTTTTATGTTCATTTGTATACATCTTTATCTCTCTATATACTCTCACTTTCAAAGATTTACTTATTATTATGATATTGCTATTGAGATTCAACTATGTAGTTTTTGAGTCAAACTCAATGACCCATATTTCATGCGTAGTGGTTCACAAGAACCCATCTCTTATGAGAATGAATGTCACACTTAAAACTCAGTGCACCTAGGTGATACTCACAAGGGTGAAGCATCATGCCTTCTTGGGAGGCCACCCATCTCAATATTGCTCCAACTCAAGCGTGTTTGACCATGGAGTTTGCTCCAAGGTTAAGTCCACTTAGCTTACTACCCATTTGCAAAACCTTCAACAAGTATTTTGCCTTATGAACCATTCATTATAGAGCCTCTTTAACTCGTCAATTAATGAACGAGAGATATTTTCTATAGAAAGTCAAATGGTGATATTCCTATCAGGATTTAATTGTGTATTTTTTAAGTCAAACTCATCGACCCTTATTTCATGAGTAGTGGTTCACAAGAAACCATCTCTCATAAGAATGAATTCTATAATTGGCACATTTTGCATCTAGGTGATGCTTACAGAGGTAAAGCATTGGGCCTTCCTAGGAGGTCACCCATGAAAGTACTGCTCCAACTCAAGTGCACTTAACTATTGAGTTTCCCCCATGGTTAAGCTCACATAACTTGCTACCTCATTTGCAAAACCGTCAACAAGTATTGTGCCTTATGAACCATTCATTATAGAGCCCCTTTAGGTCGTCATTTGATAAGTAGGATATATTTTCCACAAGTCAAATTATGACATTGCTATCAAAATTCAAATATGTAGTTTTCATGTCAAACTCATTGACCTATGCTTCATGAGTAGTGGTTCACAAGATTCCCTCTCTCATGAGAATGAATGGTACACTTAGCACTCATTGCATCTAGGTGATGCTCACAAAGGCGAAGCATTAGGTTTCGAGAGCTCACCCATCCTAGTACTACTTCAACTCAAGCAAGTTTGACCATGACATTTCCCCCAAGATTAAGCCCACATATCTTGCTACCCTATTTGCCAAAACCCTTAGCAAGTGCTATGTCTTATCAACGATTCGTTATAGAATTTCCTTAGCTCTTCAATTAATGAACATGAGATATTTCCACAACAAGTCAATTCCTCATTTTTAAAATTCATTTGCATACTTTTCTATGTCTATATATATTCCATTCTTATATCTTTTCTTTACTTCATGCCTCTTCTCCTCCCCCATCCACTTTCTTTTTTAGGCTCCATCTACAATCTAATCCTTCACTCTCCTCTTTTACATAATGTGCCACTAAAGTTATTTTATCAATTCTATATGAACAGTGAGAAATTCATACCAACTTTATAAATAACTAATTGAATTTTCAACAACCTTTTTGTCACAATTCAATAATTAAATAAATACCTCAAATTTTTATAATTTATAAATATTTTAAAAAATAAACATACTTTTTTCTAATTTAAATTAAATATCAATTCTTATAACACTTATAGACTTAATTTAAAGAAATTAGGCATCGTCTAAACAACAAACTAAAACACACATCTTACCAAGAACACTTACCAAGGAGGACACTTATTTTTTGTTTTCAACCTCCTTTATAATCTTTATGTTTTAGTTGGCAATTTAGCCAATACCAAGAAATTATTCCTCTATGATGTCTTTTAACTCTATGTAAAGTCAAATATATTTAAGAATTACCAAGGAGGACACTTAGTTTTTGTTTTCAACCTCTTTTATATTCTTTATGTTTTAGTTGGCAATTTAGCCAATACCAAAAAATTATTCCTCTATGATGTCTTTTAACTCTATGTAAAGTCAAATATATTTAAGAATTACCTACACAAAGACACTTAAATAATCCTAATTATTAAATAAATAAAATTAAACACAATCATTGATACATATTATTGTATAGGTCCATCCATAACTTCTATCCTTTTCCATAATTTCTTTAAAATAAAGAGAAAGGGACCCATTAAACATCGGGATGCCAATAAAAAAATCAATCTTTACCTTGACTAAGCTAGAAATGAAATCCATAATCAAATTCAGTTGTAACAGTCAATCATTGGTTCACTGAAATGCAAACAGTTCAACCAGAACCACGGCCTAACAACACCACCAAGAAGATTTAGGTGGACTAAACAATGGTTAATCCTTTTTTTATTGATTTCAGACAGAGAGGTTATAATTGAGAAACACAAATAAAATATAATATTAAAAATGTCCAAACTTCCACAAGGTCTGTTAATAAATGTTGGTGGTCCACCATGGAAGGAATACCAAACATCAATCATTTTTACGTTACTGTGGGCATTTGAAATTTTATTGAAATGATAAATACCAAATACAAATAGTTGTCATCTGGGCAGCCTATTTAGTACCTCTGTGTTTTGTCCACTGAAGATTTATGTATTCAGGTACACTGCTCCCACTCCTCCTGCTCTTCTCTACTTCAAGTCCCTTTCATTTTGTTTCATCTGCATTCAAGAGCTTTATCTATGCAAATCCCAAGAAGGAATTGGTGGGCATAAAAACAAAAGCAAGACAGTTCTGTCCACCACTGCAATAGAAAGTTCCCCTGCTCACATCTTTCTTTTCACGCTCAGACAGTGTTCATGCAACAAGCGTGAAATATTGGTCTTATTAAGGGGCTCATTTCTCAGAATGTGAAGGACACCCAACATTACATTTTGTCTTCTGAGGATCTGGGTTTTGTTTCCTGTTAAATTAGCTGGTTTTCAAGTGGGCAAGCATGATGATTGGGTCTGGTGGTCTGAATCGGATTGGAGTTGTGGATACCATTTATGAAGAAGAGGAGGAGGAGGAGGAGGATGAGGAGGAGAGGGTTCAAGGGTTTTCATTGGGGAAAGGAAATTTATTGAGAAATTCAGGCAGGTTGGATGGTCATATACATACAGACAGCTCCTGGATTGTGTTTGAGAATGGGGTGTACAGTTCTAGTGTTGCTCCTGCAACATACCCAGATGACTGCTCCGTGGAAAGTATTGTCAGCTCATGGTAAGTCACCAGTCACCTCATAATGCATGGAGGGAAAGTTTTTCTGCACTTTTTGCGAGCATTTACAGTAGAGGAGATCAAATGGGCTAAACTGCTAGTTTAGAGAGCTTAGTGCATAAATCTAGAGAAAGAGAAAAACAGCTTTTATTCTTATCTGAACTGAAATTTCAGCAATCCCTTGCTTAGATTTTGAAGTGTTTTAAGAACGCCCAATTTAAGTGCAAGTTTAGAGAGCTTAGTGCATAAATGTAGAGAAAGAGAGAAACAGCTTTTATTTTTAATTTAAGACCAAGTTTGAGTAATCCCCTGATTAGATTTTGAAGTGTTTTAAGGACGCCCAATTTAACTGCAAGTTTAGAGAGCTTAGTGCATAAATGTAGAGAAAGATGAAAACAGCTTTTACTCTTATTTGAACTGAGTTTCAGCAATCCCCTGCTCAGATTTCGAGGTGTTTTAAGAACGCCCAATTTAGTGACATATATGCATCTCACGGGACAAATCTCATCAGCGTCCTTTTCTTATTACTTCGTTTGTGTTTTGTTTTTCCCGCCAGTGACCATTGATATCTTAAATCACTGCAACAGACTGCATTTCATTTGTGGATAGTTTATAATCTAGTTATTCGTAAACCACACTTCTGAAGTGGTCTGTGACGTGGTAAGTATAACAATTGTTATCTCATGATTCAGGGCAGTGAACAGCAGTCCTAAATATTCCTGTCACAGGATTACAGATCTCTTTGGTTCTGGTTCACTGAGTTTAATTATAATGAGGTCACTAGGTTGCATTTGGCCTTCAGTCTGTAAAAGAAAATTTCTCAGCCTTCAACTACCCATATGAAGGTGCAAATTAAGTCGAAATCATGCATCCATGTCATTGATGCTGGGCATTTATAACACTAGGTAAACTGCTCACAATCTGCCTTACCCCAATGACAAAAGTCCTTTGCAGTAATATATGTACTCCTCCCTCAGAGTTGGTCTCAATGCCCAAAGAGTTCTGCGCGATGTATTGTATATCTTACATCTCTAAAGCCATATACTATCAAACTACAGTAGATCCAAAAAATAAATTTCTTTATAGGGATGTAGGCAAACACTTAATGGGAGTTAACTGTCAAAGTTGGGATAGGATTGAGCTAAGAACGCAAAGCAGCTCCAAAAATGTCTAAAAAATGAGAAGAAATCTCTAAATTTCATAGCCCATCTACTCACTTTAAATTTCACAGCTGATACTGGAATTGCACTAAAAGACTGACTAGCAAAATTTGTTTGCAACTAACTATTACTTCCTTTTCTATTTTATGAAGGTAAATGTTTATAACTCTTGCGGTTTCTGATCTGGTATGGTCTGCACAGGTCTGAAGCTACAGGGTTCTCAACCAACATAGCAGTTCACATTAAGGATTCCAGTTTCCATCTTCACAAGGTACGCGAAGTGATCCTGGCCTCCTTATATTGTTCATATTCTTTATCACTTATGAATGCATTTCAACTTTTGCGTGCCTGTATGCAGTTACCTTTGGTGTCTATGAGTGGATACTTCAATCGGAAGATGAAGGAAGCCAATGAAATACATTTGAATTCGTGTCCAGGTGGAGCAGACACTTTTGAGCTTATAGTAGCCCATTGCTATGGTTGTATGATACACATGGAACCATCCACCATTGCAGCAATCAGGTGTGCATCAGAGTTTTTTGAAATGACAGAGGACTACTCCAAAGGAAATCTTTGCAAACGAAGCGACCGATATTTCAAAGATACAATACTGAAAAACTGGGATCATGCCATTGAAGCCCTCCGATGCTGTGAGGAGCTTAATCCCATAGCCCAGGGGCTTGGGATAGTCAGCACTTGTATTGAAGCAATATCACTGTTAACCTGCAATGCAATTGAAAAACGAGCTCCTGTACTATTTCCATTGGCACCCATGGAGATCACATTTGGGGGCGGCCACATGGAGAATCTGATCAATGACCTAATAACCCTTCCGTTGGACTATTTTAGGCAGATAATAGAGTCAATCAGAAGGAAAGGCATTAATGAGAAATTCATCTGCAGAGCACTGTTTCTGTACACTGACAGGTGGGTGCTCTTGTTGTTGTAAGGAAGCTATATGGGAAACAAGTCCTTTGGGGCTTAAGGGGGACACAAAAAACACATTTCCACTTTGCTTCTTTGAAATGAAAGAAAATTAAAAAAATTAATATTCAATGGGGATCTATAGCTCTAAGAAATAGACTTTAAATAAAATTTGAATAGAGCTTTATAGTCCTTTGATGATTTGAGCTGATTTACATCTAGATTCATTTTCCCAGAATCTAATCTATCCTTTATCGTTACAGGTCTATATTTGATAAGGTGGACTTTCAAGGTTTAAACATGATAAAGGACAAAAGCTGTGAGTGTGAGATGAAGGCGGAAGTGGAATGTGTGGTTAAGCTGCTCCCTATGGACAAAGATATTGTACCCATTACCTTCCTGTTTGGGCTCCTTCGCTGTTCCCTTGCATGGAATGCAGACAAAGAGTGTACCTTTAAGCTTGAAAACAGAATTTCAAGCCAGATAGATCAAGCTACGGCAGCAGATTTCTTATTGCCATTGAAGAATGATAATGATGTAATTGACGATTTGGGTATTTTGGAGGTAGAGAGCATGCAACATATAGTTTCCTTGTTCATGTCTCAGCAAACTGATGTGGGGGAAGATTCTGACTACACCCTTTTCAGTGAAGGGAATGCCAGTTCTCACAGCTCCACTAGCAGCAATCCATTTGTATGTAATGTGGCCAAAGTGTGGGATGAGTATCTCACAGAAATTGCTGCCTATTCCAATGTTTCGCCTGCCATTTTCTTGGATTTGGTGGAAACTGTGCCATCCTCTAGTAGGCCTGTCCATGATCAGCTCTACAAAGCCATTGACTTATACCTCAAGGTAAGGTTTACTAGACTTTCTTTAAGTTGATATTTTAGTTTTACCTAATGTTCTTTGATGGAGCTAGATAATGATAAAACATTGTAGCAATCATAGTCACGGTCTTTGTGTAGTTCCTGACTGTAATTGACATCAAATGATGCTGTATGAATGCTTATGCACTTGTGACCGAAGAATTCCGTAGTATACTCTGAACATAGAAATATAGATATATCTGGTAATATCATTTAGAACTAGATTTTGGTCATTGTCCATTATCCGTGCTGCATATTTATGTTCCATGCTCCATGGTTCGATTGCTACCCATACTAGGGAGCTTCTGGATCATAACCTCCAACATATTCTCTGACTCCAGGAAAATTTGTTATCTTGAAATATGATTTCCAGTAACCTTGTAAATGATATATCAATTCACGACACTCCCTATTTGTATTTTCACGACTTTTACTCTGTCTCACCTATTCGTTGATTTTACTCCCAGCTCTATAGTAGATGGATTTTTTCAATGGGAAGATACTGTGTAAGGTGTCACTTATATCAAAAGTCTTGATTTTGAAAAGCATTCAAATCCATCGAGATAAGGAAATCCATAACTGGAGTATTGTCTTGTTTTAGAAAAGACCATGGACTATTAAAGACAATGTAGCTATTCGTGTAAACCAGTCACATTAAATATAAGAATATCCAAGGAAATTTATAATCATTTAATAAACAGGCAGGTTAAAAGTAAAACAGTTGCAGTGCATATCATCCAATTTAGTATTTTGAAAAGGCAAATTGTAATTGTTAGGACATTCATCATTGATGACAGCAAAATAATGACACTGCTCAAATGTTTGTTAATCATATGAAAAGCCTCTTTGTAAATGCATTGCAATGAAAGGGAAAATCATAAAAATTTGTCTGAAGCAACAGAATAATGTGCCTGATTATAAAGGCGATTGAACTTGATGAATGCCTGGTGATTTAACATAATGCAATTTTAAGTACAATCATTGAGATTCATATGTTGTTTTAAGGAATTACGAATAGACAGGAGTCGTTGTTTGCATAACTAGGTCAACAAAATAAGTGTTTTTTACATGCCTGCATATTTTAAGATTTTATATATACGAATGATCTGCATGTAGTTCTTGAAAGATGGTTCTATGTGTATGAACTAGTGGTTTTAATAGGCTACATATATTGCTTTTGATGATGGAAACTATAGGATTCACTAAAGACTGAAGCAATAGAAACAAAATCTAATGCATATATGTTCCTCCCTTGCAATATCTAAGTTGAGATATATATACCACTGAAGAGCATGCTCTGCTTAATCTATCCACAGAGGAAAAAAAAGTGTAATTTATCTGGGTTTGATTCCACTGTGCAGATGCATTCACAGCTATCAGAGACTGACAGGACAAACATATGCAAAATGCTTAACTGCCAAAGACTGTCGGAAGAAGTTTGCTTCCATGCTGTTCGAAATGAATTTATGCCACTGCGAATGATAGTTCAGGCTATATATGTGCATCAATTACAAACTAATTGCAACCCCAAGCAGCAATTAAGAAGCAGAAGCCTCAGCTGCTCATATCTGAATTCAAAGAACATCATGAACAACAACAATGGTAACAATGACATGGGAAATTATGAGAACAAAGATTTATCTCTAGGATCCATCCTCAAACGGGATGGAATCTTTCGCCAAGCAGCCCATCTAAAATATGATTTGGAAGAAACAAGCTCCAGACTCAGAAGCCTGGAAGAAGAAATCAAATACATGAAGGAAAAGCTCGGTCACAGCTTTAGAAAAGGCTCAAGCATTACTGCAAGCGATCCCACCGGTGAAATGCCTCCATCTGAGGAGTTCTCAAAGAAATTAAAGAATATGTCTGATCCGAAGGAATCATATTGGGCTAACAAGGGCTGTGGAGGTGGTGGTCTAACTCAGAGAGTTATCAAATCACTTCAAAAACTAAGGCTGAGAGGTATCAAAAGATCTAAGCCCAAACACACTGCTCAGGAAGCTGATTCAGAAAAATCAAGATGGGGTGGAGATCAAGAGGAACAATCTAATAATGATTTGGGGTTAAATGCAGATGAAGGTCTAGCAAAGAATGATGATGGGATGAGGTACCCAATACAGAGAAGTTTGAGACAATCTTTTCCTATAAGCTTAAGTTGCAGGGATATTAAATTTTCTGTGAACGAATCCAAGCCTTGTACAAGTTTTGAAAGGAGTAATAGTTTGTCTTAGTCCTTTGTTCCAAGTTGTGTTAATAAATTGTAACATTGGGGAAGTTATGATGCAAATTAATTTAGCATTTCAAGCTTGAAATTCACTAGTTGGTCTCCGTCCTGTATTCTGCACAAAGTCCTAAAAATGCTTTTCACCAATATGATCACTCGCAATTGTTTTAGAAGAAAGGGAACTTTATTTCCCAATTGGAATCACACAGTTTAATTTTTTTCATTCAATCATTTTTAGAATATTGAGTGCACTAATCTGATTCCATCTCCTGACCTTATATTTTGATGGTAACAAATCTTATAGGGAAGTTCGTTATTTCTGCCAAGATGCCCACGCAGCCTCGCAGAAAAAGTTTCACATTACCCAAACCAAATGTATCTAGTGCTTACCAGGCCTAAAGAAATCCACCATGTTTAAGAGTCTATATTGAAGTTTTTAGTTTGTCTAGTTGTTGATTATGATTTAGCACCGACATACAAGCATGATATATAAGTGCACTCTGAATGAGAATGAAATAAAACAATGAAGTACTTCTGCACCAATTTTGTCAACTCAGGAAAAAAATATTAAGGGTGCAGGTCCTAAGATTTTATGCTAAATTCTGCCATCTGACAGATCTTTGTGCTCTCGTTGATATTGCATACTTATAGCCCTTTCACAAAATTGGCTCTTTTGGCTGTTTATTTTATATGGGTAACCTATCAGATTAACCTTTTAGAACCACATGTTAATAAATTTTAATTTATATTGACTCTTGTGTTTTTGTACCACAATATATCAGAAAATAAAAAAAATAATTATGACACTAAAATTTAAATCAGTGTATTGAAAAGTTAAAAACATAAAAAGAATTTGAGTGGTAAAAGCTACATCAATGTTCAAATTAAGAGGGTCTGCTAATCCTATCTCTGCGCAGTGTATGCTTTTCAATCTAAAAGTTATAATACATGATACTTCATGGACTGTGGAAAATTTACCTAACTCATCTCTTGTTCTAAACCTAAAGAAAAATATGGCCCCTAGTTCTAATACGGTAAATAAATTTGAAGTTGGTGAACAGGAGTGTGAGGATGTGCTAAAAACCTAAATTTGCTGAAATTGATAATAGTGGGCATGTGCTAATACACTTAAAGTTGGTGAACAAGAGTATGATAATAGATCACTGAGTGTGATCTGAAATATTGATGCAAAAGTAATAATAATCTAATTTAGAAATAGTTATTTGACCCAATTTCATGGATACTGAAAATTTGACGTCTCTAAGAATATAATTTTGGTCTCTAGTTCTAATACAATTGCCAATAAACCTGAAGTTGGCGAGGAGTGAAAATGTGCTAATAAACTTAAATTTCGTAAAATTAGTAAGAGTGGGTGTGTGCTAATACACTTAAGGTTGATGAACAAGATGATGATGAATCATGAGTGTGATCCAAAACATTGATGTAATATATATACATTCTAATCTAGAAACATTTGTCTGACCCAATTTCATGGATTGTAGAAATTTGATGTCTCCCTAAAAAAGAGAACTTAAACCTTTTATAAACACGGAACCTTTGGATATAACCTGGAGATGAATAATCCCTAATCACTTGGTGAGTAAGACTAGGAATTGTGCAGCTATAACCTTGAGTATGATACTGCTAGGAGCATTAATCAACAATTTTTATGCTTAACAGGTAGATGGGTCTAATTAATACACAAAAGTTGGTTAATACTAGGTCAGTGATAAGAGATTTCCACAATCCATGATATTAAGATAATGTTGGTTATAGATTCAATTGTATTCATGATTTTTACACCAACATTTCGTATCACACTCCAAGATCCATCATTATCCTGATGATAGATCACAGAATGTAATCCAAAATGTCAATACAAAAATCATCTCTGCAGTAAAATCATTACCATATTTTTTCCTATTAACCATTTGAATGTACCACCATGACTATTTGAATGTACCACCAAGCTCATGGTGCCCGTGCAATTCTTGGTGCAGGGAATGATTCAAATTTCAGAGCGTTGGTTTGTTCTTAGGAAAAGAGCTACAAAATCCTGATGCCGAGAAGAAAGTGTCAAGAGACCAAAATATGGTAGGAATTTGCCCTTGGGAGTCCGAGCTATTCTGTCTAGCAAATCTGAGAATCCTCAAGCTCTGATATTGAAACTTCAGAATCTCTTAGAATAATATTAATCAGATTTCACGCTCTGTGCACGTACACTTTGACTGATTCTTTCGTGGGCATTTATTAATACTGATTGCAGACAAGTACAACACTGAGTTTGCTTTGTTTTTACACAAACTGAATATAAAGCCATGGCATTCATCATTCATGCTTGACTCGGGACTTCTTTAGGATCGGTCTAAAAGGCGCAACTTGAGGAGTAGTGGAAGGCAGATTACATAAATAGAAAAAAACTTAAAGTGAAGAGTTGAGTATAATAAGTACAATGTACAGGGCTCAACTTCCAGTATGTCCTACCTTTTACATTTTGTCGTAATCATGTCACGAACAACACACAGTTGTGTACTGAAACGTCATTTCTTTGTCGTTGGGGAACCCTTTTGCCCACGCGCAAAATGGAAGGATACCCGCCTGATATGATGGACTAAAACCATATTTTTATCTCGAAATACATAATATATTTTATCACAACTGTTGTGGAGTCTTCCATAAAAGCTCCCAAAAACCAATGTGCAGGCATTTATTACCTGGGAATGACGCATGCCCTACAAGATTTCTGGGATGCAGTCCAAGATTTCTGGATTGAATCTATGCCTTAGATTGCTTGGTAATTTTTAAAATGATGGTCAAGGAGTCGACTATTTATGACAAGGTAGAGTAGTTGTAACAATCAAACAGTAGCTCAACTTCACTGTCGTATAGTAGTTGGAAAATCCATATCTAAGAGATAAGTAGTTGGGAAATCGAAAGTTCAGGTTTTGAAATGTTTGTTGTAGTTAAACTAAATGGTGTTTATTATTTTTTTATAATTTAGAGTAGCATGATATTGTAGAAGTATAATATATAAAAAAATTATATTTAGTTTTTTTTTTAAATATTTGTCAGTCAGATTTATTTTATTTTAAGTATTAGTTGATCTAAATATTTATTAGGTACTAGTAGTTTCTAGATTTAAGTATATGAGATTTGTTTGTTAGTCTTGAATCTATTTTATTTAATGAATAGGTGTCTTATATTTATTTTTTATATAAAAACAATATTACATATTCAAAGAAAAAGGGTGTAGATATGACATCACATATATAAAGTCTAAATATGACATACCCAAATCTTAAAAGATAAGAAAACAAGCCACTAAGTGGTAACAATAGGAGTAGGGGGAGGTCTAGGACACTCATATTACTCAATACATACATCGGTAGGGTTTGAAATATGTAGAAGTGAGTTCCAATCGTTATCTTCCTTATCTTTATCTTACTGACTTAAAATTTGAAACCTATAAAGTATTAGGCTATCCAAATCTTAGTTGATATTAACCATTCCTATGACCTAGACTTGATTATAGATGTAGATTTGTTATTATTCATAATTTTGAGTTTATTATTTGTTGTAGAGAGAAAAAGTATAGTTCATATATAAAAATATTTTTTATTTTATTATAAATGTAAGGTTGAATTGTTTACCTAAATTTTGAAACCTATCCATTATTAGGCTATCCAAATCTCAACTTTGATATTCAAACAAATATTCTTTATAACCATTTCTATATCTTGGACTTGACTATAGGTGTAGATTAGTTGTTATTTATAGTTTATAATTTATCTAACCTAAAATTTGAAACGTCCCATCAATTATTAGGTTATCTCAAATCTAAATAGTACAAAAAAATATTTTTTATAACCATTCACATGTCTTGAAATTGACCATAGTTGCAGATCTATTGAAATTTATAATTTATAGTTTCTTATTAGTTAAGATATTGTCATAAAGGAGAAGAGCATAATTTATATTAAAACTATTCTACATATTTTTTGGTCTTGTTATAAATGCAATATTTAAATATTCAATATATATTGCTTTATGTATATGTTGACCTAAAATTTAAAGCATATCAAGTATTAGACTATCCTAATGATATCAACAAATCTTCTTTACAATCATTCTTATGTCATGGACTTGATCATAGTTGTAGACCTATTGCTATTTATAATTTAAAATTTATTACTAGTTAATAAATTATTGTAAAGGAGAAAAGCTTAATGTGTTAAAACAAGTTGACCTAAAATTTGAAACTTGCCACTATTAGGTTATCCTAATCTCAAATAATATGAACAATTCTTCTTTGCAATCATCCTCATGTTTGTAAATCTGTTTTGTGGACAAGACTGCCCTTGTACCTTAATTGAAGATAATTTTTTGAATTCCTTGAGATGACCTTTTTAAAGATAACCACCAAGTCATTAGATTCATCAAGAAGAGGAATGTCGTCAAATTATCAAGAGGGATGAAAATGGGTAAGTGCAAGAAATTGAGTCTACTTATGGGGGAACTTTCACACTTAGCTGAATTTGTGAAATCACACTCAATGAAACGGGTTCCCACTTCAAATGAACGAAGTTTTGTTTAGCTTTGGCACCTTGAGCCTAAAATTTTAGACACAAAACCCTATTTAAAATGATATGGGATCTTGTTTTGAAAAAAATAGGATCTCTTTTCAAAATGGGATCTCATTTTGAAAAAATATTATTTAAAAAAAAACCTTCCATTGACTTATTTATTCTTTATAATGTTTAAAAAAGGTAAATAGGGTTGTGTTTACTAAACAAGGCTCCATTTCTAAAAAATGAATTTCAAGCCCGCTTTTGACATTTTTTGGGTTTGGAAAGAGTCTCGAGTAGCCGAACCATAGCGTTGGACCTGGTTTGACCTTCAACTTGAAGGCTCTAATAATGTCCATACAAAATAGGGACTTTAGACATATATTTGAAGATGTTTTCAAAGGAATATTTTGACAAATTAAAAACTCATTATAGATGAGACTATGTAGATTCTCAATATATTATTTTTAAAAAAATGGATTAACTTATCTATTTTTTAATTAATTTCTACTAAAATAGGTCCATAAACCTTCTCCATAATTAAGCCCAAGGGTTTCATGAATGCCCATCAATACCACCACTTGGCCCAACTGTTTCATGAACTCCTATATATCAATACCACCAATTGGAAATCACCTTACTTATGATGGAATTACTCGCCTCTCCCTACACAAACCAATCTACCCTTCCAAAGGTATTAGTGAAAGTTTTAAGGATAGGTCATTATAATAGTCTTGTATTATAAATATATGTGTTTTGATACACACACACACATACACACATGTATGTATGTATATATATAACCACCTCCATACTATATAAATTTATTTTCTATATATATATATATATATATATTAATTTACTATAATTATATTATTATAATGTTATAATCTCTTATTTTATCTTTATTTCTCTAATGAAGAATATCCAAATATATATTCATGCCTTTGGGAAATACTTCAATCATCTTTAAATATCCTTGGTATTGAATAGTTGCATCTTATTGGAAAGAGTCATATCCTTTTTTCAATAATTAATTAATCTTTCTTTATATGCTACCCCCTCTCTTGATGTATGTGCTTTATCTTCTTTTTCTCTCCTTCCAAAGGAAATTCTATTCTCCCTTTTATATCTCATGTTTGAGGGAGTCACATCTTTTTATTTCACGCCTTTTTAACCATTCATTAAACCTAAATATATTTTAATTATATTCTTTTATATTTTATTTATATTTCTTTTATATTTTAATATTATTATTTATTATTAAATCTTATTTTAGAAAAGGAACATACTTTTTTTACAATTTTCTCTCTTGCAATTTATTTATTTATTCATTTAAATTTATTATTATTATTATTATTATTATTATTATCATCATCATTATTATTTATTATTAAATTTTATTTTACAGTGAAGACTTTATATTGATTCCAAATTGGGGTTTGACTAAGGCAAACCCCTCTACACAACCCTTTTCCCTATTTTTTTGTGTGCAAGAACATATGGCTAACACATTATTTCAGATCTGGAAAGTACAAGATTTGACAGGTAGTGTACAATTGAGATCGGTCAAAAGTGTTGGGAATATGACATATTTTTCACCCTCTTCCTAGTAATAGGATGTCTTTGGTGACCTCTTCCTTTCCAATCAACTTGAACTGAAATCATAGGTTAGTGGTGCTATTGGGTTACCATTTTTTTGAACCTATAGGTAGCTGTCCATTTTCTATTAGTCTGTGTATTTTGAAACTCGTCATTCTTGCATATTTTGCATTCTATCTTACATAATCCCATCGTATTCCTTTAAATCAACACATCTAATCATCTACAACGAAGGACCATTTCACTCACTTAGCATTTAATTCCGTTTGAGCCTAGTGGGTCATCTTCCTTATGATTGTGCAATAGAAAAGAGAACAATCCCCCTTGCTTCCCTTTTGCCATTGTGCATATTTAATAACACTTGTTTGAAATTGATAACATTGGGTTTAAGGGAAATACATATGAAGATGTTGTGGAAGTATGTGAGCGCAAGATTTTGCAAGGTTTTGAATTAGTCTTCCTCCAATAAACAAGAAACATGTATTTGCATTACAAATTGTTAACATTGAATTTGAGGGAAATACATCTGAAGATGTTGTAGAATTATGTGGTCTTGAGATTTTTCAAGGTTTCAAATCAGCCTTCCTTTGGTGGAAAATAAAATGGATTTGCATTGTACACTTTGTTAACACTAGATTCAAGGGAAGTATATTTGAACATGTTTAGTAAAAGTAACACATACATGTTACTTTGAGTTAATGTAGAAAGGGGGAGAAGGGGGTAAGGGAGAAAGGGAAGGGGGGGGGGGGAGAGGGAGAGATAGGGGAAGGGAGAAAGGTAGTGTTATCCTAGGGTTGTATACTTTTGTTAAAAACTAATAGTCTATTATTTTTAGGAAAAAGAACATTATTTGAGAAGATTTTTTAATTCTTATATTCAATTTCAAGATTATATATGTATGTATGAATGTATTGTAGACACTAAAATGGACATTATCAGAGCCTATTTCTAAAGTCCCTATTTTTTGTATGGACATTATCAGAGCCTTCAAGTTGAAGGTCAAACCAGGTCCAAGGCTATGGTTCGGCTACTCGAGACTCTTTCCAAACCCAAAAAATGTCAAAAGCAGGCTTGAAATTCATTTTTTAGAAATGGAGCCTTACAAAAAGAAAATATGTCCATTACAAAAGTGTGCCCAAAAAAACATTGATAAAGTAGGCTACTTGGAATGCTTTGTTTCTGACAAAGCTTGCACAATTAGGGTTTACATCCTTTCATTTTCCCCATACAAATTTTTCATCTTAGAGAGGTTTGTTTTGAGGATTGTAGGTATCAACATAGATCATGACAGACGATTTAATTTGAAATCTTTCTCTCATACAAGTTTAGAGTGGACTTACCATGTTGTTCTGAAAGCAACCAAAGAACTAGTTTCATTACCAAAATGATAAGATTGTTGAGTTGATATTGCAATTATGCTGAGTTCTGGACAATTTAAAAGGTTTGTCTTCCTCCCTTCCCTCTCCCTTCCCTCTCTCCCTCTCTCCATCTAATTTTGTTCCCTTGACTGTAGTAGATTACTTCAACCGTAGACATGCAAAACAAGTCCTAACCAATACACATCAAGGATTGACATTTATTAGTCATGGTATGGGTTGGGTCGAGCATACCACCATGTCTCCACAAATTTTAAAAGTTCCTACTTTCACCATGCTCCAAGAATAAGAAGACCTAGTTACCATTGGTTCCCTAGGATCATCAATGCTCTCTCTCTCTCTCTCTAATGAATTAATAGAAAATTCTACACTTATCAAGCTAGTATTGCATATGTACTTATCTTTCCCTCTCTCCTCCCTCTACCTTTCTTCATTCCCCCTATCTCTCCCTCTCTCCCCCTATCCCTTCCCCTCTATTTATCCCCCCTTTCCCTTTCTCCCTTACCCCCTTCTCCCCCTTTCTACATTAACTCAAAGTAACATGTATGTGTTACTTTTACTAAACATGTTCAAATGTACTTCCCTTGAATCTAGTGTTAACAAAGTGTACAATGCAAGGTTGTCCTTTCCTGTCATTTTTTCATTTGTTCATTGTTGACGATTTAAGTCAATCATTTGCAACTTATATTTAGTATTTCTATTTCAGATAAAGACGTTATAATTAATTCAATTTTTTTATAGAAATTTCTTATTTATGCAAACTTTACTAAAATAGATAAATAATATCATATATATTTAAAATCTATATTATTTTATGTTCAAGATCTAAGGTGTCTTATCATAAAATAGAGTTTTGATATTGCAAATTGATCTTGCCTCTCAATGGATTCCCAAATACTAGAAACAATTAAAACTTAGGTGAACTAACTCAATATCTTGATATTATATATTCTTTGGGATTATCTCTTATTGAGATGTGAAATTTGTATCTCGATAGACAAAATAATAAATAATTATGGTGAGGAGAATTTTTTTTCTATTGGTTGAAAAATTCCAAGTGGCAAATATAATCTTTCTTTTCACACATGGGTACTTTTCTTCTTTCTCAATGTTATCTAATAAAGGGTATGGAGGTTTCAATAATTTAATTTGACTATTTGTTTGGATAAATTGGGTCAGTATTGCTAGTTTTAGAGCCAACTTTTGGTCTTATTGCATCTAGCCTAGGTCCAAAGTTAGATTTAGTGTTAAAGATTGTAGAATTCAATGACTATATCTAGTTGGTAAATGGAATACAATAGTTGTCAAAAGTTATGAACTATGAGAACTATTATTTCAACATATAATTGTTGCAACCATAGTTAAAAGAAAATGATAGATTTTTAATTCATTGGACAAGATTGTTCTTGTACCATTTTTTTACTATTATAGTCTTATTTTCTATTTAATTCATTTAAGAAGATTAGTAATAAGTTTTTCATTTATTCATCTAGAAAGGTTCTTCATTACAAAACATTTTTATCTCTCCCACTTCTTTTATTTATGAAAAAGCATATTCAATATTGACAAAAGCATATGTCCATTAGGTTTCCAAGTCACATCTATCACTTGTTCAAGAAAGAGGTTCTAAAATTTGTTGATACACAATAACTCAATTTATTTCATTGGTCTCTTTTGCAAGTTACTAAATAATACTTTGTCTTGAGTAATAACTCCAAGTAGTTTCTCAACTTTTTGCAATATTTGGTTCCCACAATCTAATGATTGAATTATTCACTTGAACACCATGTACCCACTTCAAATATTGGAATTGGTTTTCTTCTTAGCATTTTCCATTCCTCCCTTGAAATGACTATAAATAACCTATTGATGATAGACCAAAATGTTGCTTGTTCATTCAACTAAATGTTCATTCTTCCATTCAAATAATATTGCAAAACACTTATCCTAGGGTTGTACACTTTTGTTAAAAAATAATAGTCTATTATTTTTAGGAAAAAGAACATTATTTGAAAAGATTTTTTAATTCTTATATTCAATTTCAAGATTATATATGTATGTATGTATGTATTGTAGACACTAAAAAATGGTCCATGCCTATGGACCCCTTTATTAACATGTCTTCCATCTTATGTGCTTGATCTTTGCCATTCATTGATATTGTGTCATTCCTCATTGATTAAACATTGAATTTGTTTAATTAATTACAAACATTTCTCTTCATTTTTCCTCATATTTGACCTAATCAATCACTTTAAGACCCATTTCAAAGGCATCAAAATCAATTCAAATCATTATCAAAATCATCAAAATTAATCTTTTATCACATCAATATAATCAAAATCGATTAACATTCAATTAAATCATCCTTCTAGGGGTAAATAAAGATTAATTGTCCCCTATTCCTAAGTCCTAAGATTTGATAAATAAATTTTACTTATGTATCCCTTGTCCTAAGTCTTACAATCCCTTTTCCTAAGTCTTGTAATTAATTAATTGGCTAATTTTTGAGTTTTGGAATTTCCTAATTCCTAAAATTTCCAATTACTAATTTGTGTGGAATATTGAATTTTAAATTCAAATAATCTCTCACATTTCCACATGCGATTTTATTCCTAAAATATAGATTCCATTTCCCATAATTATTCTTTCATCCTTATTTAATAGCTTCCACTCCCCCTTTTTTCTCCATCTCTTACACCTTCCCTTTTCAACTCTTACACTTCCCCCTTTCAAACTCTTACAATCTCCTAGTTAACTACTCATCCATTTTTGAAGTTTCCAAATGAGTTTTCACTCATTTTGGATTATTTCTAAAATGAACTTAAAATATTTCATAAATAATAGAATTTTCCCAACTATATCTCAAATTTCTAATTTGGAGAATTTACTCTCAAATTCTATAAATTGGGCTCAATTTATCTTCATTTGCTAACCACTACCTTTCGAATCTTCTTGTCATTTGGTCAATTTATTTTCATTGAGTCCACAACGTCTTCATGGGAGCTACATCAGACTACTTGGAGAAGCAAGAATGGACATTGGAGTCTAATTGAGGGAGTTTTGATTATGTTTTGCTTATATTTTTAATACTCTTTCTCAATTACTTTAATGTTAGGGTAAGATTTATTTTGTGTGCTTTAGAGGTTTAGTGGTTACCTTAGTATGTATATTTCCCCTTTTTCATGTCCTACATTTGGTTATCTTCGGGTGAGCATGAAATTCTAATAGATTTTTTCTTTTTTTTTTGATGTGTTTTGTAGGTATAGGAATAAGATTTGTGCACTTGGGAGTCTAACTTTTGATATATGTAGGCTTTCTTATTTAGACATGCAACAAGTCAAATTTTTTAATTGGTCTTTAAAATGAACAACAAATTGCACATAGCCTAATTAAGAGGATAAATGAAGTAAAAATTGCACATAGAATAATAGTGAGATAAACGGATAAGAAATTGCACATAGCTTGATTAGGGGGATACATGAACAACAATTTTCACATAGTCTAATTAGGTAGATCAAACAACCTCATAATTTTTACCTAGTTTTAATTAGGAAGGGAAAGAACAACAACTTGTCTTATTTTTATCATCTTTTCTTTCCTAATGGATTAATGAACAACGACTTTCAATAATTTTAATTAGGAAGGAAAAGAACCATAACTTGTGTTATTTTAATCACATTTCCTTTCTAATTTGTAAATGAACATCATGCTATGTATTTAGATTAGATTAGATTAATTTAGCATTTGATTATTCTTGTTAGAATAGGTTTTTTTTTAGCGGATTGATTTCGATCATGGGGTTGGTATTTTTCTCTTTTGTGCAAGACATCCATTTTCATTTGATGAAGAATAAATGCAAAAAATAATAATGTATTTGATGCAGGATGTTTGATGAAGACCTTGTGTGCTTTTGAAACTCTTTGTGTTTGTACACTTCTATTGGTGCAATAAAAGGAACCCAATTGTCTAACGTGTCTAGTGTCTATCCTAATAGAACAAATGTATCCTCTCCCCTTGGCTTTGTGGATCTTGGGTGCAAGAGAAATTTGTCCCATATTTTAGAGATGCCTTCCTTGGTGGGAAAATAGGTATTCACTGATCGTTTCTTACAAAGGCTCAGAAACTAGGTATAATTCTGAATTCAGGGATTGGACATCTAACCGAGCAGTTTATCCTCCTTCTAAAAACTCATTTAGTATGTCAACCCAGGGACATGTTACTTAAAATGTGCCAACAAGTTATATGCACCAAGTGTCACTCATGCATGCATTATATAGTTGTTGCAGGAAAGAAACGTTGAAAGGAAACTAACTTATGATTGTAGGAAGTAAATACTAGAATGATACTTAAACTAAAGCTACATAAAAGTAAGTACTGGAACATAAATTGAAGGAATGTAGATGCTAACAAAACAAAGACTCTTGTGGACTATTGCATAATACTTCAGCTATTCCACTACTTTGGCTACAAGAAGCATTAGCTAGCCTATGGCTTTGGCTATAGGAACAGTTTGACACTTAACACTGAAATAGCAGAAATGCAAGAAAGTAATTCGAACTAGCATGAATCTAACTAACTATGGATTTCTCACCAAATGGGCCCCCTTGGATGAGTATCTAGCCATAATTATGCAAAGTTAAATCTCAACACTTCATTTGTTCATTGATTGAATAATTGGGTACAGAGATATATAAAACCAGGAAACAACAGAAAACTATATTGCTTGTAAACTGATAATGCCCTTTTTCTCACACAGGAGCAGGGCTTTATTTAAAGGAAATCTTCTAACAACTTAACTAATCATGCCATAGAAATAGGCGAAACTTTATTACAACACTACTAACAGAAAAGAAGGAAAGCTAAAAGACTGGAACAAATTAGATCTAGAAAAGAGGAAAGAATTACTATGACAACAAATCTAACTTCCCACTCTCTCCTAGACTTCCTCAGAGAATTCATTGCATTGTCTTGGTCTTTGCTGGGCGACTGCCACCTTGCTCTTTTGGAAATCCTTTGCTGGTGCTATGTTAATACTTCTCTACTGGAACTTGTTGGAAGACCGGGTTGAGCATTCAATGAGTGAATACACTTTACTAGGTCAAGACAATAGTTTCTATTTCGATGCACTGCACTTCAAAGGTTAGGATAAAGACATTCATGGCAATAAACACCAAAATACGAATGATCATTTATATTTAAACAACTATTTTACTTATTAAAAACATAACCATAACTTTAAAACAAGTAATATAGTATATCTATCCAAGTGTAGCATATTAAGTATGTTTAAACCATGATAGCAATCTAGTGGCAGCATGCTATATCTGAGTATAGAAGTCTTGAAGAAAATGTTTCATAACAGGGAAAAAGACCTAGCAAATACTATCCTAGGGTGTCTAAAGTATGGCATTAATATGCCTCATCATTTCCCCCTACAAAGACTAGTGCTGGCCCTCAGGCACTGAAACATTTCTAATTTTTGCAAGTACTCTGAGGTCTCCTTCCTATGTCTCTCCAATCATTGAACTACCCACTCGCCAGTAGAAACCATTTGTTCACTTTATCTTTATGCATCGACTTATTTCCAGGTCCTCATCGATCTTGTTATCCACACAACTATACATTGGCCATAAAAGTAAAGGAGGCTGGAAGGTGAGGGGTAACCACCTCTCTGGTCACGGTTGTCATCCCAACTCTATGTACCATTGGACCCGCTGCATGGAAGCTCAAAAGTTGATGAGACTATGGGGTTCTGCTTTATTTAGGGCCATAGTCAACTTGGCCCATCTTTGTTATAGCCCTTTCGCTGCTCTGTGGCCTTCTGCCAATGATAACCTTTCAAATTCTGTGAATACCTATTCCTTATTTTCCAATATTCTCCTCCTGTGCGTAGAGTCATTGAATCCATAAATAATTTCCAACCAATTACAATAGAGCCTTTTGGGTGAGCTACTCTCAGGATGTAGGGGAAGTGTAATAGTTCATTCAATCCCCCTGTATCTGTTCAACTGCTCCCCATAATTGATCTCATTTCTTACCCAGGATAGTAAAGAGGACAAGTGAATATCACCCATAAATAACAGGGGATTCCATTCAATGTTAGATGGAATGACATGATTGTGCATGTACAATTCACACAAAAGATTCCTGATAAAATCTAGTGATGTCTCATATGTAGCCACAAAGGTTTGAGGTGTACTTATGTGAGTGCTCAAATCTCTAAGAATTCTCACCAATTTAAACATTAAAAATTTCTCCTTCAAACATAGGGCATAAACCCTAGGAGGTGGCCTACATTCAATGATTTTAGGAACTAATTCTGTGACTGAATCCAACTTTCCTTATAGAAGTTGAATCTCCTGCTTTTGCATTCCTATTTCCTTTTTCAATTTATCTCTTTCCAACTCTCACATGGATTTTTCATACTGAACTTGTATAAAGTAATCAATAGACAGGGAGTGTACTGTTACCTTTTCTTGATTTCTTTGTGGAACTGGGTGTATTGGCATTGCCTCCTAATTTTCTTGTTGACCTTGCTCTAGTATTATTGCCTCTTGGTTGTTTGATGGAACTAGCGCCGATGCTGCCAAAATGTCATTCATTTGAACATTTCCTGGATGGGAAGAAGATACATTAGAGATTTCTTTTTTCACTATTTCTTTTTGTTATCACTACTACATTTGGGGCCAAATTTTGACAAAAACTTCCGATGGGTAATTTTTTTTTATGAATTTGGTGTTTTTTTTGTAATAGGCCTTGATGGTGTCGGTATTTCGATGGGTTTTAAATTGACCATCGGTATTCTGATAGTTTCAGGGTATAGATGAAAAAAAAAGTCAAACACCAAATCATTTTTATTTTGATTGCATAGAAAAGGAGCGAAAGCTGAGCGCGAGAGAAGGTATGTGATTTCTTCATCTTTCGAGCCTCTGGCACCATATTCAACTACAAATTTCAAATGCATTGCATTTTATTTGATCATGAATTCTTTCTGAAATGATCACATTCTACTGGTGTCATGCCCTAGCCAGTGCTTTATCTCTATTATTTGATGTTATTGTTGCTTGTGCTCAAGGATATCGATTCACTATTTTGAAATGTTTGGATTTACGTTTGTTGATATTACTGGCATGTTTAATGACACCATTGTATATTTCTAAGATGCTCATTGAAATGACCACATTCTACTGGTGTCGTGCCCTAGGCCGTGCTTTAACTCCATTATTTGATGTTATTGGTGCTTGTGCTCAAGGATATCCATTTTTTTGAAATTTTGATTGTGGTTATCAAATGGACAACCTGTGAGCTTCTAGCTAGGCACCATTTGTATTGATAGCTTAGGGCATCAAATGTATTGTATCATTGATATTTGAGACTTTGTTAAAAGGAAATAGGACAAAAAATGATTTTGATTTATTTTCTCTATTTTGATCCCTAAGTGGCTTACAACCCTAGAGAAATATATGCAGATTTACGGATGCAGTTGTAGGATACATAGCAGCCGATAATTCACAAGAAATCCATGCATCCAATTTGAATAGCAATTAATACAAAGAAATAGGGTCCTCCAATGGCTCAATCATCTGGACGTTGACTGTCCCCTCAACCAGTGACCCTTCAAAACTAGGTTATCATGCAATCAGTGAGTGATCCTTCATTCTCCTGGTCTGCCCTACATCCAAACATATTGGAAATACATAATACAATGATAAAAAGTCTTTCACAATCCCCCTTCCCTCAAGGAACACTATCAACCATCCCTATATAGCTCTCTACTATCACTCCATCCTGTGATGACCGTAGTGATGAGTAAAAGTCTACCACTTCCTTGTTGATTGCATCTGATTCCACAACTTGTTACCAACTTCATTCTTTATTGAAGCTATTCTATTAATTAATGGTCTTTCCTTGAGTGAACTATGGAAAAACATTGTATTGTAGTCCTCATCTTTCAACTAATTCTCTCTAGATTTTTGGCATCAATATATTTCTTCTCTGGCTAGAATTTCCTCATATTGTTGTTACAAGTCCTTGTCAGTTAAGAAATCAATTTTATCCATACCTTCCCGAATCACCTTATTTTTTAAAACCTCTAGCTTCTTGTCCAATGTTTTTTTCCACAAATATATCCTTGAAATGAATTTGGTTCCAACACTTCTGCTTATTCTTGATATACTATAATTTTTTGAATAATTGAAACCCCATATTTCCTTAAATAACAAGTACAATCTTCCAATAGTTTGCCACCATTTTCTAGAATCATTCTTCTCTTAGCCACATTTTCTCCATCTTCAAAGAGCATCAAATCGGTACCAAATTGTTATACAAAACTAAAGCATCTGGAAAGTGATTCAACCCAGTCATGGGAATTATTTTTTCCTCAAAGATCAAGGGGAGGGATCCCCAATCTCTTTCTATAAAAAATGGTACAATCTCTCTACGATGTGTGAGAATCCATGTCTCCTATTCATCTATGTAAATACCCCATTCTTGGTTTTAACTTCCCACAATCCATTTTTGGTGACAAAGATCTGAAAATCAAATTGGATCCTGCTCATAGCCCCCTTGCTCCCTTTCTTATCAGCCATATCCAATGTTTCATTGAAGTCATGGCCAAGAATGAAGGTCACCTTACCCATACCATTCATGGATTCTGAAATGTTGTTCCAAACTCCTGAAATTTTTTCTGTTGCTTCTTGTTCTAGTTTAGTTTGTATTAAACATACTACATCAGGTTTTTTCTCAAAATACTTTTTGATTAAACATCTCTAGTTAGGGGCATTGCAACCCCCAAAATTCCGTGTTATGAGCTTCATTTATTTCCAAGAGAGAACAAGTCTCTCCTAGATCTTAACTTTCTCTTGTCTTTTCTATTCTCCCTCTTGTCCTCTTTCCTCCTGTATTTATCTTTTTGGACTTTGATTTATTTTTCTTGATTATTCTATTTTCCAAAATTCCTTCACCATCTCTCAAGACAAATTCATCTTATGCCCCTCCCTGATTAAGACCCCCCTCATCCTCAACATGGTCTTCATCACCTATAGTCTCAATTTCACAGATAGGGGACATGTAAATATCTTTAAATACTTCTTCTACCACAATGTCCTCTTGCTCCATCTTCTTGATCTTCCTGGCTAAAGCGGATGAATCCACACACAATAACCCAAAATGAAGGGTTTTGTATCCTTTAATGAATCTCAGTCACACCAGTAGTCTCCAAAGCATTCAATAAGTGAATATGAATGTTTGAAAACTTTCCTCTCAACTTCCCCAACCACTCCTAATTGGTTAGAGGGATATTTCTAGAATCTCCACTATTCCTATCCTTACCAACAATTCTTAAACATACTTTATCTGATATGATAATAACATGCTAAATTGAACCAATGGCATGTTCTTCATGTGGTACAAGGAAGATTTGGCTATCAAATCTTCCTTTGTGAAAGTTGAGCGCAAGAGAAGGTATGTAATTTCTTCATCTTTGATTGGTATCTTTGATGGGTAATGTCTTTCGAGCCTATGGCATCATATTCGACTGCAAATTTCAAATGCATTGCATTTTATTTGATCATGAATGCTCACTGAAATGACTGCATTCTTCTGGTATCATGCCCTAGCCCATGCTTTATCTCCATTATTTGATGTTATTGGTGCTTGTGCTCAAGGATATCGATTTACTATTTTGAAATGTTTGGATTCACGTTTGTTGATATTACTAGCATGACCATTGTATATTAGACCTTTATTAACAATTCATCATATCAGATAAAGTATGTTTAAGAAGTTTTAGTGTCTAAACACTCAACTAATCCCTTTAACTGATTAGGAGTGGTTGGGGAAGTTGAGAGGAAAGTTTTCAAACATTCATATTCACTTATTGAATGCTTTGGAGACTACTGGTTTGACTGTCCATGCGTTACCAGTGACTGAGATTCATTAAAGGATACAAAACCCTTCATTTTGGGTTATTGTGTGTGGATTTAAATGTAGGTTTGATTTGGTTAATGTTTAGAAGAGATCAATAAAGTATTTAAAGACATTCTTACATGTTTGGAGAGGTTTGAGAGGCACTTATCATGATTGGTTTTACTAAGTTTCCTTTCTCTATTTTGAGGTTTCCTTTCTCTGCCGCCGGGGTACAATCAGAGGGTTCATTGAAAAAATGAATTTCAAGCCCACTTTTAACATTTTTTGGGTTTGTAAAGAGTCTCAAGTAGCCGAACCATAGCCTTGGACCTGGTTTGACCTTCAACTTGAAGGCTCTGATAATATCCATACAAAAAATAGGGACTTTAGACATATATTTGAAGATGTTTTCAAAGGAATATTTTGACAAATTAAAAACTCATTATAGATGAGACTATGTAGATTCTCAATATATAATTTTTTAAAAATGGATTAACTTATCTATTTTTCAATTAATTTCTACTAAAATAGGTCCATAAACCTTCTCCATAATTAAGCCCCAGGGTTTCATGAATGCCTATCAATACCACCACTTGGCCCAACTGTTTCATGAACTCCTATATATCAATACCACCAATTGGAAATCACCTAACTTATGATGGAATTACTCGCCTCTCCCTACACAAACCAATCTACCCTTCCAAAGGTATTAGTGAAAGTTTTAAGGATAGGTCATTATAATAGTCTTGTATTATAAATATATGTGTTTTGACACACACACACACACACATGTATGTATATATATATGTGTGTGTATATATATATATATATATATATATATATAACTACCTCCATACTATATAAATTTATTATATATATATATATTAATTTACTATAATTATATTATTATAATGTTATAATCTCTTATTTTATCTTTATTTCTCCAATGAAGAATATCCAAATATATATTAATGCCTTTGGGAAAGACTTCAATCATATTTAAATATCCTTGGTATTGAATAGTTGCATCTTATTGGAAAGAGTCATATCCTTTTTTCAATGGTGCCATTTAGAGAAAAGTCTTGGTGGTCTTGGCCTGAAGGACCTCAGACTTTAGGGGATGTCTCTGGCCTCCAAATGGATCTTCCAGGCTCTTGAAGGAAATGAGCCCTGGAAGGTGCTTATAAGAAATAATATTCAAAATGGTGTCCCTAAAGAGGCCAGATCCTGGAAAGGCCTTCCTTTTTGTGACTTGATTGCTGGCAGGTTCCCCGTAACTATTTAGGACACTTGGGTTTTTAGATCCATTTGGAAGGCTTAGGAGAATGTGTGTGGCTTCATTGATTTCTAGTTTTGATTACAATTATACCTTGCATGGAGAATGTTCTATTTGGTGAAATCTCTTCCACCAGGGCAATCCCCTTGCCCTGACCAAGGGATGTTCAGCCAGACTCTGGGATAATAAAGGCATCAAATGTATCATGGATATTATGGAACATAACAATCTTGTTAGCTGGGATAACCTTGCCAGGGATTTTGATCTCCCTGTTTCCCATAAATGTACTTACAATCTAATCAAGTTGGCCTGTGCTGCCCTCAACCTTCCCAGGAACACTGATGTTGATTCCCACTGCTTCCTCACCTTTAGATGGAAAAATGGCTCCCTCCTGACCACTGTTAAAGCTAAAGATATTTATAAATTTCTCAATCATGATACCTTTTTCACCAATCATATCAATACTGTTTGGTATAGTACCACCAGTTCTACTGACTGGAAGAAAACTTTTGATAATTTGTGGAAGGCTCGTATCTCACCAAAAATTAAATGCTTCAAGTGGCAACTTCTGCTGGATAGATTACCAATTAGGAACCACCAAGCCAACCTTGATATTTGTCCTATTTGCAGAATGCCTGAGACTATGAGACACATTTTCTTTGATTGTAGTTTTGCTAGAGAGATTTGGCTTATGTTTGGTGTTTCTATTACTAAACATGTTTATACTCTTGATATCATTACTGGATTTATTGATGGGCTCCACAAAGATGCTAACCTATTTTGGTAGATTCTCTCATCTTTCATCCTTTGGTATATTTGGAAAATAAGAAATGAATCTAAATTTCAAGGCATTAACAAGACTCTTACTAGGTTTTATAGAAAACTCACCTGTTTTAAAATTGCCTCTCAGGTTTGTTGTGTTTTGAATCTAGAGAGGAGGAAGCTATTGAGATTTCTTCGTGATGGGCATGCTTCTATGTTCATCTATGAGAAGGATGGTTTTGAATTGGCTAGCATTGTTGACAATCAGACAACTGTTGATGCTGCACTCGGGAAGCTCATTCAAGACATCAGAGATAACAATGGTCCTGGAGTTGAGAACCTGCATATCTACTCCCAACTGTTGGATCAGAAGAAAGTGGTCTAGATGGAAGGCCCGCTTGGATGAACCATGTGGATAGATAATTTTGATGATGTTCTTCATTAGTGTTCTCTTGATCTTCCGTACTTGTTTATATTCTGTTATTATGTCTTAAACCTTTAGCGGTTCTCTACTTGATACTCTCCGATTGGTGGGTTGAGGCCTAGCCTCCCTTCTTTTTGGTGCATTTTTTGTGAACTCTCGATTATTAATACAAAAGAAAATTTAATTAATCTTTCTTTATATGCTACTCCATCTCTTGATGTATGTGCTTTATCTTCTTTTGCTCTCCTTCCAAAGGAAATTCTATTCTCCCTTTTATATCTCATGTTTGAGGGAGTCACATCTTTTTATTTCATGCCTTTTTGACCATTCATTAAACCTAAATATATTTTAATTTTATTCTTTTATATTTTAATTATATTCTTTTATATTTTATTTATATTTTATTTATATTTTAATATTACTATTTATTATTAAATCCTATTTTAGAAAAGTTACATACTTTTTTTACAATTTTCTCTCTTGTAATTTATTTATTTATTCATTTAAATTTTATTATTATTATTATTACCATCATCATCATCATCATTATTATCATTATCATTATTATTATTTATTATTAAATTTTCTTTTATAGTGAGGACTTTATATTGATTCCAAATTGGGGTTTGACTAAGGCAAACCCCTCTACACAACCCTTTTCCCTATTTTTTTGTGTGCAAGAACAGATGGCTAACACATCATTTCAGATTTGGAAAGTACAAGATTTGATAGGTAGTGTACAATTGAGATCAGTCAAAAGTGTTGGGGACATGACATATTTTTCACCCTCTTCCTAGTAATAGGATGTCTTTGGTGACCTCTTCCTTTCCAATCAACTTGAATTGAAATCATAGGTTAGAGGTGCTATTGGGTTACCATTTTTTTGAACCTATAGGTAGCTGTCTATTTTCTATTAGTCTGTGTATTTTGAAACTTGTCATTCTTGCATATTTTTCATCCTATCTTACATAATCCCATCATATTCCTTTAAATCAACACATCTAATCATCTACAATGAAGAACCATTTCACTCACTTAGCATTTAATTCCTTTTGAGCCTAGTGGGTCATCTTCCTTATGATTGTGCAATAGAAAAGAGAACAATCCCCCCTTGCTTCCCTTTTGCCACTGTGCATATTTAATAACACTTGTTTGAAATTGATAACATTGGGTTTAAGGGAAATACATCTGAAGATGGTGTTGTGGAAGTATGTGAGTGCAAGATTTTGCAAGGTTTTGAATTAGTCTTCCTCCAATAAACAAGAAACATGTATTTGCATTACAAATTGTTAACATTGAATTCGAGGGAAATACATCTGAAGATGTAGAATTATGTGGTCTTGAGATTTTTCAAGGTTTCAAATCAGCCTTCCTTTGGTGGAAAAGAAAATGGATTTGCATTGTACACTTTGTTAACACTAGATTCAAGGGAAGTACATTTGAACATGTTTAGTAAAAGTAACACATACATGTTACTTTGAGTTAATGTAGAAAGGGGGAGAAGGGGGTAAGGGAGAAAGGGAAAGGGGGGATAAATAGAGGGGAAGGGATAGGGGGAGAGAAGGAGAGATAGGGGGAATGGAGAAAGGTAGAGGGAGGAGAGAGGGAAAGATAAGTACATATGAAATACTAGCTTGATAAGTGTAGAATTTTCTATTAATTCATTAGAGAGAGAGAGAGAGAGAGAGAGAGAGAGAGAGAGAGAGAGAGAGAGAGAGAGAGAGAGAGAGAGAGAGAGAGCATTGATGATCCTAGGGAACCAATGGTAACTAGGTCTTCTTAGTCTTGGAGCATGGTGAAAGTAGGAACTTTTAAAATGTGTGGAGACATGGTGGTATGCTCGACCCAACCCATACCATGACTAATAAATGTCATTCCTTGATGTGTATTGGTTAGGACTTGTTTTGCATGTCTATGGTTGAAGTAATCTACTATAGTCAAGGCACTAGTACATTTGACATCATGTTTCAACCGTTATTTTTTACCATTAATGAAAATGGTTTAGGTTGGTCGGGGTATAGAAGGAAAAATTTGTTTTTTTTAAAAAACCATGCCTGTGTTCGTCGAACTTTCGACCACTAGCATGCTCGTCGAATGTTCGATGAATACGAGCATATTACTTAAAAAGAACATTTCAATTCTCATTTTCACTTTTACGGAGTGCACGAATTAGGATTGTGAATTTTGAGTACGTTCCTTCTCTATTTTTTTTCATTTCTTATGGTTGATAGCACAACAAGTTTAACTAATATTTCAGCAGTGTTGTAGTAACTCCAATGCATTCGTGTTATTAGTTTTTGTGCATTTGTGTTTCACTGATAAATAGTTTGCATTGTGTTTATTCCTCTCTATCCCATGACATTCTATCAGGCCAAACTCAACACATTGTGTCAGCTTTTCCATGAAGTCGTGGGCCTAATTTGTGCTTTCATCATGAAGATTCTATGCCGCTAGGTGAAAAAACAAATTAGGGTAATGTCATTTCATTTCATATGATAATTTCAATTCAATAATTTCCTTCAAATTTATCCTTTACCCTAGCAAGAGTAGCTTTCCTTTTCATCATTGTTCATACATGGTTGATTCTCTACCCAAGGTTTTACTTAGAAAATCCCCTATAGAATCTAACACCATTTCCTAGATCTAGGAAAAAAGAGTTGTCGGTCCAAGAAGACTGGGCTAAGAAAAGGAAAATTAGATTGCAAAAAATTAACATGGACACTATCAATCACTGGCATAATATGCCTGGATGCTATCAATTACTGATATAGTCCACCTGTCTGTTGTTGATTCCAAACATAGTACTCCAAGACTATGTTGCCTATTCATAGTGTACAACCATTTTGAGCTAATATTTCAGACATAGGTTCCTCTATGATTCATTTTTCCATATTTGTGCTTAGAGGTTGAAAATCTATTTTGTAGCTTACTTTGTATGCTTATCATTATCAATTTACCCCTTTCAACCCAATTCTTGCACTTTCAATTTCTAAATCACATCCAAATCAATTCAAACCAAAAGAGGAATAATCAATCACCAATCAATCATAGATCTCTATCTCTTCTAAGGGTTTGAAGTTGGTCCTAATTGATTAGTCCCTAATATAATGGTATTGGGAAATAGTTTGTAGTTTACATGTTTAGTTTAGAGGACTCCATTTTCCACCATTTCATTTTGGTGAACTTGGTGTGTCTTACACTTGCATAATTTTTTATTTTTAGTTTTAGATTTGATTTTGTCCTAATTGTTTAAAATCTAGATGTATTCATCTATGGTTTGTGTACTTGGATTGGTTCAATAGTCCTAAAATTGCACTCTTTACCACTTACATCACGCATTTAGCATATTTATCATTTGAAAAAAGAAAGTTGTTTCCTTTTTATTTTCAAACAGTTTCATGATGCATATATTTCATAGATGTGATAGTGTCCTAGCATCTCGTGTATCACTCTATCCTTCTTGTAAATATTCTCCTACCTATGAAGACATTATGATGCAAGAGATTATCAATAATTCTTTAAAAAATCCCCTTCCTAAGGATGAATTTTTGATGAATCATGTTGATCCTTCTCCTAAAATGTACCTTCACCATGAGGATATTTTAGTGCAAGATGATAATATTATAAATACTTTTCTTAATGCTATTTTACCTTTCATGTACCTAAATGACATTGTTGCTAGCAATGAATCAATGAGTGATATTGTTGATCCCTCTCCCAAAGTTTTCCCTACTCATGATGATATCTTGGAATAAGAGGATGATATGATTAGCATAATTCTTCATTCTTTTCCTTCAAGCGATGAATCATTATAGATAAAAGAGCCTAATCAAGTCAAGTAATTCACATTTCTAGTCTTGTGAAGCCTAAAATTATTGTCCATCTTTGTCAAGATACCCATCAACCTAAATAATTTTTCAAAAAGCATTTTTAGGATCCAAATCAAAAAGCAATGTTGCTGTCAAGACCCCTATCATTATGCTTTGATGGATGTCCATACCCTGTTCCAAAGCTCCCATTTTGGCAATATCCAAGAAGGATGCTGACAGGTTGTCAAATTTGATTTTACACGTGTTGATTGCATTTTCTTGAAATTTTCTGAAAGCCTTTTCAACAAGTATATTTTGTGATTATCTTGCAATCATGGCATTCCATAAAACCATGATTCTTAAATGCATTTTGTCAAAAATTTCGCTGGCCTTTGTCTATACTTCCACATTTTGCATACATTTTGCACGGTAGGGTGTTAAAGAATATAGATTAGAATAAAGAATAAACGTAATGCTTTTTCGTAATCAAACTTCTGCTGGATTAGATAATTGCCACTGCGATTGATTTCTAAATAGCAGATATGATCTCATATATGTAGAAGAATGAACGGTTATTATTGTGAAAGGACATGACCGTACGTGACTGAACAGTTACGTAGGGTCATGTCTTTCCACAATAATAATCATTTGATAACAATCAACTTCTAATTATAATGATGTCGTTTCATATTACTGTTTTAACACTTAACACACGATGCATGGTAATATCATGATTATCGACTTCAGCGATATAGGTCACAATATGTATATGTATCATGACTGCAGTCACAATACAGATTTTGACCTTCACAAGCTTTGCGTGCAAAGGTAAAGTATCACACTTATTGACTTAGTTGAGGTGGTGGTTTTATTCTTCATGATTCAGATTTGCATGCAAAGGTAAAGTATCACAGTTCTATTCTTATTTTAACGCACATGCAATGATAAGAATTAAATGATATTCATTTCTTTTCCACATGAAGGTGTAAGACATGAGAATTATCTATATAATTTACTTTCTCTTGATTTGGACCACAATATAGAAGAATTATCCAAACCATTTATTTTATGTTGATTTGGATGCAGATCAATGTATAACTGAGAATAATGAAAGTAGACTTACAGAGATTAACACTATAATGCATTTTTTGTATATTGCATTTTGTAAAATCTTGTTATGTTGGTTTCCTATTTATTTGCAAAGAGAACTTAGATAAGGACTGCAAAAATTTCTTCTATGGCTTTGACAAAGGTAAAGTAGGTTGATATTCTTGTGGGGTCAAAATAAACTCAAAAATCTCTTAGAGGTGCTTGTGTGGTATGCAAGTTCCCTTGTATAATGATTATAGTTGACATACATCAGGGGAAATTTATTGAAGTAGTGGTTTCCCATATTATTTCTAGATTATATCCAAATAAAGAATGGCCATGGAAGGTCCAATCACTTAATAAAATGAATGATATTGGGTTGTTTGTGTTGATCCCATGTTGAAATGTTTCGGGTAGGAAATAGATTAGAGGTGTAAAGTCCAAAGTGGTGAATTTTGTAATAAATAATAATTAGTATTCCTCTTCCATACTAACAAGTGTTTTGGGGTGCTTGAGTTTTTTGTGGCTCCTCTTGCCTTGTGATCATTATCAATATGTACACGAGGGAAAATCTATTAACTAATGACCACTCATGGATATTGGTCATCCAAGAAATGACTTAGAATATACATGGGTGAGATTTTCACAAAGATAAAAAACTCTTAATAATTGTCTATAGAAAGCTCCAAAAATAATACTTAGTTATATTAAACTATTGTTTAATAGTATCTATCACATACAATTGTACATCCTTAAAGCTAATTTTTGTAAGCCATTCAATTCCCTAACATTAGCAAATGGAAAATAAGAATTTTCAGAATGAAGTGTTTATATTTTGGTGAGATTTTTAACTACATGCAATAAAAGCCCTCTAGTGAGAACATCTCTTAGAGTTTCTTATGTGCTTTGTGGGCTCCCTTTAATTTTTATGATTACCAATATAGATAGATGTCAAAAGAAATTACCACAAATAGAAAATTGGTTATTGTGGATGGCTTCACCAATGACAATTAAGAATCTCACAAATACAAATGCCTAAATGATCTTAGATTTGGAAGATCCAAGTACTAGAAGAAGGATTGGTGTGATATAATTCCACACTGATAATAATTGTGAGATAAGGAAGGCCTATCAGGTATCACATACATCAAAATATTTTCCATTTTTGAAGAAGGATTCGGGATGAAAAATAAGTTGATCTGTTAGTATTGTCCTTGTTGATGTTAATGTTACTTGTTGCCACTATTCATGAGGCAGTGTCTTATAAGAAATGAATACTCACAAAATATTGGCCATTGTGAATGACTTCAATATAGTTATAATTTTTATATAAATACCCAAAGGCAAGTATTATATGGAGTATATGTAGTGGAGCATACTTGCTACATTATAAGTTTTAAGAATGGAAGAGACTAAAAGGCTTAATGAACTCAATTTTGTGGAAGAAATCAAATATGCAAAAAGATAAATATTCACTATAATTGACATGTCATGACATAACCTTCTTACGTGCACATAGCCTTGTAGGCACAATCTGTCATTTTTGTGCAGATACCTATGTATCTCTTATATTTATGTATTTGTTCTTGTTGGTTTGCCTGATACAAGACATATGATTGAGTTTTTTTTTTTCAAATATTAGAGGTCAAAAAGAACAAAGAACTAAAGAGAAGAAATAGATGATGTTGCAGTGGAAAATATTTGTTTGGAAAGAGAAGATTATGTTCCAATGAGCATGAGTTGTGCTAGAGTATGAATGGAACAAGTAGAATAAAGGATAGCAACTTCTTCAAGAGATGAAGTCTTTCTAGTTTACATGAAATTCGTCATTCTAGCAATTGTAATAGTCAGTGGAGGAGGAACAATTTAAAATAATGAACAACAAGAAGACGAAGATCCATATTCCAAGGATGACCCTAGACACTTTGATATAGAATGAGGGAAATAAATTGTGGAAAATAAATTTCCTCAGATTCATACAAATTTGGAATTAGAATACCTTAGAGTGATCCATTATTTTTAATGCAGCAGAAGAGAAAGATCTGAAAATAATTTTGCATATATGCCATGGATGACCCTAGACACTATGATATAGAATGAGGGAAAGAAATTGTGGAAAATAAATTTCCTCAGATTCATACAAGTCTGGAATTAGAATACCTTAGAATGATCCATTATTTTTAATGCAGCAAAAGAGAAAGATCTGAAAATAATTTTGCATATATGCCATGAATGACCCTAGACACTTTGATGAAGAATGAGGGAAAGTGAATCTGAAAATAATTTTCCACATATTTATAGAATAAAGAAGAAATAGGGAGAGAAGTTGGGGAACATAGGAAGACTAGTAAGTGGAAAAGGATGCACTTAATGGGTGATCTATGAAAAAAAAGGATGAAAGAAGTCCAGATCCTAGAGCTAAAAGTCCTCTGATTTCTTGAACATTATTACATAATGGTTTGCAACTAAAATTCAAGGTCGATGCCCTAGCTAGGGCATGATACATGTTTAATAGCAAAGTGGGAAGAATGTTGTGGAATAACTGGAGGATGGGACTGAATCATAGCTCTGATTGAGTATCTCAGATGCATGAAAGACTTCTTGTAATCACGACCACTGAAAACACCCAATGAACGGCCATTCCAGAATTACAACAGGCATTGACATTTCAATAGCTAGCAATATGGAGAGTTAATTTTTATGTGATAAAGAGACTTCATGAGACATAATATTATAAATATCTATTATAAAGGTAGCTTCATAGTGTTTATAAATAGCTATTATAAAGGTAGCTTCATAGCATTATATTGAAACCAACAAACATGTGACCATTCACTCTGGTGGAGATAATTGAGAACGTAAGACTATTATTCATATTTTTCTGATAGAGAATCATAGGTGTGCATGTATAGTATTTTTAGACAGTAAAAATTGACATTCAAATAAAAAGATATATTGATTTGATGAGTACTTGGCAAGCTGATTTTTGACTTACACTTGGATTTGGATTTGGTTTTGGTTAAAAGAATTAGCCAGTAACTTGGCATTTAAAAAAAATATTGAATTAAAAATTTGATTTAAAGCTATTTTCTCTTTCTTTTCCATTGTATTATTTATTTAAAGTGCTCAATATGTTTGACTAAGTTCCATATGTCCTGTTACAACTGTATTGGGATAGTCATCACACTATTCCCCTAAGCACAGTATGGCTTTGCCTTCTCATCCACAAGAAACTCTAACATCATTCTAAACTCTTCTATACTCTGCCCATATCCATTCCAATCCGTTGATCCAATCCATTCATACTTCTACACAAGAAAATTAACTCATCAAAATGCTGTCATTCTGGGACAGTCATACCATGTCCATAAAACTATACCAATAGTTGAAATTATAGGTTCTTCATGGCACCTTTCAACTTGTCCAACTATGCAAACTGCCTTGCCTGGGGCAGCTGTATCTAGTTGTGAGATTTTCATATCATATTTCTCTCAGTAAGAATAGTTGTGGCATAGGATCCTTCAACTATTTGTGGACCCTTTGTCTATCTAGGAGATTTTTGTACCTTGAAACATATGAATCATTCCTATTTGTGCATCCTCATTGTCTATCTCATATTCATGTGTAGTTGATTTAAACAATAGATTCGTCACTACAATGAGAAAGTTACCACCACACGTCAAACATAAGGTGAATTTGATTGAAAGATTGGTCATTGTTTACAAGACAAAGGGTCCACAAATAGTTGAAGGATCCTATGCCACAACTATTCTTACTGAGAGAAATATGAGGGCTTCTAGCAAATATGTTAAGAGATCAGATATGAAAATCTCACAAGTAGATAGATTACTAGTATTGGAAGTAATATGGACTTGTAGAGGCAATTTAACAGTTCAAGAAACTAAAAAATGAGTTGTCATTATGGTAAGCCACAAGAATGGTCTTGGGAGTATTATTGGAGGTGCTTAACTTTGGAAAGTTACCATGTTAATGTCATTAAAAAAATACAAAAATTTAAGGCCTACAAGATTTTATGATAATGTTCTATTTGAAATAGGGTGCTCAAGTTAACAATGAAATAAAAAAATCCATGCTTGTATTCATATGATTAGGAGAGCTTTCTTTGTGTTTTCATTACTTAAGAGCAGCCTATATATGGAGGTAAGGAGTCCTACAATGTTATTCAGTTTCCCTAGTTATTTACCTTATTTTATTTATTTAAATCTACTCTTTACAACTATTTTTCTATCTATACACCCTCTATTGCTATTGTAATTTGGTATGATAAATGTCCCTTTGTGTTGAGAAAATTATAGTTGAGAAAATGGTTGTTCATTAACGATTTGTATCTGCAGGTTGCAAACAAATCATCCTTCTTCCACCAACGAGTCATTCTATTCAATAAAGACCATGTCTGACGATATCAACACACAAAAAAATAGGGAGACAATTGCTAGACTGTGGTCTAACTTAAAAAGAAAAGGTGATGGAAAATGTTATTGTCCTTGGAAAATTTTTAAGGGCTTAAAGACTCAAAGATATCTAATCAAAACAACTGAGGAACATTGTAGGCAACATGGTCACATTGAAGGGGGAAATAAATTTCGTCCATTGTTATGTATTTTAATAATTTATAAAATACATAAGACATGATTTGATGATGACATCATGGTCATGGTTAATATAAGGTCATCATTTTCATATAGGTCAATGTCCCTGAATTTCATGTTATGGACCATGACAATCCGGAGAATGTGGATTTCCAAATGAGGGAACATGGAGGTGTGAATATAGAAGTAGAAGGTAATGATACCATGGAAGAAGACCACGATGATCAAGAAGATCACAATGATCAAGATGATGATGATGATGATGATGATGATGTTGATGCAGAGCTTGATGTACCTATACTTGAGAAGGCACACGAGCCCCTATAGGAAGGCTCCGAAACAACTCTTATTGCTGCTGTATTGTTGTTGGTGAACTTGAAGGTTATGAATGGTTTATCCAACGTAGAAATGACACGTATGTTAAGGTATGTCATCTTTTTTCATTATTTTAGTTGTAATTCCCTTACAATTAACATTGGGTGAATCGTGTAGCAATTAATATTTTTTAAATTAACAAATTATATTTTTGGTCGCAGGTTGATAGGTGAGTGTTTGTTACCACCATCAAACATTCTACCTCACTCGTACCGAGAATTATCTACCATTATGAAAGATATTGGAATGGAGTATCAAACAATACATGCATGTCCGAATGATCATATTATATATCATAAATAGCATGAATTTGCAACAGAATGCCCTATTTGTCATATTAGTAGATATCAATCAGATCGAATAACAAAAAAGGTGCCTCGCAAGATTCTTCGACATATTCCCATTATTCCATGTCTGCAATGATTATTCAGGTGCAATAGCTTGGCACAATTTATGGATTACCATGCACGCAATAGAAGTCAAGATGACATTATGCGAATGCCTGCGGATGGTTTGGCATTTAAGGAAATAGAGGAAAAATGGCCACACTTTAAAGAAGAACCTCGTAATCTCAAGCTTTCATTGGTAGCAGACGGTGTCAATCCTTTTGAAGAGATGAGATCTACTTACTCAGTGTGACCTATTTTTGTTATCAACAATAACACACCTCCTTAGTTGTCCATAAAGAGGGAGCACATAATGTTGGCACTGATTGTTTCAGGTATTTTTTGATTTAATGGTCATCTAAATTAATTTATTATTAATAATCCATCAAAATGGTCATAATAATTATGTAATGTTTTTGTTCATTCAACTAGGTAAGTACCAAGTTAAAGATATCAATGTATATATTGAGCCCCTTATCAACGAGTTGATGGTGTTATGGAATGGGGTTACTATGTATGACATCTCTAGACCAATAGGACAAAGACAATTTCAATTTCATGCAATGCTTGTATGGACAATACATGATGCTCCTGGGCTAACACATTTTTGTGGTATGTTCTTTTCTTAACACCTCTTTTTTGGTATGTTATAGTGCCAACACAAAGTTAATCCAATTATACACGATCTTGTAGGTCTTCAGACAAAGGGAAAATTTGCATGTCTAGTTTGTGGTCCAAAGATGAAATCTTGTCATTCAAAAAGTTTAAGAAAGTAGGTGTTCGATGAGAATAAACACTTTCTCCACAGAAATCATAAGTACCGAATTATCGAAAAACATCTTTTCAATGGGAAAGAAGAGACTACATCAAAGCCACAGAGAATGACACCTCACCTATGGAAGTCGACATACAATAAAATAAATCATCGAGGTAATGTCATTCCATCTGATGGTTTTTGTTTCAAATTTATATTTTGATATTGTGTTTTGTTTACTGATGAAGTAATTGATGCTTGTGAAGGTTGTCAAGGCATTAATGACCAACTTCCAAAAGGACTAAAAATTTATCCTACGCAATTTACTAGGTTTCCATACTACGAGAAACTCCCAATTGTGCATTTGTTTGATCCTATGCATATTGGAAAGAATGTAACAAAGACATTATGGAAAATCTTGGATGGAAGGTGTGACAAAGATGAAATTGTCAAAATTTGTAGTGACATTGAAGAATCCAACCATGCAATGAAAAATGACATTCGATCAAATAACAATGGAGACCAGATTGATACAAGTGCCCTTAGTTGGTTATTGTGGGAGCAGCAGAGCAATGCTATAAAAGAAGTCATAAAAAAAATACGATTTCCCATAGGATTTGCTGCGAACATAAACGATCTCATATCAAAGAAAAGTGACTTTGGGCCAGGGATGAAAACACACGATTGGAATACATTTATTGAAGTAATTCATGTTATTTTGTATTCACTATATATTTGTATACTGCATGTAGTTTTCATTGCATTCTTTTATAAAATATTGACAATATCATTTTACAAATATTGCAGTATGTTCTACCTCTATCTCTCCCACACCACTTCGCCATCAGTGTCAAACAAGTTATATATGATCTTGGAAAATAAATGAGGTGGTTGTCATCTAAATAAATCAATAAAGAAGATATAAAATATTGGAAGAGAAAAATTCCTCTTCTTATGTGTGAAATGAAAAAGTGTCTACCTTCAACTTTTTTCAATGCACAAGAACACTACCTCATACATCAAGTTGAGGAGATTGAATTGTGTGGACCTGTACCAACTAGGTCAATGTGGATGGTTGAGAGGCACTTGCAATTTTTGAAAGGCTTGGTTCAATAGAGAGCACATCCTGAGGGTTCTATGATGGAGGGATATATGGTATACCAAACCATGGTGTACATTAGTGAATATCTTCCTAAGTTTGCAGCAAAGATCCATGTAGATCGTATTTGGGATCCCAAATCCATTAAAAAATTCAAAGGGGAGTACTTGATGGGAAAAGGGAGATTGAGGAAAGTGAGAGGTAAATCTCAGATGCTATTGTAGTTAATTAATTCTTATAAATCTTCAATATAAGTTATTTATAATTGGTGTATTTTTTTTATACAGTTGGTTGAGAGTGGGATGCAATACATTTGTAAATTGTGAACAATCTTGATTGGATGATGGTATGGATTGAATGATGTCAAAAAAATGGTTTCTCATTAACATGGGAAGGTGTTGCTTCATTGGTTAGAGAAGCTCATCGTAATGAAGATTCCAATGTTACGCCAATGGTAATTGATCTAGCACATGGTTTAAGAGGTGGAGAAGTACGTACAAATTTATTAATGATCATGACTCAACGTATGTTTCATATCAACTCACGATGTAAATAATTTACAAACGCTTGAAAAATTGCAGGTCAAGCACCACAAAGCTATGTACTATCATGGCCACAAATTTTGCATAAAAAAGTTGGATGACACAAAGAAAACTTGTGATTCTGGGATAACTGCAATTTTTGAGGTCACCAATATATCATCTAGAAATGACATACATCCTCAACAATCTAAAAATCAATACTATGGCATCTTGGATGATATAATTGAGTGCGATTTTAACTCCTTCAAAGTAGTTCTATTCATCGTCAAATGGTAAAGGTTACGACTAAATCAAAATGATCCAAATAGAACTGTTATTCAACATGATAATGGATTTACAATGATTAATACAAGGTCATTTGAGCCAATTGGAGATGAGCCCTATGTTCTTCCAAGCCAATGTGAGCAAGTGTTTTACTCAAAGGTTCCACATAAACAAGGTTGGTCATTTGTTGTTAGACATGATCTAAGAGGAAGGTTGATAAAGTATAATGTTATGGATGAAGAAGATATTGAAGATGATGAAGAAGCAGATGATGGTGATGATGATGATGATGATGGTGGTGATGATGATGATGATGATGGTGATGATGATGATGATGATGATGGTGATCATGGTGATGATGATGATGTTGATGGTGATGATGGTGATGATGATGGTGATGATGGCGATGATGATGATGATGATGATGATGATGATGATGATGAAGATGATCAATGACATAATTGAAATGATCAATGAAATGATTGACATGATTTATTGCTTTCAATTGTAATGATTACATATTTATTGTGTTCAATTCTAATGATTACAACATATGTGATTTATAATTACCAATGTTTATATTGTGTTTGATTATCACCCTTTTTGCAAACAGGCAATTGACTATAGACATCATCACCCCTTCTATTGATGATCTTGCATTTCATATATAGGGTAAATTTGTTCATGTTTACGATGTTGCATATTGTTCATGTTGTCTTCTAAGTTATTTGTAGCATACATATCATGTAATTTTTAGCTAACTTAAGATAAATGATTAACATATGCAAGAAATTTGACCCCTTTGGCATGGATCATGCACAGTGACATGGATCAGCAGGTATAAGTCAATAAATAGACATAATTTTCTTATATTCTTCTTGTTTATCACTGAGCACGTATGTTATAAATAGACATATTATATAATCATATAATGTATATATAGACAAAGAAGAACCATATAGAAATATAATTATATAATCACTTTCAACTTAGCACATTTTATATCTCTCATGTATAGAGAAAGAAGAACTGTACGTATGGGTCACGACTTGATTATTCTATATATATTATTTAAATATTATCAAAATTTCATTTAAAGCGGGGACGTGACAATATCTCATTTGATGGATTGCAGGACTCATCAAATAGGTACTTGTCAGATCTATCTACATCGAATGAGGGAAATGAGGGAATGGTAGATGAAAGTTCTACATGTAGTATGACTAAAATAGGGAGATCAACTAGAGGTCAAAAGATTAGAAAAAAATTTGATAAACACATGCAATTTTTCCTTGCTAATGGGGGGTCATGTTCTTATGCCGATGAGACCAAAGGCGACATCAAGGTGCCCTTTCGGTACACACACATTGAGAAAGAATGGGTACCCAATGAGCTGCCTCCAATTAACACTGATTTTTGTGTTAATGAGAGGATATATCGCATTGCTCCATCCTCATTACATGGTTTGGGCCTATTTTCCATGGATGGGATAAATGTATGTTACAACAAAGTTGTTGAATTGTTCAAGTATGTTAGTCCGTGTTACAATTACAATGATTGGATGCAGATTGTTCAATATAAACAAAGTATGCGTAGGTATGCACTATCAACTAATTATATACAATGGAAAGAAAATGATCAAAGTAAAAGATTTGCAATGTACATTGATGGGAGACCAAAAGCAATAGGTAATATTGTGGGTTTTATAAATAGTACGCGACCTTCCTCAACTAATAATCAACCCAATTGCATATTTGAGGTGCGTGAGGGGAATCAAGTTTTTGTATGTGCGATAAAATCAATAAGTGCAGGGGAAGAAATGCTAATAGATTACCATTTAAATCGCATAGATACAAACAAAGTTACTATCTTGAGGGTGGTAAGTACTATATACCATTTTATTAATAAGTTTTTTTTTGCTAAGTCTATTGCTTTCAGTTCGCTGAAGTTTTTATGTTTAATCTTTGTCACAAGATGATATGGATCCCGCACATGATAGAGGCCACGAGGATGCTCCTCCCACCCATTCTTCAACAAGGGTAAACCTTATTGAAATTGAACAAATTAGATAGTTGGAAAATGTTATATTATTACGTTATTTTATTTACGGTTTTGGAGTTTTTATGATAGTTTTATTGATATTCCTGTCACAATTTGATGTTCAGGATAGGGGAAAAGCACCTATAGTAAGTATAGAGGCAATAAATACCCCTTCTGATGATGATATTGCGGAAACGCCCAATGTAACAATTATGTTGAAGAAAAAAATAAAAAAAAATCAATTTAGAAATAATGAAAATTTTGGATGAAGAAAATATTCCAATCAAGGAGATGATGAAGAGGCTATCTGATTTGAGAGCGCAAGCACGTCGTTATGAAGTAAGTAGTAATGAATCTTTAGTTATAACAAAAGTTCAATAAAGGTTTATATTTTATACTCTTTTATGTTGTGAAGTAAAAAATGTAATATGTGTTCTTGTTATAGGATTTTTTGGCAACTCATCCAAAACCTGGTCAAGGACAATGCGGTGAGGTTGGTACTAGCAGAGCTTCAGCTGCCACTGGTAAAATAATCCTTTAGTTGACAAGTTACAAGGAATTTTTTATTTGGAACATTCAAAAACTTCTTAAGTTAACTCTTACTTTTATTATTTCAGAATGTCTTTGCTAACAATGTATTGTTCAGGTCATCAAGTGCAGGAGACTCCTCCTAGGAGGTCGATGGACGTCCATTCAAGATTTCCAAGTGCAATGTCAACAACAAGGGGCATGTAAACATCAATGCCTTCACGGTCTATTCCAGCTGGTAAATCCTTGTTTTGCTATATTTGGTTTTGTGTTAATTATGAGTTGATAATTTGTACTTTAATCTTGGGTGCATCACATAGTGGATTATTTTTTTGGAGTAGGAGATACATCGGTGGCACCGTCTGGTACGCTAGATATAGATCAGAGTACATGTATTGGTGATAATTCACCATCATTTCCTGGAGCTATCTGTGTTTCTAGCACGGGAGTTATGCAGACGTCATTGTTGATTGACAATGATGAATTGATGCCTTTAAAATGTCCTAAGCTTCCAGGTACTTTAAATAATTATTTTTTATATTGTAATATGCATTTACCTATTCATAACAAGCTTTGGATTGATTATCCCATGACATTTTTTGCAGGAAATGATTTATTTTATAAGAAGCTTTATGACCTCGCATTGCAAATATTCGGGCCCACCATATGTACAAGGTGGAACATCATAAGTGAACTAACTTTATCCCACTATTTTTTTTTTATATTATTAATTGGTACAACATTTTTCCTTTCATTCGGGTCTTTTCTTTTACTAGCTATATCTAACAATTTTGTGTTTTTTCTTAAAAGGTGGAACTTGCAAGAAAAAGAATTAAAAGATCAGCTCATTAAAGATTTAGAGCATGAGTTTGGTAATAATATTTTTGATCAGAAGATGGTGTTAGAAAGAGCTTGCAAACATCTTAAGACTGTGAGGGACTCATATAGAAAGAGTCTCGTCCAGAACCCAAAGTATGAGGGTCCTCCCTTTATTCCAGTGAGGGATTGGAATGAGTTCATTTTGGATGCAAAGGAGAAAGGGGATGCTCAAAGAGGAATTACACTAGAAAATGTGAGAAGGTATACAATAGTATTAACTACTAGTACATTAATGTAATAATGTACTAATTAGTGATCTTTATATTTATATCATCTAACATATTTCAAACTTTTCATAGGTTGCAGGACACATCAAAGGCAACAAAGGCCAGGCTGCAAAAGATTGGGCATCACAGACTTGGCTCTGGTGGATATTCAAAAATTAAAGCATGAACTGTAAGTAGTAGTAAATGAATTGTAGAGAAAAATTATTTATAAAATGCAAATAATTTTGTTAATTAATAAAAAAATGCAGGGCTTTGATTTTAATTTAGAGGCCACGGAAGAACACAAAAAAATTGCCTTCAAGGAACGCTATGAAGCCGTGGCTAAATGCCTACGGCAAGCTTCCACTGGCCCAATCAAAGAGTCTCCTGCATCATGTGCACAGGTAAATATGCTAAAAAATATATTAGAAATTGAATACTTGAGCAACAATCTATTTGATAATAATGTGCATGACATTGCAATGCAGCCTCTTAATCGTGACACAGATCATACACCGCATCATGACGCCCCTAATGTGCATCATACTGTCCATGGAGGTGCTCATTTGCTATTTAAAAATAATTATGTAATTATTAATACAATTTAACATCTTAAATTGAACTTGGTGTAACCTTTTTGTGTATATTTTAGAGGATACAGAATCATGTCGTGTTGAACAAGTGCCGGAGGATGTTCAGACTGATCACCATGTAGATCATGTGGCACATTTAGGTAAAGAAAATCTATGTTTTGTTCTTTTAAATTAATTTTTTGATTTATAGTTCTTTTACTTAAATAAATACTCGTAATTCACTAATATAAAATGGTGTGAATTTAACTCATGAAGTAGTTGTTATTGCAACGGACCCCCCTTTGGCGCAGTGGCCTCATGTTCCTGAATAGATGAGGAGGAGACATGCATTGCAATTAGAACCAGTAGAGGAGGGGAATGACGAGGACATTGATCTTCCTCTTAGAAATTACATAATTAAAAAAATAGCAAGAAACCCAAAAAGAAATGATTGTAATTAACATTTTTTGCTAATGAAAGAACGTTGTCTTAACGAAGGTAATTTTGTACTAGTAATGTTGATGAATGATGTGTTAATGAATTCTTCATGAATGTTGTGTGTTAATGAATTTTATGTGTTAATGAATTATTCATGAATGTTGCATGTTAATGAATTATTCATGAATGTTGTGTGTTAATGAATTTTATGTGTTAATGAATGTTATCATGTGATTATAATGATTGATGTTATATTTCAAAAATGGATGAATGAATGAATGTTATTAAATGTTAATGGGGAATTTAGAGTGATGTTAGGGGGGGGGGGGGAGGGGCCAAATGAGCTTCCACCTTCACGTGGTTGGCCTTGTTTAGTAGAGAATATTAAACTATTCTCAAAACCAAGTGAAGCTCAAACTTTAAAGATAAGCTTAGAGTTAATAGTGACAACCAATTAGCAAGTCAAAATGAAGTTCTTCGTTACAGGTACCTTTTTAGTTTTTAAAGCACAATGTCATGTTTTAATATTGTGTAGTTTTTTTCTTAAGTCAAAGTATTCTTTTACTATAAGAACATAATTTATGACCATTTTAGTAACTATTCTAACATCGCTTTATGACAAATCCTATTCTGGCAAAGATGGTGATAAGTGGTGCTGTCTATTCGTTGGGAGATTGGATTGCACAAGTCTGTATTTCAAAATCATTTGCACGTGGTAGAAATGCATACTTACAACCATTTCATTCTACATTTAAAAACATTGATGACACTCTAGACACAAAATAATGCTCATGCTGTTGACTTGATAGTGCTATGAAGGCAAACCAATTTTTGAATTTGAACGAACCCGGATGTTCAGATTTGGTCTCCTTGGATTTAGTCTTCATGGTTCTTTGTCTCATTATTACTATCATCCTAGTGAGGTAACACCTTTTCCTTCTTTCTTAGTCTCTTACAGTTCATACTTGTTTAATTTGAATAATTTTTGAGTTTCTTGCAAAAAGGGTATGACAAACAAATATGGTTATACAGGCTCTATTTCCTTTACTTGAACTTGATGTTATGATTTATCATTTGACATTTTATTATTTTGATGTTGAACTTGAAGCATATGATGATACAATGGTATGATCATGATGCTATGATTACAAGTTTATGGTGTTTTTGTTTTTTATATGATATTATGTGACATTCTAATCTGGATTCATGCTTATAGGCTATATCCATTCATAATGTTTCTCCAAATCATCCCTTTGTTGCTGCATCTTTGCTATCAATTTGTCTGCCATCTTCTATTGAGATTATGGAGATAAGTAAGATCAAGGTTCATGAACTTCTAGAGCTTACTTTCTCCATGTGGACCTTGTGTGAGTAGACATGCAAAATTTGAAGAAGGATTTAGATGAGAAACTCCAATACCACTAGGATTTGATAGACAATAATGAGGTGCTTTGATGCTATTGACCAGAGGCCAAGTACTTGTGCTTGAAGGACAACACACTCAGACCAATTTAACAGAAAAGAATAAGCTATTGTTATCATATATAAATGTCTGAGTATATGTTTGAATATGTATAACAATAAACACTTACATTGCTATCAATATATCTTTTTATTTGAATAATACCAAAAACCTAATGTTTGAACTAACTTACCAAAAAAAATTAATAATATATGCCTCAAATCAACATTAAATTTCACACAATTCTACATTCCTCAATTCTTACCTTTAAAAATTAAAATTTATGAGTGGGTTGTGAAATGAATGAATCATCAATGATGTTCCTAAATGATGCAGAGGGAAGGGTGGTGGTATTCAAAACACAATGAAAGTTGATAATTTTAGGGGTTTAGGCAATATCAATCAACCACAAATGCTACAATGATCTAACTTGCTAAAGCCTTCTAGAAAACTCCTGAATGATGATTGTGATCTTATAGACTCCCTAATACTTGGATTCAAAGGCTTTTAGGACTCTATCTCAATTCCATACTCCTATTTCACAAAGCTTTTTCAAATTGGACTCAAAAGTCTAATAGGCTGACAACCAATCCTGTAGCAGACTTGGAACATGAATAACTCTACGTTTCCTCAAAACACTAGACAATGTGATGACATTTAGGGATACCCTTTTTTGATTTCATTAACATATTAGAATCTTTTACACTATTGTTTTGGACAAACACCCCTATTTAGCACTGTTACCTTGATAAAATGCACTGAAATTCATTAGTTTAACAAAGGAAGTACTACACAACGGTCTCCTAATAGTCTCAAATCCTAGAAAGTGCTTGTTTATGTCATAAATGGATCAAATCTAAAAGGGTTTAGCCTTAAGGGCTATACAACACCAAAACTCACAATTTATGCCTTCAAACCCCTGTTATCTAGGGCTTCCTCAAGCTTCTGGTTCTACACACTCCTGCAATGAATTGAAGATGGATTCACCATCAAGTTAACATCATATAATGTTCTTGAACCCAAAATACATCCTTTGTTTGGTTAGATTTTCCACTGCTATACTTGGCATCCGTTACACTATTTTTCCACCATATTCTGCACTGTGATCACACTTGTTCCACCCGATTCTGCATGTGCAAAATTAGAAGCATAATAATACAAATTAACAAATGGTCATTCCATGAATTAGGCCTGTGTATTCATGGAATGACTCTAAACATTATTTCTAAACCTGTTGCATAGAGAGTTAAGAGAAAAGAACGTTGTTCAAAACAACAGGCGCGGCAACAAGTTCAATGCAATAATAAACACATTCCAAATGATGATATTGAATGAAAAACCTTGTTAATTCACTGACACATCAAAAAAAATCAAATTGAGATTTTCGGGAATGAATAGACTCACAAAAATAGAGGGTTTTATTGTTGTGTAGTCACCAGTCTTTACACAAAAATCTGCCCTCTGTCCTGTGACAAAGACTCCCTAAATAAGACTCCTTAAGGAATAATAGAACTTCTTAAAACTACTTCAACCACCTTTCATCGGTTAGTTGAATGATTTGATCTTTAAAATAGTAACCAACTCAAACTTCTCGCTAAAGCCCTAAACTAGCCGTTGTTTACTTAAATATTTGAAAATTCAAATAACCAAATGACTTCATTTGAATATTTTAAACAATAAACCCTTTCTTAAAGACTTAATAACCTATTCTAGACTCTTACAAATAACTATTTCATGAGCAGTGTTTTTCGTCAAGGGTAATTTGAAGATACATCTTTAAATATGATTTCGTTGCTCCTGCTTTCCAAGGATGGAACATCCTGAATAGTTCTAATAGTCTGCAGATACACAAAAATGGAATACGGAATTTCATATATGTTCAAAACAAAACATGAACGTAGAAATAACATTAAAAATGTCATCTAGAAATTTCATATATGGACAAGAGAAATAAAAAAAATGGTGATCACATTCTCCTACGAGTTGATTATTGCCAGCAGAGTTTAGAAAGAAAAATATGCTGTAGTAAGCCTCCATTATGTCACAATCAATCATAAGTCATTGCATGTATAAACTGAATCTTAAACATGTTGCTGGCAGTGTTAGTTTCTATTTTCGTAGTTTGTTAGAGTTGGATTTTATTAGGTAGCTAATTAGTTTAAGTTAGCTGTCAAGTTTAGATCCAGGTTTGAAGAAATTGTGCCCTTTAAAGACTACATGTAGCATGTAATCTTCTTCAATAAAATATATAGACAGTTTTATTTGTATGCGTCTTGTCTTTGTACTGCTATTATCTCTATAAATTTTAACATGATATCAAAGCCCACTCAGTTCTGACCTATCATAAAGGAACTGAATCTCATAGGCTTTTATTATGTGCCCTGATACCCTCATACCAAAAATTGAGAGAAGATGGGACCTTTTCATTAATATCAAAAAACTCATACCATAATTTAGGAGAGCAAAAGGAGATCATTTTTCTTGAAAAGAAAAGAACTAAAGCATTTATATTAGTTTTCAAAGTGAAATTTACATTGTTAGAAGACTACAATCCTCAATCGTCTCATGCCTTCTCTCTTTGGAAATCCCAACCAATGGGCTTTGGATTTTCACCTTGTTCTCATTCATGTTTTTTGGACATGCTAGTTTTGTACATGTGAATGTGCTTTTGAAATCACATTTACAAGCTCAATAGAACTTGACCATAAATTAGACACATGTTTCACTATACGTGTGTAGTGAGCGTATTTGTGCAGTATATAACAATGCACTATGTATTGTCAGGGAAACTACAGTAATGATGCTTAGAAAGGTCAAAGACTAAGGTATGAACCTTCTTGAGGGAGAATGCAACAATATTAAGAATGTCGTAATTGGTCACAAACCTTCCTCTATCCTCAAACACCCTCCATAGGAACCTACCTCCATCCTGATGCAGAGCTCGGCAATGGAAGGATAAATGAGCCCAAACACAATCTAAAATTTGATATCAACAAAATAATAATGTCAATTCAAACCATGGATAAATGGTAACAACTGAATCTGTGATCAATAATACCAATTGATGTCTCGGGTTCTACCTTTTCTTTGCCATTCTCGGTTATCCTATGACAGTGGACACATAGTTTCCTCACAGGTTCATCACCTTTTTACTACTGTCAGGGTCGGGTTCAACATATGGAAAACTTGCACCACCTTTAGCATCATTCACATACCGAACACCACCATCTAAGGATCTTCGAATCCTTTAATCATTCCTCACTATCAAATCGGTCATCACAGTCCATCTGACTATCGATTTACCACCTTGCACTGAATAACCATGACCTTGCATTATCTGGCAACAGTTAATAATTCATCGGCTTACTGATGTCCACATTCGACACCAGACTGAACTCAAATGAAATGAAATATAGACTATTGAAATTTTATGAAACTTTCCCTATCGGTTTCCACCATTCCCTTCACGATTGTCATAAAATAGAGATCTTCAAAAAATTGTTTGTTAATAACAAACGTAACCGATTCAAAAAACATTAAACTCCAATAAACCCGATACCAAGAATCTTATCAAACTTCAAATAAAACAATGAACTCTCAAAATGATATTGTTATCAAAACATTCATACCGATCTTGAAACTGAATTGCATATAATACAGGTTTCAATACAACACCACTACAAAACATTATTAATTCATTCCTCATTATTCGAATCATTTGGCAATTTTTAAAATAGAAACTATAAACAAGAGGATGAAGGATCGAAGGATAGCCAATCATTTTCTTTATTATTCCTTCCTTCGTTACATTATTTCTTTCTCCTTTCACCGATTCTCAATCACCTACTCTACCACTACTCTATCGGTTTTTCAAAGTGTAAACATAAAGAACTTTCAAAACTGATTTCAACCAAAAACTAACTTTGTAATATAAATGACTATCTAATGTACTGATTTCTCTAACGGTTTTCATCACCGATTAGAGTAAGCCCTAATTACATGAGAGACACTAGAATAGTATCGTGGAGTTGACAACGAGGTTGTCAACTTCGCGATTTTACAAACCCACAATTTTACAAACCCTTTATTTATTATGTCTTAGACTACTAGGATTTAACCCTACTTGAGTCTCACACTCAATTACATCATCAAGACACAAAAATGGCTTACTAAGCCATGTTACAATATAAATTATCTTCGTATAATCCAAAATCTTCAAAATATTGCTAGTCGTGAGATGCACCTGTATCATACTCCCGGGGACACAAAAATTCAAGTCCCATTGAATTTCCATAAGCTTCTTCCAAGTTTTCCAATTGCATGAAGGCAATAATGGAATCATAAAAATGACTGAATTGATGCCTCTCCGCACAATGTACTGGTGCCAATCTTCATGGCAAATACCCTTCTTGGCATGTGTAGTGGTACCTCCCTAGAATTTTGGAAAAAATACATTAGACATAATCAAATAGAGCTCTCTAACTTGGTAGATCACTTCCACATCCATACGTATGAGTTCATTATCTCAATTCCTCAATCTAATCTAATCAAACTTCAAATACCCTCCTGGGTTACCTAGTGTACCTAGAACCTCCACCATACCAAAATCTTAACCAAGCTTCTCATACTGACCCTAAAACCTTGGATCATCTTATCATGGTACATTTGACATGTTTCAACTCTTCACCAACTCCAAACAATCCATCTTTCATCATTCTTCACTATAGCCCTTCTAGGCCTGCTTAGTAGCCCTATCTAGACAGAAATCTACAATTTCCATGCAATGTTTCCAAACAACCTAGTAAAGTAATTATCTTTCCAAGTACCCTTTTGGGAGTTACAAAACCCATCTCAACCTCAAGACTTCATTCCTTGACTGGTGAACCTTTCTACTGCTGCTTGCTCTCTTTCCTAGGCCTAATTAGCCCCCTTTATCAAAGCAACCCTATACCCCACTACTCTCCAAGACTCTATGACCTTAAATAGTCTTATATTAGGTTTCCAAACCACCAATTTTCTACTTTTCTTGGTCACACTACTCACCCAACTCCCAAACCATTAAACCCTTGTTCCTAGGGTCATAAATCTAGGGCTTTGTGGCCAATGCCCTTCCCAGCAACACACAAGTACAAATATGATTCAAACACTCTCCAATACATCCCCCTAGACATATTCCACCATCACATTCTTACTCCAGCTATTAGATCACTCCTATCCACCATTTGGTGCTTTCCAAGTACACCTTCACTGTGTGTTCACTAGTCACTCACTGTTCTTTCACTTTGTGCTCCACCCTGCATCAAACTTCCATAATGTAAATATAATATAATTAGACATCTCCCATCCAAGTCATAGAGATCACAAGGATGGGAGTGCCCTTACATAGTTAAGGTCTTCAAAACAGACCGCTGACTGTACCCTTGAGGAGCTAGTCTTTGTCAGTACAGTAGATAGTTTCTTGGTGTTCTCAAGGAAAAACAATGTAATGGAAATAATAACAAGTAAAATCCCAAACAAATAAATGTTTTACATCCACACAAAGTAGAGATCACACTCAGAACGACACACTGGTGTCTTGACTGTCCACGAGATAGTGAGTTACTAATTTGTAGAGAATTAAATTTTATTCATTCCAAAAACCCTTCACTTTGTGCCTTTTCATATTCAATATGATCTCTCCCCTCTAATCACATGGAATAACCTCTAAATAGACTCCATCTTCTCCCTCAAACCTGACAACAACCTCTTAACTTTTTGTAACTGTCTGCTGTATGCACCCTAAAATGGTCGCCTAGACTTTGGGCCCCATTTATTCAATTTATCAATCCTGAATCATTTTTATCAATAATCAATATTTTCAACATTATCAATTTCTTGATCAAATCTTAATTTCGATCATATATTAGATTTTTATCCTATGGGCTAACCATTTATCCTAAAGTCTTTATTTAATTAAAAGGAATATTTCCTCCCCTTTCAATTAAATAAAAAAAGCCCCACTTTCCTCTTATCCTAAGTTGCACAAATAAAGCATTATTCCTATTTTATAAAAAGGGAAAAAGCACTTTTTGTCTCACATGAGGCTCAAAAGTCAACACTTCACTCTCATTGGAGGATGTTTGTGCACATGGATTGCTCCTCTTTCAAGCTCCACCGCTGATTAAGACTTTTTGCCTCTTAATCTCCATGGTCCATTTCACTTCATTTCTTATAAAAGGAGAGCTCTCTCCTCCATTTGCATATAGATATATATCCATATTTTATGCTATTGTTATGCTGCAGGTTTTCTAGGTACATTTGGAGCTTTTTGAAGACATTGAAGACTTGTTGCTTTCATCATTTTAGTTGCATTTCATAATAGTTTTGCTTTCATAGTTACCTTCATGACATCATAGATTAGATTTCCTTTTATGCAATAGAATAGATCTCACATAGCTTAATTAGGGGCTTGAAATCTATTGTACTTTCCTTTCATAGTTTAATTTGCACTTTCCTTTCATAGATTAGATTTCTTTTCAAGCATTGCATTGTTATCATTTAGCTTAGCTTGCACATTCATACTAGTTGCATTTGCATTTCATTTCCATTTAGATTCTTGGAGATATTGGCATTGTTGCCCTTGTCTTCATTGTGAATCTCTCATTGTGTGGTTGACTAGCAAGATCACTTTCTTGTAGCTCTAGCTGAGAGCAAAACCCATAGTCCCTTGCAACTCCATGCATAGAGAGCTATGAGCCGCTTTGTGAGGCCTCACTCTTGAGTAACCTTGCATGTAATGGTTCATAGAAGTGCATATTTTAGTGTGTACATTTCTGGCGCTCACTGTGGGGCAGAGTAGATAGCTTTGTCCTTTCATTTGATGTATTTTTCGTCATTTTCGGATTAATTTTCAGAAAAATCTGCGTCTCTGGTTTTCTGTCTCAGATTATCGTGCGACACTTCTCAAAAATATCGCGCGATATACTTCCTGTCTTGGTGCGATAGTTCACTCGGGAAAAGTATCGCACGCCTATATTGAAGTCTATCGCCTGGCATAGGGCGAAGTATCGCCTGGCATCGTGTGAAGTATCGCTCGACAGGGGAAGTATCGCCTGGCTATAGGAAGAAGTATCGCGCGATACTGGTGAAGTCTGAGGTATATCGCCTTATCTAATAGTGAACTATTTTGTATCTTGCAAGTTTTGGGTTCTTAGCTATCTTTTTGAAATTTTCTAAATGGTATCAAAAGTTTAAGTGTGATATATTGTTGGAAAGGTCTTTCCGAGCCTAATCCAACCATGATGGTTTCATTTTCAGATTTTATCATTTGATTAGATATTTTTGCAGATTATCTAATTTTTCATGTACTAATCATTGGTAGATTTTGGATTTTGCTTCTCCTAACTCTTGTTGGTCTAACAAGTTGTGGTTGTAGGTGCTCTCATTACTTGAAATTTGTCAAAAGAACGCATGTCAAAGAGGGCTACTAATGGTTTTTGTAGGGCTGCCCAAGCATAAAAACAAAAAAAAATTTATTATTTCTTGCTTGTTTATTTACTTTCCTTTCAAGTGTGGCATTCACTAATTGTATTAGGCATCTTAATACCTTGTGAAAGGGATCTTGAGGTGGTAGGAGAAGTATGCTCTTCATCTTTAGGTGAATCAGAAAATCTTGACCCATCTTAAGGTTTTGGAAGCAAGGGGGTAATTGATCTCTTTGCTTGGTGTGTTTGGGAGAGATTCTTGAGATAGGGGAGTATGCTCTTCACCCTTGTGGTGAATCAAAAACCTTGAACCTCAAGATTTGATCCATTTTTGTTTAGTTTAGGAATCCTTTAGCGGGCCTGCTCTTGAGCAATCAAGAGGAACGACTCAAGTGGGGACAACCTTGTCATCATTTTCCTTGGTGGCAAGTGATTCCAACTCACTATAATCTCAAGGCTATCAAGGACACCAAAAACCTTGATAGACATAACACTTGTCTTCGTTTGATGTGAGTAGCTCATGGGATTGCGACCATGGGGAAAGCATTGAGCAAGAATGCTTAAGGTACTCTTGAGGCCGCGAGGTCCTAGTCCTTTATGAGGAGCAAGAGGGGTGTTATGAACGGAAATCCTTACTAAGAACCTTAGATAGAAGCCACCTTCTTTTAGCCGCTTATTTTCTTAGTGCAAGGATTGATCCAAGTGGTTTACCCGGATCACCTTAAGATACTCACCATATGTGTCCCTTTGGTTGTGTTGTTTGACACTTCCATGACAAAGCCAATATCTCTTGTGGGAAACCACTTGGTGTGAGGCAAGGGGGCATCAAGTTGTGGGCTAAGTTGGTAAGTATTGAGCCTTGTCTTGTAGGAAGGTATTGCTTGAAGTGTTCTCGAATGTGCTAAACCAGTGTAAACGTTCTTACATACAAACAATCGGTAGCATTCATAGGGTGCTTTTTCAATTTTGATATCACAAGTGCTTGTCTTGGCAAGGTTGCTTTTGCCCTTGTTTCAAGTTTTTGGAGACATGTTTGATCCCCTACTGTTTGCAAACCTGTCCAAATACTATTAAAATTGTGATTGAAATCAGACATTTTCACCCTTAGATTCAAAATTTGCACAAATTGGTCAAAATCAACATCAGTATCGCATTTGTCCATTCTTGGTGAGAAAGATTATCTCTAGAATTGTTAGTCACATTCTTGGGAAATTCTCGTACTCTTATTGTCCAAATAATTTTCATTTAATCTCAATTTTAATTATATTTTGGCCTAGCCCAACCTCCTGGTTCAAAAGTGCAAGGGTAGTCACCCTTTGATTTGAAGCACTTCTTTGACAGTGTTGGTAAAGCCCCTTCTTCTATCTTTTCATTTCTCTTTGGACAATAGAGAACTTTGATTATCCTAGTTTGGTGTTGACATTTTGTGAGGTCATCCTATTATCAAGGGTCTTCTATTTTCAGTCTTCCTTGGTCAGTCCAGATCTTAGATCTTAGGTGTTGTCATGTTGCTCAACATCTCAATGAACGTTATGGTATCAATTGCACAAGATGACTCTTAGTCTTCTTCTTTCTTCTCCATTTCCCATGTTCTTCTAAAGTCTTCTACTCCCATGGGAAATTCTTCTTCTTTTTCTTCTTCTTGATTCTTTTCCTCTTATTATCTAGTCTACCTTCTTCTATTCATCTATTCATTTCTTCCATGCTTGATTTCTCCTCTTTTGGAACCATGAATCTTGACTATCTAGCTTTGGAACCTTTATTAAGAATAGATGATCTTGAGCTCATTGACATATTCGAAAAGTGTTGTTCCTCCAAAATTCTCATGAGTGATGAATTTATAGCAAAAATAAAAGAAAAGATGATTAAATCAGATGCCTTTGCTAGAATCATAAACATGATCATATCACAATCTTCTTCTTCCAAACATTCTTCATCATCTAAATCTTCTCATTCTTCTTCACCTTCCAAGTCTTATCATGACTCTTCCAGACATCATTCTCATTCTTCATCTTCTAAATCTTATCATGATTCTTCTAAACACTATTCACATTCTTCATCTTCCAAATCTTATCATGACTCTTCTAAACATTATTCAAATTCCTCATTATCCAAGTATTCTTCTTCCACTAGGTCTTCACCTTCCCCTTCTTCACAATCTCATTCTTCTTCTACTTCTCCTACGAGTCTTACTTCTCTTCGGAAGACATACCATAAAGAGCAATGTGATAGTCTTTGTGATGTCTCTTCCACAAAGAGTGACACACCTACCTTTGATGACTATGATGACTATGATGATGGACAATTTAGCCATACCTATGATGCTTCTATTCCTAAGAGTCCTCCTCGTCGTGTGCTTAGGCTTACTAAAGGGTCATCTTATTGGGTAGATTGTGATGGGGATCCATATGATTCTGATTTTGAGAGGAATTATGATATTTGTTGTGAACAATATGATACATCTACTTCTATTGAGGAAGAGAAAGCTTTCCGTGCTGATTATAAACGAAGATACTATGAGCATGTCTTGTCTAAAAACTCTCATGCTGAAAATAAAGATTACACTCTCCAACAAGATCATGTTAATGCTGAACCTTTGTCTTGTGATGGTCCCCTTCCATCCGCCACCTCCTCCAATACCCACACACTTCCTAAAGCTTCTGAGTCATCCAAATCTTTCACAAATCCTTCATCCAACAAAGATCCTAAGACTTTCCATGCGGTTCCCTATAGTTATCCTCAAGGGCCACCTCTTAAAGATACTCAAGATAACCTTCACTTGGCTGCAAATACTTTCAATAATGTCAAACCTAAAGAGCCTAAGCCTTCATCCGCTATAATGCCTATTTCATCTAGTCCTTCACCATCTCTGCCAAAGTCTTCCATACAATCCCAACATGCTTCCTTGTCCTTAGAAGTGGCTCCATGTCAAGAGGACTCTAAAAATGATAAAGAAAAGAACATAAAGAAAGATCAAGATCAAGAACCCTCCATGTCATCCAATCCTTTTCATGACAACTCTCATTCATTTCATGGTTCTTTCGATCCTTTACGCCCTTCCTCATTCATTCCACCATGTCTTAAATCTTCTCCTAAGAAAGATCAAGTTATTACTTACACCGTTGAGCTTATTGATAAACAAAATAACCTTACTACACTTGCACTTTCCAAAGATGATACTTCCATTAAGGTTATTAAAAATGGTGTTGTTACTTCTGATGTTAAGCCTATTGAAAATCAAGAAAAAAATGATGCACTTATGCTATCCAAAGCAACTTGTCAAGATCAAAGTCTTCCATCTTCTTGTTCTACCACTCCATGTTCACTTCCGCTTTCTACTCTTCCTAAATCTTTGCAAGCTACGAATGATCCTATCAAAGAAACTGCTCCTATTCAAGATGTGCATGATCCTGTTGAAAACTCTAATGCTCACTCTAAAGATGCTGATATCCTTGGTTGTCATATAGATGTTGATGAACTTATTGATTATCCTTTTGCATCTTCCACTTCCATCCTTGGACCTCCTCCACCAATACTAAGGGCTTCATGTCTTCCTTCCATCTTGGGTCCTTATGTCCCTTCACTTTCCCCTCCTAATTCTCCTAATTTGTCATCCATCTTGGGTCCTTACATCCCTCCATCTCCTATCTTTCCTCAAGATCAACATAGATGCATACCCTTGAATCCCTTGAATCCATCCACCCATCTATACCAGTCATATTTTCCTTCTTCTTCCACAAGTCCCAAGTCTTTTGGAAGTAACTTGAATGCTCAATACAAGAAAAAGAAGCAATATAAGAATCCATCAAAAAAAGAAGATCACCATGTCCCCTCTAATCGACATGGATATATAAAGTCAAAAGAGATATCTAAAAAGAAAACTACAAGACAAGTATGGGTTCCAAAATCCATTATTGAAGATATTCTCTCTAAATTATCAAAAGGAAATGAAAAGCCTAAGGCTATATGGATTCCAAAATCTCTCTTGAAAGAGTCTCATGTTGAACAAAAAGTGAAATTGACATTCAAGCTTCCAAAGACTTCCACTTCATCTTCTTCCAAAAACATTCTTTCATTCCATGTGCCTGAACCACAACCTCTGCTAAACATTCATCATATTCCTTCTCGTATTCCTTCATTCACATTTGAGAATTATAACAAGTACACCAATCCACTCTTTGAGGAGTCAAATAGCAATAATGAACCAGAATATGGTTCACATTTGGACTAGAATATGGTTTACATTTCCTCCATTTTTCCCGTTACCCTTCAAGGTGTGTATTGACATTGATCTTACCTTTCTTTCCATCTACCTTTTCACATTCCTTCCATTCATTATCCTTCTACCTTCTCTTTTTTTCCTCATTTGCCTATTCCTCATGCGTTTTCCTTTCCCTATCAGCATCTTTGAGCATATTATTTTGAATCCTTGGCATATCATGGTTTATCCTTTCAAGGAGCATTATCTAAAAGCTTGCCTTCTTCCAAAAAATTCAAAAAAAAAAGAAAATTCAAAAAATTATAAAATTAAATAAAAAAGAAAACAAAAAAGAAAAAAAAGAAAAAAGAAAAAATTTAAAAATGTGCCATGGTGAAAACCTGGAAACAGGCACCTTGGTAGCAAAAGTAAAGAGAAATAAATTCATCCTTTGGTGAAAACCACTCCCTTGTGGCACCTTGGATAAGTACCATGATGAAAACTTGGAAATTAGGCATCATGCGTAGTTCTTCTACATATTTCATCCATTCCATCTTCTCTCTTTGATCTTGACAATGTTGACCTATACTTAAATATTTGGCTATCTTGTGAGCTATCTTACAATGATCTTGTTTTCATTCCTTTCATGTCTAGCCTTCATATTCATTTTCCTCCATTTATTCTAGCCTTTCACTATCCTTTTCCCCCTTGGTCTTGATCTAATAAAAAGAGTAAAAATGATGCTATGAAGCCTCTTGACATGTCTACTCCTTTGGACTGCATCCTCCCTTGCTTCTTTTGCAGTGCGCTTTTGTGACATCCTATGATATCCTTTCATTGCTTATCCAAATGCGCTTTACATGACAACAATTTTTTTCCCTAGCTTGGGTACTTTTGAGGAGTTTGACCTTGAGGATTTCTTCCCTTCACTCTCCTTCATTCTCATGTCTTCCATCTCTTTCACTAGCTTGCTACTCCCTCTCATTCCCCACCTTGCTAGACATTGGGACTGCACGATGTGATCTTGCTCATGAGTTTAACGCCCGTTCTATCTGGGGGCATCATTTGTACATATTTATTGGTCCTGAAAAAATTCCAAAAAAATTGATATATGATGCTGAAAAAATTCTAAAAAGCATAAAAAGTCCTGAAAAAATACAAAAAAATCAAAAAAATTCAAAAATCCAAAAAAAATGAAAAAAAGAGAAAAAATTGCAATAAAAATGATTCCAAGTGGTGAAAACCTGGAAACAGGCGCTACTTGAGGCCTTTGCACTCCTATTTGTTAGCATACGTTCTCGACACTTAACTACTTGTCATCATGCCTTGACCTTATTTGGCCTAGTCTGGAATTGGTCTTTGTCTTTGTCTAGGGGGCATAACTGTTCGCATAGGTCCTTTTGGTGCGTTTGTCTCTTGGGGCATTTCACAACAGGTGTTTTTCAACACCACCCCAAACAGTGTTTTTCAACATTACCCTTGCGTCGAGTGTTTCTTAACACTTATCAGATGTCTTACCCGACAGTCTAGTATGCTGCGATATTTCCCATTAGCAGATATGATACTCAGAATTTGACTCTATGACCAACACACACGCACTTAAACAATCAACTCGCTGGCGATATGATGACTTTATTTTTCTTTGTGTGCTCTCTATGAGGATTTCTTTGATGAGTGATCTCTCCCTGAGAAGTTTTCGATGATGCATAGCTAGAAGACTGAGGGAATGAGAACATGTTTTCTTTCTTTATCTGCTTGTGGGTATATTTTGTTGATCCTAACTGTCATGAGCATTTATGCTGGTCTTACTTGACACTATGGATTGACAAGGTGTTATCCTTGACTGTTTTGCGAGTGCATGCTTTTAGCTATCCTGACTTTCATGTGTCTTGATACAAGCATAATCTCGCCATATCAAACTTAGGTAATCTTACTGCATTAGTCATCTTGACCTATATGTCTTTGATGCCTAGGTGAGATTTCCACATTTCTAACTGATAAAGATCATATTCATATCCACATAGTTATGCTAGTGTGCATTGTATGATCTTACGACGCTACCAATAACGCTCGATGATGATAATTAGATGTCTATAAGCATTGTGACCTTGCAAGTCAACCACTTTCATAGTAGTTTGCATTTTTAGGTTCATGTTAGATTAGTTTTGCACTTTGCATATGGAGAGAGCTTTCCTTTTTATCATCTACGGACTATTTGGTCAACTGTGCTCATTTTCTGATTCTTCTTGATCATATCTTTCATTTCTGATCTTTCATATCACATCATTTTCTATCCATTTTCGGACTCAAAATCAAAATCTGAGTCACGTTTCAAAATTTCTTCCCTTCTTCTGCGCAGTTGACTGATCTTTTGAGGCCTAATCTTTTAATCTTTGTTGGGGCATCGTCATCTTTCCATGTCTTCCAAACTTCTAGTCTTTCATTCATATTCATTCCACTCCCTCATTTCTCACGTTGACTGCATCTTTCCAGTCAGGCTGGGGCATGTTCTATTGCCTAATGGTTAACCTATTTGACCCTTACATTCGATTATGATTTGATCAACCTTATCAAATTTCTGTCTCTCCTCTACTTGATTTCGATTTTGATTCCGAGGGGGCAGTATTTATGGGATTCTCATCCCTAATTCTCTTGATTTTCCTGATTCAGACATCTTTTGTGAGCTTTTGCTCAAAATTTGAGATTCTTATCTCCCATTTTTAGACATTGATTATTGCCTAGCAGTGACGGTGATAGTTTTGTCTAAAGCTTGATTTGCACCTAGCAGCGACGGTGTTGGTCTAAGCTTTTGTTTATGTTTGTCCAGATGTGATCCCGAATCGACCTCATATCTGAGTTGTTTTGTGATCCCAAATCGATCTCACATTTCAACTTCATTCTTTGACTACATGTGTTCCCAAATCGATCACACATTAGTCAAAGAGGGGCAAATGTATGCACCCTAAAATGGTCGCCTAGACTTTGGGCCCCATTTATTCAATTTATCAATCCTGAATCATTTTTATCAATAATCAATATTTTCAACATTATCAATTTCTTGATCAAATCTTAATTTCGATCATATATTAGATTTTTATCCTATGGGCTAACCATTTATCCTAAAGTCTTTATTTAATTAAAAGGAATATTTCCTCCCCTTTCAATTAAATAAAAAAAGCCCCACTTTCCTCTTATCCTAAGTTGCACAAATAAAGCATTATTCCTATTTTATAAAAAGGGAAAAAGCACTTTTTGTCTCACATGAGGCTCAAAAGTCAACACTTCACTCTCATTGGAGGATGTTTGTGCACATGGATTGCTCCTCTTTCAAGCTCCACCGCTGATTAAGACTTTTTGCCTCTTAATCTCCATGGTCCATTTCACTTCATTTCTTATAAAAGGAGAGCTCTCTCCTCCATTTGCATATAGATATATATCCATATTTTATGCTATTGTTATGCTGCAGGTTTTAGGTGCATTTGGAGTTTGAAGACATTGAAGACTTGTTGCATTTCATTGTAGTTGCATATTTTCTTTTATAGTTGCATGATAATGGCATTCTTAGCTTAGTTTCCTTTTATGCAATAGAATAAGCTCACATAGTTTAAATAGGAGGTATTGTAATCCATTGTTATTTCCCTTTATAGCTTAGTTTGTACTTCCATTTTCATAGCATAAGCTTGCACATTTGCATCTTCATTTTAGTTGCATTGCATTGCATTACATATTGGATTCTTGGAGATATTGGCATTGTTACCCTTGTCTTCATTGTGAATCTCTCATTGTGTGGTTGACTAGCAAGGTCACTTTCTTGTAGCTCTAGCTGAGAGCAAAACTCATAGTCCCTTGCAACTCCATGCATAGAGAGCTATGAGCCGCTTTGTGAGGCCTCACTCTTGAGTAACCTTGCATGCAATGGTTCATAGAAGTGCATATTTTAGTGTGTACATCTGCAATAGTCAAAACTGACTATTCACAACATGAAATACTTAGAGATTTGTTGTCAAGTTGACAACAAAGTTGTCAACTCAACAACCTAAACATATAATGCCAAAACTAAAGACTTTTAAAGGTTTTAATGATAACCTTTATCATCCTATAACCTTTACTAACCCAACTAACCCCATTAAGCCCATTCTAGGCCATTTTTGCCATTAGAGGCAATTTACAAAATCTTGCACTTTTAGTGCTTTTAGCATCATCTAGAGGCTCTATTGGCCTTATTACAACTATTAAGAGCCTTATAGGTCGATTCCATTAACACCTAACCTAGGATCAACCCTTAGTCCATTCCTAGTGACCCCTAGGTACTTTTGAGACTTCATAATGCCATTAAGGCTTAAATTAAAGCTTTGATTACAATATGATCAACATGTGATCAAAATACCATTTCAAAACCATGATAGGCCTTATTACATGTCTTGATGGCCTTTGAAGGCTATTTGTCTTCCACCCCTCCCTGGGATCCATTAGTGTCCCTATGGTTCATCCTACCTCTTGCTTGTGACCTTGGTGCTCCTGCACCACATCCTCAACCCCCTCTGTCAAGTTCTATCCAATGCATAGATGTTATAACCGTCCATGTCAGTAGATCCTGCTTGTTATTTATAGATTCAGCGCTGATCTAAAGGTGGAGCAGGGTTGATTCTAAATTATGACACCGTCTTTCATCTTGCTTTGACATGTGTTTAACCATTGCGATAATTTAGTAGTGCATGCTCTTATATTAGGAATCAAGGTGGATATTTAGGGTGCAATAGCAAAGCCCAAAGGACAACAACTAAAGGTGTTTCAAAAATGCCAATTCAGGCTCTAAATAGTGATAGTGGAAGCAATTGGATAGAGGAATGGGACACTTCCCAAATTTGCAAAAATTTAAAGAGACTTACCTTGACACACTTATATAAGGAAATGAGAAAGCCAACTTCCTTATAAATGGAACAGTGAGCCTACATAAGCAAGGGCTGATAGATCTTTCTTTGTAACCTAGGAAACAAAGATTCAACAATTATAGAGTTCAAATAGCAAAGAAGGCAATCAATTTATAAGGTGAATCCTGAAACGAGGATCAGCAAGAGTAAAGCTTAAGAGCTCTCTTGCATTTAGACAGGAAACTAGGAACATCTATTTATATGATGTATAATTTTGGAAGTGAACTAGGGTATTTTTGCATGCTTCAGCTGGCATTTTCTAGTTATTTATTCAGTTTCCATTCAATTGTTTTACATGCATTTAGACATTTTGATATATATCATCTTTTGTATACTTCAAAGCATATTGTGGGGTATTTATTAATAGGAGGGGCTTTTGAGATATGATCTGGGATCTATGTGAACATGAAATCTATTTCCATTATTTCAAGAATGGCTTGGTAATTACATATTTCTTGTTGGCCTCCAAATAAAAAGGTCTCACATTGTAGATGGGAAGTTGTTCATATCCATTTTTTCGCAATTGTGATGATATATTTTAGCTGTCCTTGTGTCAAAAATATTCAGTAGTAATACTATTTTATATTTTTTAGCTGTTTGATCCTAATTGTCATTTGTCTTAAAGATGTCAACTAGAAGTATGACCTGATATGTTGCTAAATGCTAAGTGATAATGAATTCTATGAGGTCACACTTATAAACCTAATGACAAATATTTATTATTCTATGAGGTCTTGCATATATGTTGCCATGGCTGTCATCTAGATGTCAGAACTTTATAGGATAATATAAGATGACGAAAGTAGTGATTCATCATTGAGATTTTAACAGCATTTCTAACAAACTAAAGCTAACACTGGGAATTTCCCACAATGTCTTGGAACATTTTAGGTTAACAAAAATATTTAATTTTGCAGGAAACAGGGCCAAATATGTTGGGCAATATCGGATTACAGACACTGAATCATTGGAAGCAGCTATGGAGGCAGTTGGGATAATCCAGTTTTCTATAGAAGCCAAACTTTCTCCTGGGCCACTAATACCAGGGCTTTGTCATCATGGTGACAATGATCATTGGCATGATGTTGGAGTTAGTGTTTCCAATGGTAACTTTTTGGCAACCAAGGTTGGTTGACAGGAATGATGAGGTTTAAGTTACTCATGTTATGGATGCATTGATTACAAAATAGGCAGAAAATACTAGTTGTATAGTTAACATGATGGTCTGCTTTTGAGTAATTTGGAGTATTAGAGTGCTTTCAAGTTACAGCTTAAGAAGTTGTTTTTGTTTAGTTTCCTTTAATTAGGTCTGTGATATTATTCATTAGAATTCTTTGATGAATTTGAAGGATTTAATGTTTGGTCTGAGAGTGTAGTACTTCATTGGCTTTTAACATTAGCCCATGAATGTTTTGTATTGTCTTGAGACAGCGAAGAGGTGTTGTTAGTGGAATTGACTTTGTTGCTCTCACTCTACTATCCTATCTTATGTTGCATCCTATAGTTCTATGACTTAGTTGATCACAACTGAAATAGGACCTTGGTTGTCTCTACTTCTGGTATCCGTGTTTCCTCCTGTTTCTAACTTACTATTTTCAGTTCATGGAGGCACCTTAAGGACTTATGTGCATATTCTAGTTTGTAAGTAAGGATTCTAGTTGTTTATCCACTTTATTTCACAATGTTGGTCCTCATGTAGATATGTCTTGCACTTCACCATAACGTGTGATGAATATTTTATATGATGCTTCTTTCCTTATGATCTGTGCATATCCTTTACCAATCTACTTGAGTAAAATTTCTTTTTTGATTGGTTAGTTCCTCTTGCATCGTGACCAGCTTAAATACCATGACTGATAGGTGTCTCTTCTAGTGAATTCAATTGGGATTTTTAGTAGTCCAAGTTTGTTGGGGTATGTCATACCCAAAGAGTTGGATGTGTTATCTTTCCCAATTTCAACACTTTGTCATTTCTTTTGAGGATTTAACTTGAATATCTATAATAGAAGAAGCCCTAATATTTTTATCTCTTGATCTCATCTCATTGGACTGTAATTTATGCTATATTTTAGTTACCATAAATCCCACACATATTATGAATTCATGTTGCATTTGACACTGCAATGCTAATTATAGACAACCAATATATTTAACTAAAACTAGGAATATATTGATTTGGTGCACCACAATTTTTTTTTAAACAACATTTTGGATTGCTCTCAATTTCGACCTTTCAACACTATTATTTTCGACCAGAATGCTATGCATTCGACGATCTTTTCCATGAACCACCATGGATAGTTCGACTCTAAAAGTCTGAGTTAACGTCACAATTTCAACCTTCACACCAATTGACTCAGCCGAGGTGGTGGTTTTATTCTTCCACTTCCAAGGGATTGTTGCAGTGGATAATTCGACCACTAGTCTAGTCAAAATTTTGATGATTAATCACCACATAGACAATTCGACGAAAAAAGATCGATGACAGTTTTAGTTGCCTATTCGACCAATTGTTGTAGACAATTCGACCTTTTCTTGTCGAAATTTAGGGCAAAATTTACTAGTGAGGGAACAAAATTAGATGGAGAGAGGGAGAGAGGGAAGGGAGAGGGAAGGGAGGAAAAAAAACCTTTTAAATTGTCCAGAACTCGGCATAATTGCAATATCAACTCAATAATCTTATCATTTTGGTAATGAAACTAGTCCTTTGGTTGCTTTCAGAACAACATGGTAAGTCCACTCTAAACTTTTATGAGAGAAAGATTTCAAATTAAATCGTCTGTCATGATCTATGTTGATACCTACAATCCTCAAAACAAACCTCTCTAAGATGAAAAATTTGTAAGGGGAAAATGAAAGGATGTAAACCCTAATTGTGCAAGCTTTGTCAGAAACAAAGCATTCCAAGTAGCCTACTTTATCAATGTTTTTTTGGGCACACTTTTGTAATGGACATATTTTCTTTTTACTTGGTTCATCTAATATTTTCACAATATTGAATGGTATACAACTTAGGGATTGCTAAGTTCTCTATCCATGTAACTATATATAACCATACCACCAAGGAAATCAATTTCATTGCACTTATCTATCTTACCAACTTATGCAATCATGTTTAGATGTCCTAGGTTCATTAGGACAACCATATTTTCATTAATGTTGCTTGTCAACCTAGAAGAGAAGAAGAGTTGCAAGACTTAGATCTTCATATAGTTAGTTCATGAGAGCTGGTGTGTTTCCTCTTCAATGTTGCGGCATCTTGACTTGGTTCATAACAACAAAAACACAACTGGGTTATATTTTCTTCACAAACTCTGATAGTGGCTTTTACTATTAAAACCACACTCATAGGTTTATTTAACCAATTGTACTTGTGATTTTATTAAAAATACTACACATGCGGTTTTATTTAAAAAACCATGTACGCATTATGACTCAAATTTTTCGAGTCATAATGTGTTTCAGTTATTTGAACTTCAAATAACCTGAACACATTAGTGTTATTTTTAGTTTTTTTTATGAGTGCTCACTTTTCTTTTCACCATCTTAGTGCTCATGCCTTATAGGAGTGTCCTTTTATATTTGCCCACCCTTTTTTTTTTGTAAATATGTATAGTATTATTCTCTTTTATATAGAATTATTGACACTTATTTATCAAATATTAAAAAAATGATAAGAGTGACTTTCTAGAATATAAACATAAAATATTTTCAATATATAATAATAAATAAAAGAGAATAAAAAATAAGAACACAAACAATTGATACTTTATTAAATTATTTTTTAATGCTAATAGATTTCCACAATCCTTGAAATTTTAGTTGCTAATGCTTCTAAATTTGATTCTGTATGTAATTTTTGCATCTAATCCAGAAACATTAGCAACTAAAATTACTTTTTATCACATAAAAACAATAACCATAATCAATCAAATACTTGAAAGTAATACATGAACATAAGGTAGACAACTACTACAACTTCATTCACAATGAAAGGGATATAAGTAAAAGTGAAGGACATAGATACCCTTAAATGGAACCTATGTTTTCATTCAACTTATTTGCAAACAATGATGCTTCACAATAGAAATGCTAGTGAAAATGAATGGATCTCTCAACACAAAACAAGAAGATGTTGCTTTTCTATTTGGTCTCACAACACCTTATAGGGCGTTTTCCAATGTTTAATGCTAGTCATGATTATTGCCATCCATTGATGGTGAGGGTGGCCTTAGCAATAGAGGGGAAGCAAAAGGATAATTTTATCCAAATTGAAGTTGACAACGTATAAGCAAAAGGACAATTATATCCAGCTTTAGGCATTTCTCTTAGATAAGGAGCCGAATTTTTCAGACAATAATTGGCTGGTAAAGGAATAGGCCTAATAGGATGGCTATTGGCTACATAAAAATGTGCTCCCTAGTATTTTCAAGTTCTTTATCAAATGTAGTGCAAAATCCCCGTGAACGACAGTCAATTTTTTATTTGACAGTATTTTAAATGTTGATTGAAAAATGTTGCAGAATGTGATAGGCATTGTTGGATACGAGCATGACAGTATGGATTAGATTCCAATAAAATTTAAATATAAAAGATCTATCTATCATATAAACAAGTCCAACTTAAATGTGGTTAGTAGAATGAAAAAGAGATGGAACTTAAAAAATTGGGAAGTGATCAAACAGGGTAATGGAATATTTACACATGAATCCCTTCGAGATATCTTTATTATTTCATGGTTTACATTGTAAATTCATCGAAGAGGAAAGTAAGTGGGAATGCATACAAAATCTTTTAAAGAGATTCAAATATTGCATTCCTAAAAATTGATCCTAGTTATAGCTAGCTTTTGGACTGAATTTTTTTCCTTATAAGTGATTGGTTATGCTCTCTTTTGTATGGCACATAACAACAAAAGTTTGGAAACTGATTTGCTACCTATAATTTTTTATCAAACTGTGTTATCAAACATTAAAGATGATTTCTATCTAATTTATTTGGATGCATTGGAAATAAGATCTTTAGGACCAAGTATCAACAAATGATTAATCAAACTTCTTGCAAAAGAAAAATTTGAGGATTATTTCTAGCTAGTGCCCTATTACTTTATTAAATAGCTATTAGAAAATTATTATCAAGGCATTGACCATTTGAATGAAATTAGTTATTTAGGATATTGTGAGAATGAAATAAATAGGTATGCTAAAAGGGAGATATATACTTTAATTTTGGCACAAGGAAGTAGTGAACGAGAACAACATTTTGAATCAAATGTTGCTAGTCAAATAATACTTTGAGTGTGTGACAAAATACATTAAGATTTCATCCATAAAGTAATGCAATTGTGGCATTTTAGGCTTCAAATTTGAGCTAATGTTCAAACTCTTTGTTAAAATGCCAATATCTACATAATGGTTGATAACTCAATAACCAAGTCTTTCCCTTTTGCAAGGTTGTCCTTTTCTGTCCTTTTTTCATTTTTTCATTGTTGATGATCTAAGTCAATCATTTGCAACTTATATTTAGTATTTCTATTTCAGATAAAGACGTTATAATTAATTCACAATTTTTTATGGCAGTCTCTTATTTATGCAAACTTTAGTAAAATAGATAAATAATATGATATATATTTAAAATCTATATTATTCAATGTTCAAGATCTAAGGCGTCTTATCATAAAATAGAGTTTTGATACTGCAAGTTGATCTTGCCTCTCAAGGGATTCCCAAATATTAGAAACAATTAAAACTTTGGTGAAGTAACTCAATATCTTGATATTATATATGTTAGAATTATTTAGAACAATAGAGAGGGAGGGGTGGGGGGGGAGGAGGAGGAGGGGGGTGGGGTGAATCAGTTGTCCTCAGGTCCAGATGTACCAATTGAACTTTCTAGCACTTCAACAGTCTCAGATCTAATCAAGAATACAACTTGGTCTTTATAACATATATCAGAAACATATAACATGCAGTCCACTGTCCAAAAGTAATTAACTTGCAGAATATAACAACATTCACATCAAATCATTCACACAAGTATAACACTAGGATTTATAGTGGAAACCCAACTTGGGAAAAACCACTTTGTAACATGCTATTGATATTTCACTCTTCTGAAGTGAGCTCTATGAAAAGTCAACCCTATTAAAGGTTTACAAACACATTGCTAGGTGTGACCCTGTTAAAGGATTTAAACACTTTGTCAAAAGTGACCTGGTTAAAGGATTTAAGTACATTCCATTAGAATTCCACTTTGATTAAAGGATTTATACAATGACTGTTAGGTCAACCTTGATTAAAGGATTTAGACTGATACAATGGTTAGAAAGTAACAGTAGTTTTTGATCTGAAAAACATACAACTCACTTTGCAAATATAGATCCACTTCACACATATATGTTGATTTACTGATTGAGCTTCATTTCCATCTCCATCACTGATCTGCTCAGAATTTGCTTCAAGCAATCACAACTCTGTTCAAATCTTTCAAAATTTCACCTTTAGCCTTCTGCTTAGACTTATCAGTCAATAACATCAACAACTTCAGCTCCTTACTATAGCCTCACAATTAGGTTTTCCTTCATACCTCTTCGATTAGGTAGATCCATCTTTTTCCGCTTAATCTCCTATGTAGATCTTAGGTTTAGGTAATATTCTTCGAATCCTCCCATCATTATATTCTTCATCCTTCCTTCTAGATACATCTTCAAACTTCTCATTGAATTCATAATAAAATGATTTACCATGCATTAAATTCTTCATACAATTCATTAATAAAGTCAACAGGATTTACATATCCCAAGAATTCAACCATGTCGGCTGGGAATCTCAATTCTTTCTCCAAATATAAATTATTGACACTTGGTCAATACTGTGTTCTTCTCCTTGTTCATCACTATGTGTCTTGGTCATCTCTACAAATTGTCTTCCTCAGCTAACACTGTCTTTTCTTGGTAATTTCTTGTCGCTCGGCATAAATTGATGTTCGGTCAACTCTAAATTTACTTGGCATATATTGGCGCTCGGTCAACACTAAAATCACTCGGCTTAAACTAGATTTCTACACTTTTTCTCGGTTAAGCCTACTTCTTCATTCTTTCTTCTTACTTAGATAAATAATACATTATCTTATCAATGTGCAAACTAATCAAGTACCCATTGAAGTATCAAATAACTCAACCTTTCCTTAGGTTCTCTTGTTATCTCATTTCCCTAATCCTCTTCATCAATCAATAGATATGGTACTCTCCTAGATAGCAACTGTCTTACCAGTTAAGGTTTGACATCAATGAAAATACAACAATTGTTTCAATTGCATTTTCCAACAATCTCCCTCTTTGGCCTTGATGGCAACACCACATGAATAACACACAATTTACCAAACAATCCAAAAAATTTGTCTGTGCATCAAAAAGTTTTATAATATCCTTAGCTTCATTTTGATTCACAACAACTTGCCTTGCCTAACCACATACACAATTAGTCCCACTGAATCTCTCCAGTTAACCAAATGTCTCTGAATCTTTTCATCAGGTTCAATGAATCATTTCTATGTTTTTATCTGAATCTCTCCCTCTTTGACAACAATGCCAAAGCAGTATCTATCACTTACATCTTCTTCATGTAGATGTCTTCATGTCAGTTCGGTATGATGTATTTATCCCTCTGTCATCTTTACTTATGATTGATTATCATTTCTACTTTACTTCTCACAACTCTAGGTGACTCCTAAAGTGTAACCTTTTCTCATCAATTTGTCATATATTCTGTGTAGCACATTTGATGCAATGTTCCTAGTTGACTAGGTAACCTTAGTTAGGGGAATCATACCTAGTTTACCTCTAAGATATTCATGAACATCCTTAGGTAAAGCTTTTGTGAATATGTCTACTAGTTGTTCCTTTGTATTCACATATTCCATTCTCACTTCTTTATCTTGTACCAGTTCTCTCAAGTAATGATACTTGATAGCAATATGCATAGTCTTTGTGTGCATTACTGGATTCTTTGATATATTGATAACACTTGTGTTAACACAAAAAATAACAATTAGCTCAGTGATTTCCTCTTTCATTCCTTTTAACAATTGTTTGATCCACACTAAATTTGAACAATTCACTATAGCTACTACATACTCAGCTTCTACTGTAGATTGGGAAATGTAGTTCTGTTTCTTGCTTGTCCAAGAGATTAACCTCTTTCCTAGAAAGAATGCTCCACCACTTGTAATTTTCCTGTCATCAACATTTCCAGCCCAATCTGCTTCAGTGTAAACTCTCAGTTCAAATTTGTCATTCTTCTTGTATTTTCATTTCATCAAACTTACCTCTCAGGCTTTCAGCTTTTTCTCTCAGTCCATTTGTATCACCACCATAGATAGTTGCAAGAGTATCCCACATTTGCTTTGCAGTAGTGCAATCTTTGATATCTTCAAATTCATGATAGCTTAAGGCAGATGCAATCTCCAACATTGCTTGATTGTGTTCTTGTTTTTCTTTCATCTCCTCGGAAGTCAAAGGTGCAACATGTATAACATAGTCGACATGTTCCACATAGTACTGCGCTAAGTCACCAATACTAGCTAGATGTAATTTCATCAAACTTTTCCATGCAGGGAAGTTCTCTTTGTTCAACTTCGGTACCTCCTTTTTATACATCTTGATCATTAGCTTCAAGTACCTTTAAAATTTTCTCTATAAGAACCAACAACTCTGATACCAATTGTTATAATTATTTAGAACAACAGAGGGGGGGGGGTGGTGAATCATTTGTTCTCAGGTCTAGATGTACCAATTGAACTTTCTAGTACTTCAACAGTCTCAGATCTAATCATCAATACAACTCGGTCTTTATAACATATATTAGAAATATATAACATGCAGTCCAATGTCCAAAAGTAATTAACTTATAGAATATAACAACATTCACATCAAATCATTCACACAAATATAACACTAGGATTTATAGTGGAAACCCAACTTGGGAAAAACTACTTTGTAAGATAATATTGATATTTCACTCTTCTGAAGTGAGCTCTATGAAAAGCCAACCCTATTAAAGGTTTACAACTACACTACTAGATGTGACCCTATTAAAGGATTTAAACACTCTGTCAAAAGTGACCTAGTTAAAGGATTTAAGTACATTCCATTAGAATGCCACCTTGATTAAAGGATTTATGCAATGACTATTAGGCCAACCTTGATTAAAGGATTTAGACTGATACAATGGTTAGAAAGTAAGAGTAGTTTCCGATCTGAAAAAAATACAACTCACTTTACAAATATAGATCCACTTCGCACATATATGTTGATTTACTAACCGAGCTTCATTTCCATCTCCATCACTGATCTGCTCAAAATTCGCTTCAAGAAATTACAACTCTGTTCAACTCCTTCACAATTTCACCTTCAACCTTCTGCTTAGACTTATCAGTCAATAACATCAATAACTTCAGCTCCTTAATGTAACCTCACAATTAGGTTTTCCTTTATACCTCTTCGATTAGGTAGATCTATTTTTTTCTGCTTAATCTCCTCCATAGATCTTAGGTTTAGGTTAGATTCTTCAAATCCTCCCATCATTATGTTCTTCATCCTTCCTTCTAGATACATCTTCAAACTTCTCATTGAATTCATAATAAAATAATTTACCATGCATTAAATTCTCCATACAATTCATTAATAAATTCAACACGATTTACATATCCCAAGAATTCAACCATGTTGGCTGAGAATCTCAATTCTTTCTCCAAATGTAAATTATTGACACTCAGTCAATACTGTGTTCTTCTCCTCGGTCGTCACTACATGTCTCAGTCATCTCTACAAACTGTCTTCCTCGGCTAACATTGTCTTTGCTCGGTAATTTCCTGCCACTCTGCATAAACTGATGTTCGGTCAACACTAAATTTACTCGGCATATACTGGCACTCGGTTGACACTAACATCATTTGGCTTAAATTAGATTTCTACATTTTTACTCAGTTAAGCCTACTTCTTCAGTCTTTCTTCTTACTTAGATAAACAATACATTATCTTATCAATGTGCCAACTAATCAAGTACCCATTGAAGTATCAAATAACTCAACCTTTCCTTAGGTTCTCTTGTTATCTCGTTGCCCTAATCCTCTTCATCAATCAATAGATATGGTACTCTCCTAGATAGCAACTATCTTACCAGTTAAGGTTTGACATCAATGACAATACAAAAATAGTTTCAATTGCAATTTCCAACAATATATTCTTTGGGATGATCTCTTATTGAGATGTGAATTTTGCATCTCAATAGACAAAATAATAAATTATTATGGTGAGGAGATTTTTTTTTTCTATTGGTTGAAAAATTCCAAGTGGCAAATATAATCTTTCTTTTCACACATGGGTACTTTTCTTCTTTTTCAATATTATCTAATAAAGGGTATGGAGGTTTCAATAATTTAATTTGATGATTTGTTTGGATAAATTGGGTAGGTATTGCTAGTTTTAGAGCTAACTTTTGGTCTTATTGCATCTAGCCTAGGTCCAAAGTTAGATTTAGTGTTAAAGATTGTAGAATTCAATGACTATGTCTAGCTGGTAAATGAAATACAATAGCTGTCAAAAGTTATGAACTATGAGAACTATTATTTCAACATATAATTGTTGCAACCATAGTTAAAAGAAAATGATAGTTGTTTAATTCATTAGACAAGATTGTTCTTGTACCATTTTTTTACTATTATAGTCTTATTTTCTATTTAATCCACTTAAGAAGATTAGTAATAAGTTTTTCATTTATTCAGCTAGAAAGGTTCTTCATTACAAAACATTTTTGTCTTTCCCACTTCTTTTATTTATGAAAAAGAATATTCAATATTGACAAAAGCATATGTCCATTAGGTTTCCAAGTCACATCTATCACTTGTTCAAAAAAGGGGTTCCAAAATTTGCTGATATGCGATAACTCAATTTATTTCATTGGTCTCTTTTGCAAGTTACTAAATAATACTTTGTCTTGAGTATTAACTCCAAGTAGTTTCTCAACTTTTTGCAATCTTTGGTCCCCACAATCTAATGATTGAATTATTCACTTGAACACTATGTAACCACTTCAAATATTGGAATTGGTTTTTGTCTTAACATTTCCCATTCCTCCCTTTAAATGACTATAAATAAGCTATTAATGATAGACCAAAATGTTGGTTGTTCATTCAACTAAATTTTCATTCTTCCATTCAAATAATATTGCAAAACACTTATTATTAGATTTCACTATCCATGTAACTATATATAACCATACCACCAAGGAAATCAATTTCATTGCACTTATCTATCTTACCAACTTATGCAATCATGTTCGGATGTCCTAGGTTCATTAGGACAACTATATTTTCATTAATGTTGCTTGTCAACCTAGAAGAGAAGAAGAGTTGCAAGACTTACATCTTCATGTAGTTAGTTCATGAGAGCTAGGGTGTTTCCTCTTCAATGTTGCGGCATCTTGACTTGGTTCATAGCAACAAAAACACAACCGGGTTATATTTTCTTCACAAACTCTGATAGCGGCTTTTACTATTAAAACCACACTCGTAGGTTTATTTAACCAATTGTACTTGTGATTTTATTAAAAAGACTACACATGTGGTTTTATTTAAAAAACCATGTACGCATTATGACTCAAATTTTTCGAGTCATAATGTGTTTCGATTATTTGAATTTCAAATAACCTGAACACATTAGTGTTATTTTTAGTTTTTTTTATGAGTGCTCACTTTTCTTTTCACCATCTTAGTGCTCATGCCTTATAGGAGTGTCCTTTTATATTTGCCCACCCTTTTTTTTTGTAAATATGTATAGTATTATTCTCTTTTATATAGAATTATTGACACTTATTTATCAAATATTAAAAAAATGATAAGAGTGACTTTCTAGAATATAAACATAAAATATGTTCAATATATAATAATAAATAAAAGAGAACAAAAAATAAGAGCACAAACAATTGATACTTTATTAAATTATTTTTTAATGCTAATAGATTTCCACAATCCTTAAAATTTTAGTTGCTAATGCTTCTAAATTTGATTCCGTATATAGTTTTTGCATCTAATCCAGAAACATTAGCAACTAAAATTACTTTTTATCACATAAAAACAATAACCATAATCAATCAAATACTTGAAAGTAATACATGAACATAAGATAAACAACTACTACAACTTCATTCACAATGAAAGGGATATAAGTAAAGTGAAAGACATAGATACCCTTAGATGGAACCTATGCTTTCATTCAACTTATTTGCAAACAATGATGGCTTCACAATAGAAATGCTAGTGAAAATGAATGGATCTCTCAACACAAAACAAGATGATGTTGCTTATCTATTTGGTCTCCACAACACCTTATAGGGCGTTTTCCAATGTTATATGTTAGTCATGATTATTGGCATCCATTGATGGTGAGGGTGACCTAAGCAATAGAGGGGAAGCAAAAGGACAATTATATCCAGCTTTAGGCAATTGTCTTAGACAAGGAGCCGAATTATCAGACAATAATTGGCTGGTAAAGGGATAGGCCTAATAGGATGACTATTGGCTACAGATAAATGTGCTACCTAGTATTTTCAAGTTCTTTATCAAATGCAGTGCAAAATCCCCGTGAACGACAGTCAATTTTATATTTGACAGTATTTTAAACGTTGATTGAAAAATGGTGCTGAATGTGATAGGCATCGATGGATACAAGCATGACAGTATGGATTAGATTCCAATAAAATTCACAATACATATTAGATTCTCGGAAATATTCAAATATAAAAGAGCTATCTATCATATAAACAAGTCCAACTTAAATCAATCAGGGTAATGGAATATTTATTGATGTGCAAAAACCAAGTGAAAACCCAAAGTATTCTAGTGTGAATGGAGTCATGGATTGAGTGTTGGTGTGTTGCGCTTTCTTTTATGTTCCTTTATCGAAAGAATGGTTTAAATTTAGAGGAAATTAAATCAGGTTAGAAAATATTTTATTTATGATTTTAGTACAATAATGATTTAAGCTTTTGTTTTGTTTATAAAAAATGTTTGTATATAAACTTGAGGCTTAGAGGATTAGTTGCGACTATATGAATTAGAATTGATTAATTCATGATAAAAAAAGAAGATAAAGATTCTTTTTCAATTACTCAAATTATTTGTAATATGAGGAGAAAATTCGTGTGATAATTGATGACTAGGGTTCTTTATATGTTGATCTCTTAGATTCTGTGTGTAGATTATAGATTGATTGGTGGTTTTGGTGCTCTAATGTGAATTTCATATCCAAATCATAAGAAAGAGAATCATCTATTGAATGGTGGTGTGTTGTTCTTTCTTAATGTATTGAATGTATTAAATTATGTTAGAAAATAATTTATTCACGATCTTAGTACAATTACGATTCAAGATTCTATTTCTTGTACACAAAGTTCTTATATAAACTTGAAGGCTATAGAGGATTAGGTACCAATATATGCACTAGAATCTATTACATTCATAACAAAATAGAAGATGGCAATTCTTCTTCAATTAGTCAAACAAAAAACATGAAGAGAAAATTTGTGCGATTATCAATGACTAGGGCTCTTTACACGTGAATCTCTCCGAGATATCTTTATTATTTCATGGTTTACATAGTAAATTCATCAAAGAGGAAAGTAAGTGGGAATGCATACAAAACCCTTTAAAGAGATTCAAATATTGCATTCCTAAAAATTGATCCTGGTTATAGCTAGCTTTTGGACTAAATTTTTTTCCTTATAAGTGATTGATTATGCTCTCTTTTGTATGGCACATAACAAAAAAAGTTTGGGAACTAATTTGCTACCTATACATTTTTATCAAACTTTAAAGATGATTTCTATCTAGATTATTTGCATGCATTTGAAATAAGATCTTTACGAGCAAGTATCAACAAATGATTAATCAAACTTATTGCAACAAAAAAATTTGAGGATTATTTCTAGCTAGTGCCTTATTACTTTATTAAATAACTATTAGAAAATTATTATCAAGGCATTGAATATTTGAATAAAATTAGTTATTTAGGATATTGTGAGAATAAAATAAATAGGTATGCTAAAACGAAGATATATTCAAGTGATACTTTAATTTTGGCACAAGGAAGTAGTGAATAGGAACACCATTTTAGATCAAATGTTGCTAGTCAAACAAGACTTTGAGTGTGTGACAAAATACATTAAGATTTCATCCACAAAGTAATGCAATTGTGGCATTTAAGGCTTCAAATTTGAGCTAATGTTCAAACTCTTTGTGAAAATGCCAATATCTACATAATGGTTGATAACTCAATAACTAAGTCTTTCCCTTTTACAATGCTTCATTTGGCAAGGTTGTCCTTTTCTGTCATTTTTTCATTTGTTCATTGTTGATGATTTAAGTCAATCATTTACAACTTATATTTAGTATTTCTATTTCAGATAAAGACGTTATAATTAATTCTTTTTTTTTTTTATGGAAGTCTCTTATTTATGCAAACTTTAGTAAAATAGATAAATAATACCATATATATTTAAAATCTATATTATTCTATGCTCAAGATCTAATGTGTCTTATCATAAAATAGAGTTTTGATATTTCAAATTAATCTTGCCTCTCAATGGATTCCCAAATACTAGAAACAATTAAAAGTTTGGTGAAGTAACTCAATATCTTGACATTATATATTCTTTGGGATTATCTCTTATTGAGATGTGAATTTTGTATCTCAATAAACAAAATAATAAATTATTATGGTGAGGGGAATTTTTTTTTCTAATGGTTGAAAAATTCCAAGTGGCAAATATAATCTTTCTTTTCACACATGGGTACTTTTCTTCTTTCTCAATGTTATCTAATAAAGGGTATGAAGGTTTTAATAATTTAATTTGACGATTTGTTTGGATAAATTGGGTCAGTATTTCTAGTTTTAGAGCTAACTTTTGGTAAGTATTGCATCTAGCCTAGGTGCAAAGTTAGATTTAGTGTTAAAGATTGTAGAATTCAATGACTATGTCTAGATGGTAAATGGAATACAATAGTTGTCAAAAGTTATGAGTTATGAGAACTATTATTGCAACATATAATTGTTGCAACCATAGTTAAAAGAAAATGATAGATGTTTAATTCATTGGACAAGATTGTTCTTGTACCATTTTTTTTACTATTATAGTCTTATTTTCTATTTAATCCATTTAAGAAGATTAGTTATAAGTTTTTCATTTATTCAACTAGAAAGGTTCTTCATTACAAAACAATTTTGTCAAGTTCCCACTTCTTTTATTTATGAAAAAGCATATTCAATATTGACAAAAGCATACATGTCCATTAGGTTTCCAAGTCACATCTATCACTTGTTCAAGAACTTGGGGTTCCAAAATTTTTAGATACGCAATAATTTGATTTATTTCATTGGTCTTTTTTTCAAGTTACTAAATAATACTTTGTCTTGAGTAATAACTCCAAGTAGTTTCTCAACTTTTTACAATCTTTGGTCCCCACAATCTAATGATTGAATTATTCACTTGAACACCATGTAACCATTTCAAGTATTAGAATTGGTTTTCTTCTTAACATTTCTCATTCCTCCCTTGAAATGACTATAAATAACCTATTGATGATAGACCAAAATGTTGTTTGTTCATTCAACTAGATGTTCATTCTTCTAGTCAAATAATATTGCAAAGCACTTATTCTAGGGTTGTACTTTTGTTAAAAAATAACAATCTATTATTTTTAGGAAAAATAACATTATTGAAAAGATTTTTCAATTCTTATTATCAATTTCAATATTATATATGTATGCATGTATGTATTGTAGACACTAAAAAATGGTCCACACCTATGCACCCCTTTTCAACATGTATTCCATATTATGTGCTTGATCTTTGTCATTCATTGATATCGTGCCATTCCTCATTGATTAAACATTGATTTTATTTAATTAATTACACATATTTCTCTTCATTTTTCCTCATATCTGACCTAATCAATCACTTTAAAACTCATTTCAAAGGTATCAAAATCGATTCAAATCATTATCAAAATCATCAAAATTAATCTTTTGTCAGATCAATGTAATAAAAATTGATTAAAATTCAATTAAATCATCCTTCTAGGGGTAAATAACCATTAATTTATCCCCTATTCCTAAGTCCTAAGATTTGATTTATTTATCCCTTGTCCTAAGTCTTGCAATCCCTTTTTGTAAGTCTTGCAATTAATTAATTGGCTAATTTTTGAGTTTTGGAATTTCCTAATTCCTAAAATTCCTAATTACTAATTTGTGAGGAATATTGAATTTTAAATTCAAATAATCTATCACATTTCCACATGGGATTTTATTCCTAAAATATAGATTCTATTTCCCCTAATTATGCTTTCATCCTTATTTAATAGCCTCCTCTCCCTCTTTTGTCTCCATCTCTTACACCTTCCCTTTTCAACTTTTCAACTTTTTCCTTTCAAACTTTTACACCCTCCTAGTTAACTACTCATTCATTTTTATCAAACTATGTTATCAAACTTTAAAGATGATTTCTATCTAGTTTATTTGGATGCATTTGAAATAAGATCTTTAGGACCAAGTATCAACAAATGATTAATAAAACTTCTTACAATAGAAAAATTTGAGGATTATTAGAGATAGGGATTCTGGTCCATGTTGTTGCCCCTAGAGGTAGATTATTGTTGGATAGGGAGTTTCTAGCTAGTGCCCTATTACTTTATTAAATAGCTATTAGAAAATTATTATCAAGGCATTGCCCATTTGAATGAAATTAGTTATTTAGGATATTGTGAGAATACAATAAATAGGTATGCTAAAAGGGAGATATATACTTTAATTTTGGCACAAGGAAGTAGTGAATGGGAATAACATTTTGGATCAAATGTTGCTAGTCAAATAATACTTTGAGTGCATGACAAAATACATTAAGACTTTTTCCATAAAGTTATGCGCAATTGTGGCATTTTAGGCTTCAAATTTGAGCTAATGTTCAAACACTTTGTTAAAATGCCAATATCTATACATAATGGTTGATAACTCAATAACTAAGTCTTTCCCTATTGCAAGGTTGTTCTTTTCTGTCATTTTTTCATTTGTTCATTGTTGATGATTTAAGTCAATCATTTGCAACTTATATTTAGTATTTCTATTTCAGATAAATACGTTAAAAAATTAATTCACATTTTTTATGGAAGTCTTTTATTTATGCAAACTTTAGTAAAATAGATAAATAATATCATATATATTTAAAATCTATAATATTCTATGTTCAAGATCTAAGGTATCTTATCATAAAATAGAGTTTTGATATTGCAAGTTGATCTTACCTCTTAATGGATTCCCAAATACTAGAAACAATTAAAACTTTGGTGAAGTAACTCAATTTCTTGATATTATATATTCTTTGGGATTATCTCTTATTGAGATGTGAATTTTTTATCTCAATAGACAAAATAATAAATTATTATGGTGAGGAGAATTTTTTTTTTCTTTTGGTTGAAAAATTCCAAGTGGCAAATATAATCTTTCTTTTCACACATGGGTACTTTTCTTCTTTCTCAGTGTTATCTAATAAAGGGTATGGAGGTTTCAATAATTTAATTTGACGATTTGTTTGGGATAAATTGGGTCGGTCTTGCTAGTTTTAGAGCTAACTTTTGGTCTTATTGCATCTAGCCTAGGTCTACACTTAGATTTAGTGTTAAAGATTGTAGAATTCAATGACTATGTCTAATTGGTAAATGAAATACAATAGTTGTCAAAAGTTATGAACTATGAGAACTATTATTTCAACATAATTGTTGCAACCATAGTTAAAAGAAAATGATAGATGTTTATTTCATTGAACAAGATTGTTCTTGTACCATTTTTTTACTATTATAGTCTTGTTTCCTATTTGATCTAGATTTAAGAATATTAGTAATAAGTTTTTCATTTATTTAGCTAGAAACATTCTTCATTACAAAACATTTTTGTCTTTCCCACTTCTTTATTTATGAAAAAGTATATTCAATACTGACAAAAGCATATGTCCATTAGGTTTCCAAGTCACATCTATCACTTTTTCAAGCAAGGGGTTCCAAAATTTGTTGATACACGATAACTCAACTTATTTCATTGGTCTCTTTTGCAAGTTACTAAATAATACTTTGTCTTGAGTAATAACTCCAAGTAGTTTCTCAACATTTTTCAATCTTTGGTCCCCACAATCTAATGATTAAATTATTCACTTGAACACCATGTAACCACTTCAAATATTGGAATTGATTTTCTTCTTAACATTTCCAATTCCTCCCTTGAAATGACTATAAATAACCTATTGATGATAGACTAAAATGTTGCTTGTTCATTCAACTAAATGTTCATTCTTCCATTCAAATAATATTGCAAAACACTTATCCTAGGGTTGTACTTTTGTTAAAAAATAACAGTCTATTTTTTTAAGGAAAAATAACATTATTTGAGAAGATTTTTTAATTATTATATTTAATTTAAATATTATATATGTATGTATGTATTGTAGACACTAAAAAATGGTCCACGCGTATGGACCCCTTTTTTAACATGTCTTCCATATTATGTGCTTGATCTTTGCCATTCATTGATATTGTGTGATTCCTCATTGATTAAACATTGAATTTGTTTAAATAATTATAAATATTTCTCTTCATTTTTCCTCATATTTGACCTAATGAATCATTTTACAACCCATTTCAAAGGTATCAAAATCGATTCAAATCATTATCAAAATCATCAAAATTAATCTTTTGTCACATCAATATAATCAAAATCAATTAACATTCAATTAAATCATCCTTCTAGGGGTAAATAACCATTAATTATCCCCTATTCCTAAGTCCTAAGATTTGATAAATAAATTTTATTTATTTATCCCTTGTCCTAAGTTTTGCAATCCCTTTTCCTAAGTCTTGCAATTAATTAATTGGCTAATTTTTGAGTTTTGGAATTTCCTAATTCCTAATTACTAATTTGTGAGGAATATTGAATTTTAAATTCAAATAATCTCTCACATTTCCACACGGGATTTTATTACTAAAATATAGATTCTATTTCCCCTCATTATGCTTTCATCCTTATTTAATAGCTTCCACTCCCTCTTTTGTCTCCATCTCTTACACCTTCCATTTTCAACTCTTCCACTTCCCCCTTTCAAACTCTTACACTCTACTAGTTAACTACTCATCCATTTTTCAAGTTTCCAAATGTGCTTTCACTCATTTTGGCTTATTTCTAAATTGAACTTAAAATCTTTTCATAAATAATAGAATTTTCCCAACTATATCTCAAATTTCTAATTTGGAGAATTTACTCTCAAATTTTATAAATTGGGCTCAATTTATCTTCATTTGCTAACCATTATCTTTCGAATCTTCTTGTCATTTTGTCAACTTTCTTTCATTGAGTCCACAACGTCTTCATGGGAGCTACATCAAGCTACTTGGAGAAGCAAGAATGGACATTGGAGTTCAATTGAGGGAGTTTTGATTGTGTTTTGCTTATGTTTTTAATACTCTTTCTCAATTGCTTTAATGTTAGGGTAAGATTTATTTTATGTGCTTTAGAGGTGTAGTGGTTATCTTAGAATGTATATTTCCCCTTTTTCATGTCTTACATTTGGTTATCTTGATGTGAACATGAAATTCTAATGGATTTTTTTTTTTGATGTGTTTTGTAGGTACAGGAACAAGATTTGTGCACTTGGGAATCTAACTTTTGATATATGTAGGCTTTCTTGTTTACATATGCTACAAATCAAAGTTTTTAATTGGTCTTTAAAATGAATGAAGAATTGTACATAGCCTAATTATGAGGATAAATGAACTAAAATTGCACATATAATAATTAGTGAGATAAATGAATAACAAATTGCACATAGCTTGATTAGGGGGATACATGAACAACAATTTTCACATAGTCAAATTAGGTAGATCAAACAACCCTACAATTTTTACCTAGTTTTCTTTAGGAAGGGAAAGAACAACAACTTGTCTTATTTTAATCACCTTTTCTTTCATAATGGGTTAATGAACAACAACTTTCAATAATTTTAATTAGAAAGGAAAAGAACCATAACTTGTGTTATTTTGATCACATTTCCTTTCTAATTTGTAAATGAACATCCTGCTATGTGTTTAGATTTAGATTAATTTTGTTAATTTAACTTTTTAGATTAGATTAATTTAGCATTTTATTAATCTTGTTAGAATAGGTTTTTTCCTAGTGGATTGGTTTCAATCATGGGGTTAGTATTTTTCTCTTTTGTGCAAGACATCCATTTTCGCTTGACAAAGAATAAATGCAAAAAATACTAGCGTATTTGATGCATGATGTTTGATGAAGACCTTGTTTGTTTTTCAAGCTCTTTGTGTTTGTACACTTCCACTGGTGCAATAAAAAGAACCCAATTGTCTATTGTGTCTAGTGTCTATCCCAAGATAGAACAAATGTATCCTGTCCTCTTGGCTTTGTGGATCTTGGGTGCAATAGAAATTTTTCCCATATTTATTGGAAACTATAATTGAAACAATTGTTATATTGTTATTAATGTCAAACCTTAACTAGTAAGAGAGTTGCTATCTAGGAGAGTACCATATCTATTGATTGATGAAGAGGATTTGGGAAAGGAGATTACAAGAGAACCTAAGGAAAGGTTGAGTTATTTGATACTTCAATGGGTACATGATTAGTTGGCACATTGATAAGATAATGTATTGTTTATCTAAGTAAGAAGAAAAGATGCAGAGGTAGGCTTAACCGAGAAAAAGTGAAGAAATCTAGTTTAAGCTGAGTGATGCTAGTGTCGACCGAGCACTAGTATATGCCGAGTAAATATAGTGTTGACCGAACATCATTAATTGTTGAGTGACATGAAATTATTGAGAAAAGACAGTGTTTGTTGAGGAAGACAGTTTGTAGTGGTGATCGAGATACACAGTGATGACCGAGGAGAAGAACATAGTATTGACCGAGTGTCAGTAAAATACATTTGGAGAAAGAATTAAGATTCCTAGCCGACATAGTTGAATTCTTGGGATATGTAAATCATGTTGACATTATTAAGAATTCTATGGAGCATTTAATGCATGTTAAATCATTTTCTTATGGATTCAAAGAGAAGTTTGGAGATGTATCTAGAAGGAAGGATGAAGAACATAATGATGGAAGGATTTGATGAATCTGACCTAAACCTAAGAGCTACGGAGGAGATTAAGTGGAAAAAGATGGATCTACCTAATCGAAGAGATATAAGGGAAAAACTAATTGTGAGGTTATGAGGGTATGAAGGAGAGGTTGATGTTATTGAATGATAAGTCTAAGTAAAAGGCTGAAGGTGAAATTGTGAAGGAGCTGAATAGAGTTGTGATTGCTTGAAGAGAATTCTGAGTAGATCAGAGATGGAGATGGAAATGGAGATCAGTTAGTAAATTAACATCTATGTGTGAAGTGGATCTATATTTGCAAAGTGAGTTGTATGTTTCTCATATCAAAAACTATTGTTACTTTCTAACCATTGTATCAGTCTAAATCCTTTAATCAAGGTTGACCTAATAGTCATTGTATAAATCCTTTAACCAAGGTGACATTCTAATGGAATGTTCTTAAGTCATCTAACCAGGCCACTTTTGACAGAGTGTTTTAAATCCTTTAACAGGGTCACACCTAATAGTGTGTTTGTAAACCTTTAACAGGGTTGGATTTTCATAGAGCTCACTTCAGAAGAGTGAAAATCAATAGCATGTTACAAAGTGGTTTTTCCCAAGTTGGGTTTCCACTATAAATCTTGGTGTTATACTTGTGTGAATGTTGTTATATTCTACAAGTTAATTACTTTTGGACAGTGGACTGCATGTTATATGTTTCTAATATATGCTGTAGAGACTGAGTTAAATAGCTGGTTAGATATGAGATTGTTGAAGTGCTAGAAAGTTCAATTGGTACATCTAGACTTGAGGATAACTGATTCACTCCCTCTCAGTTATTCTAAAACATTTTAACAATTGGTATCAGAGCTGTTGGTGCTTATAGAGAAAAGTTCTTTATCAAATGTAGTGCAAAATCCCCGTGACGATATTCAATTTTTTATTTGACAGTATTTTAAACGTTGATTGAAAAATGGTGCTGAATGTGATAGGCATCGATGGATACAAGCATGACAGTATGGATTAGATTCCAATAAAATTCACAATATATGTTAGATTCTCGAAAATATTCAAATATAAAAGAGCTATCTATCATATAAACAAGTCCAAGTTAAATGTGGTTAGTAGTAGAATGAAAAAGAGGCGGAACTTAAAAAATGGGAAGTGATCAAACAGGGTAATGGAATATTTATTGATGTGCAAAAAAGTACTGGAATGAGCAACTGAAAATCCAAAGTATTCTTAGTCTAGTGTGAATGGAGTCATGGATTGAGTGCTGGTGTGTTGTGCTTTCTTTTATGTATTGGTTCTCTTCATTCCTTTATCGAAAGAATGGTTTAAATTTAGAGGAAATCAAGTTAGAAAATATTTTATTTATGATTTTAGTACCATAATGATTTAAGCTTCTATTTTTTTTTAAAAAATGTTTGTATATAAACTTGAGGTTTAATTATATGCAACTATATGAATTAGAATTTATTGCATTCATAATGAAAATAAAAGATAAAGATTCTTTTTCAATTACTCAAATTACTTGTAACATGAGGAGAAAATTCATGTGATAATTGATGATTAGGGCTCTTTATATGTTGATCTCTTAGATTCACGTGTAGATTATAGATTGAATGCTCTAATGTGAATTGCATACCCAAACCATAAGAAAGAGAATCATTGATTGAGTGGTGGTGGGTTGTTCTTTCTTAATGTATTGATTTTTTTCATTCTTTTACCAAAAGAATGGTTTAGCAACATAAATGTAGAGAAATATCTCCATAGAGGAAATTAAATTATGTTAGAAAATAATTTATTTACAATCTTAGTACAATTATGATTCAATATTCTATTTCTTGTACACAAAGTTCTTATATAAACTTGAAGGCTATAGAGGATTAGGTACCACTATATGCACTAGAATTTATTACATTCTTCTTCAATTAGTCAAACAAAAAATATGAAGAGAAAATTTGTACGATTATTAATGACTAGGGCTCTTTAAACATGAATCTCTCTGAGATATCTTTATTATTTCATGGTTTACATAGAATATTCATCGAAGATGAAAGCAAGTGGGAATGCATACAAAACCCTTTAAAGAGATTCAAATATTGCATTCCTAAAAATTGATCCTAGTTATAGCTAGCTTTTGGACTAATTTTTTTTCCTTTTAAGTGATTGATTATGCTTTGTTTTGTATGGCACATAACAACAAAAGTTTTGGAAACTGATTTGTTACCCATAAATTTTTATCAAACCGTGTTATCAAATGTTAAATATGATTTCTATCGAGTTTATTTGGATGCATTTGAAATAAGATCTTTAGGACCAAGTATCAACAAATGATTAATCAAACTTCTTGCAACATAAAAAATTGAGGATTATTTCTAGCTAGCGCCCTATTAATTTATTAAATAGCTATTAGAAAATTATTATCAAGGCATTGACCATTTGAATGAAATTAGTTAATTAGGATACTGTGAGAATAAAATAAATAGGTATGCTAAAAGGGATATATACTTTAATTTTGGCACAAGGAAGTAGTGAAAGGGAACAACATTTTGGATCAGATGTTGCTAGTCAAATAATACTTTGAGTGCGTGACAAAATACATTAAGATTTCATCCATAAAGTAATGCAATTGTGGCATTTTAGGCTTCAAATTTGAGCTAATGTTCAAACTCTTTGTTAAAATGCCAATATTTACATAATGGTTGATAACTCAACAACTAAGTCTTTCCCTTTTGCAAGGTTGTCCTTTTCTATCATTTTTTCATTTGTTCATTGTTGATGATTTAAGTCAATCATTTGCAACTTATATTTAGTATTTCTATTTCAGATAAAGACGTTATAATTAATTCACAATTTTTTATGGAAGTCTGTTATTTATGCAAACTTTAGTAAAATAGATAAATAATATCATATATATGTAAAATCTATATTATTAGAGTATGTTCAAGATCTAAGGCCTTCTTATCATAAAATAGAGTTTTGATATTGCAAGTTGATCTTGCCTCTCAATGAATTCCCAAATACTAGAAACAATTAAAACTTTGGTGAAGTAACTCAACATCTTGATATTATATATTCTTTGGGATTATCTCTTATTGAGATGTGAATTTTGTATCTCAATAGATAACATAATAAATTATTATGGTGAGGGGAATTTTATTTTTCTATTGGTTGAAACATTCCAAGTGGCGAATACAATCTTTCTTTTCACACATGGGTACTTTTCTTCTTTCTCAATATTATCTAACAAAGGGTATGGAGGTTTCAATAATTTAATTTGATGATTTGTTTGGAAAAATTGGGTCGGTATTCCTAGTTTTAGAGCTAACTTTTGGTCTTATTGCATCTAGCCTAGGTCCAAAGTTAGATTTAGTGTTAAAAAGATTGTAGAATTCAATGACTATGTCTAGTTGGTAAATGGAATACATTAATTGTCAAAAGTTATGAACTATGAGAACTATTATTTCAACATATAATTGTTGCAACCATAGTTAAAAGAAAATGATAGATATTTAAATCATTGGACAAGATTGTTCTTGTACCATTTTGTTTTTACTATTATAGTCTTATTTTCTATTTAATCCATTTAAGAAGATTAGTAATAAGTTTTTCATTTATTCAGCTAGAAAGGTTCTTCATTACAAAACATTTTTGTCTTTCCCACTTCTTTTATTTATGAAAAAACATATTCAATATTGACAAAAGAATATGTCCATTAGGTTTCCAAGTAATAACTCCAAGTAGTTTCTCAACTTTTTGTAATCTATGGTCCCCACAATCTAATGATTGAATTATTCACTTGAACACCATGTAACCACTTCAAATATTAGAATTGGTTTTCTTCTTAACATTTCCCATTCCTCCCTTGAAATGACTATAAATAACCTATTGATGATAGACCAAAACTTTGCTTGTTCATTCAACTAAATGTTCATTCTTCCATTCAAATAATATTGCGAAACACTTATCCTAGGGTTGTACTTTTGTTAAAAAATAATAGTCTATTATTTTTAGGAAAAGGAGGATTATTTGAGAAGATTTTTTAATTATTTATGATTTTAGTACCATAATGATTTAAGCTTTTGTTTGTTTTTTAAAAAATGTTTGTATATAAACTTGAGGTTTAATTATATGCGACTATATGAATTAAAATTGATTCATTCATAATAAAAATAGAAGAAAAAGATTATTTTTCAATTATTCAAATTACTTGTAACATGAAGAAAAAATTTGTGTGATAGTTGATGATTAGGGCTCTTTACATGTTGATCTCTTAGATTCGCATGTAGATTATAGATTGAATGTTCTAATGTGAATTGCATATCCAAACCATAAGAAAGAGAATCATCGATTGAGTGGTGGTGTGTTGTTCTTTCTTAATGTATTGATTTTTTTCATTCTTTTACCAAAAGAATGGTTTAGTAGCTTAAATGTAGAGAAATGTCTCCATAGAGAAAATTAAATTATGTTAGAAAATAATTCATTTATGATCTTAGTACAATTATGATTCAAGATTCTATTTCTTGTACACAAAGTTATTATATAAACTTGAAGGCTATAGAGGATTAGGTACCAATATATGCACTAGAAATTTATTACATTCTTTTTCAATTAGTCAAACAAAAAACATGAAGAGAAAATTTGTGCGATTATCAATGACTAGGGCTCTTTACACATGAATCTCTTTGAGATATCTTTATTATTTCATGGTTTACATAGTAAATTCACCAAAGAGGAAAGTAAGTGGGAATGCATACAAAACCCTTTAACGAGATTCAAATATCGCATTCCTAAAAATTGATCCTAGTTATAGCTAGCTTTTGGACTAAATTTTTTTCCTTATAAGTGATTGACTATGCTCTCTTTTGTATGGCGCAGAACAACAAAAGTTTGGGAACTGATTTGCTACCTACAATTTTTTATCAAACTTTAAAGATGATTTCTTTCTAGTTTATTTGGATGCATTTGAAATAAGATCTGTTGGACCAAGTATCAACAAATGATTAATCAAACTTCTTGCAACAGAAAAACTTGAGGATTATTTCTAGCCAGTGCCCTATTACTTTATTAAATAGCTATTAAAAAATTATTATCAAGGCATTAACCATTTAAATGAAATTAGTTATTTAGGATATTGTGAGAATAAAATAAATTGTATGCTAAAAGGGAGATATATGCTTTAATTTTGGCACAAGGAAGTAGTGAATGGGAATAACATTTTGGATCAAATGTTGCTAGTCAAATAATACTTTGAGTGTGTGACAAAATACATTAAGATTTCATCCATAAAGTAATGCAATTGTGGCATTTTAGGCTTCAAATTTGAGCTAATGTTCAAACTCTTTGTTAAAATGCCAAAATCTACATAATGGTTTATAACTCAATAACTAAGTCTTTCCCTTTTGCAAGGTTGTCCTTTTCTATCATTTTTTCATTTGTTCATTGTTGATGATTTAAGTCAATCATTTGCACCTTATATTTAGTATTTCTATTTCAGATAAAGACATTATAATTAATTCATAATTTTTTATGGAAGTCTCTTATTTATCCAAACTTTAGTAAAATAGATAAATAATATCATATATATTTAAACTCTATACTATTCTATGTTCAAGATCTAAGGCATCTTATCATAAAATAGAGTTTTGATATTGCAAGTTGATCTTGCCTCTCAATGGATTCCCAAATACTAGAAACAATTAAAACTTTGGTGAAGTAACTCAATATCTTGATATTATGTATATTCTTTGGGATTATCTCTTATTGAGATGCGAATTTTGTATCTCAATAGACAAAATAATAAATTATTATGGTGAGGGGAATTTTTTCTTTCTATTGGTTGAAAAATTACAAGTGGCAAATACAATCTTTCTTTTCACACATGCATACTTTTCTTCTTTCTCAATAATATCTAATAAAGGGTATCCAGGTTTCAATAATTTAATTTGATGATTTGTTTGGATAAATTGAGTCGGTATTGCTAGTTTTAGAGCTAACTTTTGGTCTTATTGCATCTAGCCTAGGTCCAAAGTTAGATTTAGTGTTAAATATTGTAGAATTCAATGACTATGTCTAGTTGGTAAATGGAATACAATAGTTATCAAAAGAGATGAACTATGAGAACTATTATTTTGACATATAATTGTTGCAACCATAGTTAAAAGAAAATGATAGATGTTTAATTCATTGGACACTATTGTTCTTGTACCATTTTTTTACTATTATAGTCTTATTTTCTATTTAATCAATTTAAGAAGATTATTAATAAGTTTTTCATTTATTCAGCTAGAAAAGTTCTTCATTACAAAACCTTTTTGTCTTTCCCACTTCTTTTATTTATGAAAAAACATATTCAATATTGACAAAAGCATGTCCAGTAGGATTACAAGTCACATCTATCACTTGTTCAAGAAAGGGGTTCCAAAATTTGTTGATACACAATAACTCAATTTATTTCATTGGTCTCTTTTGCAAGTTACTAAATAATACTTTGTCTTGAGTAATAACTCCAAGTAGTTTCTCAACATTTTTCAATCTTTGGTCCCCACAATCTAATGATTGAATTATTCACTTGAACACCATGTAACCACTTCAAATATTGTAATTGGTTTTCTTCTTAACATTTCCCATTCCTCCCTTGAAATGACTATAAATAACCTATTGATGATAGACCAAAATGTTGCTTGTTCATTCAACTAAATGTTCATTCTTCCATTAAAATAATATTGCAAAACACTTATCCTAGGGTTGAACTTTTGTTAAAAAATAATAGTATATTATTTTTGGGAAAAAGAACATTATTTGAGAAGATTTTTTAATTCTTATATTCAATTTCAAAATTATATATGTATGTATGTATGCATGTATTGTAGAGACTAAAAATGGTCCACGCGTATGGACCCCTTTTTTAACATGTCTTCCATATTATGTGCTTGATGGTTGTCATTCATTGATATTGTGTCATTCCTCATTGATTAAACATTGAATTTGTTTAATTAATTACAAACATCTCTCTTCATTTTTCCTCATATTTGACCTAATCAATCACTTTAAAACCTATTTCAAAGACATCAAAATTGATTCAAATCATTATCAAAATCATCAAAATCAATCTTTAATCACCTCAAGATAATCAAAATCGATTAACATTCAATTAAATCATCCTTCTAGGGTTAAATAACCATTAATTATCCCCTATTCCTAAGTCCTAAGATTTGATAAATAAATTTTATTTATTTATCCCTTGCCCTAAGTCTTGCAATCCCTTTTCCTAAGTCTTGCAATTAATTAATTGGCTAATTTTCAAGTTTTGGAATTTCCTAATTCCTAAAATTCCTAATTACTAATTTGTGAGGAATATTGAATTTTAAATTCAAATAATCTCTCACATTTCCACATGCGATTTTATTCCTAAAATATAGATTCCATTTCCCCTATTTATGCTTTCATCCTTATTTAATAGCCTCCACTCCCTCTTTTGTCTCCATCTCTTACACCTTCTCTTTTTAACTCTTACATGTCCCCCTTTCAAACTCTTACACTCTCCTAGTTAACTACTCATCCCATTTTTATGTTTCCAAATAGGCTTTCACTCATTTTGGATTATTTCTAAAATGAACTTAAAATCTTTTCATAAATAATAGAATTTTCCCAACTATATCTCAAATTTCTAATTTGGAGAATTTACTCTCAAATTCTATAAATTGGGCTCAATTTATCTTCATTTTCTAACCACTATCTTTCAAATCTTCTTGTCATTTTGTCAATTTTCTTTCATTGAGTCCACAACATCTTCATGGGAGCTACATCAAGCTACTTGGAGAAGCAATAATGGACATTGGAGTCCAATTGAGGGAGTTTTGATTACATTTTGGTTATGTTTTTAATACTCTTTCTCAATTGCTTTAATGTTAGGGTAGGAGAGAATTCGTGTGATAATTGATGATTAGGGCTCTTTACATGTTGATCTCTTAGATTTGTGTGTAGATTATAGATTGAATGCTCTAATGTGAATTGCATACCCAAACCATAAGAAAGCAAATCATTGATTGAGTGGTGGTGTGTTGTTCTTTCTTAATGTATTGGTTTTTTTCATTCTTTTACCAAAAGAATGGTTTAGCAGCTTAAATGTAGAGAAATATCTCCGTAGAGGAAATTAAATTATGTTAGAAAATAATTTATTTACAATCTTAGTACAATTATGATTCAAGAATCTATTTCTTGTACACAAAGTTCTTATATAAACTTGAAGGCTATAGAGGATTAGGTACCAATATATGCACTAGAGAATTTATTACATTCTTCTTCAATTAGTCAAACAAAAAATATGAAGAGAAAATTTGTGCGATTATCAATGACTAAGGCTCTTTACATGTGAATATCTCTGAGATATCTTTATTATTTCACGGTTTAAATAGTAAATTCATCGAAGAGGAAAGTAAGTGGGAATGCATACAAAACCCTTTAAAGAGATTCAAATACCGCATTCCTAAAAATTGATCCTAGTTATAGCTAGCTTTTGAACTGAATTTTGTTCCCTATAAGTGATTGATTATGCTCTCTTTTGTATGACACATAACAAGAAAAGTTTGGGAACTGATTTGCTACCTATAAATTTTTATCAAACTTTAAAGATGATTTCTATCTAGTTCATTTGGATGCATTTGAAATAAGATCTTTACGACCAAGTATCAACAAATGATTAATCAGACTTCTCGCAACAGAAAAATTCGAGGATTATTTCTAGCTAGTGCCCTATTACTTTATTAAATACCTATTAGAAAATTATTATCAAGGCATTGAATATTTGAATAAAATTAGTTATTTAGGATATTGTTAGACTAAAATAAATAGATATACTAAAAGGGAGATATATTCAAGTGATACTTTAATTTTGGCACAAGGAAGTAGTGACTAGGAACAACATTTTAGATCAAATGTTGATAGTCAAATAAGACTTTGAGTGTGTGACAAAATACATTAAGATTTCATCCATAAAGTAATGTGATTGTGGCATTTTAGGCTTCAAATTTGAGCTAATGTTCAAACTCTTTGTGAGAATGCCAATATCTACACAATGGTTGATAACTCAATAACTAAGTCTTTCCCTTTTATAATGCTTCATTAGGCAAGGTTATCCTTTTCTGTCATTTTTTCATTTGTTCATTGTTGATGATTTAAGTCAATCATTTGCAACTTATATTTAGTATTTCTATTTCAGATAAATATGTTATAATTAATTCATAATTATTTTTTATGGAAGTCTCTTATTTATGCAAACTTTAGTAAAATAGATAAATAATACCATATATATTTAAAATCTATATTATTCTCTGTTCAAGATCTAAGGTATCTTATTATAAAATAGAGTTTTGATATTGCAAGTTGATCTTGCCTCTCAATGGATTCCCAAATACTAGAAACAATTAAAACTTTGGTGAAGCAACTCAATATCTTGATATTATATATTCTTTGGGATTATCTCTTATTGAGATGTGAATTTTGTATCTCAATAGAAAAAATAATAAACTATTATGGTGAGGAGAATTTTTTTTCTAATGGTTGAAAAATTCCAAGTGGCAAATATAATCTTCTTTTCACACATGGGTACTTTTCTTCTTTCTCAATGTTATTTAATAAAGAGTATGAAGGTTTCAATAATTTAATTTGATGATTTGTTTGGATAAATTGGGTCAGTATTGCTAGTTTTAGAGCTAACTTTTGGTCTTATTTCAACTAGCCTAGGTCCAAAGTTAGATTTAGTGTTAAAGATTGTAGAATTCAATGACTGTGTAGTTGGTAAATGGAATACAATAGTTGTCAAAAGTTATGAACTATGAGAACTATTATTGCAACATATAATTGTTGCAACCATAGTTAAAAGAAAATGATACATGTTTAATTCATTGGACAAGATTGTTCTTGTACCATTTTTTTACTATTATAGTCTTTTTTTCTATTTAATCAATTTAAGAATATCAGTAATAAGTTTTTCATTTATTCAGCTAGAAAGGTTCTTCATTACAAAACCTTTTTGTCTTTCCCACTTCTTTTATTTATGAAAAAACATATTCAATATTGACAAAAGCATATGTCCATTAGGTTTCCAAGTCACATCTATCACTTGTTCAAGAAAAGGGTTCCAAAATTTTTTGATACTTGATAATTCAATTTATTTCATTGGTCTTTTTTGCAAGTTACTAAATAATACTTTGTCTTGAGTAATAACTCCAAGTAGTTTCTCAACTTTTTTCTATCTTTCTATCTTTGGTCCCCACAATCTAATGGTTGAATTATTCACTTGAACATCATGTAACCACTTCAAATATTGCAATTGATTTTCTTCTTAACATTTAGCATTCCTCCCTTGAAATGACTATAAATAACCTATTGATGATAGACCAAACTCTTGCTTGTTCATTCAACTAATTGTTCATTCTTCCATTCAATTAATATTGAAAAACACTTATTCTAGGGTTGTATGTTTCTTAAAAAATAATAGTCTATTAGTTTTAGGAAAAAGAACATTATTTGAAAAGATTTTTTTAATTCTTATATTCAATTTCAAGATTATATATATATATATATATATATATATATATATATATATATATATATATATATATATATGTATGTATGTATGTATGTATGTATGTATGTATGTATGTATGTATGTATGTATGTATGTATGTATGTATGTATGTATGTATGTATGTATGTATGTATTGTAGACACTAAAAAATGGTCCACACCCATGGACCTATTTTTTAACATGTCTTCCATGTTATACACTTGATCTTTTTCATTCATTGATATCATGTCATTCCCCATTGATTAAACATTGAATTTGTTTAATTAATTACAAACATTTCTCTTCATTTTTCCTCATATTTGACCTAATCAATCACTTTAAAACATGTTTCAGAGGTATCAAAATCAATTCAAATCATTATCAAAATCATCAAAATCAATCTTTTGTCACATCAATATAATCAAAATCGGTTAACATTCAATTAAATCATCCTTCTAGGGGTAAATAACCATTAATTATCCCCTATTCCTAAGTCCTAAGATTTGATAAATAAATTTTATTTATTTATCCCTTGCCCTAAGTCTTGCAATCCCTTTTCCTAAGTCTTGCAATTAATTAATTGGCTAATTTTCAAGTTTTGGAATTTCCTAATTCCTAAAATTCCTAATTACTAATTTGTGAGGAATATTGAATTTTAAATTCAAATAATCTCTCACATTTCCACATGCGATTTTATTCCTAAAATATAGATTCCATTTCCCCTAATTATGCTTTCATCCTTATTTAATAGCCTCCACTCCCTCTTTTGTCTCCATCTCTTACACCTTCCCTTTTTAACTCTTACATGTCCCCCTTTCAAACTCTTACACTCTCCTAGTTAACTACTCATCCATTTTTCAAGTTTCCAAATGAGCTTTCACTCATTTTGACTTATTTCTAAAAGAAACTTCAAATCTTTTCATAAATAATATAATTTTACCAACTATATCTCAAATTTCTAATTTGGAGAATTTACTCTCAAATTCTATAAATTGGGCTCAATTTCTCTTCATTTGCTAACCACTATCTTTCAAATCTTCTTGTCATTTTGTCAATTTTCTTTCATTGAGTCCATAAGGTCTTCATGCAAGCTACATCAAGCTACTTGGAGAAGCAAGAAAGGACATTGGAGCCCAATTGAGGGAGTTTTGATTATGTTTTGCTTATGTTTTTAATACTCTTTATCAATTGCTTTAATATTAGGGTAGGATTTATTTTGTGTGCTTTAGAGGTTCAGTGGTTAACTTAGCATGTATATTTCCCCTTTTTCATGTCTTACATTTGGCTATCTTGATGTGAACATGCAATTCTAATGGATTTTTCTTTTTTTGGATGTGTTTTGTAGGTATAGGAACAAGATTTGTACACTTGGTAGTCTAACTTTTGATATATGCAGGATTTCTTGTTTAGACATGCAACAAGTCAAAGTTTTTAATTAGTCTTTAAAAAGAACAACAAATTGCACATAGCCTAATTAGGAGGATAAATGAACTAAAATTTGCACATAGAATAATTAGTGACATAAATGAATAACAAATTACACATATCTTGATTAGGGGATACATGAATAACAATTTTCAAATAGTCTAATTAGGTGGATCAAACAACCCTACAATTTTTACCTAGTTTTAATTAGGAAGGGAAAGAACAACTCTTGTCTTATTTTAATCACCTTTTCTTTCATAATGGGTTAATGAACAACAACTTTCAATAATTTTAATTAGGAAGGAAAATAACCATAACTTGTGTTATTTTGATCACATTTCCTTTCTAATTTGTAAATGAACATCATGCTATGTTTTATGATTAGATTTTAATTTATGTTAGATTAATTTTGTTAATTTAACTTTTTAGATTAGATTAATTTAGCATTTGAATAGGTTTTTTTTTAGTGGATTACTTTTGATCATGGGGTTGGTATATTTCTCTTTTGTGCAAGACAACCATTTTTGTTTGACGAAGAATATATACAAAAAATACTAATGTATTTGATGCAAGATGTTTGATGAAGACCTTGGTCGAAACTACAATTGAAATCATTGTTATAAGTCATTGATGTCAAACCTTAACTGGTGAGACAATTGCTATCTAGTAAAGTACCATATCTTTTGATTGATGAAGAGGATTTAAAAAAAGGAAATAACAAGAAGACCTAGTGGAAAGGTTGAGTTATGAGAAACTATAATGGGTACTTGATTAGTTGACACATTGGCAAGTTAATGTGTTGTTTATCTACAACACTAATTGAAGAAGTCAGTTGTTTTGAAGCTTAGAAGAAATGAGGAAATAAAGTTTGAAAGCATAGGCTTAATTGAGCAAAAGAGCAGAAGGTAAAGAAACTTTAGTGTAAGCCAAGTGATGCTAGTGTTGACTGAGTGCCAGTATAAGCTGAGAAAATTTTAGTGTCGACCGAGCATCAATAATTACCGAGTATCAGAGAATTAACCGAGTGAAGATAGTAATTGCCGAGAAGAATAGTTTTAGCGATGACCAAGCTATCCAGTGATGACCAAGCATAAGAACACAGTATTGACCGAGTGTTAGTAATTTATATTTTGTGAAGGAATTGAGATTCCTACCCGACGTAGTTGAATTCTTGGAATATGCAAAACATGTTGAAGATAAGGATAAATGACCTAGAGCATTTAATGCATGGTAAACCATTTTATTATAGATTCAAGGAGAATTTTTGAGAAGTATCTAGAAGGTGAAGAAGAACAAAATGTTGAAATGACTCAATGAATCTGACCTAAACCTAAGATCTATGGAGATGATTAAGCGACAAAAGATTAAGCTACCTAATCAAGGAGGTATAAGGATGACCTAGTTGTAGGTTATGAAGAGAGAGGAAGAGGTTGATGTTATTGATTTGCGAACCTAAGAAAAATTCTTAGAAGAGATATGAAGAGTTGAATAGAGTTGTGGTGATTGCTTGAAGGGATTTCTAAGCAGATCAGAGATGGAGATGAAAATGAAGGCCAGTCAGTAAATCAACATATGAGCTATAGTGGATCTATATTTTCAAAGTGATTTATATGTTTTAGATCATAACCTACTATTACTTTCTAACCATTGTTTCAGTTTAAATCCTTTAATCAAGGTTGACCTAACAATCATTTTTAAATCCTTTAATCAAGGTGACATTCTAATGGGATGTTCTTAATACCTCTAACAAGGCCACCCCTAACAGGGTGATTAAATCCTTTAATAGGGTCACACCTAACAGTGTGTATTGTAACCTTTAACATGGTTGGATCCTCATAGAGCTCACTTCAGAAGAGTGAAAATTTGGTAGCATGTTACTGGTGGTTTTTCCCAAATTGGGTTTCCACGTTAAATCCCGATGTCATACTTGTGTGAATGTTATTTGATGTGTTATGTTTTATATTCTGCAAGTTGATTACTTTTGGACAATGGACTGCATGTTTATGTTATAGATTATATTCCATAGAGATTGTGTGGATTACTGAATAGATCTAAGTTGGTAGAAGTGTTTAAAAGTTAAATTCGTACATCTGACCTGAGGATAATTGATTCACCCCCCTCTTAGTTATTCTAAAATCATTCTAACAATTGGTATCAGAGCTATTGGATATTGCTAATGCATTAGGGAGATGGTTGATACATTTAATATGTTTAATCACTACGTTGAATGATGTTGGAGCTGCTGCTGTTGTCATTAGTTTTTTGTCACTAATGTCAACATATGTATTTGTGAAGAGAATAGGCTGGTTATTACATACAGACACTATATGGATGTTTCAAATCATGTGAAGTCAAGTGAGAGTTTAGAAAGATGTTTTGATCTTATATCCAAGATCACATTATGTAATGTTGTGTATTGGCTGAGTTACAAATGTTTTGGTGAATACTGGTTACTGGACAGTGACAGTGAAAGTTGACAGAGTGAGCCTCTGTGTTTCTAGTATATCTTATAAAAGGTATTGATTTAGTGTATGTGAGATTGAGGAATGACAGATAAGGTACTGAAGAATGTTCGTTGGTTAGCGCAAGTCATAGAAGAAGGATGACATCAGTTGTGGCATGTGTTATGGAGAAGACTTATTTGGGAGCCAACTTCAAAAATGTAGCGTGCATTTTGGTTGGTGAATGTAAATTAAGGATGTCAGTCCTTAATTATTGTAATGTAATTATTGTATACTTGTTTTAGATATCGTGTGTATCTTAGCAAGGGTTTATGTAATTGTTTGTATATTAGGAAAGCCTAATCGGCCGACCTAATCATGTAGAATGTAATAGGGTATATATGTAAGATCTTTTCTTTGAAAAATATATGGATGAGATGTATGTAATGTGAAAGAGGATTGTGAAAGCTACGAGCTTGTACCTACTAGATATAGAGCAGAGAATTGTGTGTACTTCATTGGAAATGATAGAGCAAAGATAATTGTTAGATAGTTCACAAGGATTTTGTATTTCTTCATATACACTAGTGTTGCGAACAATGTGTTCTAAAGGTTGACTTAACCTTCTTTGGGAAGTGAGTCTAGGCAGTGAGCCTACCCTCTTTTCTTGACTCCTAACAGGGCCTGTCCTCTAACAAGGACTATGTACTATAATGCTTTAATCAGCTCCTAACAGGGCTAGATCTTTTAACAACCTGATAATATACTCTAAGTACATCATTTATGGGTGCTCATTCCCATCGGGTTTTTTACCTTTAACAGGGTTTTCTTGACACCAAAATATTGTTTTATTGTGTTGACATTCATTGTGTTCATTGGATCTGATATTGCTTCTATTCAAAGTTTAAAGTTTAATATTATGTCATTCAATTGATTCACCCCCCTCTCAGTTGTATTGTGGACTGTTATTCCTAACAATTGGTATCAGAGCTTGTCATCCTTAGAGAGAAAGCTTAATAGCTTGAGGTGATCTTGGAGATGATATTCTATAGGAAGGATAGTCAGAAATTTGATCTTGAAAACTTTGACAGTTGGAAGAACAAGATGTGAACTCATTTGCTATGTTTGGGCATCGACTACTAGATGATCACAAATAATTAAGTGGCTATGAAGGCTGAGGATGAATTGGCAAAAACTACTGATGATGAGAAGAATGTATTTTCATATAACATGGTCACAAGGGAAGCATTGATCAACGCACTCTCTGAAGGAGAATTTACTGAGGTTAAAGATATGGATTCAACACACAAGATTTTTGAAAGATTAGAAGCACTATATGAAGGAGGCAAGTATACCAAGAAAGTGAAGTTACAGAACTGGAAAACAAAGATGAAGAAGCTACAAATGAAGGATGATGAAAGCATTAGAGCTTATGTTCAAAGGGTTACTGAGGTTATGGTTGGAATCATAAATTATGGAGGCACTTATGATGAAGAAGAAGCCATTGCAAATATCCTTAGGTCTTTGACACCTTCTTACAAGACTGAGGCTCTAACTCTACAAGAAACTATTTCTTTGACTCCGAACTTTAGCAGAGAGATGTTGATTACAAAGCTAACTACCTTTGAAGTTGCTGAAATGAGAGATTATGTACCTAAAGTTGAATCTGCATTTAAGACATCTACACATAATAAGATAATGTATGCACTTCCGAGCACCAAGAATGAAGACCTAAAAGAAGAGATTGGTGAATATGTTGAGGAATGGGAACTAATAATGGCAGAGGAAAGAAAGATGGATGAAATTTTTGCACTGATTTCTAGAAGGGAAAAGAGAGGCAAGGGTAAATTTGAAGGAAAGTTACCTTTGGAATGTTTTTCATGCAATTAGGTCATTTTACATCTAGATGTCCTGCAAGAGTTCCTAAACAAGAGCCTAAGTTTTTCAAGTCTAAGCATTCAAAGGATAAGGAATTTTATTATGCTGGTGAAGGTATTTCTAATGATGATGATTTAGATTATGAGGAGATTGGATTTATTTCTATTAAAGATGAAAAACCAGTGCATTAGGAAAAAGCTTTAGTATCACATGTTGATAAGAAATCTGAATGGATTATAGACAGTGGTTGTTCACATCATATGACTGTTGACAAAAATAAGTTTGTTAAATTAGTGAAGTATGATGGTGGTGTTGTGAGATTCAGAGACAATCTTCCTAAACCTATCATAGGTGTAGGATCTATTACTTTGGATGAAAAGACTAATACTGATAATGTACTACTTGTTTATGGACTTAAGCATAACTTGTTGATTATTGTACAGTTGATGGACAAAGAGTTTAAATTACAATTCAATGATGGTAAATGTTTTATCAGAAGTAAGGTAGGAAAGCTGATTATAACCGGCACTAAATCTAGAGGTAATGTATTTGAATGAAATACATCTAGAGCCTCTTATTTTATTGCGAAGGTAGATGATAGTTAGTTATGGCACAAAAGGTTTTGTCATGTTAATTTTGATAACATTGTGAAGGCAAGTTTGACTAATGTAGTAAGAGATCTACCAAAGATTATGAAACCATCTAACACTGTATGCAGAAAATGTGTTATGGGAAAACAGACTAAAAGCAGTTATAAAAGTAAAGCATATACATCAAAAGGAAAGTTAGATCTGGTACATACATACCTATGTGGACCCACAAGGACAAGATCATACTATGGTGAGAGGTATGTCATACTTTTTGTTGATGACTTTTCTAGAATGACGTCGGTTACTTATTTGAAAGAGAAATCAGAAGCATTTGATAAATTCAAGTTATTCAAAGCAAAAGTAGAGAATGAATCAAGTTTAATGATAAAATGTTTGAGGTCAGACAAAGGTGGAGAGTTTACTTGAAACTTATTCAATTCATACTATGAAGAGCATGGAATACAAAGATAGACACCTACTCCTAGGACTCCACAACAGAATGGGATAATAGAGTGAAGAAACATAACTATACTTGATGCTGCTAGGACAATGTTGCTTGAAGGAAATGTATCTCATATACATTGGAGAGAAGTTGTTGGGACAACGGTGTACACCTTGAACATAATTCAAATCAGAGAAGGTACAAGTAAGACTCCTTATGAATTATGGTCTGATCATACTCCTACTGTAAAATATTTTAGAATATTTGGTAGTAAGTGCTATATCAAGAGAGATGATGAGATAGGGAGGTTTGATGCTAGAAGTGATGAAGGAATTTTCCTTGGTTATTCTACTAAGAGCAAGGCTTATAAATGTTTTAATATGAGATTAAGGAAGATGATTGAAAGTAACAATGTAAGGATAGATGAGAAGTTTATGATACAAGAGAGAATGTAAATTGGTAATCAGATTACAGAGATCAATGAGGTTGCTGGTGCAGAAGAAGAAGAACTTGTTGAGGCTGAATGCGAAAATGAGATTTTTGATGAAGACACAAATGAGGCTACTGAGGTTCCTAAGACTCTGAGGTATGTAAAGAAAGACCATCCTGAAAATAAAATTATTGGTAATACAAATCGAGGAGTAATGACTAGATCAAAGGCTAGAGAAAAAAAATGTTTGATTTCTCAAGTTGAACCAAAGACTACAGATGAAGCTTGTAGAGATGAAACTTGGATAAATGCTATGAAGGAAGAGTTAGATTAGATAAAGAAAAATAACACTTGGTAATTGGTTCCAAGACCTAAAGACAAAAATGTATTAGGAACTAAATGGGTTTTCAAAAATAAAATGAATGAAGAAGGAACTGTTGTAAGGAACAAAGCAAGATTGGTATGTAAAGGTTATTCACAACAAGAAGGAATAGATTTTGAAGAAAAAATTTCTCATGTTGCTAGAATAGAGGTTGTAAGATTATTCTTGGCTTATGCTACACATACATACTTCAAGGTATATCAAATGGATGTGAAATCTACATTCTTGAATGGGGATCTTGAAGAAGAGGTATACATAAAACAACCTGATTGATTTCCTCTATCCGAAGATGGAGACATGGTATGCAAGTTGAAGAAGGCACTGTATGTATTGAAACAAGCTCCAAGGGCTTGGTATGAAAGGTTAGACAAATACTTACTTCACCTTGGGTTCATAAAAGGTAATGCTGACATCAATTTATATTTGAGAACTAGTGAAGATGGAGTTTTGATAATATAAGTTTTTGTTGATGATATTATCTTTGGAGGCAATGATGAATTGTGTAAGAAGTTTTATAAAGAGATGGAAAATGAATTTGAGATGTCTATGATAGGTGAAATGAAATTCTTTCTAGGACTGCAAATAATTCAGAACAAAAATGGCATTTTTATTTCTCAAACTAAGTATCTTAAAGAAATGTTAAAGAAGTTTGGAATGGAAGATTGTAAACCAGTTGGTACACCCATGGTGATTGGTAATAAACTATCAAGTAATGATGAGACTCAGTGTGTTTTTAGACCAAGTACATATCAATGGTTGGAGGATTACAATATCTAACTCATACTAGACCAGATATTGCTAATGTTGTTGGAATTGTGGCTAGATATCAGGCAAAACCAAAAGAGACACACCTAGCTGCTATGAAAAGGATATTAAGATATCTAAAAGGGATAATTGAATATGGCCTATGGTATGATAGGAATGATATTTTTGAACTGCATGCTTATACTAATGTTGATTAGCAGGAAACATTGATGACATGAAGAGTAATAGTGGTGGTGCATTTTTCCTCAAGAAAAATATGGTTTCATGGCTGAGTAAGAAGCAAGATTGTATAGCTCAATCTACTGCGGATTCAAAGTATGTTGATACTACTATTAATTGCACTCAAATTATTTGGATGAAACAAATGCTGAAATACATTGGAATAAATTTTGATGAGCTAGTGGTTATCCATTGTGATAACACCAGTACAATGATTATGTTAAAGAATCCGGTGATGCACTCTAAAACTAAACATATCTCTATGAAGTATCACTTCTTGAGAGACAAGGTGGTAGAGAAGGAATTAAAGTTGGAGTATATTAGCACAAAGGAATAGATTGAAGATATCTTTACAAAGCCATTTCCAAAAGATACCTTTGAATATCTCAGAGGTATGCTTGGGGTTCAAGCCCCTCCTAGTCAGAATTAAATGATGCAGGGATGCATCAGTCCAAAGGTTTTTAGAGCCTTATCATATTATGGACTTAATGTAGGGATCTACTCCTCAGGGGGAGTGATCATTCAAGAAAATTTGTGAAGGACACTTGATGACTTATGGCACCCTTTGCCATCCAAATCAACTGTTGAAGAAAAGTTGTGAAGGAGAGTTTTGGAGCTCACAATCAACAGAAAAGATTAACATCCAATCAAAAACCATGATTGCATATGGGGACTTCAAAATGGAAAATGACATTTGGAAGAGTTGCATTTTGGAAAATGTCATAATTATGATATTTTATGACAATTAAAATGCACAACTTGGAAATACAATTCATGTCAAAGGAAATTGGAGGCTAAATTATAGGAGGTGGAGACTAGAATTTGGGATGGAAGCAAAATTAGGGGAAATTGAGGCAAATTAGTAGGGATAAAATCCTATTTGGAAAAATAGGGAAATGTTTGAATTTAAAATTCATTTATTCCCACAAATTAGTAATTAAGAATTAGAGAATTATTAATTCCAAAATTCATGGAAAATTAGGTAACTACTTAATATTAAATTAATTAATTACAAAAGCATGGGAAAGGGATAAATAAATAAGATTTATTTATCAAGACTTAGGACTTAGGGATAAAGGATGATTAATAGTTGATTTACCCCTAAAGAGGATAAATTGATCGATTGACAAGATTGCTATGACAAGATTAAAAGGATCAAGTGATGAAATTGACATGATTGGACAAGGTGAATAGGTTAAATCAATTAGGAAAATGATGAAGATTAAGGGATGAATGTTAGTGTTTGATGACATGGAAGAATATGACACAATATTGTTGAATGATAAAGATCAAATACACAATATAAAGGACATGTTAAAAAATGGGCTCATAAGTGTGAATAATTTTTTAGCATCTATAGTATGCTAGCATCATTGTACTATCAATATTTAGTTACTTGACTATTTATATTCCATAGGTTGACTCAATAGATAGATGATTTGTACTCCATTATGATACTCATATTTATCTTCTTGTGTGAATGTGCCAACTTGGACAATTTGGTTGGTGTCTAAATAGAATATTGGTTGATATAAAACATTAAAATTTAGAATGATTGTGAAAAATCATGTCGTAACTAGAGATTGATGCTAACGTAGGAGCATCTTGGGGTCTTGGTAATCTTGTGTCACAAAAAACAAGTTAGAGTTGTTAGATGTGCTCGTTAGCTTCTTTTGGGCTCTTGGTGATGTTTTCCTGTTTCCACCGACAGAGCTTAGTTACTTCTCGGATCCTTTGTTTACCGAGTTGGCTCGGTTAGTTCACCAAGTTAATTTTCCAGTTGCTTAGGAAGCTTGTTCATCGAGTGGTTTATTTTGGATTTATGTTGAGGCCGACTTATGCATTGAATTTTGGTTACGGAGTTAATGGTTACCTCGATCATTGGGAAGTGTGTGGACATAGATTGGGTCATTCCCTTCTGCAATTATGGATCTAAAGGGTGACTTGTTTTAGTAGCCTCTTGTATAAAAAAGGTAGTGTGTTGTAGTTGTAGGGGCAGTGGTGATTAGAGATAGAAGATAGTTTCTAAAAGTTGAATCCTCACATGTTGAAGGACTATTGTAATTGATTTTTGATTGTATTGGCCATAACTAGGAAGGCCTTACAGGTCAACATGTATGGGGTTATTTGATGGATAATATATGATTTTCTGTGCATTCTCTCTCTCCCTGTTATGTTGTTTATTCCATGTGATGTTTCTGCAAGGAGGTTGGCCATGATTAGGGTGTTCTTTTGGCCCCTCTTCATATTGGCCTTGCGTCAGGTGGTATCAAAGAAAGGTTGAGATCTAGATCTAAATTTGTGAATTTAGGTCGAGGGTTCCTTCTTGTAAACCCTAGTTGATATTTGTTGTGGGGTGGAAGATTGAAATTTGACTTGAAATTGCAATGGGTTTCAAGATGGTTTGTGAGAGGTGAGATGCAGATCCAGGCTTGGTAGACATGCTAAGACAAATTGCTTCTAGGTTAGAAGTTGTTGAGACAACCCAATGCCGAGAAAGCCATCTTGAGGATGTTAGCAATGAAGATGTTGAAGATGAACAAGGTGAAGTAGAACCTACACCTGTTATGGATCAAGGTGAAGAAAGAATTTTGAGAGCATTGCCAAATTTGAAGTCTACACCACATTTAAATCCTCCTAAATATAGTGGAAGGATGGATTCAGATGAGTTGATGGATTGGATAACTGAGATGGAAAAGTATTTTAAATATGAAAATGTCCTTGAGGAGAAAAAGGTGAAAATTGCAAGTACAAATTTGAAGAGTCATGCATCCTTATGGTGGGAGCATGTACAATTGGATAGAAAGAGGAAAGGAAAAGATAAAATCAAGGTATGGAATAAGATGGTGAATAAATTGAAAGGTAAGTTCTTACCCTGTGATTATCAGATTAACCTAGTTCAATGAATGCAAATTTTGAGGCATAAATATAGCTCAGTAAAAGACTATACTGAGGAATTCTATAGATTAGATATTAGATCTAGACATGCTGAGGATGAACTGGAAAGAATTGCTAGGTACCTGAATGGGTTAAGAGTCTCTATTCAAGAGGGCATCAGTTTGGTTAAGTTGGAAAGCATTGAAGAAGCTTATCAATTTTCCCTGAAAGCTGAAGATAAATTGAACAAAAGACATGAGCAAAGAAAAATAGGAAGAGGTGGTAGATTCCCTAGAGGAAGAGGTAGATCTTATGGTGAAAATAATAGATCTGATCAAGACAAAAAAAATCAGGACAAAGGCAAGACCGAGTGGAAAGGTGAAAGTTATTCTAGAGCAAGAGGTAATAAATACCGAGTTGGTTATAGAAGAGGTGGATTCTAAGGAACTTGTTACAATTGTGGAGAAGAAGGGCATAGGTCATTTGAATGTACAGATGCAAGAAAGAAGGTCGGTAATAGTAGAAATGCTTTGGTACAAGAAGACTCACCGAATGAACTTGAGAAAGAAAAGAACCTAATGGTTAGAAGAGCACTTTGGAGCGAAAGTAATAAGGAAAATATGGTAAGGAAAAGTTTGTTCAAGACTAGATGCAAAGTTGATGATGAAGTGTGGAAGGTAATCATTGATAGTAGAAGCTCAGAGAATTTGGCATTTGAGGAAATGGTTGCAAATTTTCATTTGGAAAAGTTGAAACACCCAAAGCCTTATCAAATTTCATGGATCAAAGATGAGCATACCCTATTGGTAAGTGAACAATGTTATGTGAATTTGAAAATTGGAAAGTACTATGATAAAGTGTTATGTAATATCATGCCAATGGACTATTGCCATATTTTGTTGGGTAGACCTTGGCAATATGATAGACATCCTATATATGATGGAAGTCTGCATAAATATACTATTTGGGTTGATGGGAGAAGACAAATCTTGCTACCTTTGATTGAAGAATCTGTTAGTAATGTTTTTACATTTGTGAAAGTTTGTTTGATGGAAGGAATAAAATTTGTTAAGGATTTGAAGAAGAGTGATGTGTGGTTTTTTGTGATTCCTAACAAACCGAGTGAGAAAACAATGGATATCATCCATGAAGAGGTTGATAACATACTCACATAGTACAAAGAAATCATTTTTGATAATGTACCTGATGGTTTTCTAGCGAAGAGAAGTATTTTTCATTGTATGGATCTGATTCCTAGAGCTAGTTTATTGAATAAGGCACCACATCGGTTAACACCTACCAAGAATCAGGAACTTAACCGACAAATCCAAGAGTTGTTGCAAAAAGGTTTGATCCAAGAAAGTTTGAGTCCAAGTGTAGTACCAACTGTATTGGCACCTAAGAAGAATGGAGAATGTCGAATGTGTACTGATTCCAGAGCAATCAACAAGATAATAGTGAAATATAGGTTTCCTATACCGAGAATGGATGACATAATGGATAGTTAGACTAGAGTAAAGTATTTTACCAAAATTGATTTGAAAAGTGAATATCATTAGATAAGAATTCGAGAAGGTGATGAATGGAAGACAAGTTTCAAGACAAAAGAAGGTTTTTATGAGTGGTTGGATATGCATTTTGGTTTAACTAACACACCGAGTACTTTTATGAGATTGATGAATGAGGTTTTAAAGAAATTCTTGGGTAAATTTGTGATTGTATACCTATATGACATTCTAATATTCAGTAAGACTAGAGAAGAACATTTTTTACACATTAAATAGGTATTGCAGAGATTGAAAGAAGAAAAGTTGCTGATTAATTTGAAAAAGTGTTCCTTCATGAAAGAAGAGATTATTTATTTGGGATTTGTGATTGCAGCTGATGATTTGAAAATGGATCCTGAGAAGATTGAAGCTATTTTGAATTGGCATACACCTGAAACTTCTAATGAGGTAAGATCATTTCATGGTTTAGCAAGTTTTTACCGAAAGTTCATCATAAATTTCAGTACAATTTATGACCGAGACTATGAGAGGAGATAAAAGAGAATTCAAGTGGACACATGGAGCTGATAAAAGTTTTGAGACTCTGAAGTAGAAGGGTTTTGCATTGTGTTAGCTTTAGCTTATTTCAATAAGGTATTTCAAGTTGAATGTGATTCAAGTGGTAGTGCAGTAGAAGCTATTTTGAGTCAAGAAGGTAAACCTGTTACTTTCTTTAGTGAGAAATTGAATGATGCAAAAAGGAAATATTTTGTGTATGATCAAGAGTTCTATGGTATTTTTCGAGCCCTAAAGAAATGGAGACATTATTTGATAACGAGTGAATTTGTCTTGTATACTGATCATAAGGATTTATAGTATTTGGGTAGTCAGAATAGGTTGAATCAGAGACATATGAAATATGTTGAATATATGCAGAGTTATACATTTGTGATAAAACATAAGAGTGGAGTCACTAACCAAGTTGTTGATGCATTGAGTAGAAGAAGATCTTTGATGACTGAAATGAGAATTGAAGTTCTTGGTTTTAATGACATTAAAGATTTGTATGAAACTGACCCTAATTTTTCTGAGCCGTGGAGAAAATGTAGAGCACCTATTCAAGATCAACCGAGTACTAAATGGGAAGAATATTTCATTCAAGAAGGTATGTTGTTTAAAGGAATTCAGTTGTGTATAATGAGAGGATCAATGAGAACTAATTTGATAAAGAAGAAAGATAGTAGTGGTTTGACTGGACATTTTGGCATTGACAAGACATTGAATTTTCTTAAGGAGAAATACTTTTGGCCATAGTTATATAAGGATGTTCAGAAATTTGTGAAAAGTTGTGGAGTTTGTCAAGTTTCAAAGGGAGTAAGTCAGAATACTAGATTGTATACACCAATTTCTATTCTTGAGAAACCTTGGATTGATATCAGTATGGATTTTGTTCTTGGCTTACCGAAGACGGTAAGAGGTAATGATTCTATATTTATTGTTGTGGATAGATTTTCTAAGATGGCACATTTCATACCCTGTAGAAAAACATCAAATGCAATGCATATAACATATATTTTCTTTAAGGAAATTGTCAAATTGCATCGATTATCGAGGAGTACCATCTCTGACCGAGACAAGAAGTTTTGTTAGATACTTTTGGAAGACTCTTTGAAAAAAGTTGGGTACTGAGTTGAGGTATAGTTCTACATTTCACCCACAAACTGATAGACATACAAAGTTTGTAAATAGAATTTTGGGTAATCTTTTGAGATGTTTAGTTGGACATAAACCGGCTAATTGGGATTCTATGTTGGCACAAGAATAGTTTGCATACAATAATTTAGTGAAAAGGAGTACCGGAAAAAAACCTTTTGAGATTGTTAATGGCATACAACCGAGAGGTATATCAGATTTGAAGGACATTACTGGTGAAGAAAAGAGAAGTGTTGAAGGAGAAGAATTTGTTGAGTTCATGAAGATATTGCATGAGGAAGTGAAACTTAAGTTGGAGAATAGTAATCAGAAATACAAGGACAAAACAGATAGATCAAGAAGACATAAGAATTTTGCAGTTGGGGATGAAGTAATGGTACACTTAAAGAAAGGTAGATTTCTTATTGGAACCTATGGAAAGCTAAAAATGAAGAAATTTGGTCCTTGCAAGATACTGAGAAAATTTGACGGTGGAAATGCTTATGAGATTGAGTTATCGGATGACATGGATATATCACCTATATTCAACATTGCATATTTGTATGAGTATCATGAATCCAATGAAAAAATGATAGTACCGAATGATTATCCTAAGAAGCAGACATAAAAAGTTGAGCATATTTTGGAAAAAAGAATTGGCAGAAGCACAAGAGGAAAAGAGTACATGGAGTACCTAGTAAAATGGAAGAAAAGACCAATTGAAGATTGTTCATGGATTACACAATCTGAGTTGGATTGAACTTAGGTTGTACCTGTTGCATGATTTGAAGAATCATCTCAAAACAACCCCAGGTGTCTGATGTAGGAGCATCTCGGTTTCTTGGCAATCCTGTGTCACCAAAAAAAAGTTAGAGTTGTTAGATATGCTCAGTAGCTTCTTTTGGGCTCTCGGTGATGTTTTCCTGTTTCCACTGACAGAGCTCGGTTGCTACTCAATTCCTTCATTTATCAATTTGGCTCAGTTAGTTCACCAAGTTAATTTTCCCATCGCTTGGTAAGCTTGTTCACTAAGTGGTTTATTTTGGATTTCTATTGAGGATGACTTGTGCATTGAATTTTGGTCGTGGAGTTAATTATTAGATTGATCATTGGGAAGCATGTGGACCTATATCAGGTCGTTCCCTTCTCCAATGATGGATCTGAAGGCCGACTTGTTTCGGTAGCCTCTTGTATAAATAAGGTAGTGTGTTGTAGTTGTAGGGAAACTGGTGATTAGAGATAGAAGACAGTTTTTGAAATTTGAATCCTCGCATGTTGGAGGATTGTTGTAATTGAGTTCTGATTGTATTGGCCATAATCGGGAAGGCCTTACAGCCTGACATGTATGAGGTTATTTGATGGATAATATATGATTTCCCCTGCTCTCTCTCTCTCTCTTGTGTTATTGCTTTTATGTGATGTTTCTGAAAGGAGGTTGGTGATTAGGGTGTTCTTTTGGCCCCTATTCATACCAGCCTTGCGTCAGAGACTTTATACAAGACTTTCATTAAATCCTTTGATTCTAAATAGTATAACTATGATTATCTTTTCATTGTGGGTTTTTCTCCAATAAGGGTTTCCAACATACATATTGGTATCTTACATTATAGTCTAATGTGTGCATACTTTTCCATTTACTTAGGTTAATATTGTTAGATAAAATTGATAAATATAGTTGACTATTTTTTTATGACATAACCTTGAGTTTATTTTTCCCAATATATTGGTCATGTGTAACATGGTTTCCTAACCTCAACACATTACATGATAAGAAAATCATGATGAGATATGGGCTTTCCATGTTTCAAAGAGTTCAAAGATGTCATGTAGTGTGAAGAATTGACACATCTTTAAGGCTACCTAGCTTTATAAAGGAAAATTTGTATTGTAAGGGTTATGAGGTGTCATCAATGGACATTCCATAACAAAGTCTTTAAGGAACATAGTTATCATATGTCTCTACACTTTTATCTTGTTTAAATTGATTCTGCATGAGGCATACAAGGATATGAAAATAATGCAATGTAGTGAGGAAGGTATTGAGGGACATTGACATGTAATGCCATAGGAATCACTTGAACCACCCAAATTTAATTGCTAAGAATCTGTTTATGGGGAAGGCCTCTATAGTGCTTATCAACTAGAAAATTGCCCTACTTGACTCTTAGATTTAAGACAATTATCTTTGTATTCTAATTCTCTTCCCTAGATACAACGAGATACTCATAAGGTCCTTGGATTGGTACATATCTCTTTCTTGAAACTCATTTAATATATATTTCAACTCAATAGTACCATCTATCAAGTTGAATCTATAAATTTCTAAATATGAAAATTGAGTCTACAAAGTATTGGTGATGTACATGAGATGTGCACTACAAGAACAATACATTTCTTCACCTCGCTAGAAGCTAATATGAAACCTCAGGACAAAAATTATTGAAAATAGTCAGAGACCACTCTCTAGACTATAAAAAAAGTTAAGATATATTCAAATATAATGTATAGAGTACAATTAAAGTTCCCCACATAATACACATGATTAATAGAAAGCAAAGAATAAACAAAGGTCACTACAAGATACACATAACTAATAAAATTACTTCTAAACACATGAAAAAATAACCCTTATCAATTAAAAGTTTAGTAACTGTGAATGGACATATAATAAATAACAATCACCTATGCAATGACAAAAACTATATAAGTGAAGGTAGAGGCCGTAGATAATCTCACCAACTTCATCATATTACTTTCAACAATGACTCCAACATGACAAGAATTGAAAGTTGAATCTATAAATTTATAAATGTGAAAATTAAGTATGCAACATATTGGTGATGCACATGAGATATGTACTATATGAACAATGTATTTTCTTTGCCTCCCTAAAAGCGAAGATCAAATCTCAAGACAAAAAATATTTTAAATAGTCACATACCACCCTCTAGACTATAAACAAGTAGAATATCTTAATATATAATAATAGATAGAGTATAACCAAAAGTCTTTTAAGATGACTCATTGAAAACAAAGTACAACCAAAGATTCCCATAGAATACATGACTAATGAAATTACTTATATCCACATAAAAAAAACAAAAACAGCCCCTATCAATTAAAACTTAAAAAACCCTAAATGAACCCTATGTGATAATTGAAAACTATATAAGTGAAGGTGGAGGCCATGGATTCTCCCACCAACTTCAGCATGCAACTATCAACAATGGCCTAGATAGTACCTATTTTTGTCATTCAAAGTCATGGTGACTTCAGAAATTGAAATGGTGGTGCCCTTGTAATGTCATATGTTAGTCATGATTGTTGGTGTACACTAGAGGTGGAAGTGACCTGAGAATGAGGGGGAAATCTAATCACATCAAAGTTGCCAACATATAAGCGAAATGGGTAATGATCCACAGGTTTTTGTCGACTAGATGTGAGTATTTAGACAAGCAGCCGAATTATCAGACAATAATTGGAGGGTAGATAAATAGGCTTAGTAGAGTGACTCGTGATTATTGTCTAATCTTATAGCGTGGAGGCTCTAACAAGTACAGCCGAAAAAATGCTAAATTTCTATGAAGTGTCGGGGAAGTTCCACGTGAACGGCCGTCGATTTTCTATTTTCCATGCAATTTGAAAATGCTCTTGATGCGACGGCACACATGAACGCAAGCGACGGTGACGTTTTTCAAATGAGTAAAGTGTGTATTTTAAAATAAAATGATGTAAATTTGAGAACTAGTTTTTAGATGGTAAATTCTTTGAAAAATAATAATTATTAATATATTTTGTGCATATAGTTGTATAGAAGTTTGGCTATTTTATTATAATCTCTTAGGCCTATCTATTTTTTTAAAAAGATTTTTATCTATGGTCTTATTTTTATTTATACTCATCCTCATGTACTCATCATCATTTGTCGTGGTATATTTGTATAGAATTGTGTTTATTTTTTAATAATTTTTTATCGATTTTCATTTTGACACTTTTTTTTAATGTCTTATATAATCTTATATTTATTTGTATTCATCTCTACTTGTCATCATTAGTAGTTTATCACACACATGCTTGGATGAATGGTCATGCTTTCATTCCCCACCTTGAGACTTGTGTCTTCCCCTTGAGACAATCTTTTAGCACTTGAGATTGATCTTGAGTTGCTTCAAGTTGACTATAAAATTTGAAAAGTTCAAATCCAAAATTTGTGGACACTTGCATTTTCACTAGTCACTATGAGTTGATTTAGTACACATTTAAAAATTTCTTGGCATTCAAATGCATTCATTTATGAAATCAATTCATATAAATAATTGTCTAAGAATCCTTGTACAAGGAGCATTCATCCTATGGACACTTCAAATTGGAGCATTAAAATGAACACACACATTGGTATTTTTAGGTACTACCAGTTGATGTGCATTTATAGCAACCAAAAATTGAGGTGACATAGATTGCATAAATCCATAATTAGCAAAATCAATTTTAAAAATTATAATCATTTTACATGTCATATCACTTTTGAGTGCCTCAAGATTGATCCCAAGTAATTGGAATTTGAGATAGTGATTAATTTCATGCACTACTTTGTTAGGTCAACACAACATAATTTTATATGGCATCAACATATATTATTCAACATAGTTCTCAAATAAAATATGTATTATTCATCACAGTTCTCAAATATAATATGTATTATTCATCATAGTTCTCAAATATAATATGTATTATTCATCATAGTTCTCAAATATAATATGTATTATTCATCATAGTTCTCAAATATAATATGTATTATTCATCGTAGCTCTCAAATCTAAGTGTTGTATCTCAATTAAATTTTGAATATTTATTTTTTTGCAATCATCAAATTCCTAATTGATTATTTAAATCAAGGTTAATCAATACTCCATTTGTATGCATCTATTTAATTAGCCTAGATTGGTGTAAAAGGGATTTTATATCATTACAATTTTTGTGAACCTCTCTACTCTTACACCCCCAATGGTTTGACCTTAGGGCTACACCTTCATTCCTCTTAGGATTTTAATTTCTAATATAATGCAAATCTAATCATTCACCTTCAAAATTCCTAGGGTTGGAATTCATTTTATCAATATTGGTGCAAATTTTCTATAATACCATATAAGCAGTCTAATATCATGTATGATGTATATGGATGTAAATAAATCACCCAAGATCTAATGTAAATATCTAGTCACATAAGTAAATTGCACATAGTGAGAAAAGATAGAAGATGCAACACAGTGGCTATTCCACTTCAATGAGGTCCATGCAAAGTATAATAATGCATCAATCTACAAAGTAGTATACAAAAAATGTGAAGTAATATTTGAGAGAGGTGAATTGAGCTCTTAATATGCATGCACACAATATGTTTGGATATACAAGCATCTAATATGCACTTCACACACACACATTATTGGTGGTTGTTGTTGCACCCAAACATCGACCTATTAATGTCTGATCCAACCACTAGAATTATAGAAATGAGAGGGAGTCAAATCATGTTGCAAACCCAAGTGCCATGATACACATCACAAGGAGACCGAGGGATCACACCTTACAACAATCACCCTCTAACACAAGCACGAGGTTCAAACCCATGATTTAGGCTCTGATACCGATTGTTGGTTGTTGTTGCACCAAAATATCAACATGTTAATGCTCGATACACCCACTAGAATTATAGACATGGAGGGTGGTTAAACCATGTTTCAAACCCAAGCACCACACTACATATCATAAGGAAACCAAGGACACACACCTTGCAACAATGATTTGAAACATCATAGAAAATATTTAAGAGTTTATGATAGGAAGACACTTTATCACTTTATAGAAAGTTTAGATCAATGTATGTATGTAGATCTAGACATATAGAAAATTTACCTTATAATTGTTAGGAATAAGGTGTCTCAACCTTGGATAATTCCTATTCTTATTATTTGTTTTGTAAATGTATTTTTTGCAAATAATATAATTAAGTGTGAGTGTACATGTCTAGTTGGCATGTTGATGTGTCACTCCACTTGATGTGTCGACATCTTGTGCGTAAGGAGATCATGACTGAAACGGTCATGACAGATTTCTATGACGCGTAAGAACTATTTAAGGAATGTGCTATGACAGGTGTAAGAGCATCTTATGACTTGGGCCTATTTGGGCGCCCAAGAAGAAGTGGTTGGTGTGTGTAAGAGAATATGCCAAAAATAGGTTGGTATGACATATTCTCTTACATTTCTCTTGTGACCGTTATTTTTGGTGGATTCTATGACAAGCTGTCATAGTCTATTCTAGGGATGGACACCTATTCTTGGGATTGCATGTAACAACTGTGTACATGTGGCTTTGTGCATGGGTCTTGGTGGTTGTGCCTATTTTTGGGTCCAGAGGAGTCTATATATATGATGCTGCTCTTATGGGAGAGATATAACAGAAGTTTAAGTCTTGTTGGCTTTGTCTCTCATTTCCTGAAAGAACTTGCATTGCAAGTGTATTGTAATCTTTGTGTTGAAGATAATACATTGTGCAGGTTTTGGAGTGCTGGGGTTTTTTTACCGAAAGGTTTTCCCTAGGGTATATCATTGTGTCATTCTCTATTTTTCTGTATGCATTGTATGTGGTTGCAATATCTTTGTTAAAGTAGTTAACGAATCTGAAATTGTAAGGATTTATAAGAATTTGCACAATACTCTCCTATAGAGATTAGCGTAGGAAGCTGTTTTCGCACCTGAGTTTCCTTACAAGTGGTATTAGAGCTTGATCAACTTTCGATCCTAGTTGTTGGGTAGGGTTTTTTGAGCTAATCTCAAGTTTGAGTGGGAGTTTTGTGCAGAGCATTCTAAATCTTATTTGCAGATTGAGATGGCAAGTTCATCATATGGAAGAATGGAGGTGGAGAAATTTAATGGCACTAATTTTGAGTTGTGGAAACTCAAGATGGAAGACATGTTGGAAGATCGTGACCTATGGGAAGTGACTTCAAATGCTACAAGACCAGCAACTATAGCTCAAGCAGATTGGGATATCAAAGACCGTAAAGCTAAGGGTCTCATAAGACTCTGTTTAACCGATGTAGTTCTTCTGAATGTTCTAGATGAGAAAATCACAAATAGTTTGTGGGAAAGACTTACGGCCATGTATCAGGCCAAATCTCTGGTGAACAAGTTGTTCCTGAGGAAGAAGTTGTACTCTCTGCGAATGGAGGAAGGTGGATCCTTAACGGATCATTTAAATGCATTTAATCTGCTGGCTGCACAGTTGACATCAGCTGGTGTCAAGTTAGAGGAGGAGGATCGTTGCTACACACTTTTGTGTTCTTTACCAGATTCATGGGACCATCTTGTGATGGCTCTCGAAAGCACTTTAGTCACCTTCAAAATGGATGATGTGGTGTCTTCACTACTATCAGAGGAGATGCGGAGAAAGGCTTTCGTTTCGGAAAAAGAAGCCCTTGCTGTTCGTGGGAGATCCACTGAAAGAGGGAAGAAAAATGACAATAAGTCTGACAATAAGGGTAGATCCAAATCTCATGGGAAGTCAAAGACTTCCAATAAGTCCAAGGCAAAATGTTGGAACTGTGATAAATCTGGGCACTTCCGTAAAGACTGCAAAGAGCCGAAGAAGAAGAAGAAAAGTTCAGATTCAGTTTCAGAAAGATCTCAAGAAGATGGTGATGCATTCATCGCAGCTTTGGTAGCCCATGCATCTGATGATGTGTGGTTGGTTGACTCGGGTGCATCTTTTCACATGACCTCTCATCGAAACTAGTTCTCAAAATATGAAGAGTTCGATGGTGGAAAGGTGTACTTGGGTGATGATTCTCACCTAAAGATAGTTGGACGCGGAAGGGTCACTATCAAATTTCCTGATGGATGAGTAAAGGGAATCAACGGAGTTATGCACATTCCGGGTTTGGCACAAAACCTATTATCTATAAGTATGCTGAATGATGTAGGTGTGCAAGTTGTTTTTTCGAAAGAAGGATGCAAGATGATAAGAGGATCGATAGTGCTTGCAAGGGGTACTAGGAGAGGTACCTTATTTCAGCTAGATGCATGTATTCCTCTATGTAATAGTTCTTCATCCTCACCATCTGAACAAGCAGTGAAGAAGTCTATGGCTATTGGTTCCGATGGTAGTGCAAACACTTTGGAAGGTAAGCTTCTTGCAGAAAAGACAATGTTGTGGCATATGAGATTTGGCCACATTGACGAAAAGGGTCTCAGAACTCTAAAAAATAAACATCTCGTTGAGGGGTTAAATGATTGCAATCTTGAGTTCGACTTCTGTGAACACTGTGTCTATGGTAAACAAAATTGTGTTAAGTTTTACTCTAGTTCTCACAAATCTTGTGATGTTTTGGATCTTATTCATTCTGATGTATTTGGTCCTGTAAAAGTTCCTTCAATCTCCAATTCTATATTTTTTGTATCTTTCATAGATGATTACAGTAAAGGACATGGATTTATTTCCTTAAAAGTAAGACACAAGTCTTTAGTCAGTTCAAGGAATTTAAAGCTCTTGTAGAGAATCAGACTAGTAAGAAGATTAAGTGTGTGAGAACTGACAATGGTGGTGAGTTTTGCTCAGCAGAGTTTGAACAGTTTTGTAAAGAACAAGGTATCGAGAGGCATAAGATAACTCCTTATACCCCACAAAAAAATGGAGTTGCAGAGAGAATGAACAGGACACTGATGGAGAAGGCTAGGAGTATGCTTAGTGAAGCTGGTTTAGAATAAAGGTTTTGGGACGAAGCTGTGGCCACTGCTTGCTATCTGGTTAACAGATCTCCTACATCAGCCCTTGTTGGTAAGACACCCATGGAGGTGTGGTCTGGTAAGAAGCCTTCAATTAGACATCTTCATATTTTTGGTTGTGAAGCTTATGCACATGTTCCAAAGGAGAAAAGATCTAAGTTGGAAAACAAAGCCGTTAAATGTATTTTCATCAGATACAATGCTGGTGTGAAAGGATACAAGCTTTGGGATCCCGTGACTAGTAAGGTGTTGTATAGTAGAAATGTTATTTTCAGAGAGCTAACATCTTCTCCTATTGTGCTACAACCAAATGAAAAAGAAAAGGAAAAAGATGTTGTTCATTTGCCTCCTACCCCTGAGAAGACTGAATAGAGAGACCATGTTGGGTCTAATGATGAGGAGAGCTCTAGCAGCTTTGAGAGTTCGAAAGAAGAGTAAGAACAACCTCAACCGTAGCCCTTGAGGAGATCCACGAGAGAAAGAAAGCAACCAGAAAGGTTTAGTTATTCTATGTTAGATTCCAGTTGTGCCTTTGCTTTGATTACTAACACTGATGAGCCTAGATCTATGAAAGAGGCTTTGGGCATGGAAGATGCATGTTCCTAGATTGAGGCTATGGATGATGAGATGGCTTCATTGGAGAAAAACAAAACTTGGGACCTTGTACCTTTGCCTAAAGGGAGAAAATCTGTTGGCTGTAAATGGGTGTTCAAGAAGAAATTCTGTGCAGATGGCAGTGTTGAAAGGTATAAAGCTAGATTGGTTGCAAAGGGGTATTCACAGGTAGAGGGAATAGATTATGGTGAAATATTCTCTCCTGTTGCAAAGTTGAGATCCATTAGATTTTTGTTATCTCTTGCTGCATCATATGATTTAGAGATAGAGCAGATGGATGTGAAGACAACTTTACTTCATGGTAATTTGGAGGAAGAGATTTATATGTCACAGCCTGAGCACTACATTGTTAAAGGTAAAGAATCCTTAGTTTGCAGATTAAAGAAATCTCTATATGGTTTGAAGCAATCTCCTAGGATGTGGTACCTTAAGTTTGATGCCTTTGTGTTGTCAATTGGATTTGTAAGATCAAAATCAGATCATTGTATTTATTTCAGAGTTGAAAATGATCGCCTTCTTATTGTTGCATTATATGTTGATGATATGTTGCTGTTTGGGAAGGGTAAGGGTATGATTTCTGATTTTAAATCTCAGTTGTCAACACAGTTTGAGATGAAAGATCTTGGGGTAGCTAGGTACATCTTGGGTATGGAAATCAGTAGAGACAGGTCTAACCAAAAACTTTGGTTGAGTCAGAGTAAGTATGTGAAGTCTGTGTTGGACAGGTTCAACATGGCAGATTGTAGACCACTATGTGTTCCTATTTCTGTGGGAACAAAGTTATCTGTAGATGATTGTCCAAAATCTCCTAGTGAGGTGGAGGACATGAGTAGAGTACCTTATGCTAGTGCAGTTGGCAGTCTTATGTATGCTATGGTCTGTACTAGACCAGACATTGCCCAAGCAGTGGGAGTCCTGAGTCAGTTTATGGCTAATCCTGGATGGGTACATTGGGATGCAGTTAAGCGAGTATTCAAATATTTGAGGGGTACATCAGATTACTCCATATGTTATCATGGTAACTCTTCTGGATCTTTGCATTCAGTTTGTATTCATGGGTTTGTGGATTCAGATTGGGCAGGTGATATTGACAGCAGGAGATCCACCAGTGCTTATGTGTTCACTATGTTTGGTGGTGCCATCAGTTGGATGAGTAAGCGACAACCTATGGTTGCTTTGTCCACTATAGAAGCTGAGTACATGGCTGCTACTCATGCTTGTAAAGAAGCCATTTGGCTTAGAAGATTGTGTTCTGATGTTGGTGTTGATGCAGAACAAATTACTATTTGGTGTGACAGTCAGAGCGCTATTTGCCTTGCAAAGAATCCAACTTTCCATGCCAGAACGAAGCACATTGATGTGCAGTTTCACTTCGTGAGAGATATAGTGGAAGATGGAAAGGTAAATTTGGAGAAGGTAGATACTGTGAAGAATGTTGTAGATGCATTAACAAAACTAGTGGGCACTGAGAAGTTCAGATGGTGTTCAGAGTCTATGGGCCTTTTGGCCTATAGCAGTTAGTTCCTATTATGTTCTTGTTTCTCTTACAAGGTGTTTGACAAGTGGGAGAATGTTAGGAATAAGGTGTCTCAACCTTGGATAATTCCTTTTCTTATTATTTGTTTTGTAAATGTATATTTTGCAAATAATGTAATTAAGTGTGAGTGTACATGTCTAGTTGGCATGTTGATGTGTCACTCCACTTGATGTGTCGACATCTTGTGCGTAAGGAGATCATGATTGAAACGGTCATGACAGATTCCTATGAGGCGTAAGAACTATTTAAGGAATGTGCTATGACAGGTGTAAGAGCATCTTATGACTTGGGCCTATTTGGGTGCCCAAGAAGAAGTGGTTGGTGTGTGTAAGAGAATATGCCAAAAATAGGTTGGTATGACAGATTCTCTTACACTTCTCTTGTGACCGTTATTTTTGGCAGATTCTATGAGAAGCTGTCATAGTCTATTCTAGGGATGGACACCTATTCTTGGGATTGCATGTAACAACTGTGTACATGTGGCTTTGTGCATGGGTCTTGGTGGTTGTGCCTATTTTTGGGTCCAAAGGAGTCTATATATATGATGCTGCTCCTATGGGAGAGATATAACAGAAGTTTAAGTCTTGTTGGCTTTGTCTCTCATTTCCTGAAAGAACTTGCATTGCAAGTGTATTGTAATCTTTATGTTGAAGATAATACATTGTGCAGGTTTTGGAGTGCTGGGGTTTTTTTACCAAAAGGTTTTCCCCAGGGTATATCATTGTGTCATTCTCTATTTTTCTGTATGCATTGTATGTGGTTGCAATATCTTTGTTAAAGTAGTTAACGAATCTGAAATTGTAAGGATTTATAAGAATTTGCACAATACTCTCCTATAGAGATTAGCGTAGGAAGCTGTTTCTGCACTTGAGTTTCCTTACAATAATAAGTTAGGAAATACTACCAAATCCATAGTGTCAACAAATTAATTAATTTCTTTTCTCCATGAAAAGAAAATTGAGTGGACGATCTTAAGTTTATATAAAGCAATAATGTGTCTTGCTATGCTAGACTCTTATTAAATGTTTTTCTATGATATTTTCCAAATAATGTGTATGTATATGCATTTTTTAACATGTTTGGTTTTTAAATTAATTTAAACTCTTAAAACTAAATCTCTCATTTTATTATTCTATTTTTCTGAAACTTTCATAACTTTATAGAGAAAATTCATGTGTGTTATATGATGGGTATAGTGACTCATTCTTATTTTTTATATTTTAAGAAGGGAAATGAATGTTCTGGTCATTTATGTTGGGAAATATATAGGTTCAATACCAAAGGTTGTGAAAATTAATCTCTATCCAAATAAACAATCAACAAGCGAGGTACAAAGCATGTACAACTATAACATGAAGTTCTCAAATTTGTATATGCTAACCATGATTAGATCCTACTTCTTTATAATGCTAACTATTAACCTTCATATCATGCTTATTAATATTACCTTATGCAAAATTAGAACAATAATTAATAAATAATATCATGACCATAAGACAACAAAAAAGAGGCACAAATCAACAACATGGTGAACATCACATAACATATAATTTACATGGAGAAACACTTGAAGGAAAAAATTCCATCAAGAAGAGAGACCAAGCATGAATTATCTTTGAAATAAAATTAAAATTTTACATATAGTTTTATTCTCCTCTTTGCCTCCAAAATGACAACACCTATATATTTGTGAGAAACCTCCTTATGCTTCCCACCTATCCGTGTTCTAGTAGAGTGGCTCTACATTCTATTATTCCTCTATAATTCTATATCCTAAGATATGTTTATATACCATGAAAAGATATCCAAAACCAAAAAACATGGCACCGAAAGAAGGATTTTTATTCCAAACATCCCCAACCCTTGGATTACTTCCATAGAAGTAGAAATGACATTGGTTTTGGCTCCAATACTTTTAGTTCAACTTAGACATCCAAGCATGGTAGACAAACATTACATAAAATGTAATAAATGATAGAATTCCAAGAGAAACATATTTCCTCTTCCAAGTGGACAATTGGATAATTCCAAAGGTTATTCATTTTTCCTCTTACCATGCCATTAATTATTCCATCCTAGGCATCCACATGTGAGGATTATTACCTTAATCACTACTAGTGGAAACCATGACCCCTTATTAATGTGCTACAAATAATAGTGTATATATTTTAAAAAATAATAAATTCCAATGCATCGCAAGTGGCTTAAGGAACTTTTCAAGGATGTTGAAACCATCTTATAGGATTTACAAGGTATATGACACCTTTATTCTAGTATCGTTCCACTTGACATCGTACATTGTAAATGCACCCATATGAATAAAAAAAAGAGAGACAAGATAATTCCTTATCCATCCATGTACCATTTTAATCTTCACTATGATCTCATGCTCCAACAACATACCTACAAAAGTAACCATGATATCGAGTGTCATCAAGCAAAAAAATCCTCACATCCTCTAATATGCTACATACAGAAGAAAATGAATGTGCCAAGGTGAGCCATATAAAATATCACTAAACCAATAGATGTTTACATGAATGCAAGCATCAAATTAGAATGATAACAAAGTCTCTGAGTAACTCCTTATTCATACCATATAGACTAGAAACCACAACATATTACAATTCTTTCAAACCAACCATACGTAAGACCAAAGTATATTGACATAGATATAACTTCATAGCATCAACATATTAACTCCAAAGTAAAATAAAGTTTCTATATATCCATCCTCCTATCCTAATACAACATACTAATGCAAAAATGAGCATATACAAGAAAAATTATGGCTATATTAACATTGAAATAATCTTGTGGATATAGATTGTCCATATTTGAGTCACCCCACTACAAAAAAATTGGTAGCTAATCCATAACCTACACAGATCATACATAGAGATATAATGAAGCATGAAAACTCAACATCACATTATTAATCAAAAAACTAAGATATCAAAGAGGATAACCATACATATATCCAAAAAATACGACTACATGATTAATGTTTCTAGTTTCATAAAGTGTATATCCTCATATACTTACATGGTCTCCTAGCTTTCACTTTAGTGTTCTTGATTTTGTGCCCCACAATTTAATTGACCATGCTCATCTCAGGGCTTGATTTTGTATGCATTAATGTTCTTCTATTTACCTTGACCTCTACTCGAATCCTTCATGAATGGACTGGGGAACCTAGTGCCCTAGTCCTAGTGGACTATAGTGCCAGACACTAAATTCCCACTAGACCATGGTGGAAACTACCAAAAAGTGCCTAATTTCAAATATCTCAATGGTCTAATCTTGGTGAGTGATAGACATTATTAATGTAAGTATTCTTTTGGGTTTTCACACATTTCGTATAGGTTTAATATAAAAAAGGAGACCTCCCCCTCCTCATTTTCAACATCCACACCACAAGTTTTGTCTCTCATCAAGCCTTTGAGAGAGAGTTACAGTTGTTTCTAAGGAAGTGAAGAAGGAGATTCAAGCATTGAGGAAGGCATCCATAATAATTTTTTTATGTTTCTTCCATGAGTGAAGACATATAATAGCTCCTTTCCTAGCATAAATTACCTTTCATGAAGGCTTAAAAATAATGGAAAGTTCATTAGAGAATGTATATCACCGTGATTGATAATTCTTTACTTTAGATTTGAAGTTATTTTAGGTATTATTATTGTAGGGAAGGTTGATCCCTCATAGGACTTGATTTAAGCAAGCCTCTTACAACTTCAAAATCCATTTTTATCTCCCTCTTGTGTACAAGTTCACAAATATAGGGATAAAGTGTTATAAATTTAAAAATTATGGAGTGAGACAAGAAGATTCAACATACATAGTCCACAACTACTAAAATAGTCTAGCACCTTTTTAGAGCATGCATCAGAGCACCATTCTAGTTTAGGATGCATAGAAGATATACTTTCTGGTCTACTAGGAAGATAGAACTATGTGAATTAGTCCTACCATTTCAAGCCTAAGATTTAGCAATAGGTTCCTCTCCAACTCTTCTTTATAGATCTATGTTTTATATTGTTTCTTTAAACTTGTAACTATAGGTTTATGCTAATTGTTACTCAATTCCATGTCTTTTACCTAGTCCAAATTCTCTTAACACATTCATATCAAACACAATCAATAAATCAATAAGGGTGTGCACCATTTCAAAAACCAATTTGCATTCAAATCTTTCCTACCTCTATTGACTTGAAGTTAAATCAAGTGTAGATCGAACCAATGAAAAAAAAGGCAAAATAGGACTAGGCTTAACCTCCAGTTTACATGATTAGACTACCCAACAATTTAACTAACCTTTCATTTTGATAAACCCAACATGTCCTATTCTTGCATCTTTTGATTTGGGTCTTTAATTGCATTTATTATGTGCTTTGGGTGCTTAAATAGATGGTTAAGTAATCATTTTATTTCTATCTTACATTTATAATCATTTATTTCAATATAGTTTATTTTCATTAAGTCAAGCACATAATCACTTCTCTTGGCATTGTATTTCTTGTGTATGAGCTTTATTACCTATTCTAATAAATCTAATATTTCAATGAGAAGAATACTTATGTATTTCCAAGGTTTACATGTTAAGGGTACTAAGTCTGATTTGAATAATGTATTCCCAAGGAGTTCGGGTGAATTTTCTTCCCTTAATCCAACACCTACCATGCCTATAGTTATTAATAATTCATCTCCCCATACTTATCATGATGAGGATAACTCTCCTACTCAAATATCTAATGAACAATGAGGAATCTTGACAAGAAATTAGAAAGCCTTAATTTTTTTTTGAGTCAATAGCATATGGGTGGAGAGGTAATCTTATTGATTAAAATTTTAAGGAGGTTTATTCAAAATTATGAACATATTGTAGACATTTTACATTTTATAGCTCACATAGTGGATGAAAACACTATGAAAGTAGCTATTGTGTTGAGGTGCTTGGATATTCAAATTCTTTGAATCATGTTGAGATGCCCATTCCTATTCCTACATGTACATATTAAATCATGGTTACTTCTATAAAAAATGCTACACATGTTAATAGTGGGAGAAACCCTATACACCAATATACTTATGTTCCACCTAAGACAAGCCTTCCATTTTCTTCCCAATTATTTGTTACTCCTATTTGAGCATTAAAGTATTTTCATTAGTATCAATCAGTTATTCAGTTAGTAAAGGAGACAAACAAGATAGTCAGTTAACCATACAAAGCCTGCACACTGAGAAAAGACAAGGTAGATCTTTAAGTTAACCGAACAAGGGTTTGTTCGGGTACACTCATTGAGCAACAAACAATTACCGAGTACCAAGCTACTGATCACAAAACATTCATATGAACCAAGCACCAGTAGTTTACTGAATGAAGAATGCAGTGATTACCAAGTAAACCAAGAAACAACATAGTAATATGAAATGACACAAACATCTATGCAAACAGTTGACACCGACCAAAAAATGGTTTACCAAGATCAAGATAGAATTAAGTATGGATGTAATCATTAATTTGTTGATGATTCCTATGTAATATTAGATCTAGGTTATTTTGTTACACCATTGAATATCATAGGTTTTCTTAGATATTGTAAACCCTAATTAGGTCAAGATAGTTTGATATAAAAATTGTAAAGATGTCATTATGAACATGTATCATGAAGGAGTAGCTGAACTAAGGACATTAGGATATCAAACAAAGGGTTTTTGATAGAAGGTTTAAAAGAAGGATTCAATTTTTCAGAACATACACAAGGCTACCAAGTAGATCAGAAGGACACATACATCACAAGAAGGTGATATTTATTTGATATTTCACATATCTGAATCAGGAAAGATAGAGTTTCTATTTCCAGATACATTTACAATTATCTTTTAACTATTGTAGAAGATCTAAAATCTCTTAACAGAGTGGACTTAACAGTTCTTGTTTAAATATCTTAACCGAGTACACACATGTATTATGTTGTTAAAATCCTCTAACCAGGTAGATCTAGTTGATCTAATTGTTACTCCTAATAAGGTAAGATCATCAGAAGTGATAATAATTCGTAGCCTTAACCAACATACTTTGTTACTATAATAGTGAAGATTTGTGGGTGCCATCCCCACCGCAGTTTTTACCTTCTTACAAGGGTTTTTGTGATACCAAAATATCCATGTTATGAATATGAATTTTCATGAATGATTTATTGTTTAGATTACATGCAAATTACATTTTTCAGTTATTTGAATGTATGTTTAAGACAATGGATTCAGTCAATTAAATTCTATCAACTTCTACAAAGTCTTAGTCTTAAAATTTTTGAAGGTAATGATTCACCCCTCCCCTCTCAGTACTTATCTTTCCATAATCCCAATAATTGGTATCAGAGCTAGATCTCTTGTTAAGTAAGCTTAATCATTGAAGAGGAAAGATCTAAGGATGGAAAGATATAAGTTGGATAAGACTATTGAGAATCAAAGATTGCGGATGTAGATCTTTATTGAACAATTCAAAGAAGCCAAAGAAGAAATAAAGAAGTTACTGATTAGAAGGAATGATATGGAATTTCGGTATAATGAGACTAATTATCAAGAAGAAGAGATAGATGATCCATTTGAGGTATCTAGATCTGGATCTGGTAGCATATCTGATGCATCTGAAGGAACCATATCAGATCTATATGAAAAGAATCTACATCTTACTAAACAAGTGAAAGCTTTGCAGATCGGTTAAGAGACACAAATCGTTAGGATGATTGATGTCATGAACAATGAAAGGAAAGAACAACAAGAAAGAAACTTGGCTATTGAAGATAGAAGACAAATGAATGATAAGCTACAATAGAATGAATATGAGATACTGAGACTCACCGAGCATCACTTTGAGATCTCCAATCAAATGGTTGTCATAAGTGAGGAAGTCAACCGAGTAAATAGTGAGCTTACAAGGAAACTAGAAGACATCAATGAATTAAGAAAGGAAAATGAAAGAATGAAAAATAAGGTAAAAATACATCAACAACATAATGAGATGATCAAGACAGCTGAAGATAGTACTAAAAGAATGGATGAATTTCTAATTAGTCAAAAAAGACTTGATAGCACAACTGGTTTAGGCTACACTGAGCAGGGAGAATCATCAAGACAAGCTGAACAAAAGAATGCCTATACTAATCCAAGGTCAAAGAATCTATCATGTTATCATTGTGGAAAACTGAGCCACACATCAAATGTTTGTAGGAGTAAAGAAAAAGCTATTCCTAAATCCACTCCTAAGTTTAATGGTTATTGCTATAACTATAACAAGTATAGACATCAGGAACATGAGTGTAGATCAAAGTTGAAAAGGACACCCAAGGAACCTTACATGGTTATTGCTATAACTGTAACAAGAAATCAACTGCATAAGCACCAAACATAACTATAGAAATTCTGGACACTGAAGGAATAGAACACAACATATCAACTGAGAAGGAAAGGTAATGCATATACTTGAGATTACAATACATGGGTTAATTGCACAACATGTGGCATGTATGGACATATAGAAATAAATTGCATGAGAAATAACTAGAGAGGAAGATCACGTAAGTGGACAAATACTGGTATGGCATGTTTACACTATCACAAGGTCGGTCACCTAAGAAAGGATTGGAGATGCTGAGCACCAAAGACACAAAAAAATACAAATAGAAATACAATTGAAGAAATCATGAGGATAAGGAGTCAAATGTGGAGAAAAACATCAAATGACAATGATGGAGCAAGCATTATAGTCGGTGACACCTCATTCATTGGATTAGGTGATATCACCACCTCCACCTAATCAGTAAAGGTATGTATGGAACTGAATTTTAGATTGGTTATATTTTACAAATACTTCCATATGTCAAGTGAATTCACACCAAATCAACATGAAATAAGATACACTATGGGATTACATGTTTAGAACTTAAACTGTGTACAGTCGGTAAAAGCATGACCGAGTAAATGTCTTCTAGTCAGTAAATATTGGAAAGGTTAACCGACTCATGGTATCAACTAAGTAATATTTATGTGTTAATCAAGATTAAGGACTTTTAAAGTGTAACCGAGCACAACTATGTTTATCGAGCTCTGGTAGGTAAAGTATTAAATGTAAAAGTTTGAGTGTGAAATGAATTTTTGGGTATAAATACATGAAGGACTTAGTCATTTTTCACATAATTATTAAGAAGAACCACAACTATTTCAAGTAGATTTCAGCAAAGAGATTCTAGAGCATTTTAGCAGAGATTTGAAGGATTTATGAGCAAGTTATTCACAATCAAAAGTAAGTTTCACATCCACCAAGCTATTTAAAACATATTTGTGAAGCCCTAAATATCATAAATGATGGCATGCTCATCCAAGGTTATGAAATCCAAGTCTAGGAGTGATAAGAAGGTCACTTTGATAAAGTTTGCAACCTGTGATGAGTTGAAGTACAAGTTGCACCCCAAGATTGCATCTCAAATTGACCAAACCGATGCATTTTCAAGTATTCTACCTATGCTTTTGTTGGTCCAAGATATTTTCATGTACATGTACTGCAAGATGAATGAAGTAGGAGATTTTGATCTTCAATCCACCTTCTAGGAGCTAAGTGCCGATGGAAATCTCAAAGATGAGCATAAACACTTGGAGGTGAAAGGTTTAATAAACACCTTGTATTTCCTAAGGGAGTTCAAAATAGAATGGATTAGGGTTGTATTAGGTTGAGTGCATGAAGGAAAGTTATGGCTGGATGAACTGGTAAAAATAAAAAGGGACATTATACATGTAGTCACTAGTTACCCTATTACTGACAAAGTAAAATCTATAAGGAGTGCATCGAGAACCAAGATTGAGAAGTTAACCAGAGCAGAATGAGACAAAAGAGGTATGCGAGTCAAAACAATTGTTGATCCTGAGATAAGGTTCCATGCTTATGCAGTCAGTTATAAGATATTTCAATCAAGCAGGCTGAATAGTGTACCTTGTGGAGTGGTAGACATCGCCTACAAGATTGTGAAGAAAGGTTTTCAATTCGACCTAGCCGAGCTCCTACTGAAATAGTTCTATGAGAATATGAGAACCATCAAGTCAGAAAAGAAAAATACTTGTAACTTTGGTTCCCTACTAATTTGTATATTTTTCTATGTACAAAAATTCTTTCCCTCAATCAGTAATGTTGACTGGGATGTCAATTGACCTATCATAATGCAAATTAATGATTTTATTCATAGTTTGGGTCATAATTTCATTAGTGTCATGGATGTTTATTTTGAGCAATTTAAGGAGAGAATGTATCAAAGGAGGAGGATACCAGGTCAGCTGGTAGAAAAACATAAGGATGAAATTTGCTTCCTAGTAGACACCAACTCCACTCTAATCAAGGAGATTGAACCAAGGACTGTTTGGTTACCCCCGATGGGCTATGAATTAGATATTGATTGAGCTTCCAAGTCAATACAGGAATTTATGGCCAATCCCAAAGACCCATAGGAAACTAGATTCGGTACCTATGAAGAGTCCAAATTAAGAATTAAGATGGATCTAGTCAGAGTGAAGGTAAGTAGGAAATCAAAGAAGATGATGGATACCTTAGTAAAATAGTTTGGAGATGAAGCTGAAGAAGATGAGACATCAGAGGCTAATCTGGTTAAAGAGACAACCAAGGAAAAATTATTAATTGAGAACAATGAACATAATGAGGAGGAGACCAAGTCCAACAAGGATATACAAGCTACACCAGTCAAGGCCATAGGGAAGAGAAAAAAAGAAGAATCACCTACAAGAGAAAGGACAAGGTCCTCAACAACTACTTCTATGCCCCTGAAGAAAGGAGTAGTAAAAATATCAAGGTCAACTCCCACCAAGACCTATCAAATGAAAAAGAGAGGTGCACAAGTCACCTTTGAGCAACCTAAAAAGAGGAGAAAATTAATAAGAGAAAAAGATGTTGTTGATGAAGATGATGAAGAAGAAAATCAAGATAAATTTAAATTTGTTGTGAATAAAGGTCAGTCGGTAGATGAATTAGTTGAAACTATAAAGGAAACGGGTGGACTAGGTAACCCCAAATTAAGTCGGTATGTACATATGACCATCGAGGATCAGGAAAAGATTGAAGAGGCCATCATACAAATGATGGTAAAATTTAAAAAGGTACCTATTGAATTTTCTAGGTATGTACCTAAGGAATTGTATGAGAAAGTGTCAGGATGGAAGGTGGACATATGCCCTACACACCGAGAAGAAAATGAGGGAACAATCATTGATTTTGGCTATGCCTACTCTATTGGTTCCCAAGATAGAAGAATTGATGAAACAATACTCAAAATGATTTCTAGTGAAGGGTAGATCCCTCAACATATTGGCAGGAAACCTTAAATAGTTGATGAAAACAACAAGCTTCTATGGACTACAATTTTAAAAGCCCGAGAAGAAGCAGATAAATTGGCATTGGCAATAATTCCCGAGAAGAAGAACAAAAAGAAAGGTAAAGGAATTTACTTGGATGATGTCAATTTATCCACCAAGGAGCCAATTGATTTATCCAACACCGAGGTAGAAGATAACACCATTGCTATAGATTTCTACCCGCCTGGATATAAAGAAGAATATAGATAGGATGCTCCTAAGTAGTTAGTCACACCAGGGACAAATGATGTTTTAATTAAAGACATCACCAATGGAGATCTTGATGACATAAATAATGATGAAGATATAAACACTGCTGTAGATACAACCGATGAGAATTTACCCTTTGAGGAAGCAACAAGTGAAATTTCAGGTGATTTACCTATTTTGGTACAAGCAGTTGACATAGTCACAAAAAAGGAACCCGTAGGATCAACCCCTAAGCAACCAAAGGATACACTTGAGGGATAGGGTACAACTGAGAAAAAATATTCTAATGAGCCTGAGCATATAGAGGAAGAAACACCAGCACTAGAAGAGAATAAATTGGTAGAATCAGCTGCAATAGACACCACTACAAATGCCCAAGGAAACGTTACCAAGACACTGGTCACTAGGAAAGCTAAGGAAGGAAGTGTATCTATTGAGATAGAAAATTCAAATATGGAGACAAAAGATCTAGTTCCTTACACAACATCACCAACACTAGAGAAGAAGAAGAAAAAGAAACATGGTAAGGGTACTGTCACACTTGATGAGGTTATTGAGATACCTGAATGTGACCCTAGGAAATTAGACCCCAAAGCATTGAGAAGATATGGGGAATTGTGGAAAAGGAAGGATGTACAAGAGAAAATGAAAAAGGAGAATAAAAGAAAGTGAATTTTAAAGGATGTTATAAATATTCTACTACAAGTATTCCTCGAGATCAATGTTGATGAGGAAACTCCCATCATTGACCAACTTGCAACTCTAACCGATCACATCAATTCCCCTGATGTAGATGTTGAGAAAAGAATAGAAGAGTGGGTAGAAGAAAATATAGAGTTGAAATTGGAAGAGAAAATAAGCTAGGAAGTGGCAATTAATAAGGTCAAGCTCTCAAAGGTTATCACTGAGCTTGAAGATACTATGGAGGTTATTACCATAATTTAGAGAATAATTCAAATTTTGTTTAAGTTATGCACTATGGACCAATTCACTACCGAGATTAGTGAAAAGCTCAAGAAACTGGATGAAGAAATAAAGGTCAGTGCAAATAATTCTTTAACCAAGCCAAATTCTTTTCATAAGCATATTTCAAAGGTTCAAGAACTTTAGCAGTTGAGAATAGATTTGACGAAGCAAGAAGATACTATAAGTGATCAAATCACCGAGCTTTAGGCTGAGTTGCTTCCACATATGAAGATCATGGAGTGTCATGTTAATAAGGAAAAAGCTTTAGTTTCCACCCCAGAAATTTTTGTGCTAGAAAATATTTTTGACATGCATGCACAAGTTGGTTGAGAGAATATTTCTCTTGAGAACCTAAAAGAGGAATGGGAAAACCTCTTGGCATCACTCAAGAAAACCCATCAACATATTTTTGACAAGCTATAAGTACATTATTTTTGTTTGGCATTAATTTCAAAAAGGGGGAAATTATATGTATATAGATTATATATATGCCACTATGTACTTCACATCGAGAGCATGGAGAAAGGGGGAGGCAGTATATATTTGAAGTTAGTGAGTTAGTATATTTTTGGAGTGTGTATATATTTGATTTGGCAGTTGATACATATACATAAGGTTTTGATACTAATGCCAAAGGGGGAGAATGTTACTCCTATTTGAGAATTAAAGGATTTCCATTAGTATCAATTAGTTATTCAGTCGGTAAAGGAGACAAACAAGACAGTTGGTCAACCATACAAAGCCTACACACCAAGAAAAGACAAGGCATATCTCTAAGTTAACCAAAAAAGGGTTTGTTTGAGTACACTCACTAAGCAACAGATAATTACCAAGTATCGAACTACTGATCACTGAGCATTCATATAAACCGAGCACCAGTAGTTTAACGAATGAAGAATGCAGTGATTACCGAGTAAACTAGGAAACAAAATAGTAATTTGAAATGGAACAAACATCAATGAAAATGGTTCACATCGATCAGAAAATGGTTTACCAAGATCAAGATATAATTAAATATAGATGTAATCATTAACTTGTTGATGATTCCTATGTAATGTTAGATCTAGGTTATTTTATTACACCGTTGATCTTAGGTTTTCTAAGATATTGTAAACCCTAATTAGGTCAAGATAGTTTGATATAAAAATTGTAAAGATGTAATTATGAACATGTATCATAAAGGAGTAGCCACACTAAAGACATTAGGATATCAGACAAAGGGTTTTTGACAGAAGGTTTGAAAGAAGGATTTAGTTTTTCAAAACATACACAAGGCTGCTGAGTAGATCAGAAGGACACACACATCACAAGAAGGTGACATTTATTTGATATTTCATAGATCTGAATTAGGCAAGATAGAGTTTCTATTTACAAATACATTTACTATTGCCTTTTAACCATTGTAGTAGATCCAAAATCTCTTAACAGAGTGGACTTAATAGTTCTTGTTTAAATCTCTTAACTGAGTACACACATGTATTGTGTTATTAAAATCCTCGAACTAGGTAGATATAGTCAATCTAATTGTTACTCTTGATAGGATAAGATCATTATAAGTGATCACCATTTGTAGCCTTAACCGACATACTTTGTTACTGCAGTAGTGAAGATTTGTGGGTGTCATCCCCACCGTAGTTTTTACCTTCTTACAAGGGTTTTTGCGATACCAAAATATCTGTGTCATGAGTATGAATTTTCTTGAATGATTTATTGTTTAGATTACATGCAAATTACATTTTTTTAGTTATTTGAATGTACATTTTTGACAATGGATTCAGTCGGTTAAATGATATCAACTTCTACAAAGTCTTAGTCTTAAAAGTTTTGAAGGTACTGATTCACCCGTCCCCTCTCATTACTTATCTTTCCATAATCCCAACACTATTTCATTTACCCACATATCATAATTATATATCTTTGAATCCTCCATCACAATCTAAATTTTCATAATCTCATTCATCCACTAAAGACAACATTAACCATCTATTACAAAATGTATCGTTATTGCAATAACAATTAGCTTCCATCACTCAATCCAATTCCAACATTCACATATACTCTAATTCCAATGATTTTTTCATTGATATCCTTAAAAAACCTCTTCCATAAAACATTAATGTTTTTTGGTTAGATAAGTATAATGGACAAGGTTGTTGAACTCATAATAGGACATATGGGGTAGTCAATTAGTTTAGAAAACAAAAATAATTTCAGTTTCAGATCTTAATAGACTTCACATCAAAAGAAGAAATTATCATTGATAAAATAATAAAGCATAAAGTGGGATCAACATAAGTGTTACAAGTGTAATTGATGTTATACCAAAAGATTGACCTGGCAATGCTCGATACAACTACTAGACTTATAGAAGCCATAAGAGGTGGATAAACCATGTCACAAACCTGAGCACTACACTATACAACATAACATAAGGAGACCAAGGGCACACACCTTGCAAGAATCCCCCTAATGAAAGCAAGGGGTTTGAACCTCTAACCAAGATCTGATACCACTTGTGTATAATTAAAAATAACAACACACTCCTTAGTAGTAGATTTTGATATACAATTTTTATTTTTACTTTACCATGAAGCTAACCTCTTACCCAAGAAGAATACCTCTCCACTTGTACTCTTCATGTAATCCAAATTACCTATCCAATCCACATAAGTAAAAGAAATCAATGTAAAATTCTTCTCCTTACCATACTAGAAACCATAGTCAACTATTCCTTTCAAGTATCTAAATATTCTTTTAACAAAAAAAATATGAGATTCTTTCCGTTCTTGTTAAAATATTGCATCAATGTAGATTGCATTCATAATATCAGGTTTGGTCAATGTCACACATAATAATCTACTGATCATAGATCTATACGTTGTTTTATTTTCCTTCAGAGAATCATCACCCTTTGTCAGTTTGCAACTGGTAACTATAGGAGTACAAACTAGTTTTGAATCTTCCATACTAAATTTCTTCAACAATTCTTTCACATAGTTGGACTGATATATAAAAATACCCTTTTTTTATTGAGTAATTTGTAGACCAAGAAAGAATTTAATCTCACCTATCATGGAAATCTCAAAATCTTTTTGCATTCCATTAGAAAATTATTACTCATCTTTTCATTACTACAAAAAATGATATCATCCACAAAGATTTCAACAATTAAAATATTATCATGATCAATTTTTAAGTACAAGTTACTATTAGCAGTACCTTTCTTGAAACCAAGTTTCAACAAATAGTTATCCAATCTTGTGTACTAGGATCTAGGGGCTTGTTTCAATCCATACAATTCTTTCTTCAATCGATAAACCATGTCATTTTGATTAGTCAAAGGAAATTAATTAGGCTACTAAACATAAACGTCCTCTTCAAATTGTCTGATAGAAATGCAGATTTAACATCCATATGATACACCTTGAAATATTTGTAAGTAGAATATGAAAGAAACATTCTAACAAATTCAATTATAGAAATATGAGAATAGGTCTCCTCAAAGTCAATACCTTCCATTTGTGAGTATCCCTTACAAACAAGTCTATCTTTATTCCTTACCACTTCACCATCTTCCTTCAATTTTTTTCTAAATACCTGTTTAGCTCTGATCACATTCTTGTCCTTAGGTATGAAAACTAGGATCCTTGTCTTGTTCCTTTAAATTTGTTCCAATTCTTCTTCCATGGATTTAATCCAACTCTCATATTTTGATGCTTCATAAAAATCCTTAGGTTAAATCTTAGAAATCAAACAATTCACATCTCTATTTCTAGAAATTCTTCCTCTAGTCTGAACAACTTGATTTCTATCACCAATAATCTAATTATTAAAATGATTTATCCTTACATACTATATCATCAGAAAATGGAAGCACTTCCATTTATGACTAGTTTAGCCCTCCCAATAAGTGGTTTGGGGTCATGTCGAACACCTTGAATGGGTCTTTGACTTGGATCTGGCTTTTCCCCCTATTCTACCCCATTTTCCACTTCTTTTCTATATTATTCTAGCATCCTAACCTAAAACCCTGAGATTCTTGACCTCAGGGTCAAGGTCAACCTCGAACTTGAACCAGGGTCCAAAATTCAAGATTTCAAAGTTTCTGGATGTCAGGTTTCAGAAAGATTTATTTCTCACTTCTAGGTTGGCTGTTTCAGGCTTCAGAATGGTAAAATCTTAAATTATATTTAATTTAGGTCCATTTCTAGGGGTTAAGGCTTAAATGGGAATTTAATTGTCTTACTTATGCCTCTCTATAAGTTTGTGCCCTAGACAGTATAAAAGGAAGCCTTCCTTTCTCATTTCAATCAATCTATCGTCTCTCTTTTGCAATCAAGCACTTCATCTTTTCAAGTGAAATCAAGAAATTAAGAAAATAAGAAATAAGGAGAAGGAAATCATTCAAGCATTCAAGATCCAATTCATGAAGGAGATCCATTGGTAGCCATTGAAGGATTCAATCTCTATGGAGCCCTCTTGTTGAAGATTTCTGCATCCACATTCATTCAAGCTTCTTCCTATTCCAAGATCCATTCAAGATTGGTGTTGAAGATCCAAAGACAATTGATTTGAGACATCCTACATCCAATTATACATTCATTTGGAGCATCCATACTTGTGGATTCAAGGATTTGAATCCTCCACAAGGGTTTCAAAAAAGGCAAGGTGAATTGTTTCATTTACTTTGTTTATTACTACAATTTAAATTCAATTTCAAGTTTAATTCCTAAATTGGGGTTTGACCAAGGCAAACCCCTCCCCCCCAACAAAAAAAAACCATTTTTTTTGTAGGAACAGGTGCAGAACAACAAATTATAGTGCGGATCTGAGTACCCTTTTCGACAGACTTTCAGGATCCACGAACAGAATTTCCGTCGGAGCAGTGCAGGTCAAGGTTGACATAAAGGGGTAAGATTGTACCCTCGCATTTGGGTCAAGGTTGAAATTTCTTAGGAAAGCAGAAGGTTTTTGGGTTTTCTATGTCTATGTTTCTAGGCCATATCCGGTTGTAGAAATTCCTGAAACTAAGTACAGACACTAGAAAACAACATTTTCCAGATATGTCATATTTTGAGGTTACTATTTGTCTTCAAATTCAATTAGGATTTCAATAATTCCTTTTCATAATGGAATATAATATTTTCTCCTTTCTTCATATTCTTCATCGATTGATTCATTTATGCATTGATCATTTCCTTATGGTTAATCAATTTGGATCTTTCCTTTGGGAATTTGGGGTATTGAAGAGGATCTTATCTTCCCCAATCCTATATCTCTACACATATTTTACACACACATCATTTTATATATTACATTTTCATGGACCCGCGATAGACAACTCTTTCTTTTATGGTGTTAGATCTTGCATGTATTAGTCTTCTTTTATGTGTTTGCATTTACATTTCTTTGGTCATGCTTTGTATTTTTCTAGTTTAGTTCATTTACATTACATTGGTATATGATCTTTACTACCTCTATTCCTACTTATAATATTCCGGTTAGAAGAAGTCATAGACTTATGGGTTTCTTTCATCCTGAGTCCTCTTCTCCTCTCCTTAGGATCCCAGATGACAATTTGAATATTCATGATTCTAATCCTACTATGGAGCATAACTCTTCTCACTCGTCTCATTATGAGGATGATGATTTAAGAGTTCCTCCTGAACAAGTCTAGAAACTTTCAAATGAACTTGATAAAATGGGAAATTGGGTTACTCAAGAGAAACATAATCAAGATTTTATTCAACCTATAGATGCTCTTAAGAAATTCCTTTGTGATAGTGATCAAGGTGTTAATCTCTTGCATGATATTACTCATCTTATGCATTCAAATGTTGCACCTTTAGCTCCAGAAGCTCAAGATTTAGGATTCAATCCTCCTATCACTAGTGTGGAACCTTCTTTTGTTCCTTTACCTAGCATTCCTACTTATACTCCTCCTTTAGTGACTACGTCAGTTCCCTCTCTTCCTATGAGTGTTCCTCCCGTGTCTCTACCTACTTCAAAACCTTCTTATCATAATTTTCCTTTTACTTATTCCAATCCTCTTCCAACTGTGGTTCCAAGTATTACCCTAGCTATGTCTTCCATTCCTATCACTTCATACACTTTACCTTGTGTTTCTAGTGTGTCTATTCCTCCTATTTCATCTAATGATTCCACAATCATCAGTTTGGCTCAAACTGTGTCTTCTTTACAACAACAACTTGCATCTTTAACTCAATCAAAGTCTAGCATTCTTGCATGTGACATGGGAATTCCTTTATCCCTAGACATTATTCATGCTCCTGTTCCTCAACAAGCCAATATGCCTCATCTTGAGAATTACAATGGTAAGGGAGACCCTATCACTCATGTTAAAACATTTCAAATCCTTTGTAGTGACTATGCTCATGACCATAGGATTTTAGCCAAGTTGTTTGCTAGAAATTTTCATGATAAAGCTTTGCAATGGTATTGTTCCTTGCCTCCTTATTCTATTGATTCCTTTCCAAAAATTGCTAATGTCTTTATTCAATAATTTCAAAATAACATTGGTCTACAAGTGTCCTTAACTGATTTGATGCATTGTAAAAAAAATACTAAAGAAAAATTAACTAAATTTATTGGTAGATTTAAGCATTTGTATGCTTAGATTTCTTATCCTATTCATGATATTGATATTCAGTGCATGTTTATTTCAAATTTACAAAATGGTATTAGAGATAAGATTCTGCTTACTGAATTTACCTCTTTTCAACAACTTTGTGCAACGCTTCATCATTATCAATTACAAGTGAGTCAATTTGAGAGAAACACTCCAATGGCTCTTGTCCCAGTTGATAAGAGTGATGTTTCTCCTAATCCAAACAAGTTTCAAAAACCTAACAACTATGTCAAGATAAATAAGCAAGAAAATGCAGTTGCTATTGCATCCAACAATGCCACTTTTGCATCCACTGCTTTTCGTCTGAATCATATGTTTACTCCTCTTTCTAAACCTTTGCATTCTATTATGAGTAAATTGTTGACTGCTAATATGATTACTTTACCTCCTATTTGACCTTGTTTACCTACTATGGTGGCATCCAAATCCTTTGATTCCAAATCCTTTTGTCAATATCATCGTCAGAATGGCCATGATACTAAGAAATGTTATTCTTTAAAACATAAGATTCAATACTTAATTGATTCTAATGATTTATCTATTGATAATTTTGATGGTAGTGGGAAAAAATATGTCTCTCCTCCTAATCAAAACCTCCAAATATATATGAATCCTTTGCCTACACATGATACTAATACCATTGTTCAACCATCTAATGTGGATATTGTTTATGATTCAAAGATGGATGATCTTAGTCACATTGTTAACCATGTGGAGCATGTTATTTTATCTGAATATGTATCTCCACCCCAGCCTCAATCTCAAAATCAACTATTAATATGATTTAGAACAATAAAAGGGGGGGGGGGGGTGAATCAGTTGTTCTTAGGTCCAGATGTATAAAAATAAACTCTAAACTCTTCAACAAATCAGATCTAATAACCAACAGCTACTCGATCATTACTGATTGCATAACATAAACATATAATAGTGCAGTCCACTTATCCAATAGCACCTAACTTGCAAAACACATAAATGTTCAAACCAAAACATTCACACAAGTATCAACACCAATATTTATAGTGGAAACCCAATTTGGGAAAAACCACTTTGTAACATGTTACTATTATGTTCACTCTTCTAAAGTGAGCTTGGTGAAAAGCCAACCCTATCAAAGGTTACAAACACACTGTCAGGTGTGACCTAGTTAAAGGATTTAAACCACTCTGTTAAAAGTGCACCTTGTTATAGGACTTACATACACTCCATTAGAATGCAACCTTGTTCAAAGGATTTATACCTATGACTGTTAGGTCAACCTTTGTTAAAAGGATTTTGACTGTTACAATGGTTAGAAAGTAGCAGTAGTATTGATATGAAAAACATACAACTCACTTTGCAAATATCAGATCCAATTCTGTACACATATGCTAGCTTACTGAATATGAACCTTTACCATCTCCATCACTGATCTACTTGGAACTCTCTTCAAGCAATCACAACACTTCTCCTTCAACCTTCTCTACTTAGACAGTCAATAACATAAAAAATACTTCCAACATCCACCTCACTCTTCAACCTCTAGCTTAGGTTCCCTTAATACTTCCTCTATTAGGTCAATACATCTTTTTCCGCTTAATCTCCTTCGTAGATCTTAGGGTTAGGTCAAATTCATTGAATCTGTCCTACATTGTGTTCTTTGGCTATCCTTCTAGAAATATCTCGAATCTCTTAATACATTTACAATAAAACATTTTATAGTGCATTAAATGCTTTCATACAATCAATAAATAAAGTCAACATGTTTTACATAATCTAAGAATTCAATGATGTTGGCTAGAAATCTGAATTCTTCCTCAAATGCAAAATACTGACGCTCGATCAATACTGTGTTCAACTTCTCGGTCTTCACTAGAAAGCTTAGTCACCATATAAACTATTTCCTCGGCTAATACTATCTTCCTCGATAATTAATTGGTGTTCGGTGAACACTGAATTTACTCAGCATATACTAGCTCAGTCGACACTAACAACACTCGGCTTAAACTAGATTTCTTCACTTTTTCTCGGTTAAGCCTACTAGTTTATTCTTCATTCTTACTTAGATAAATAATACATTGTCTTATCATTGTACCACATAATCAAGTACTCATTGAAGTATCAAAATAACTCAACCTTTCCTTAGGTGCTATTGTTACCAACCTTGCCTTACCCCTTAGCAACAATCAAATAGATATAGTACTTTCTTAAATAGCAACAATCTTACAAGTTAAGGTTTGACATGAATGACAATACAAAAATTGCTTCAATTGTAGTTTCCAACATCAACTTCAAGTTCCACCTCAACCTAAGCCTAAACCAAAACCTCAACCTAAACCTCAAAAACAACCTAAGAATAAAAGACCTAGGGAACTCTTGATTACCTTTGATGATTTTGAGACTATTAAAGCTCCCAATGGTCCCCTCTATATTTATGCTAGGATTTATAAGATACCTACACATGGTTGTCTAGTTGATCCTACATCCTTAGTCAATGTTATTACTGAAGAAAATATTTTTATGAAAAACTTACAACGTGATTATTATGATACATTGGATGTGTGGATTCAAACTTTTAATGGTTTTCTTTATCCATCATTTGGTTCTATTAACTTGCCTATTGAACTTTGTGATAAAGTTGTGGACACTACCTTTGTTGTTGTTCCTACTTCTGATCAGTTTCAAGTTAAGTTAGGTTTTCATTGGTTGAATACCATTCATTCTATTGCTTCTCCTATCCATAAGTGTCTTAAATTCATTCAAGATGAAGAAGTGAAGATGATTAATCATAGTTTATATCAACCTTATAGGCCCAGGGATTGTGCTACACTTGACTTCTTTTGGCCTTCATTACCTATTTCATGTCCTTCTTGACCTAATAACCTTTTTTTTTCTCATAACAAGCCTATAAATATCACAAGATTCTTGAGTTAAGCATGCCTCAGATGGATCTTAACTGTGGTCTTCTTCCTACACCTTCTATACCTCCTTTATCCATGGCTTCTAGTTCTTTTAATCAAGCTCCTAGTGTTTCTTTTCAGCCTACTGAGAATCCTAACGATCCTCCTATAGAACCTATGAAGGAACCTATGGTTGTCCCTGCTAGTTCTCAACATATTTCAAACAAGACAAAATGTAACCTATCTACTAATGAATGTGTAAGAAGCGTCGAGCTCAAGCTAAGGCCCATGTCGCTGTTCTTCAAAGTTCTTTACCTTCTTTTGACCAGCCTATGCCTAATATGTTAGAAGAAGTTAATGTTAATAATGATGTTAAGATGAATGATTATGATGATTCTATTCGTATCTTAGATTCTATTTTGATTAATCTTGATGAAGAAGATACTCTTGATGATACTAATGATGCTAACGATGAATATGAGACTATTGACATTGATACTGATTTACCAAATATGCTTTCAACACAATTGATAATTACACCTAGTATTGAACATTATGATTCTCAAGAGGATCCTTGTTTGGAATTGGCTATTATTCCTACTATATTGGATATAGTCCCTGTTGCAAGTTTCCCACCTTCTTGAAATGATATAGAACGAGATGGGGAGAGTAGGTGACATGCTTGATTGGCTTGTCCTTCATGGTAGCTTTTTGTGTTTTTTCCTATTATATTGTGTTTCTCCCGTAATATGTTTGCTAAATGTTTGTTAGATTATTTTATATGACCCTTGTTACTTTGTTGATGCAAGGTGATAAAGGAATCGAACCTGTTGTACTATTCCTCTATATGTATCTTTTCTCTTCTATATGTTGTTTTCATGTTATGTTGCACCTGTGCTATAGTTCATAAATGTTTTCCTTGTGTAGTCCACTTGGATTTGTGACTTGGTAGCACTGAATCTTTTTGGTAACTCTTCTTCATAACTCTTATGTTTTCTTTCTCCATTATGATTGCAGTTCTACTTTCTTTGGGGACTGATGTCAATTCATTTGCAATAATATCATATATAAATAGTATCTTATGATCATACCGACCCCACGGTAGGTAGATCCCTTCTGTGTTCTTTGTATGTTTATGTGGTATTTCCCTTGATTTGTCTTTGATTAGGTGAATCTTATAGTGGAAATGTAATCAATGGAGTTGTTTATGTTTCCGTTCAAGCCATTGCTCCTGTTAAAGTGTTAGAAATGACTTTAACATGGAGGCATACGCTCTTCTCACTTTTTGCACATATGCACTTTTAATATATATATTTTTCAAGGCTCTTTTCTCCCTTTATGGATTAGTGACTAATCCTTAAAGCATTAATTTTTATCTTATAGGATTTCTTGATCCCTCCAGTTTCAATTTTCAAGGTTTGGATCCCTTAAGGTCAGAGGTTTCCTTAAGACTAGATCTCTTTTGTTTTGGCTTTGCTCTTTTGGAATAGAATATTCCTAGGAGTGAATCCTTGATGAGTTGACTAGTGAGTAGCCACATTCACTAGGAGGTTCAACTTCATCTTTCTAGTTGCATTGTTTCCTTGTGTGGTTCACAATGGGACATAAGTTCTCATTGGGAAAGATAATCACACCCTCTTCTCTCTTTTTCTAGAGATGTATCTCTTATTGTAATCTTGGAGTTGATGAAGAATTGAGTCCCTGGGTGTTTAAGGATTCCTTCATCCCTTTAATTTCAATAAGATTGTTTTTTTTTCTTTACGATCTCCTTTACTAAGATTTTGCATCGAGTCCATACTCTTGCTAAAGTGGGGCTAAATGTATCATCAGAAAATGGAAGAACTTCCATTTAGGTTTGGTTTAGCCCTTTGAGTAAGTGGTTTGGGGTCATGTTGAACACCTTGAATGGGTCTTTGACTTGGATCTAGCTTTTTCCCCTACTCTACCCCATTTTCCACTTCTTTTCTGCATTATTTTGGCATCCTGACCTAAAACCCTAAGATTCTTGACCTCAGAGTCAAGGTCGACCTTCTAGGTCAAGGTCAACCTTGAACCTGACCTAGGTTAAGGTTGACCTTGACCTTGACCCAGGGTCCAAAATTCAAGATTTTAAAGTTTCTAGATGTCAGGTTTTGGAAAGATTTATTTCTCGCTTCTGGGTCGACTGTTTCGGGCTTTAGATTGGTAACCTCTTAAATTATATTGAATTTAGGTCCATTTATAGGGGTTAAGGCTTAAATGGGAATTTAATTCTCCTATGTAGGCCTCTCTAGAATGTTGTGCCCTAGACTAGTATAAAAGGAAGCCTTCCTCTCTCATTTCAATCCATCTATCATCTCTCTTTGGCAATCAAGCACTCCATCTTTTCAAGCAAAATCAAAAAATCAAGAAAGAAAGAAAGAAGGAGAAGTAAAGAATTCAAGCATTCATTCATCTTCAAGAATTCAAGCATTCAAGATCCAATTCATGAAGGAGATCCATTGGCAGCCATTGAAGGATTCAATCTCTATGGAGCCCTCTTGTTGAAGATTTTTCCATCCACATTCATTCAAGCTTCTTCGTATTCCAAGATCCATTCAAGATTGGTGTTGAAGATCCAAAGATAATTGATTTGAGACATCCTACATCCAATTCTACATTCATTTGGAGCATCCATACTTGTGGATTCAAGGATTCAAATCCTGCACAAGGGTTTCAACATAGGCAAGGTGAATTGTTTCATTTACTTTGTTTATTACTGCAATTTCAATTCAATTTCAAGGTTAATTCCTAAATTGGGGTTTGAACAAGGAAAAACCCTCCCCCCCAACAAAAAAAACCATTTTTCTAGTAGGAATAAGTGCGGAACAATGAATTATAGTGCGGATTTGAGTACCCTTTTCAACAGACTTTCAGGATCCGCAAACATAATTTTCGTCGGAGCAACGTAGGTCAAGGTTGACGTAAAGGGGTAAGATTGTGCCCTAGGGAAAGATTGTACCCCCGCATTTGGGTCAAGGTCGACCTTTCTCATAAAAGAAGAAGGTTTTTGTGTTTTCTCTGTCTCTATGTTTCCAAGGCAAATTCGGTTGCAGAAATTCCCAAAACTGAGTAGAAACACTAGAAAATAGCATTTTCCAGATCTGTCATATTTTGAGGTTAGTATTTGTCTTAAAATTCAATTAGGATTTCAATACTTCCTTTTCATAATAGAATATAATATTTTCTCCTTTCTTCATATTCTTCATCGATTGATTCATTTATGCATTGACCATTTCCTTTTGGTTAATCAATTTGGATCTTTCCTTTGGGAATTTGGGGTATTGAAGAGGATCTTATCTTCCCCAATCCTATATCTCTACACATATTTTACAAACACATCATTTAATATATTACACATACCTTGGAGTCTTCATATTTTCATTTGTAGCTAACTCTCATGTCTCCACTTCTTCCACATTTACAACTTCTTCATATTGATCTACTGAACTATTCTGATTCTGCACTTGCATTCCCTGATTTTCTTCCTCACCATTTGATTCATATTTGTAAGATCTATCTTGTCTTTGATAGCTTTCATCCACTTTAACATTAGCACTTTCAATTATATTTCTCAACCTATTATTGTAACACTTGTATTATTTTCTCTTTGTACAATAACCCAGAAAGATACTTTTGTCACATATAGGATAAAATTTCCCTAAATCTTTATCTCTTTTGATTTTGTGTTTTCTTTCAAAAATTTTAAAATATTTCACTGTGGGAAAAATGACCATACCATAGGTCATAAGGGATCTTGCCTTGCTTGATTTGAACTCGATTCAAGGTGTAGACTGTAGTGCTAATTGTTTCTCTCCAATATACTTGTGGTGCATTGCATTCAATCATCATTGTCCTTTTAGTATCTATGATAGTTCTATTTATCCTCTTTTAAATTCTATTATGTTGTGGGCTCCATAGTGCTGACATTTTCCCCTTTATCCCATGCTCTTCACAAAATGCATTAAATTCACTAGATGCAAATTATCTACCTCGGTCAAATCTCAAACATTTCATCTTCATACCTATTTCAGTCTCTATCATAGCTTTGAAAATATTGAATTTGTCAAAAGATTCATATTTCTCCTTCAAATATATAACCCACATCATTATTGAATAGTCATCAATGAATAATATAAAATATCTATCTCCATAATAACTTCTAGTTCTAGTAGGGCCACACAAATTAGTATATACTAGATCTAACAATCCATTTGAGGAATAAGTCTTTCTTTTGAAAGTAGATTTAGTAATGCTTACCTTCACAATGTTATCAAAGTTCAAATGATTTTTTTTTTGTTCCATAACCAAGTGTATCAACTTGAGAAATCAGACATCTAATTTCTACACTATTCAAATGAAATACATTATCTTTGATCTTTTTCCCTGATGTAATCTGAACTCTTTAACTTCCAATGAGTTTTCACTTTCCATCCTTGAATTGTAGATTATAATCTTTGTCAAATAGTTGTAAAAAACTCAAAATATTATGTTTTAAACCTTCAACATATAAAATTTCATCAATTTTGTTCTTACCATCAAGTGTAATAGAACCTCTACCTCAGATCATACAAGGACTATTTTCATTGAATATGAAAATACCACCATCATACCTTTTCAACTGCACAAATTTTCTCTTATCACTAGTCATGCGATGTGAACAACTATTGTCCATTCCATTCATCCTTTTATTCAACATGTATAACCAAGGGTTTTTCTTCATTTAAGAAGCTAGGGTTCTCATCTTTGATAGATATAAACACAATCTCATCTTCACTCTTTTCAGACTCATCATCAGTTACACCTTCACTAGCAACAAAATAATACTTCTTTTGATATTTAGGTTGAAACTTCCTGGGCTTATACTTTTGTACTCTCTCAAGAGATCTAAAACCAAAATGACCAATTTTATTAAGTGGAAAAAATTTCAAAGTTAACTTCCCTTCATACTTACTAGCTCCCTTAGGCAATCTCTTGGCAAGTAGGACTTCAAATTCTTCAATATTTCTCTCATCTTCCTCAATTTCTTCCAATTACTTTGCATATCTAGAACCATACTTAGATGAACTTTCTCCAAGGTGATATGTTTTCTTATCCTTAGAAATAGTAGCTTCAAATATAGATTAAGCTTTAGGAAGGCTATCACCAAATTCTCTCATCTCAAAAGTAGATAACTAATGCAGGGGCATCCAAGGTTAAGGTAGGGGCATTCTATGTCCTCGGTAAAACTGCATGGAGTGTTTGTATTTTGGCTGGTGTTACTCGGTTGCAACCTTGACCAACGGTCTCAGTTATTGAAGGAAGCTTGGTCACTAAGGGAACTTGGCAGTCTCTGGTGCTCAGTGAATGTGTTACTCGGTCATGCCTATGGTGCTTAGTCAACACTAGTGCTTGACGATGCCTAGCACGCTTAGTGATTTTACTGTCGCTCGGTAGTTCTCACTTGCCGACTGGAGTTCTATGTGATTTGTTGAGCTGACTTGGTGAATTTATTGTTGGTAGCCATTGTTATGGGGCCAACATACTAAATTAAATGTTTGTATACATTTGTAAGTTGACTTGTATGACATTTAATTATTTATTTTTGGGAGTTAAGGGTTTCATCTTGCCAACTTGTGACCGATGATTAGTATTTAAGGAGGGCTTGGGTAGATGTTTGAGGGAGAGGGGGGGAAGATCCAGACTTAGACAATAGAGTAGATCTGAATATCAGATGTGAAGCTTAAGAGTGAAGTTGTGGAAAAGTTCTTGATGTTCTTGTAGATCAGATTGCAATCTGATAGTCATTTGTAGTAGAGCTAGGGGTTTGCATACTTGGAAACAAGGAGATTTCTTGGAGGCTTGTGAGATCAAGTTTAGATCTGCCTTAGGGTTTCCATCATCTTCTGATTGTCTTCAGATCTGAACTAGTTGAGTCTATATTGGATCTTATTAGATCTTGCAGAATTGTTTTCTGATTGTAATTGTCCCTAACCCAGAAGGCCTTACAGTCAGGCATGTTAATGAAAATTAGTGTTAAATATTTACTTTGTGTTTCATTGTTGAGTAATCCACTGTGTAATTATGTTGGCTGCAAGGTTTGGACTGTCCTTCATTGGATCCCCCATCCTTGACTGCATCAATAAACTTACCAACCAATGTGTCTCTTATTAATAGTACCATAGTCCTAATCTCTTCAATAGAAGCAACCTTGTGTTTGTAAGAATGAAGAAAGGATCTAAGTATCTTAGAAAAAATTTCATCCTCCTCTAATGTTCCACCAATGCATGTGATTCCACAAACAAGATCATTCACCATTAGAATGTGAGAACTCATATTTTTATCCTCTCTCATCTTTAATGCCTCATACTTCTCTTTCAAACTCCGCATCTTCTTCATGCAAAAATTCTTATTTTATCTATATTTGATGTGAAGTTTCTAATTCCATGACATTTTTATATTCTATATCAGACAAGGCACTCAACAAAACTTATTTTTCTCTAATATTGTACTCAAATTAGTTCTTCTCATCTGAAGTAGCAGTAGAAAGATTTGTAGGAGGAATGTGCGAGTTCTTAGTGATCTTCCAATAATCTTCTCTGATGCATCTGAGGAGTGTAATCATCTAACCCTTTCATATGGAATAGTTAGTTCCTTAAAATCTCATACTCTCCTTCTTAAAGTGATCCAATATAATCCTAGGGTAGTTGGAAATCTTGCATCAACCAAAAGGATGTTTTATATTTTTTTCTTTTTTATAGTATGAGTGATCGAGCCAAATTTCAATCCTATATTGGAGTTGGGATGTGTGATCATATTGTGATGTTTAATACCTATCTAGGAATAGTTTCCTATAATCACATCTCTGTTGGTTTGTGGCAATTCGAGTTTGGGATCATCTAGTGGTTGTAGATAACATGTTCATTTCTTTAATGAACTGATCTAAGAGATTTATTGTGCAGTTGGTGACCGTTGGATTTTAATGTGTGCAGTCATGGATCATGATTTTTGGAACTCATGTGGACCTACATCTATGATCATGCATCCTTATGTTCTTATTATGATGATCATTGTTTCACATTTTGGGTCCTAACCTATATATATTTGTAAACCATTTTATTTATCTTGGGATTGATGATCAGATAAGATGACTTGTGGTTGGTGATCTTGTTTATAATTTGGTTAGTAGTTCTTGTTTAGGGGGTTGTGGGAAGAGTACCTGAGTAGTAGAGAGCTGAGAGAGGATAGCTTTGAGATTTGGAAGATTAGAAATAGGATCTGAGACTAGTTTCTTGGTATTGGGATGTAAGTGGGAAGGGCTTACAACCCATCATGTTTGAAGCCAATTTGATGTAAATTTTGTTGATGATAATAAAATTTGTTATATTTTATTTATATAGCTATGTTTCTTTTTATTTCTGTTGTGTTATCTCTAGTTACAAGATTAGATATCTCCTTTGGAGACTTCTCCAGTCTTGACTACATCATAAAGGCTACCATCCTAGATCTCCTCAAGTGATCAAGATCCCAAAAGATGACTTGGATCTGATACCAATTGTTAGAAAATAGGTAGCACACACAACTAAGAGGAGGGGGGGAATGAATGAGTTGTTTCTCAAACCTTAAAACCTCAATAAAATTTTAACCATAAATCTCAAATCTAAATAATGCAAGATCAAAAGACATTAATCAACACGTAACATCAAGATTTTTGATGTGAAAACCCTTCTAGGGGAAAAACCATGGTGGGGATCAAACCCACAAGATGCTGTACTCCATTAAAAGAATTGTACCCAGTTAAGAGTAATACCAAGGTAATGCACATGCATTTAGACACACTTCCTAGAGATCACTACTCAAATGCAACAAAGGATACATCCCAAAGGAAGGCTCACTACCTTATGAAAAAAATATGGACTACAATACACTAATCATGAACTAAGTGATAGAATCTTTTTTATGCTAAATTTTGTCATCTTTTGCATCCCCCCTTTGTTGATCTCCTCATGTACACCTTTTGAAATTTTAATCACTAAGTCCTCAAAGAAATATTTTTCTCTTAGGATTTCTTCATGGTTCAAACCACTGCAAAGGGGTTCATTACAATTCATTCCTTTGAAAACTAGGTTCTTAGTGCTTTCTAGAGTTCATAGATTTCATATGTGTCAACCCCTCACTTAGTGCTTGTCATCCTCTCAAAATTGTCAAGTCTGCAATATAAGTTTTTGAACCCCTTTGATCTCAGTGAACTCCTTTGAGCCAGGATGAACCAAATTGAACCATCTTCATTAAGGTTCACTCTAGTTTAGTAAGGTTCAAATTTTAAATACTTTTTGCCCCACCAACTGGTCACATCAACCCATGTTGGCATGATCTTTGTTGTTTTTGTATTTCGAAATGTACATATTTATTGGAGGAAAGTATGAACTTGGATAAACTAATTTTTAAAAGGTTCAAGTGAGTTCATTTGGTACGAGGTGGTACATAATCTTTGGAATGGGGTGATTTTTACAAGGATTTTATAAAGGCATCTGCTATTTAAGAGGAATATTCTCATGACTTCGGAGTAATTAAAAATTGATTAAATGGTAGGAGAAGATCTAATAATTAGAAGGTAAGTTACATTTTGACATGATGGGTATTAAATTTTTATGTTGCAAAGATTTCACATAATAATCAGTCAACACAAGTTCAAAGATAGTGTAATTAATTCTCAAGATTTCATGCACAATGAGTATTTAAAATGACAAAGATGAATTAAAATTAATTACAGTTGCTAATTCAAGGTGAGGTGGTAGAGGTAAAGTTGGTTTTGCATGCACAGAGATTGGAGGTGCTTTCATCTTGTAAGTTAAGTTTTAGAAACTTTCTCCTATCGATAATTTGTAGTAATTGTGATGTTTTAAGAAATTCTATCTCCCAGTTGAGCTAAAAGAAAATTGTGACAATGAAGTCTCCTTTTCATATTTTTGATAATTCAAATAGCTTAGTCTATGAAACCCCTATATTAGGATATACAACCCTCATGTAGTTTGACCTAGAGAATTTTATAGAAAGATTGATAAATCGGGCATAAGAACCCTTTAAGAAAGAAATTGCAGAGAGTGGCCTGGTTGAAACTATTGAATTTTATCCTGCCATTTTATATCTAGAATTCATTAGAGAATGTATTAATAGGTATGATGTTAGACACCAGTGCATTTTAAAGGATGATGGGGAAATCCTGTTATCAATAAATAGGTAAACCATTGCATATGTTTTCAATATACCTGGGAGAAAGACTTGTTCTAATTTTACTCCTTCCCTTTCTATTACTAAGTTCAATGAGTGTGCAAAAAAGACAAAAGCGTGATAGCTAGAAGTTGGTTGCTCAAGTTTCAAAAAGGTGGTTCCAGGTTTCCCAAACCTCTCACTTGGGAGCACATGAAACCTCATGTGAGATATTTGGTGGTGTTATTACATAGGGGAAAAGGAGCCTCTTAGGAATACCTCTTCACAGAGTGGATTTACTTATTTGTAAAGATTATCCTAGAGGGAACTCAGTATATAGACCGGGGAGAAGTAATAGCTGAATCCATGCAAGACCAACTAAAAGTAGCACACCTAAGTAACAAGGATTTCTATATGGCATCATACTTCATGTAATGCATGTCCTATACCAGAGAGTGGGTGGGAATTCCCCATGAAGCATGGTATGAGGATGTTAAAATATATGAATATTACCCTCTCTTGCAAAGGGAAAGAGTAGTAGAAGGCTATAGAAGGATGAATGTTGTCTTTACTAGTAGGTTATTCTTTGAAATAATATACATGTTGTCCAATAGGATGACATATGAAAAAAAATAGTTGGTGAGTGTCTATGGTAGCTATTATAATCAATACCCCCATTTTACATATATCTGAGTGGGAGGTTATGAAGGCGAGTTAGTAGATTTACCTAGGTATGCCTTGGAATTATTTGTGTTGGATGAGTTGTGTAGACAATTGACACAAGCTATCAAGAAATATTTTCTAGACGAAGAGTGGGAGAACCTTTTTCCCCTTGAATTGGGAATTTGTTTATTTAGAACATTCTCTAATGTGTTGAGCATAGGATATGATCTGAAGAGATTTGATTTTAAGTATTATAAACTCAGGAAGAGTTTTGAAAACAAGGGTTTCACTAGATAACATTTAAAACTAGGTGATCAATTCTTACCCTTGCCTCATCTTGAGAATTTATGAGAAGATTATCTTGATGAAATCAAAGTTAGGAAAATACATTGGAGTAGACTTGGATTGCAATAGATTGTAGACATGGGGTTGAAAATGGACATTTAAGGAGTTCAAGATAATGATACAGATGTGATTGACCCAAATTTCAAAGAGAAACAAACAACCTCCATCTAAAGTGAACTGTATTGAAATGGAAAAATCTGTCATACAAATGAGAAATCTTAGCATAATGAAGAGAAATGAGAACTGGCTTAGGGAGAAGAAAAATACACAAGTCCAAGATTCCCATGTCACAGTGTTTGAAGAGACTCCTAAATCCCCTTCTCCATCCATGATTTTTGATGATGATATTCAAACTTGTGATATAAGTAAAAGTAGGTCTAGCACCAAGTGGTCTATCACTAATAAGTAACCCATGGGTTCTACAGTTGTATGTTCCATTGTATGTGTAACCAAATCAAGGAAAATAACTAGAAGGAAGCAAGAGAAAAGCATTGATACAATAGTGGACTTAGATTTAGAAGAAGAAGAAGATTAGGGGAAAGGGGAATGGTGTACTAGCCCACCATCAATAGACCCAGATCAATTAAAGGATAATTTATTGGACTTGGATAATTCATCTTTGATGGTCAACCCAATTTCTGACAAGTCAAGTACCACTAAATCTATAACATACACTAATCCCCAATGGCTAATGACTTATATGAGAAAGAAGAGCAATATAGTGCCAGCCTCTATCCCTATATGAGATATGGTTAGTAAGTATACTACCAAGACCCCCAAGCCCAAGAAGCTAAAAAATACTTCTAGAGTTGACATCAACTCCAAGATGGGTATTTGGGTGGCTGAAGTGGCCAGACCAAAAAAAGAGGAGGTTCAGATCCCCACATCCAAGGATTACAATATAGAAAAGGTAGACTTGGGTGTTGTTGATAGAGAAGAAAATAACCACCACTTCGAGGTCTTAGCCAAATGAATGTTTTCTAGATCTTATAAATATAGTAAGGATAAGAGAGAAATGAAACAAACCATAAGATAGATGGATGAGTACATTGATGCTTTCAGTAGTCCATGCCAAAGACTGCTTGCCCAAGCTCCAAAGTCAATAGGTCCTACTTCTCCTGCTAGCTAGAAACTACTCAGTCAAATTCCGAGGGGGAAAAACCTAGTCAAGGTCTTTGATGAATGGGTGGATGGAGTACTTTGGGATGACAAAAATTTAATCTTGATTCTAAAATTATATATGACAATGCCACCATATTTATTGGTGAACTACAAACACAAGCTCAGGTTTGGGAAACTAAAGAGGCAAAGTGGATGGTTTCTTCCCTATAGATCTAAGAGGTTCAAAAATATGGGGATACTAAATTATTGTTAGAGAAACCTTTGAATCATGTGGATGAATGTTGGTTTTTTTCACTAAAGAAAAATATAGACTGGAGGAATTCTTTTCTTAAAGCTTCCCTCATTGAGTTTAAAAAACTAGAGAAGGAATTACAAGACCTCAACTAGTGTCTTCCCAATGATGTGGGGTGAATTGATGCAACCTATGTTTGACATGAAGGTACATTGGAACAAAATATGGATGCTATTTTGAAAGCCTTCAAGAATGAGGTCACGTGAGAAAAGAAGGAGAAAACTCAAACTAGTGATGAATTTACTTAAGTGGCTAGAGTAGAAGACCTATTGTACCTGTGTGTTGATCAGTTTCCAATGCATGTGGATAGGGTTACCAAGCTCAAATATGAGAAAGAAGTATGGAAGTTACAAATCATACACACCAAAAACCCTAATATTTTGGTGATCTAGGAATTCGTTAGTGCTTACAAGGAGTGGAAAGCATTACATGGTGCTTCCTGAAACAACAAACAGTCTCTAGAATAGGAGTATATTCCCTCTTCTTAGTTTTATTTTAAATCTTTCACTAGACACTGGGATGTTTATCCTAAAATGGATTCAGTTATAAAAATTACTTAAACCCTGATGTGAGGTCAGATTTGAACCTCAATATTTTTAGTTAATCATAGTTTATATGGTTCTATATATATATGGAAAACATAGATACGTGAGAGGTTCACAATTTTGGATTTTTAAAATAAACTTTTTGATAGAATTTATTTTGAGATGTGTGTTTTGAAATATAAGTTTGAAATAGATTTCTATCTTTGAGTGGAAACATATTTGATCTATTGGATAATCTTAAATTTGTGTGTTCAAACTTGTGGAGTGGTTGTTTCTTTGTAGATGATTAACTCTGCCCAGTATACTGATTTAATTTAAAGCTTATATGGAATGATACACATTGACATGTAGATTATTGATAATTGATAAATGTTTCTAACTATGATTATGTGCAAAAAGATTGTGATTCTATGGTCATTACGATATGTCCATTTAATTTCTTTATTAATTTCATATTAATAAATGAATGCATGTTGCCTTATTTGTTTTCCGGTTAAAAGCATGCATGCGTGATAGTTAGGGATGATTTTTTAAATATCCAAAGAAGAAGCTATGAATTATTCAAAATTTAGAGGGAAACAAATGAATGTTTACCAAATTGTTGTCTAAAGATTCATTCTTTTAAAGGGGATAGAGTCTGTAAATTAAATTTGATAAGGGACAAATCTGTTAACCAATAGATTTTGGAAACTCTACTGGGGACTTAACAAGTTTATTTTAAAGGATTAGTTAATGAACCTATGAAGAACAATGGTTCTATCACATGAAGGGATTTTTATTTTTCTTCAACCAAACCTTAGTTTTTAGGACAACCAAGAGGACATTATCAGCTAATTAAATACAGTAGCTTGGTCTACTAGAAGAAGTGCTAAGGAATATTGAGGACAAGTCTAGCATTGGAAATAGAAGAATATTTATATGCCAATCTTAGATTCTTATTAGAAAGACAAAGGAGAAGGAAGACAAGAAACCAGTTTAGAAACCAAGCTCAAAATTTAGATCACCCTAGAAATCAAGTAAAAAATCTTGAAGTTTTACTTATCAAACTAGATTCTAGACCATTCAACTAATCAAGAATAATAGAAGGATTTGTAAACCACATTTTTGAGGAGTTACAAAATTTGAGTTTTACCCCAAATCCTACCCCTAAATGTAAGGAGAAAAGTAGGCCCTCATCTCCCCTAAAGAAACATACATCACCTATTACATCACCATTCTACCAAGTCTTGGTATTGTCAAGTACCCTTGTGCCTTTGACAGTAAATCTTGTACCTCTTAATATAAACCTATCTTCCTTGTTTAATCCAATAGTGCAATATCAGCCATGGGGGCCCGTTGTGGGGCCCTTGGACCTAGGAGCCAATCTGAATAGATTACCCAAGGGATCTAGAGAGCTCTTGCCCAAGTTCAGTGGGGATGGAAATGATCACCTCAATGCATTAAATTTATCCAATGGAGTAATGATATTATCACATAAGGATGTTGCTATCAGATTATTTGTTCAAACTCTTACTGACGCAATGAGAGGCTAATTTCATCATCTCCCAATGCCTTAATAACAAATTAAAATTATATGAGGACTATGCTTGAAGACTAGTTTAAGATGAATACTCAATTTTGATTTAATTAACTCAGTTAAAGAAAGAAATTCATGAACCAATGAGAGAGTTCATGGATAAGTTCAATAAGATAATTCATAAGATGCCTACAACCAAAAGGACCAATGCAGAAAATAAAAAGGGTTTCTTTCTAAATTAAATGCCTCCAGCTATCTGTTTCCATTTTAGAAGAGGTAGAGTAGATAATTTAGCAATGGTATAGACATTAGCTATTGAACTAGACGATGATTTGATAACAACTAAAAAATGGTAGAAGTACAAACACCTAACACGCAGCCTTCCACCTGGTCAGATATAGTGGTTTAAAGGTTCATAAATGATGTGATTTCTCTGAAGAGACAATTTCCTAAGATGATAAATTCATACCAACAACCTTATTAGGATATTGGTAGAAGGAAATATAATGAAAAACATCCTGGGAGAAATCCTCAACTCCCCCCTACACACAAAAGGTTATCCATTGAACCTCATCATTAAAAGGGGACTATGTTTCCTTTTCACCTTACCACTAACCATGATGGTGAAAATTTCCTTGACATGCTAAGATACCTTTAGATGGAAGCCACCAAAGATACAATGGGTGAAATAACTAAAGAAGAGAGGAATTTAGAGCAACCTGGTGACTCTGGAACTTTTTTTTATTGAATACGAGTCTGACTTAGAAAGAGGAAACAAAATATTGGTCTCTCTAGAAGACCCCTCTTGTGATGTGCTCACTATAAATAAAAAAGGTACCAAGTTCTTGAGTAGTGTGGCATCTCCTAGCACTCCAACCAAAGGTAAAGATCCTCTCGTCAAATCTCCACTTGTGAGTTCAAAAAATCCATAAGGTAACATCCTACAAAAGAGTATCCCTTCATATTCCTTTGATATAGTCAGGCTTTGTAAGTCCTCAATGATTCAAATTTCCCCTGCTTAGTATTTAAGGCTTAATCCTAAGGAATTAGAGAAGCTGATAAAATATGTCAAAGGTTAACAGACTCAAATATAAACTAGTAGCCAATAGTTTTTCAATGATGAACCTTTAACCTCTAAACTACCATTCTTTCCCCCTAAATATTCTCAAAATGAACCTAAAATAGTTTCCAATTCCCTAGGTGAATCTTTTGAATCATTTGAGAAAAAAAAACCCATTCTAAGTATCCTTTCTTTTAAATGGTCATAATTTAAGTAATTGTATAATTGATTTAGGAGCTTCTGATAACATTATGCCATCTTTATATTAGTCATAGGATCCGAAATCCATGCTCATCATCTTCAACACATTACACTAGTATCCTGAATCATGGAAACAGGAGGAGGAGGAGTAGGGAGTGGGAGGTGCCTAATTCAAAATTAGGTTTTGAAATTGGGAAGGAATGGTGTTGGCATGGGTAGAAGTAGGTCCTTATGCTGTGTGTAGGAATCTTAGAGAGAAAGAGGGAAATGGGGAGAAAGGTAAGGATCTCGATGCTAGTCTGGCACCTAGGGACCCAGGTGGGGGGCCCATAAATTATGATTCCTTATTTCTTCAACAAGACAACACAAAAAAGTGGGCTTCCCTTTTCGATGTTAATCCCATGTGTAAGTCTTCTTTACGACCTATTATGAACATTTCAAAACTGGCTCAAGGGATTTTTTCCATTGTTGTCCAAGATCAGATCATAGATTTCAATTTTGCTAGGATGGAAAACTCTCTTGTGGGCATATTCTTGGGTGTTAGGCCAAACATTGAGGTGGTTTGTGCCTTTGTTAAGAAGAAATAGGTTTTAAAAGGACAAGTTGATGTGGTAGCCATGACTAAGGCCTGTTTGTCTTTTTCTTCTCTCGTGAAGAGGACCGCAAGAGTATTTTATGTAATGGGCCTTGGACGATTGGTAAAAACACTTTAATGATTCTTCATAAATGATTCCCTAATGTCATCTTTTTGGATGAGTCAGTGGTCCAGGCCCTAATTTTGATTAAACTTTCAGGCCTCCCTCTAGAGTATTGGGTGGAGAATGTTTTCACTAGGATTGCTAGCTCCTTTGGTGAGTTGTTATCTATTGACCCTGTTATGGCTTCTAGGAGAAGATTAACTTATGAAAGAATTTATGTCAGAGTGAATCAAGATGCCGATATGCTTGAGTCTATTACCATTTAATCTAAGCTAGGATCCTGGGTGTAGAAGATTGAATATGAATCAATCCCTTTTTCTTGCATTCATTGTAAGAAAGTTGGTCATTGGGTGAAGAAATGTCTGAGCAGGGTTGTTTAGAGGAAGATGAAGAAGTGGGTCCCTATAGGGAAATATCAGGAGAATGGGGGTGCCTTTTCTAGGATTTATCATCCTACAGATGATGGGTGTGACATTTAGAACTTGGACCCAATAGAAAATGAAAAGAAGAGCATTAATATTGAGGGTAGAAATGAGAAAAACAATGGTTCCCCACAAGATCAAGGTGAGGAAATTAAGAATGGATGTGTGGATGAAACATAGGGGGAAAATGAAAGTACCCATAAGTTGATGGTGAGAGATACCTTTTAAGAGGAACATAAGAGTAATAAAAAGGAGACTTCTAGTTTGAATGGCAGTCCAGGCTTGAGCTTGGTGAAGGATGTGGTGGCAGATTTATCACAGAGCTCTCCAATAGTGGTGAGTACTTTTTCTGACATTGAGACTCCAAAATGGGGGGATGATAAAGCTATTAATCATGCTTTATAGGGGTGTGAGAGTGGGCAAGGTGACAGATCTTTAGCCTCTGAGGATGTTAGAAAATTTAAGAATTATAAGAAAAAGAATAATTTGCCTGTCAAAAATATGAGTACTAAAAATGGGGACGTAGGAGGGGTACAACCTTCTCTAGGAAGACCATCTAATAAAAGAAAGAGATACATGGAGGCTAATAAGAATATAGTAGATGGAATCTAGAAGACCATCCTAGAGACATGAACATTTATTAAGGTATGAAGATCATCTCTTGGAATATTAGAGGATTAAACAATCCTCATAAGCAAGATCTTGTTAGGAATATGATTAGAGATAATAAGCCTGATTTTTTTTTCATCCAAGTAACTAAAATGCCTAAGGAGAAAGTTGAAATCTTAAGGTTCTTTATAAATGGTAAAATATATGGGGGTGATTTTGAAAGGTCTTAAGGGGGTGTTGCTACCCTTTGGAACTGTGATAATTTTAAAGGTGATGTTATCTACCAAGGAAACAATTTGGCCTATGTTAGATTTAGTCACATTAAGGATGGAACTTCTTGGGTTTCAACCAATATATATGCCCCTAATACCAAATTTGGGAGAAATTATTTTTGGAATAATTTATCTCATCTTCGAAGAAGTTTTGATTCTGAAGGGTAGATTGTCATGGGAGATTTTAATATGCCTTTGAAAGAAAATAAAAAAATGGGGGGAAGTCAATCGAACATAGATAGTAGAATGGATTTGATGAATTTAACTAATGACAACACCCTCCATGATGTTGATTTGTAGGGAACTAACTACACTTGGACCAATAGAACAAGTGGAAAGGACTTGATTCAAGTGAGACTTAACAGATATTTGGTTAGTAATGATTGGTTTTTGTACTATTTATGCTCTTTGTCTCCTCATGTGAGGGATGGATTATATCACCACCCTATCACTTTTTTGGTGGATCCCATATCTATGAAAATGAATTTTCCTTATAGGTTTGAGAAGATGTGGACTTTGCATCCACAACTGGAACAAAAAATGGAGGAATGGTGGAAGATTAGGATTTAAGGGACAACCATGTTCATTCTTGCCAAAAACCTGAAACAAGTGAAGGATAATATTAAAATATGGAATAAGGAAACTTTTGGAAATATCTTTTCCTCTAAGACTAATATAAGTATGGAACTAAAGGCTATTCAGGAAAACATACAATTGGAAGGTTATAATAAGATATCTAGAGAAAAGGCAAATGAGAAGTTAGTGGCGTATCATGATATTATCTCTAAAGAAGAGACCTTATGGAGGTAGAGGTCTCAAAAGGTCTTTTTGAAAGAAGGGGACAGGAACTCTAAATACTTTTTCATGACTACTCTTAAGAATAGGATGACGAATAGAATTTCTAAATTGGTTATTAATGGTACTAGTTCTAAAGATGAAGATTCTATTAGGATGGAGGCTAAAATATTTTACCAAGATTTACTCAAACAGGAACAAAATTTAGATGAGGAAGCTCAAAGGGATTTCTTCAAATGAATGAGGATCAAAATTCTCTTCTTATTGCTATACCCTCTAAAGTTAAAATCAAAAGGGCTGTCTTTTCTTTTGAAGGGGACAAAGCCCCTAGCCCAGATGGTTTCCCCTTATTTTTCTTCCAAATGTTGTGGCATGTCATTGAAATTGATGTCACCAATGTTGTGAAGGAATTTTTCTATTCTAGGAAGCTTTTTAAAGAATTGAATGGAACTTTCATTGCTCTTATCCCTAAGAAACAAGGGGCTGACAAAATGGATCAATTTAGACGAATAAGTTTATGTAACTCTGTCTATAAGATTATATCAAAAGTGATGACCAGAAGGATTCTTACTATCTTTCCTTCTCTTATTTCCTAGAAACATAATGGATTTTTCCCTAGTAGGAAGATTATGGACTCCATTATTTATGTTCATGAAAATGTTCATTCTCTTTTCATGTCAAGGATTTATCTTGAAACTAGATTTGACCAAAGCTTATGATAGGGTGGACTGGGTTTTTTTGAAAAAAGTGCTTCAAGCCTTTGGTTTTAATAGTAGAAGTATAGATCTTATTCTTTAACTCATTTTTTGGGCTACTTTTTATGTTTTCATTAATGGATCTCCCACCCCTTTTTAAAATCCTCTAGGGGATTGAAGCAGGGTGATCCCTTATCTCCTGTCCTCTTTGTTATAATGGGTGAATGCCTAGGAAGAGTCATTGAGAATATGGTTCATAAATGTGAGTTCAAGGGTCTGTATCCTTCCTCGGCTAATCAGGTCTATTCACACTAGAAATTTGTTGATGACTCTGTTGTGATGGGGGAAGCCTCTGTTAAAAATGCCAAAAATATTAAGAAGGCCTTGGAGAGCTATGGGATAGCTTTTGGATAGCTCATTAACTGGGGAAAAATTTATATGTTCTTTTTTGATGTCCCTCAACAAAGACAATTGAAAAATTAAGAAGATATCGGGGTGCAAGTTGGAGACTTTACTTGGAACCTATTTAGGTCTTGCTCTTTGTTTAGAGCCTACTGACTCTTTTTGGAGCTCTGTGGTTGACAAATTTCATAGAAAATTGGTGGGTTGGAAGGGTGCATTGTTGAGTCATGCTGGTAAGATTCATGTTTTGAGGTCTACTTTGCAAATCTCACCTCTTTATGCCCTCAACATCTTCAAAATTCCAAGAATGTATGGCAAGGCTATTGAAAAAATCTAGAAAACTTTGTTGTGGACTAGGTTGGAAAAGAAGAAAAGGATGGCCCTTATAGCTTGGGAGAAGGTTTTTAGATTGGGGAGGAGGGTTAGGATTGCGTAGAATTAGGTGCTTAAATGACCATCTTCTTGCTAAACTTATTTGGATATTTTACAACTCTAATGGAGAATAGACTACTTTATGGAAGAACAAGTATAATAAGGAGTGTCCTACTTTGAAAATTTTTCTTAGTGATGATGCTAACCTTGGAGGGTCCTTCATCTGGAAAAGTGTCTTGAGAAATAAAGAGTTTATTAGGAAGGGAGGAAATTGGAAAGTTGGGGATGGTAGGACTATTCAGTTTTGGGATGAAGAGTGACTGATGGACCTTCCCATAAAAGAGATCCCCGAGTAGAATATTTTTGAGGTCCAATTCAAGTTGAGGTTTGGACTCAAAGTGTATGACTACTGGAAGAGAGATCATTGGATTGATTTCTCTATTATTGACTAGTCCCTTAGGAATCTTAATAAAATTTTGAAATCTATGACTCTGATTGAGGAAGAGGACAATCTTATATGGAAGTATAATACTAATGGTTATTTTTTTATATCCTCTTTGTACCATCAAGACTATGAGAATTACCCTGTGCCTTGTTGGGAGAATGCTTGGATTAAGGGCCTTACTCCTAAAGTCAATATTTTCTTTTTGGATCATGCTCCAAAATAATATCCTTACTACTAACAACTTGAGAAGAAGGGGAATGAGTATGGCTAATATGTGTTATTTATGAAAACATGATGAAGAAACTATTAATCATATTATCATCCATTGCCATTATGTGAGTAAAATATAGGAAAAATGCTTAAAGTTTCTTAATGTGGAATGGATCTTCCCAGAGGACTTACAGAGCCTTTTTACTTCTTGGGTGCCTCCTTCAAAGAATGATACTATGCCTTCTATTTGGAAATTCATATTACCTTATATCCACTGGGATGTGTGGAAAGAAAGAAATGATAGATTTTTTTAGGAATAAGGCCTCCAATCAAAAGAGCTATGTTGAAGAATCTTTATTTGAAGGGTAATCAGATTGAACCTATAGAGGTTGGGGATATTACTCTTTTTGAGAACTAGAAGATAAAGGTAATATGAACAATTTCAAGGAGTCATTGAGGAATAGAGTGAGATGGGAATGCCCTCCCCATGGATGGATGAAGGTTAAATTTGATGGGGCATCAAAAGGGAATCTAGGGGTGACTGGATGTGGTGCTCCTATCAGAGATGAGAATGGTCTTTGTAAAGGGGTGAGAACTATACCTAAAGGTATACAATCCAATCGTGTTGCAGAGGATAATGCTGCTTTCTATAGCTTAGTTCTCGCTAAGGAGAAGGAGTGCAAAAAACTATGGCTTGAAGGTGACTCTTTGAAAATTATAAAATGTTTAAACAATGATTTTATCCCATCATAGACCATATATAATATAATGCATAAGGCCAAAAACCTAATCAAATCTTTTGAGGAATGTGTCATCATACATAACTATAGGGAGACTAATGTTGTTACTCACTAGGTGGCCAGCGTGTCTTGTAAGGTGGATTTGATGAAAAAATGGGATGATGTTGATGATCTTCCTTTTGAAGTGCAATCATTAATTGATAATGACTGTTTACGAAGCAGACATAAGGAGTTTTAATTTATCTTGTTAATGAAGAGTTTTGAATGCAAGGTGATGTTTATTTATTCCCTTTTCTATTCAAGGGACTATGATGTGACTAGGCACTTTATTTCACATGAATTATAGGTATTGTTTGATAATTATATTGAAGAAGGAGTCACTCAGAATGGTGATCAAGGTTTTTTAATCAGAGACATTGTGAAGGAAAACTAGAGTGGTGAAATGAGTGGCATCAAGAAAAGGTTTGAACCTGCAAATTTCAAGGAATGGAAATAGAGTAAGGAGGTCTGGGGGATTCTAAAGAAAGGTGGTATGGCAGGTTTCATGGAGAGGTTACATGGTAGGAACCATGAGGTGTCAAATAAATTCTTCAAAACCTAGAAGAATGGAAATGTTTTAGTGGATAACCAGTATATGGAGGTCACTGAGGATATTATCGCTGAAGCAACATGAATGAGTATGGAGGGGCTGAAATTATATAGAGATAGGAGTATCTCAGATAAATCTCTTGAGAGGTTCCCTGATACAGCGGACAAATCCTACCACAACCTGAAGCATATTTCTCGATCTTGGAGGTTTGTTTTATATGCTATTATTAACTACATTACGCTTGATGGTAGATTTACCAGAGCTTATGGCCACCATTTCATGTTGCTAAATCATTTTAGACATGATGAGAAAGTTAGTTTCCCTTACTATTTGTTGAGCTCTTTGGACTACACTATCAAAAGAACTTAGAAGGACCCTCAAGGGGATCGCGCCTTGCACTAGAGTTTAATGCTTTTGATGTTTGATCTTTTGAAAATGAAAAAGGTGGAAAAAAACTTCCTTAAGGGTAGAGATAGGGATGAATAAGAGACTGAAGGGGATGAGGATGATTATTTATATGAGGAAGATACTAAAGATGATGAGGAGGAGCCTTTAGAGGTTAAAACCACTAAAAAGACTAAATTCAAGGGGTCCCCTTCTAGGAAAAAGAAGGGTAAGATTGTTGTGGAAGATTCTTCTACTGAGAAGGATATTGAAGATGATGAATGTGAGGATGAATGGGAGAATGATGGAGGCAAGAGGAAAAGAGGGAATCTTAGTAGAAGAAGGAAAAAGACTAAAAGTAATAAAAGACCTCATAAGATGAATATTGTCATTTCTTTTGAGGATGATGAGGACTTCGAGCAGATGAAGAGAAATGAGGAAAAGACTGGTGAGGAGATTGAGGATGGATAGAATTTGGATGGGGATTTAGGAGATCTGGGTGAGGACCAAAATTCTCTACAGATGGAGGAGGAAAACCTAAAATAAGCTAACCAGATCATGGAAGAAATTGTGGGGATAATTGATAAAGATGTTCTTGGGACCAAGGTGATTGCTGACAAGGAGACTAACAAGGAGAAAAGTGGGGTTAGCACTATGATGAAAGATAAAAAATACCTTATGGATTTTACTTGTACAATGGGGAAGTTGATGGATGATGTCGGCGTGGCCAAAGAAAAAATGTTTATGATCGTTTGTGATGTCAATCTCCTTAAGAAAATGAGCATAGGACAAAAACTGGTTGTTGTGTGCTTGGAGGAAATGAGGGATGTTGTAGGAAAAGAGGATGCTTATGCTACCATGGTTGATAAGGTTTTCAATCTGGAAAAAAGATTGAAAGAGAAAGAGGCCAAGGTTATTGAAGGGGACTTCAAGGGTAGGCTTGACACTCTGCAAAGTAGAGTAGAGAAATTAGAGGATACTATGAGGAAAATCAGGGAACAAAGCCATGCCATCCTCATATCATAATCTGATCATGTTAGGATCTTGGTTGACAAGATGGAGTAGACTAAGGATGAGAAGGAGATGAAGGACCTGAAGGAGGCTATGGGACTTGGAAAGTGCTCTCAGGTGAGCATCATGAAGTCTGAGACTGAAGAAGACAAGGAGATGAAAGAGCTCAAGGAATCTATTGATCATATGCAGATAATGGTGGTCTAGGCTGGGGACCTTATAAAATGTATTTAGTTGTCTCTTTTTTCTATCCTTTTTTTTTTGTTGTTGTCCTATTCCATTTCTTTTAGTGTAACCTTTTGTATATCAGTAGCTGCTGTGTATTTTTCATTCTTTTCTTCTTGGGTGCTGAGGCATAAAATTTGTTATGCTTTTAATGGTTTATCTTTATGCACTTTGTAAAAGGTTTTGGGTCCTTTCAAAACCCATTTTTACTTAATCAAAATATTATACCATTTTTTGTAGCAAAGGCATTAGGTCTAACTCTCACCAGAACTTTTGGGAGGTGTTATTCTATGGATGATAAATAGTTTCCTTTGATGGGGAAAGTTAAATATGTACAGGCTATTCTGAAAACATACCCAAAAAGAGGTTCAAATTGACAATCCTTGTGGAAGATATCCCAGCCATTTATGGCATGCTTTTGAGTCAAACATTTTGCAAATATTTGGAAGGAAAAATAAAAATGGACTAGTCTAAGGCTGCGATTCTAGTTGGTAAACAAAAAGTCAACATTGAGCCAAAAGCTAATAATAAATTCACAATATTCCCTTCATACAACCCCAAAGCTCAAATATTGTATGAGGAATGTGAATTTGGGAATTACCTTATCCTTCCTAGGAAAGGAGAAGGAGAATTAGTTGAATTTCTAGTTGTGAATGAGCATCCCTGGGTTATAGAGTTTGATGAGAGTTGTTCTAACTCAAGGTATGAAGAAGGAGTGCTCCTTATTTCTTTGCAAGGTGATCACTTCCCTTTTTATTTTAAATTAGATTTTAAGAATACCAATAACACTATAGAGTATGAAGCTCTATTATTAGGATTGCAAGAAGCCAAAGAAAAGGGTATTAAAGTACTCCAGGAAAAAGGAGATGCTAAGGTAATAGTAAAAAAAGTGATGAATATTTTCACTATTAAGAATGAAAGGCTGAAATACCAGTGTAACATGGCATGAAATTGAATTGGAATATTTTAAATCTTTTTTATAGAAGTCATCCCTAGAGACCGAAATTCTAGAGTTGACTCAATGGTTGTTTCAACTTCTCTTACTACCCCACCTTGAATTCAAGGAGAATACTTATCAAATAGAGATGATTTATAGACCTAGTGTCCTTGATAATGTTGAACATTGATAGGTGTTCGAAGGAAATTCTTAAATCCAATATTTCTTGGAAAATGTTCATTATTTTGCCGACTCTTATTTTGAAGGGTTTGAAGCTTCTTATAAAGAGTTCAACCTCGATCCTAGAATTGAATTTGATCAAGATATAATCCAAGTAAAGGGTAATAAATTCCCAAAGGGTTTAGTTACACTGGAATGGATTTTATCTTGAAGGGATGAACACATGAGAAAAGAGGGAACTCAAAGTTAAGAAAATGAAGGAGAATGTGAGAAGATTAATATTAGAAATGAATCTAACCCTAGGTAGTTTTAGATTGGTAAGGGTTGCACCTTAGATGTGAGGCATACTATTTTTGAACTCTTGAAGGAATATAGAGAAGTATTTTCTTGGAATTACAATGATCTCAAAGACTTCAGAGATAGGAAGTTCCAACATTAAATCCCTTTGAAACCTAATGTTACTCCATTTAGGAAAACATTAAGGAGTTATAATCCTCAAGTCTCTGAAGCTATATATAGGGAGGTTGAGAAGATAGTAGAAGAAAGGATAATTTAGCTCATCCATCACTCCATGTGGATATAAAACATTGTATCGATCCATAAGAAAAATGGTGAAATTAGGATCTGCATGGATATTCAAAATTTTAACCAGGCAAGCCTGAAGGATAATTATGCTCTGCCATTGATGGATGATGTGTTGCATACCATGGACGGGTCTAAGATGATGTCATTGATGGATATTTTTTCTGGGTACAACTAGATCAATGTAGCTAAACAAGACCAACACAAGACAATATTCTTCATGCCATAGGAGACCTTCACATATAACAAGATGCCTTTTGGCCTAATCAATGTAGGAGAAACCTTCCAACGGGTGATGAATTCCTCATTTGGAGACTTCAAGGATAGAATAATCATCATATATTTAGATGATCTGAATTTATTTTATGAGAAAAGAAGGAATAACTTCAAAGATTTGAAAGTAGTGTTACAATAGTGTAGAGATCATGGGATCTCATTAAACCTAAAAAAATCAACCTTTTGTGTCATAGAGGGAAAACTGATAAGGCATATAGTTTTCAAAGATGGTATTAAAATAGACCCAGAGCATGTTAGATCTATTCAACAACTAAGCCTCCCTTCCAACTACTGAGGATTTAAGTCTTTATTTGGACAGATAAATTTCACGAGGAGGTTCATTCCTGATTTTGTTGAGACCACAAAACACATAGTTGAGATGAAAAGTGAGAAACATTCATTTATATGGAATGATGGGGCAAAGAAGGTGTTTGAAGAAGTAAAAGGTGAAATTGAAAATGTTCCCACCCTCATCAACCATAACTTCAAAAAATACTTTTTCATTTACTATTATTCATCAGAACATACTCTATCGACATCCTAATGTAAAAGGATGAATCAAGTATTGAGGGCCCAATTTCATTCAAGAGAACACCTCTAAAGAAAAATGAGCTCAAGTATTCTCTCACCTACATTCAATTGGTGAAAGAGGTTAAGAAGTTCAGGTATTATATCTTACATTCTCATTTAATAGTCTATATACCTAATTTAGTAGTTAAGAGTGTATTAACTCAACAATAAGTTGATATGAATAAAAGGGCACCATGGGTGGAGATGATACATGAATATGATTTAGATATTTGACCGAATAAATTAGTCAAAGGCCAAGGCTTCAATAGGTGGATTGTAGAAGATTTTTTGAGTAGAATGAATAAATTCCCATGGTCTTGCTAGTCAACCTTCAAGACCCATGGCTTTTAGATGTGGCTTATTACTTAACCTATGGATATTGTCCAAATTGCCTCTTTCCCAAGGAAAAGAGGAATCTAAAGTTAAAATCAGCCAAGTATGTGATTTGATAGGATGTTTCATATAAAAGAAGTCTAGACAGTACATTTTTGAGATGTGTAGACAAAGAAGAGAAACATAAATTACTTAAGGTCTACCAAAAGGAAGCATGTGGTCGACATTTTTCCTCCATAGTGACCACCTTCAAAATTATTAGAAACTACTTTTACTTGCTCAATATGTTTTAAGACACCTATAAGTGGGTAGCCAACTATGAGAAGTGCAAATTGTTCACTGGAAAGCTTAGCTCACAGTATTACCCTTGAGACCTGTTGTGATTGAGGAACCATTTAAAAAATGGGGCTTGGACTTTATAGGACCATCATCCCCCTTTAAGCACATGACATTTTTACATCTTGATTGTGATAGATTATTTTACTAAATGGGTGGAAGTCGTACTTGTAAAGAAAACCACCTCCAAAAACTAATAATGCCACATATTTCTCTTCTTGGGAGTTAATGATGTTTTACTATGATTAAAATATTACCCTATCTCATTCCTTAGATTATTATCCCCAAGGAAATGGGTAGGTGGAATCAAGTAACAAGAATTGAATAGCTATTATGAAGAAGTTAGTGGATGACAATGCTAGAGATTGGCACAAGAGACTACATAAAGCTCTATGGGAAGACTGTATTACACAAAAAAATAGTATTAGGATGGTTCTATTTGAATTATTTTATGGTATTGGAGCTCAAGTATCCCTCCTTTAACTGACCCATCTAAATTATAGAGTGTTATAGAAGATCAATTTTTCCAAGACTCATTAGAAAAAAGGGTGATGTATTTAATGAAAGTCAAAGAGGAGAGGGAAGGAATGGTCGATATAATCATGATGCACTAGGAAAGATTCAAAAATATCTTTTCTAAGAGAAAAAGACCACACAAATTTATGAAAGGAGATGAAGTGTTGATGTGGGACAAAAGAAAGGAACCGAAAGGTGCCCACAAAAAAATTAAGTCTCTCTAGAGGGGACCTTTTAAGGTTCATTAGGTATTAGGTTTTAACTCTTTCAAACTCTCTTATCCTAATGGATCGGTCTTTGTGCTATCCTATAACATGTAGGACCTAAAATTGTTTAGGCTATAAAGAAGGTGTCCCCTCTATTTGTATATATGGTTTGGTGTGTGTATAGTCTGTTTCGTCTTAGTTTTGTTTTGCATTCAAACCTTCATTGCTCTCTTTATTTATTTATGGTAACCAAAGATTCTGATTCCTCTGCATTTTGTCCAAAAATGAAGTCCCCAGTTAGAGCCAATGTTGTCATTCTTTGCATCCCCCCTTTCTTGATCTCCTCGTGTACACCTTTTGAAATTTTGATCCCTAAGTCCTCAAAGCAATATTTTTCTCTTAGGAGTTCATCGTGGTTCAAACCAGTCCAAAGGGGTTCATTATGGTTCATTTTTTTGAAAAATGAGTTCCTAGTGGTTCGTAGAGTTCATAGAGTTCATATATGTCAACCTCTCACTTAGTGCTTGTCATCCTTTCAAAATTGTCAAATCTGCAATATAAGTTTTTGAACCCCTTTGAACTCAGTGAAATCCTTTGAACCAAGATGAACCGTGTTGAATCATCTTCATTAAGGTTCACTTCAGTTTAGTAAGGTTCAAAGTTAAAATACTTCTGGCCCCACCAAATGGTCACATCAGCCCATGTTGGCATGATCTTTTTTGTTTTTCTATTTCATAATGCACATATTTATTGGAGGAGTGTATGAACCTGGATGAACTAATTTTTAAAAGGTTCATGTGAGTTCAGCTGGTACAAGGTGGTACATAGGCTTTGGAAAAGGGGTTATTTTTACAAGGATTTTATAAAGGCATATGCTATTTAAGAGGAATATTCTGACAACCTCAGGGTAATTAAAAACTGATGAGATGGCAAGAGTAGATGTAATCATTGGAAGGTAAGGTTATGTCATGATGTGATAGGTATTAAATTTTCACATCGTAAAGATGCCACATCGTAACCAATCAATATGAGTTAAGATATAGTGTAATTAATTCCCAATATTTCATTCGCTATGAGTATTTAGAATGGTAAAGATGAATTAATTAATTATATTTACTAATTTGAGTTGAGTCAGCGGAGGTAAAGTTAGTTTTGCACATGTAGAGATTGCAGGTGCTTTCATCTTGTAAGATGAGTTTTAGAAACTTTATCCTATCAATAATTTCCAGTGATTGTGATGTTTGAAGAAATTTTATCTCCTAGTTGAGCTAAAATAAAATTATGACCATGAAGTCTTCTTTTCATATTTTTGATAATTTAACTAGCTTAGTCTGTGAAACCCCTATATTAGGAGATACAACCCTCATGCAGTTTAACCTAGAGCATTTTTAGGAAAGATTGATAAATCAGGTAGAAGAACCCTTTATGAAAGAAATTATGGAGAGTGACCTAGTTGAAGCTATCACATTTCATCCCACCATTTTATGTCCAGAACTCATCAGAGAATGTATTAATAGGTATGATGTCAGACACCAGTGCATTCGAAAGGATGATGGGGCAATCTTGTTATCAATAAATAGGGAAACCATTGTGTTTATATTGAAGATACATGAGAGGGAGACTTGTTCTGAGTTTAATCCTTCCCTTTCTATTGCTAAGCTCAATGAGTGTGAAAACAAACACATAAGCGTGATAGCTAGAAGTTGGTTGCTCAAGTTTCAAAAAGTTGGTTCTAGGTTGCCCAAGCCTCTCACCCGGGAGCACATGACACGTGAGAGAATTTTTAGTGTTATTAAATGGGGTAAAAGGAGCCTCTCACACATAACTCTTTGTAGAGTAGATGTACTTTTTTGTACATATTTTCCTAGAGGAACTCAATATATATACTAGGGAGAAGTAATAGCTGAAGCCATGCAAGAATAACTGAAAGTAGCATGCTTGGGTAACACAGATTTCTATATGGCATCCTACCTCATGTATTGTTTGGCCTATACCAGAGAGTGGGTGGGTTTTCCCCATGAAACATGGTCTAAGGATGTCAAAATATATAAATACCACCCTCTCTTGTAAAGGAAAGGGAAAGAGTAGTGGAAGACTATAGAAGGATGAATGATGTCTTTACTGGTAGGTTATTCTTTGAAATAACATACATGTTGGCCAAGAGGATGTCAAATGAAGAAAACAGGTTGGTGAGTTTCTATCAAATTTATTATATTCAATAACCCAATTTTACATATATTCAGGTAAGAGGTTATAAAGGTGAGCCAGTAAAATTACCTAGGTATGCCCTAGACTACTTTATGTTGGCTGAGCTATGTAGACAATTGACATAAGTTATCAAGAAATATCTACTATAAGAAGAATGGGAGAACCATTTTCCCCTTGAACTAGGCATTTGCTAATGTAGAACCTTTTCTGATGCACTGATCATAGATATGATTTGAAGAGATTTTATTTGAAGTATTAAAAATCCAGGAAAATTTTGGACAAGGGTTTCACCAGACAACACTTCAAACTAGGTGAGGAGTTCTTAACCCTGCCTCATCTCAATGATTTTTGGGAATATTGTCTTGATGAAATGGAAGTAAGGAGAAGACATTGGTGAAGACTTTAATTGTAGAAAATTATAGCCATGGGGTTTTAAATGGGCATTAAATGAGTTCAAGAAGATGACACAGATGTGAGTGACCCAAAGTTCAAAGAGATAAAAAAATGACCTCAACCTGAAGTGAAATGGATTGAAATTAAGAATAATGAAATATAAATGAAAACTCTCAATGTAATGAAGAGAACTAAGAATTGGATTATGGAGAAGATGAAGATGCAAGTCCAAGATTCCTATGTCATGTTATCTGAAGAGACTTTAAAATCCCCTTCTCGAGCCATGATTTCTGATGATGATATTTGAACTTGTGATGCAGGTAAAAGTAGGTCTAGAGCCAAGTGGTCTGTCACTAGCAAATAAACCATAGGTTCTATAGTTGTATGATCCACCGTATGGGTAACAAGATCAAGAAAATAAGATATAAAGGAGAAAGAGACAATAGGTGATACAATAGTGGACTTATAGTTAGTAGAAGAAGCAGAATAATGGAAAGGGGAATGGTTTACTAGCCCACCACCAATGGACCTAGATCGATTAAAGGATGATTTACTTGACTTGGATAATTTATCTCTAATGGTCACCCTGACTCCTGACAAGCCCATTACCGCTAAAGATACAAAAAACACTACTCCTTAGTGGATAATGGCTTCTATGATCAAGAAATGCAACATAGTGCTAGTCTCTATTGCTATAGGAGATATGATTAGTAAGTATACTACCAAGACCCCCAAGCCCTAGAAGCTAAAAACTACTTCCAGAGTCGACATCGACTCAAGGATGGGTAATTGGGTGGTTGAAGTGACCAAACCATCAACATAGGAGGAGGTTTAGAGTGTAATGCCCTGCCAGGGAACCCAGGAGAGATTAACCTATAACTTGCTACTAAGTTTGGTGAACATTTTTTTTAAAAAGTTAACATACAAGATACACATCAGTGTGGAAGCAATTACCATTTACTCACATTAAGCCAACATCCAAAACAGATTACAAATTTTGGGGGTTCCATGACGTAGAATTACTTAAGAACAAAGAAACAACTAAAGCAAGATAACAAAAGATTCCATATCATAAATGATACAATTACAACTTACACCAATATATACAATCCTCATGGACATTCATGATAACTAATACACTGACATCCACTGCACATGTCGTAGGGTATGTAATAATAAATCTAACAAAGAAGTACAAGTCCAGATTAGGTATCACATGCGATACTCTAATACAGGATTACATAAAAGAAGGTATAATAAGAAACCAATAATGAAGAATCAAAGAAGAACCATAAGGGAATCCAACTGTAGGAGTACCAATAGCATTGGCACTAGGACATCAAATCTCAAATGGTAAAGAATCACTACCACCCGTCCGTGTAGAACCACAAAGGTCTACCCCACCGTGTTGAGGAGATAACCACAAACCGCAATCGGATGACCACAACCAAACAAGGATAAAACCACTAAGCAAGGAATCCTAAAAGCTCTCTACTCAAGATACACAACAATAGAGTGAAAGGTGATACACACTAAACCAGAGGCATAAATAGAAACTCAGGAGATGATCTAGGCTACATGCTATGGGAGTGTCATCACATGTCTATCTACTTGAGTTACCCTGGACTGGTCACTCTGGACCCCAAACCCGCAAGCATTGAGTTACCCTGGACTGGCCACTCTGGGCCCCAGATCCTCAATACGATCCATGTGGGATTAGAATACTCTCTCTCAGATATGAGGAATTCTAATCATAACCAAACTCTATATTATCTTTTTAATGATCTCTACACATTTTAATTACTATATTATCACTTAATTACATAACCTATAATAGGTTACCCAGGGACTGACCACTTGGGGTCCTGACCCCTATTGTAAGCCACTCCCCTAAGATGCACTTAATCAATCTCCTCTAGGCTCATAATCACATAAACATTCAACAGGTATACTACCAGTAATCCTAGATGCAGTTTCACACATAGAAACCCAAATGATTACACAGATACCAAGAACAGATAATATCCAATAAGACCATAAACAAAATAGGCACACATAATGAACATGATGCAGATATAAAATCCACTGAAAACATATCCCTGCCTTTGTTTCCCCTAAGCCATCTAATACCCAGCATCACAAGATGCACATGTATATAGTTTAGAAACGATAAACCAACACTCACAATTAAGAAAACTGATCAGGAACTTCAAGCAACAAAACATCATAATGAACGTGATCTTAACATAATATAGATCGCATAATATTGATGAAAGAATCATGACATAATGAGCATACTAAAGACATTAATAAAAGAAATATTCCCTAATGGCATTCTAGGAATTCAATAGAAAATTTGCCCAATTTTGGTATAAACATAAACATTTAGCATCTAATTGCAAACTACAATCAATATACGACTATCAATAATTGAACTTAATATCCATATATTAAATCATTATTAAATAATCCAACAAATTATTTTAACTAACACATTTATATATATATATATATATATATATATATATATATATATATATATATATATATATATATATATATATATATATATATTTATATATATATATATATTTATACAACCATTCTATTTAAATAACAATTACCAATTTCCAATAGAAATGAATTAAACTAAATCAAATTAAGATAATTTCACATATAATACAAAAAAATAAGTTTTATTTATTTATTAATAATCATCATTTACTATATACATTTATAAACCATAATTAAAATAAACTAAATTAATTAAAATAAAATAAACTAACATAATATAATATAATTAAAATTAACATAATAAATAAATTCCAACATAAATCAAAATCATATTAATAAATATTAAAACAAAATAAAATAAACTATGGGGGGGACCCTGCGGGCCCCACACCCCATTCCCCACGTGCATCTCCACATACCTCTGCTCAGTCCCAAGCGGCGGTGGTAGTTAGTACTGCTGCGGCAGTACTCACTGCCTTCGGCAGTGTAGTACTGCCGTAGCAGTACTACCTGCTACGTATGGAGAGGGGGGGTAGGGGACAGGTGGTCCCCGCCCCTTAAAGATTTAAAAAACTTTTTTTTATTAAAACAAAATTTTGATATCTTTTTTTTTTAAATCAAATTTTTTTAACTTTGATAAAAAAACATAACATGACAGCATTATAACATTTAAATTTTATTATTATCATTTATCTGTTTATATATATATATATATATATATATATATATCTATATATATATATATATATATATATATATATATATATATTTTGAATAATTCGTTCAACACAAGAACAAATTTTTTTTTACATGCATACCAGAATAGTACTATTTTATAATCATATTCTGATATAAGAGTATATATATATATAATTTTGAAAGAATAAATATGAATAACAAACTTATCTTACTAAACAATCCACCCAACTAACTTTTGTTTTTGACTGGTTATTATATATTTTGACTGTGTAAAGCTTTTTACCAGAGGTTAACTTATTTTTAATACAAAAGACAAGTCTTTATCAAGAAAGAATATATTCCAGAATCCTTTCCAATCACATAAGAATTTGATTCTATTAATTTGACTACAATTTAAATTTTTCCAAAGCAAACAAAAAGAACAGAGAGTAAATATTTAATTTTCTAAGAGGAATATTTATACCCAGATTGAGTTTTTTGACCAGGATGATAATTTTTCAACTAGAATTTAAATTTTTTTTTCATTAGAACTTTATTTCATCATTCCCTATAGTCATACTATAGAACAGATTTAATATTTCAATTTGTAGGAGAACCATAAACAATTATTCAATCTAATTTTGCCAGAGTAACACTACAATGCCAAGTAATAATAAAATACAAGAATCAACTACAATAGGATTTTTTTGAATACCCAAATCTAATAAAAACACAGAGTGACAAAAAGGATGTAAAACCATAGATAACAGGCAAAATTCAATGCCTACCTTAGATCCAATGCCAGAAATTGAAAAAATAGAAACCCTTGTAGATCTGAGAACATAATTCTCTCTAAAATCAAGCCCAACCTTCAGATCTGAAAACTATATTGCAAACAGGTGCCCAATCCAGAAGCACAGAGAAATTCAAACCAACTTGCAGCCACAACAATCCACAAATCTCCAAAAAGCCAAACACACAAGCTCCCCAAAAATCTTCTCCAAAACCTGTCTCTCCCAAAAATGAATGCCAAAATCTCCTGATAGGAATTCAATTCCAAAATCCAAGCAATCACATAAGACAACTCAACAGCTAACTCAGAGTTCAACTCCAAATCAGAAATGACTCATAAGACAACTCCTAATCCAACTCAAACTCCAAAATTGAGAGTAAATAAAATTAATTAATTAAAAATATCTTTTAAAAGCACAAATCAACTTGACTTCTTAAAACTAGTTACCTTTTTGAAAATAATTCCCTTATTCAATTTTGCACATGCTAAAATTTAAATACATTTATTAAATAAATTAAATACTTAACGCATCACAAATTCATGCAATTTAATTATTTAATCATTTAATAAAATATGCAAGTATAAATCAAATCATTTTCCAATTAAGCACATGTTAATAATTTAAAACCCAAATTAAATAAATTCAATATTTAATACATCCTAAAACATGTAATTAAATATTCAATTATTTAATAATACACTCAAGCATAATTAAATCCAATTTTAATTTCATAATCAATTATTTCCAATTAATTAAATAATTGACTTTAGACAATTTTCCAAATTAAACATAGGAACATAATTAAATCATTAAATTCAACTATAATCCTAACATTGATAATCATATAAAATTGCCTATATAATCATAAATCAACTTAATCAAGCACAGTAAAATCAAGCACAATAAATCAAGCAAACTGAAACCATGCACAGACTCAAGAACGGGATCCATGAATTCATGCCAACTAGGTGAATTCAGGTAGGGTAGTCAGACTGACACTTGTCCAATCCTAGGACAATTAGGCTAGGGTTAGGGTTTGGGTTTGTGAATTATCTCCCCTCTTAACCATTGAGACGAATGTTTGTGGGCACACTCACTCCTGCCAATTCAGTGAAGACAATGCCCTGTACCTACAAACCTGTCATCACAAGACAAAGCATGTACATACAATAATATATAACAGACAATGATAGGGTACGGTCGGTCATGTGGATCTCGACAATGTGAGTAACTACGCCTCTGTCCTCTACCACACAAGCACATCAAACATATACAGTCACATAATCACCATACACGTGCAAGTATGGGGTAAGTACATCATAATCGATATTAACATATAATCTATCATCATGAAACATCATCATCTAATCTACACATACACTTGATAATCATATAATAATAATCCATATTCACCATTAATGAAACAATATTCGATCACCTGAAAAGTGACCTAAAAGAATTCGGTCATACATCTTAAACACAAAGCAAACTAAGAAGCATCCTATAGATGGGTACTACATAGAGCCCCATAGCCAAGGATTAAAATATAGAAAATGTAGAACTAGGTGTTGTTGATAGAGAAATAGACAACCACCACTTAGAGGTTGTAGCCAAATGAATATTGTGTGGATCTTGGAAAGAAAAAAAGGGTAAGAGAGAAATGATACAAACCATAAGATAAAGCACTGAGTACATCGATGCTTTTAGTAGTTTGAGCCCTCAGCCCCATTCCCAAGCTCCACAGTCATTTGATCCTACTTATCTTGCTATCTAGAAACTACTTAGTTAGATTTAGAGGGGGAAAATCCTAGTTGAGGTCTTTGATGAATTGGTGAATGGAGTGCTTCCAGATGACATAAAATTATCTTAGATTCTAAAAGTGTACATGAGAATGCCACCACATTGATTGGTGAATTTCAAACACAAGATCAAGTTTGGGAAAATGAAGAGGCAAACTGGACACCTACTATTGGAAACTGCAATTGAAGCAATTGTTGTATTGTCATTGATGTCAAACCTTAACTAGTAAGACTATTGCTATTTAAGAAAGTACTATATCTATTTGAGTGTTGCTAAAGGGATAGGCAAGGCTGATAACAATAGCACCTAAGGAAAGGTTGAGTTATCTTGATACTTAAATGAGTACTTGATTATGTGGCGCAATGATAAGACAAGGTATTATTTATCTAAGTAAGAATGAAGACTAAACTGGTAGGCTTAACCGAGCAAAAGTGAAGAAATCTAGTTTAAGTCGAGTGTTGTTTTTGTTGACCAAGTTAGTGAGTGCCAAGTAAAATTAGTGCTGACCGAACACCAGTTAATTGCCGAGGAAGACAATGTTAGTCGAGGAAAAAATTTATGTGGTGACCAAGCTTTCCAGAGAAGACCAAGAAGTTGGACACAGTATTGACCAAGTGTTAGTATTTTACATTTGATGAAGAATTCAGATTTTCAGCCGACATCGTTGAATTCTTGGATTATGTAAAATGTGTTGACTTTATTTATTGATTGTATGAAAGCATTTAATACACTATAAAATGTTTTATTGTAAATCTTTAAGAAGATTCGAGATATTTCTAAAAGGATAGTCGAAGAACATAATGTAGGACAGATTCAATGAATCTAACCTAACCCTAAGATCTACGAAGGAGATTAAGTGGCAAAAGATGTATTGACCTAAAAGAGGTAGTGTTAAGGCAACCTAAATGAGAGGTTGAAGATATATATATAGAGAGAAGTGGATGCTAGAAGTATTGTTGATGTTATTGAATGTCTAAGCAGAAAAGGCTGAAGGAGAAGTGTTGTGATCGCTTGAAGGGTTTCGAGTAGATCAGTGATGGAGATGGAAAAGGTTCATAGTTAGTAAGCTAGCATATGTGTACGAAATTGGTTCTAATATTTGCAAAGTGAGTTGTATGTTTCTCAGATCAATATTACTGCTACTTTCTAACCATTTTAATAGTCAAAATCTTTTTAACAGAGGTTGACTTAATAGTCATAGGTATAAATCCTTTGAACAAGGTTGCATTCTAATGGAGTGTATGTAAGTCCTATAACAAGGCACACTTTTAACAGAGTGGTTTAAATCCTTTAACCGGGTCACACCTGACAGTGTGTTTGTAAACTTTGACAGGGTTGGCTTTTCATCGAGCTCACTTCAGAAGAGTGAACATAATAGTAACATGTTACAAAGTGGTTTTTTCCAAATTGGGTTTCCACTATAAATCCTGGTGTTCATACTTGTGTGAATGTTTTGGTTTGAAAATTTTTGTGTTTTACAAGTTAGATGCTATTGGATAAGTGGGCTGCACTATTATATGTTTCTGTTATGCAATCAGTAATGACCGAGTAGGTGTTGGTTATTAGATCTGATTTGTTAGAGTTTAAAGATTGTTTTTATACATCTGGACCTGAGAACAACTGATTCACCCCCCCTCTCTGTTGTTTTAAATCATATTAACAATTGGTATCAGAGTTGTTGGTGCTTACAGAGAATAATTTTGAAGGTACTTGAAGCAAATGATCAAGATGTATAAGAAGGAGGTACCAAAGCTGAATAAGGAAAAATTTCCTGCATGGCAAAGTTTGATGAAGCTGCATCTGGCCGATATGTGTAATTCTGCTAAGTATTACATTGAGCATGACTATGTCACACCTGTTGCACCTCTGATTGCTGAGGAAATGAAATCTAAACAAGAGCACAACCAAGTAATGTTGGAGATCGCATCTTCCCTAAGTTATCTAGAATTTGAAGAAATCAAATACTGTAGTACTGCAAAATAAATGTGGGACACCCTTGCAAGTATCTATGGCGGTGATGTGAATGTGTTGAGAGCAAAATTTGAGAGCCTAAGAGGTAAATTTGATGAAATGAGAATGCAAGAAGGTGATATTATTGCATAATATTATGGTAGAATAAAAGAAGTTGTAAATGCTATTAGAGGAGGAAATGGAACTATTGAGGATGAAACTGTAATAGGAAAAGTATTGAGAACTCTGCATCGTATCTATGCAATCAAAATTTTTACAATCCACGAATCTAGATGTAACTCTCCCAATGCCCTTACTTTAGAAAGTTTGGTTGGTAAGCTTATTGCTTTTGAACTTTCTAACTATGATAACTTCACTGTTGGTAGTATTGAATGTGCTTTTAAGTCACAAATGGTTCTGAATAAGTCAAAGAAGGAAAAAGAAAGATGCATCAGTGAAAGTGATAGTGATAGTGGCACATCTGATAAAGAACTTGAGGATCTAGAAACTCTTATGGCTAGAAGACTGAAAAGGGGAAAAGGAAGGTACAAAGGTAAACTCCCTATTATATGTTTTTCATGTAATAAAGTTGGTCATATAGCTACTAGATGTCCTGACAGGGATAATAAGGATGAAGAAAGAGATAGCAAGCATAAAGACAAAAGAGAAGATAGAGGTTACCGAAGATACAAGGACTACAAGGGGAAAGGTAAGAAATCCTGCTACATTGCTGAAGAAGAGACTGACACTGATAGTGATGATTTTGAAATTGAAGTTGTCTATGTTGCAATGAAAGATGAATCTGATGAGGCTGAGAAAATTGCATTGATATCTAATGTGAACAAAAATGATAAATATATTATTGATAGTGGTTGTTCACATCATATGACTAGAGATAAGAGTAAGTTTGATAACTTTAATCATTATAAAGGTAGGAGTGTGAAATTTGGAAATGATGCACCACGTCCTGTTAGAGGAAAAGGATTGATTAAGCTGACTGATAAGATCTCTTGTGAAAATGCCTATTGGGTTGAGGGTCTTAAATATAATCTGTTGAGTGTTCCACAGCTTAATAGCATTGGCTATCGAGTGGAATTTCATCACAGGAAGGCCAGAATATTTGATGCCACAGGTGAACCGATTGGAAGTGGAGAACATACAAGAGGTAATTTGTTCTATCTAGACCTATCTGAAGAAACATGTATGATTGCACAACTTGATGATATTTGGTTATGGCATAAGAAGCTATGTCATGTTACCTTTAACAATCTGGTAGAAATTAGCAAGAAAAAGAAAGTGAGAGGTCTACCTAGATTGAAGAAACCTGAGAATGTAATGTGCAAAGAATGTCAGTTGGGTAAGATGACTAAGTCTAGTTTCAAGAGAAAAACCTTTACTTCTCAGAATATCTTAGATTTAGTTCATACTGACCTTTGTGGATCGATGGGTGTACAAAGCTATTGTGGTACTAGATATTTTATCTTGTTTGTTGGTGATTATACCAGAATGATGCATTTAATGTTCTTAAAGGAAAAATCTGATGCTTTCCAATTTTTTAAGTGGTATGTGGCTAAGGTTGAAAAAGAGACTGGTAAAAACCTGAAGTTTCTGAGATCTAACCGAGGTGGAGAATTTACATCAAATGAGTTTAATCTATTTTGCAATGATAGAGGGATCAAAAGACAGATGTCTGCACCTAGAACTCCTCCATAGAATGGTATAGAAGAGAGAAGGAAGAGATCTATCTTGGGCTATGCATAGACATTGATGATTGAAAAGAATGTTGCATAGAAGTATTGGAAAGAAGTTGTAAGTATAGTTGTTTATACTCTTAACCGAGTACAGATAAAAAAAGGTACAAATCTAACACCTTATGAATTATGGCATGGGTACGCACCGAATGTAAAGCACTTTAGAATTTTTGGAAGTAAGTGCCACATATTGAAGGATAGTAGGAATGAAAAATTTGATGCTAAAAGTGATGAGGGTATATTCCTAGGCTATTCCACAAAAAGTAAAGCTTATAAGTGTTTGAATTCTAACACTAACAAAATTGTGGAAAGTGTGAATGTCAAAGTTCATGAGTATGCAGAGAAAAATGAAGCTGACAGTAACAAAGTACCAGAAGATTATAGATCTTTTGTGTATATAGAGGAAGAAGAGGCAAGTGAAAGACCTGCACCTGATGCTGAGTCTCAGATAAGCAATGCTGAGCATCAAGATAACAATGCCGAGAGAGAAGAAGAATGTGTCGAGCGATAGGAAGAAGCTACTGAGTATCAAGAAGAGGTTGCCGAGCATTTAGAAGTTGAATTTGACAATCTTGTTGGTGAACCTGATGAGCCAAATGAAAGAAGAGCATAACCTATTCTAGCACAATATGTAAGGAGACATCATAAGCTTGAACAGATCATTGGAGATAAAGATACTAGAAATCAGACCAGAAGCAAGGCAAGAGATCCAACATGTTTACTATGTGAATATGAGCCTAAGACAACAAAGGAGGCATTAGAAAATGAAGACTGGATAAAAGCAATGAATGAGGAGATTCACCAGATAGAGAAGAATGATACCTAGACTCTAGTGTCGAGACTAGAAGATATGAATGTCATTGGGACAAAGTGGGTATTTCATAATAAGCTAAATGAACATGGTCAAATCACAAGAAACAAGGCTAGGTTGGTATGCAAAGGCTACACACAAGAAAAAGGAATAGATTATGGGGAAACATTTTCCCCTGTAGCAAGATTGGAAGGAGTTAGAACTCTACTTGCATATGCTGCCTATAAAGATTTCAAGGTATACCAAATGGATGTCAAGTATACATTTTTAAATGGTATATTGGAAGAAGAAGTATATATTGAACAGCCAGAAGGATTTGTTGATCCAAATAGAAGACACATGGTTTGCAAACTGAATAAAGCACTGTATGGACTAAAGCAAGTTCCGAGAGCATGGTATGAGAGATTGCACAACTACCTAATATAGATTGGATTCTCAAGGACAAATGATACAAGAAATCTATACATGAAAGATGAAGAAGGTAAACGAATCCTATTAGCCAAGATCTTTGTAGATGATATTATATTTGGTGGACAAGATGCCTTGTGTAAGAAATTCTCAAAAGAAATGCAAACAGAATTTGAAATGAGTATGTTTGGGGAGATCAAATTTTTTGTTGGTTTGCAAGTATATCAGATGGAGAAAGGAATTTTCATCACCCAGTCTAAATATGTTCATGAGATACTGAAAACCTTTGGTATGGAAGATTCAAGGCCAGTAAGTACTCCCATGGCTACTGGATAGAAGTTGTCTAAGAATGATGATGCTCTAGAAGTTAACCAAACTTTGTATATATCTATGATCAGAAAGCTACAATATGTTGTACATAGTAGACCAGATATTGCACTAGCTGTTGGGATTGTGGAAAGATTTTCTACCAATCCTAAGGAAACTCACATGATGGCGGTTAAAAGAATCATGAGATATTTGAAGGGAACTGCTGACTATGGATTGTACTACAAGAAGCATGAAAAATTTGAACTGAGAGTATATAGATGTTGATTGGGCAGGAAATGTAGATGACAGAAAGAGTACCAATGGTGGAGCTTTCTTTCTTGGATAGAGATTAGTTTCCTGGACAAGCAAGAAACAAAATTGCATTTCCCAATCTACTGCTGAAGCTGAGTATGTGGCTGCAACTGTGAATTGTTCAAATTTGATATGGATAAAGCAATTGTTGGTAGGAATGATAAAAGAAATCACTGAACCAGTTGTCATCTTTTGTGACAACACAAGTGCTATCAACATCTCTAAAAACCTAGTGATGCACACAAAGACCAAATACATTTCCATCAAGTATCATTACTTGAGAGAACTGGTACAAGATAAAGAGGTCCGCATGGAATATGTGAATACCAAGGAACAATTAGCAGATATATTCACTAAAGCTTTACCTAAAGAAGCTCATGAATACCTGAGAAGTCAATTAGGGGTCCTTCCCCTAATTGAGGCTGCCTAGTCAAGCGAGGAGCACTGCATCAAGTGTGCTACAAAGAACATCTAACAAATTGATGTAAAGAAAGGTCACACTTTAGGGGTAGCCTAGAGTTGTGAAGAACACAAAAAATTTAGAATAAGTCATAAGTAAGATGACAGAGGGAGAAATATAATACTAAATTGAAAGAATGATATCTACATTTGCAGGATGTATGTTTTTTTTGCTGCTTTGGCATTTTTGTCAAAGAGGGAGATGATGATAGATGAATACACAAAATGAGAAGATCAAGATAGTTGGAGAAATTCAATGGATGGTCAAGCATGGCTAATTGATTCTGTATCAGAATGAAGCTAAGGATATTATAAATTTCTTTGATGGATAGATAAGTTTTTGGGCTGGTTGGTAACTCATGTGATATTCATATGGTGTTGCCATCAATGCCAAAGAGAGAGATTGTTGGAAACTGCAATTGAAGCAATTGTTGTATTGTCATTGATGTCAAACCTTAACTAGTAAGACTATTGCTATTTAAGAAAGTACTATATCTATTTGAGTGTTGCTAAGGGGATAGAAAGGGTTGATAACAATAACACCTAAGGAAAGGTTGAGTTATCTTGATACTTCAATTAGTACTTGATTATGTGGCACAATGATAAGACAAGGTATTGTTTATCTAAGTAAGAATGAAGACTAAACTAGTAGGCTTAATTGAGAAAAAGTGAAGAAATCTAGTTTAAGCCGAGTGTTGTTTGTGTCGATCGAGTTAGTGAGTGCCATGTAAAATTAGTGTTGACCGAACACCAGTTAATTGACGAGGAAGATAGTGTTAGCCGAGAAAATAGTTTATGTGGTGATCGAGCTTTCCAGAGAACACCGAGAAGTTGGACATAGTATTGACCGAGCATCAGTATTTTGCATTTGATGAAGAATTCAGATTTCCAACTGACATCGTTGAATTCTTGGATTATGTAAAATGTGTTGACTTTATTTATTGATTTTATGAAAGCATTTAATGCACTGTAAAATGTTTTATTGTAAATATTTAAGAAGATTTGAGATATTTCTAAAAGGATAGTTGAAGAACATAATGTAGAACAGATTCAATGAATCTGACCTAACCCTAAGATCTATGAAGGAGATTAAGCATAAAAAGATGTATTGACCCAAAAGAGGTAGTGTTAAGGCAACCTAAGCGAGAGGTTGAAGATATATAGAGAGAGAGAAGTGGATGCTGGAAGTATTGTTGATGTTATTGACTGTCTAAGTAGAAAAGACTGAAGGAGAAGTGTTGTGATCGCTCGAAGGGTTCCGAGCAGATCAGTGATGGAGATGGAAAAGGTTCATAGCCAGTAAGCCAACATATGTGTATGGAATTGGATCTGATATTTGCAAAGTGAGTTGTACGTTTCTCAGATCAATATTACTGCTACTTTCTCACCATTGTAATAGTCAAAATCCTTTTAACAGAGGTTGAATTAATAGTCATAGGTATAAATCCTTTGAACAAGGTTGCATTCTAATGGAGTGTATGTAAGTCCTATAACAAGGCACACTTTTAACAGAGTGGTTTAAATCCTTTAACTGAATCACACCTGATAGTGTGTTTGTAACCTTTGACAGGGTTGGCTTTTCACCGAGCTCACTTCAGAAGAGTGAACATAATAGTAACATGTTACAAAGTGGTTTTTTCCAAATTGGGTTTCCACTATAAATCCTGGTGTTGATACTTGTGTGAATGTTTTGGTTTGAACATTTCTGTGTTTTACAAGTTAGATGCTATTGGATAAGTGGACTACACTGTTATATGTTTTTGTTATGCAATCAATAATGATCGAGTAGGTGTTGGTTATTAGATTTGATTTGTTGAAGAGTTTAAAGATTGTTTTTATACATCTAGACTTTAGAACAACTGATTCACCCCCCCTCTCTATTGTTGTAAATCATATTAACACCTACTTCCTTGCAAATCTATGAGGTTCAAAAATATGAGGTTAATAAATTCCTATCAGGTAAACCTTTGAAACATGTGGATGAATGTCTATTGTTTACACTAAAGAAAAATATACACTATAGGAAGTCTGTGCTTAAAGCTTCCCTCGTTGAGTTTAAAAAGCTAGAGAAGGAATTACATGACCTCAACTAGTGCCTTGTCAATGATGTGCAATGCATTGATTTGACCTATGTTTGGAATTATGGTACAATAGAACATGATATGGATGCTATTGTGAAATCCTTCAAGAATAAGGTTGGGTGAGAAAAGAAGGAGAAAAATCCAACCAGTGCTAACTTTACTAAAGTTTCTTAAGTGGAATCCCTACTATACCTATGTGTTAATTAACTACTGAAGCATTTAGATAGGGTGACCAAGCTCAAATGGGAGAAAGAAGCTTCAAAGCTATCGATCCTACACACCAAAAACCCCAATATTCTAGCAATCCGAGATTTTGTTAATGCTTACAAGGGGTGGAAAGAATTACATGGTCCTTCCTCATAAAATAGCCGATCCATACAATAGGAGCATATTCCTACTTCTTAGTTTTATTTAGAATCTCTCTCTAGACTCTAGGATGTTCATCCTAAAATCATGGATTTAGTTATAAAAATTACTTAAACTTTGTCGTGAGGATAGTTTTGAACCTTAGTAGTTTTATTTAATCATAGTTTAGATGGTTCTCTCTATATATATAGAAAATAAAGATATGTGAGAGGTTCAAAATTTTGGATTTTTAAAATAAACTTTTTGACAAAATATATTTTGAGATGTGTGTTTTTAAATATAAGTTTGAAATAGATTTTTGTATGAGAATGGAAACATATTTGATCTATTGGATAAGTTCAATTCTATGTGTTCAAACTTGTGGAGTGATTGTTTCTTTGTGGATGATTAACTCTTCCTAGTAGATTGATTTAATTTCAAGCTTATATGTAGGAATGATTATTTGGCATGTGGATTATTGATAATTGGTAAATGTATATGAGTATGATTATGTGTATAAAAATATGATTTTTTGTTTGTTATGATATGTCCATTTAATTTCTATGTTCATTTTATATTAATAAATGAATGCATGTTTCCTTATTTGCTTTTTGGTTAAAAGCATGCATAGTTAGGGATGATTTTTTCAATATCCAAAGAGGGAGCTATACCTTAAATTCAAAATTTAGAGGGAAACAAAATGAATTTTTACACAATTTTTGTCTGAAGATTTGTTTATTTAAAGGGGATAGAGTCAGTACATAAAATTTGATAAGGTACAAATATTTTAGCCAACACCAATATAGTTCTAATTAAGTACATGGTGCATCAGATCTCTATCTCAATTGCAAGTTCCACTCATACCTCTTCATAGAATCTCTCATACATATGCACGATCCTCTCTCATACGTTTGCAATTATAATTTCTTACATCTTTTCATACATTTCATCAACCTTGTACAAATAAACAAGGTCAACATCAACCTTAACTCCCAATTACAAATACTTAATCAAATATTATATAATCATTAATATAATCAAAAACATGTTAGAAAATACATAGTAAGGATCCAAATCTTCATCCTTAAATATACTCCAGCTCCATAAATCATGCCATGATCCATCACAAAACACTACACTGCCTGTCATCCAAGAATAATAAGAACACCAACACACCACAATAAATTCACCCAATTTGATCACATAAGTCAATGCAATCCAAACACATGAATAGGAAATGATCTAGAAAGATTAGAAAGTAACATGAAATGCCACTAAAATGACCAAAAAAACATTATCTCAGAATTCACCATTATCTCTACACTGTTCATTAAGAAAACCAATCAGTTATCACTCAAGAAAAATATCTTTCCAAAATCTAAATCATGAAACACTTTAGCTAAGAACACATATACATGTCCTAAACTCACCACTAGGTTATCATCCATAAATATTGCATAACCAAACCACACTCATCCAGACATTGAAACATTGTCTCTTCTTGAACACCAAAATACCAATCTCTAATCAATTATTCATAACTCACTCAAATCACCATGCAAACCTCTATAAATTAGCATAGGTCAACTAAAAACATTCTTAAAGCCATCTATACAATCAAAACATCTGATCTTCAATACACCAACCATACCTAGAAAATATTCTCACTAATCATACCAAGAACACTATTAGTACAAATAGTAGGGATATGTTGACATCAATAAAAAAACATCAATGTTAGCACGTGTATGGATGAAGTGAATGTTGAAAGATATCACAGTAAGTATTGATAAACCGATTTCTATCAAATGTGATAATTCAAGTGCTATTAATATTTCAAAGAATCATGTGTTACACTCAAATACATAGCATATATCTATCAAGTATAATTTATTGAGAGATAAGGTTAGTGAAAAATAATTTAGATCAGAATATTTGTCTACTAAAGAGTAGATTGCAGATATCTTCATAAAGCCCTTGTCAAAGGATACTTTTGAGTATATAAAAGGTAATATTAGGGTGATTTCCCCTCCTGATCAAAGCTAGAGATGCATTGATGTGCACCAATCTAGTGTTCTTACACGGATTCTTATTGATATAAATTTATGTTTTGGTTCTTGCTACTCAAGGGGAGTAGTTAGTCTTGTGAGGTATCTTATTATGTTTTGAGAGAGATATTCAATTGATATGGTAATTTTGGCTTCTATGACTTAATGCATATAGGTTCCTTTATCATTGATGTGAAAGGGGGAGAGATAGTCATGTGAAAAAAAGTTTTGAGACTAGGGGGGAGTTATTGTTCTTAGGTGGAGAAAACTTTTTAAAGAGACTTTGAAAGATAATATTATGGATATTGTTAGTAGTACATTTGGTATTGATGTTTTGATTTCTTTATGCATTGATCATTTTTCATATCATATGTTTCCATGGATGAAAAAGGGAAATATTTTTGGATTATCATGCATAGATGTGCTGACATTGATGTTTTCTCATTGATGTCAATATATTCCTACTATTTGTGATAGTGTTCCTGGTATGATCAGTGAGAATATTTATTTGGTATGAATACTATATTGAAGATTAGATGCTACAAATGTAAAAATTGTTTTAGGGATGCCTGTATTTGACCTATGTCAATTTATAGAGGTTCTCATGTTGATTTGAGTGAGTTATGAATGGTTTATCACATACTAATATTTTGGTATTTGAGAAGAGACAATTTTTCAGTGTGGTTTGGTTATACAATATTTATAGTTTCTAACCTTGTGATGATTTTAGGACATGGATGTGTGTTCTTAGCTTGATTGGTTCATGATTTTAATGTTGAGAGGCTATTTTCCTTGAGTGACAGAGGTTACTGATTGGTGTTCTTGATCAATAGCGTAGAGATTTGGTGAATTTTGAGATAGAGTTATTTTGGTCATTTATGTGGCATTTCACATTACTTGATGATATTTCTAGATCATTTCCTATTCATGTTGTTGGATCTCATTGAGTTTATGTGATTAGAGTGGGTGAATTTATCACAATATGGGATCAACATAAGAACACCATATTTGTATGGAAAACCCAAATCTAGGAAAAACCAGAGTGGGAGATATATCACAATATGTACATAAATATTTAATTACAAAGAGTTAGGATCACTACTAAAGACCTCACTTCTCAAGGCTTTCAATTAATATTCACTAGCTTTAGAGAAAGATAAAAAATGTACTTCTAGAAGACTTGCTATCATTACAAAATATGAACTTTATAAATTAAATAAGGATCCTCTAAAAATGAGTTAGCATCAACCAAACTTTGAATCTATCTCTTTAATGCTCAGACTATTGTATATCCTCTTATCTTCTTTCTCTTCTCATTATTACATAATTTTCTCTTCCAATTTGCTACACTTCACCACACAATTCCACACACCTATACCTATGAATTGCATTCCTTAGATATAAAATGGATCATTAAAATATTTACATCAAGTTGACCTCAATGAAGATATAAAATTATTACATAAAAGAGGTCATATGAACCTAAGATACATGAAGTGGTCCACCCTAGGAGAAATATATGACCCAAATAATCTCCACACACTCTTCTAAGATATATTCATCAATTTCTACATCGAGCAGGCCCATCACTGAAGCATAACCTGTGAATAGACAAATTAAAGCTTATAGAACCAAAGATCCAAGGAACATCTTATGAACCACTCATGAAGGATTCAAGTCTTTACAAACCAAGGTTAGACCCAAAATATCAACCCAACATCACTTGTGAGACATTTATAAACCAAAATAAAGATCCTAGGTAAGGTAATACATGGAGACAAACAAAAAAACAACACAACTGATCATATTAAGTATATAACATTAAAGTTCACTAGTGAACCAAAAATATCACCAAAAAATATAATCTATGATCAATAAAGAATAATAAAATTATCTAGAAAAAATTTATCCAAACATATCCAAATAATACCAAGAATACTCTAGACCATTTTGATAGAGAACACTACTTATCAAGGCATAAAACTTGTCTTAAATTACAATATAGGTTTTACGACAAGTAGTAGTAATAAACCAAAACACCATTCTGTAGACAGTAAGAGGTAGCTATACCAAATTAACAACCTATAGAATTTAATAGTTTTCGATATTTATTCTTCATTAATCATCGTATTAGTCTTCTATGATTACTACAACTAGACATTAATGCCACACTAGGGATGAATGAAATTAATGACATCAAAATTTTTAAAGCTGATATTAAAAAGTTGATAAAAAAGATAAAGACAACTCTTGAGTAGAAGTAGACCAACCGACTCTTATAAATATTTAATATGCATTTCTTATGTTCTTTGAATGCTTAAATAGGTGGCTAAGTAATCATTTTATCTCCATTTTTCATTTTATAATCACTTCTCTTCGAATTATCTTTTTTGTGTATGAGCTTCATTACCTATTGTCCCAAATCCAATATTTCAATGAGAATAAGTTATAGACTGATCTTGAGTTAGATAACATAATGGTAAGGATTTCTAGTGAATCCACTTCTCTTAATATGACACTTTGCATGCCCATCATTACTGAGAATTCATCTCCCTATAATTTTGATAATGACGACAACTCTTCTAGTAAAGTCTCTAACAAACACTTGGGGAATCTTGAAAACAAATTATAAATAATTAAAAAATTATTGAGTTAAAAGTACGAGGGTGGAGAGGCAAGCTTAAAGATTAAAGGTTTAAGGAGGTTGATTCAAAACTATGGAGACATTGTGGAAATTTTACATGGTATAGCTCAGATAGTGAATGAAAACACTATAAAATTAGCTAGTTGTGTTGAGGTGCTTGGCTATTCAAATCATTTGAATCATGTTGAGATGCCCATGTCTATTCCTACATCTACATCTTCCACCATGGTTACTTGTACAAAAAATACTACATGTGTTAGTAGTGGGGAAAATTCTATAATCCAATAAACTTATGTTCCACCTACAAAAATCCTTCCATTTTCTTCTCAATCATCTCGTTTATAGTCGGTGTATTGTAATTCTACATCTTTGAATCCTCCATCAAAATCAAAATGATCACAAGCTAATTCATCCATTGAATCCACCACTAACCATTTGTTACAAAATGTCTCATCCTTACACCAACAATTGGTATTTGATCCAAATCAAACATTCACATATACTTTAATTTCATTTCTCTTTCCATTAATATCCCTGATACACCTCTTCTACAACACATTAAGGTTTGTTGGTCAAAAAAGTATAATAGACAAGTTTTACGAACTCATAGAAGGATTAAGAGTGGGGTTGTGAATTAGTTTGGACCACAATAATAATTTAAATTTAGATCTTAATAAACTTCACATCACCATAATAAATTATCTTTTATGAAATAATAAACCAAAAGGTAGGATTAATGCAAGAACACTATATTTGTGTGAAAAAACAAAATCTAGGAAAAAAATGGTGAGAGCTATCTCACAATATGTATATAAATATTTAATTACAAAGATTTAGGTTCAATACTCAAGACTTGCAACTAAGGTTCACTAACTTTAGAGAAAGATACAAAATGAAATGCTAGAACACTCATTGTCAACCAACAACATGAACTTTAGAAATGAAAGAAGGATCTATGGAAAATGAGACAGAAACAATCAAACTTTGAATGTATCTATTTGATGCTTAAGTCACTATATATCTACTTCTTTTATTTACCTTCTCCTTCTTACATAACTCACTCTTCTACTTTAACACACTTTTCCACATATTTCCATGCACCTCTACCCATGAATTATATTCCTTAAATATAAGATATATCATTAAAATCTTTACATCAACTTAGACTCAACGAAGATTAAAAAATATTACATGAAATATGTCATGCAAAACCAAGATACATGAATCCATCCACCCAGAAGAGAGATGAGACCCAAATATATCTCAATACACTCTTCTAAGGTATATCCATCAATTCACACATCAATTAATGACATCTACAAAACATAATGTGTTAGTAGGAAAACTAAAGATTTTAGAACTAGTTAGCTAAGGAACATCTTCCAAACCACTCATGAATAATGTAGATATCCACCTACCAAGGTGAGACAAAAAATAGAAACCCAACATCACTTGTGAGACATGTTCAGACCAAAAGAATAATCCCAACTAAGGTATGTATGCAGACATATGTAAACACAATGTAATTGAATATACTGAGTATAAAACATTAACACTCACTTGTGAACCATAAATATTACCAAAAATATATGCAGTATGATAAAAATATAATATGAACATTATCCAACAAAAATGTATCCAAATGTATCTAAATAACACTAAGAATACACTATACCATTCTAAAAAAAGTACACTACTTATTAGATCATAAAACTTGTCTTTAATTGAAATATTGGTATTACTATAAGTAGTAGAAACAAACCAAAAGATCATTGTGCAGACACTATAATGTAGTTTTACTAGATTAATAAACTACATGATTGAATATTTTCAAATCTTTTTCATCAATCATCATCTCATTCTTATATGATTACTACATCTAGACATTAATGCCACACTGGGGATGAATGAGATTAATGA